>JAOTNS010004008.1:87500-760609 GCA_028476615.1 Culter alburnus
TCGCTTGGGTATGAACGCTAAGACACGTCGAAAAACGCTGACGATAAATGTGCGATAATCGTCCCGGTGTGCATGCACCCTCCCTATACCTTCCCCTGACCCTACACAATACACAGTTTTAATATTATTAATATTATTAAACCTCTTTTAGAACGTTATTTTGATTTTTAATGAAAATATATGTGAGCTTGGCAAAAGGCGGATTCACATCCATTGTGTTAAAAGCCAGGTCTGCGAGCCTTACTGCGCCACTGAAGATGTTGGTGGGCAGAGCTAGTGTAAATAGTGTTTGCCAACAAGGGACGCTATTTGCACTTAGTGTAAATAGACTGTCCATAACAGAAAATGACACAAGCCAGATTCAAATGCTGCATATGTGCCACAACATGAACATAAAACTGCCCCCGATTTAAATAAATAAATATAAAAAATTTAGTAAAGTATATATATATATATATATATATATATATATATATATATATATATATCGGCACGTGGACCAATCTGTGTTCCTCTTTACTACTCATTACAGCACCAAATAAACATGAATGAACATCAGAAGGGATGTTGAAAGATACAGTACAGCTTACTGTAATATTTATATTACTAACGATCTTAAGTACTATACGCTTTAATTAACATTTTAAATATTCATATAAAATACTTTTATTAATGTAAGAAATCTCAATGATTTTTTAAATAAATGATCATTTTTATTTTCATAATATTTATAATATTAATGTTCTTAAATACTATATGCTGTAATTAATATTTTAAATATTCATATAAAATATGCAATTTTTGCGCAATTTAATATAACAAATCTCAATGATTATTTAATAAATTATCATTTTTATATACATAATACAATTTATATTATTAATGTTATAAATACTATACATTTAATATTTTAAAAATTCATATTAAAATATCTTTTGTGCAATATTGTTTTTGTATCCATAATATATTTTATATCCATAATAATATTATTAAAGTTCTTAAATATTATACACTAATATTTTACATATTCATATTATAAAATATTTTGTGCAATATTTGTTAATATAACAAATCTCAATATTTGTAATTTTTATATAATATTTATATTATTAATGTTCTTAAATAATATACGCTTTAACATTTTAAATATTCATATAAAATACTTTTATTAATGTAAGAAATCTCAATTATTTTTTTAAATAAATGATCTTTTTTATATTCATAATATTTAGATTATTAATGTTCTTAAATACTATATGCTGTAATTAACATTTTAAATATTCATAAAATACTTTTTTGTGCAATTTAATATAACAAATCTCAATGATTATTTAATATTAATAATAAAATGTTGTAAATACTATACATTTAATATTTTAAATATTCATTAAAATATCTTTTGTGCAACATTTGTTAATATAACAAATAAGCCATTCAATGACCATATAGCATGTTAAATGAACTCATTTTGCTAAATATATGCACTATATTACTTTTTTATTATATTTTTTACTTTTATATCATTAAAAAATATTGTAACATTACCAATAAAACTGCATATTAACTGTATAAAATGAGTTAAATCTATGAACTATATTAGCCTACATAATTATTATATGTTTTTTTACAGCATTAGTTGAGAGAAATTTGTTTCCTTGAGAAAAAATAACATGTCGGCCCTACTGTAGCTGATATTTAGCCAAATGAATCAATACTGAATTAAGATCAGAATCGAATTGCAAACTTGATTCGAATCACTCAACCCCTCTCTCCAAGCTAAACTCAAAAGTTGGCAGAACTTTTAGTTTATGATTATTTATGTAGCCTGTTGTATATCGATATAAATCTAATTTACTCTATTACCACTGACAAAACTGAAATTTAGGGTTTTTCAGCACCATTTTTGTTCACGGATTTAGAGGCTTTCTATTGGATCAAACCAGCTAACAACCACCCAGCAACCAAATAGCGTCGCCCTGGCAACCATCACACCACCCAATCGTCATGGCAGCGAGTTTTGCAGGACTGCATCTCAGAAATTGTCAAAATCTAGTCTGTGATGTTTAATTTAGCCACAACATGTTCATTCCGTGAAACGCAGTTCAGGAGATTCTGAGAAGAGATTTCGCATTAGCTGATCTGCTTCAGTTAGAAACACGACCACTCTTCCTCCTTGTTGTATTTTCCCCCTTTTGTTAGTTGCAGTAACACTTACTGTTGTTTTCAGAGGGACCGACTGATCAGGACGCGCAGACGAGTTGAGACAGCTCAGTTCGAGCGAAAGATCAGAACAGCAAGTGTCTGTGTTGGATATCTGGAGTACAGTGTGGGCTATTTTTAGAACACGGTTCCTTTGAACAGACGAGAATGAAGCTCCGTCCGCTGTCTGATCTCTCTCTCCCTCCCGCAAGCATGAAAGACTCCTGAAGCATTCATGCGTTTCAGTTGATTCAGTTGTACGGCCTTGTGTTTTTAATGGGCAAAACGTGAAACATAAAGAAATCGATTATCTACATTATTTACATGAATGCAAATATATTTGCAGAACTGCAGCTCGACGTATGCTGCCTTATTCATGCAATTTGTGTACATCATTTATCCAGTCCCATTGAACAATAACACCATTGAGATACTAAGCTGCCTTTATAAAAGTAGTTAATTTGTGCATCCTTGGAGTTATTAGCTGTTTCGCATCAACAGAAGTGCATTGAAATATATACATTTAAATATGATGGATATTATCATTCCACACCACAGATTTTTAAGAACAATTCCACTTCTATAGGCAATGAAATATTTCAGAACCAGAGTTTTATACCTCACTCCCTAGTGTCACTGTAGTAAATGGGGCCGTGATGTATCTCATTTTAATATTCATCACATATTTAAATGCATAGACAGGACCGGAGAGATTTGTCATAAAACCAGACACTCCGGAGTAAAACGTTTCTTTTTTTTTTTCATTTTTACATTCTCATTCTTCATTATCCTCCAACTGCGTGTGGCTTTTGATTGAGGTGATGAGCCTGAACAGAGGGATATTCTTTTGCGCTCGTTTTCCATTCATTTTGTAATTCCTCTTTGTCGGTACACTTTTCGTCGCATTCAGTTCCACTGTTATTGAAGCTACAATAATTCTATTATGGAGACAAAAGCCAGAGATCCGTCAGGAAGACAGTGAAGTGGATTGTGTGGAGATTTGAATTAGAAAAGAGAGGATGTCACCTTCTATTATATATTGTGTGACTAACGCTATTTATATATGTAGATTAACCAGAAAGTACAGAAAGTAAAAAGAGAATGTTAATGGGCAATTCTTGAACATTTAAAACTAGTACAACTATTTCTGAGGTGTATCCTGGAATAAGGATCTGATCTCGGCCTTCATCAACCTTTAAAAGAGTTTTGATGTGTGTGACGGTAATGACATTTCTCACTTTTTATTGGAAAAGTTAAATAAGTCTTGCACGTCAGTTAATAACAATAAGAAACTGATTGTTTCTGAAGTAAATTAACTTAAATAAATTAAGTAGTTGAGAAAATAGTGGTAATGACACCAAATAAATACACTGAACTGTATGTTGTAGACTCTCAGGCACCTCCGGGACCCCTGGCATAAAAAGACTGGATTTTCTTAACACTTTGTATGGTACCGGTATTTACTTTCATCAAAACATTTTCATTATTTCATTACATATAATGCTTATTAAATCACTATTTAATGTTCATTCACATAATAAGAAATGTCATGCATTCTGTATGTTTTATATATCTTCACAGGACACCAGGTTGAAAAGCCTATGAAAGATCTCATCGAAACACATCATGTGGTTGCAATAAAGCTGGATGTGCAGGTAAAATGCTCTGAAATGATCCGTATGTCACATAATCATCCTCCATCTTCATCTGCGATCTGCTCTAATGTGTTTTTACAGATTGCAAAGTCCAAACAGCAGTGCTGTGAGTAATATAAGCTGGGTTTAACTGATGATATTTGCACAAGTGCTCGTTTTCCTTGAAGCTTCATTGGAGTATATGACTGTTCTTAGGTTTATATTGCATGTTGGTATGGTAAAGGTCAGACCTTGATAGCTTAGTGAAAATGGGATAATTTCTGTGACCACACTTTCAATATTAAAGTGCTCCTATCTAAATACAGTACTGAATAATAATAATAATAATCACTAGTTTTATACATTTACTGAAGGATTTGCTGGCATTAGCCTGTGAATATTTGCTACCACAATGCTAGGGGTTGTTGCTAGTGTGCTCAGGGTGGTAACTAGAGTGTTCTGGGTGGTTTCTAGGGTGTTCCAGGGTTCTGGGTGGTTCTAGTAGGTTTAGGGTTTTCTAGGGGTTTTCTAGGGTTTTGGGTGGTTTCTAAGGTGTTCTGGGCAGTTACTAGGGTGTTTCTAGTGTGTTCTCTGCGGTAACTAGGGTGTTCTGGGTGGTTACTAGGGTATTCTAAGCAGTTTTAGGGTGTTTCCATGTGTTCTGGGTGATTCTAGGATGTTCTGGGTGTTACTAGGGTGTTGTGGTTACTATGTGGTTGGTTACTAGTGTTCTGGGTGGTTACTAGTGGTTTCTAGGTTTGGGTGGTTTCTAAGGTTTTAACAGGGTGTTCTGGGTGGTTTACTACAGTAGGGTGTTTCTACTAGGGGTTTTATGGTTTTTGGGGTGGTTTCTAATTGTTCTGGGTGGTTACTCTAGGTGTAGTTAGGGTGTTCTAGTGTGTTCTGGGTGGTTACTAGGGTATTCTAAGCTGTTTTAGGGTGTTTCTAAGGTGTTCTGGGCAGTTACTACCGTAGGTGCTTACTAGGGTGTTCTGCATGGTTACTAGGTGGTTCCTAGGGTTTTTAGGGTGTTTCTAGGTTTTCTAGGTGTTACTAGGCTGTTCTGGGTGGTTACTACAATAGGTGTTACTAGGGTTTCTGGGTGGTTACTAGGTGTTTTCTAGGGTTTTGGGTGTTTCTAAGTGTTCTGGGTGGTTACTATGTGTTTCTAGGGTGATCTCTGTGGTTACTATGATGTTTCTGGGTGTTCTGGGTGTTACTAGGGTATTCTAAGCAGTTTTCTATGTGTTTCTAGGTGTTCTGGGTGGTTACTAGGGTATTCTAAGCCTATGGTGTTTCTAGGGTTGGTGGTTCCTAGGGTGGTGGGTGTTTTGGGTCATTTCTATGGTGTTCTGGGTGGTTACTACAGTAGGTGGTTACTAGGGTGTTCTGGGTGGTTAGTGGTTTCTAGTTTTGTTTGGTTACTAGGGTATTCTAAGCAGTTTTAGGGTTTTTTTCCAATGTGTTCTGGGTGATTTCTAGGATGTTCTGGGTGGTTACTAGGGTGTTATGGGTGGTTACTATGATAGGTGGTTACTAAGGTGTTCTGGTTGGTTACTGGTGGTTTTCTAGGTTTTGGGTGGTTTCTAAGGTGTTAACAGGGTGTTCTGGGTGGTTACTACAGTATGGGCTACTAGGATGTTCTGGTGGTTACTAGGTGGTTTCTATGGTGTTCTGGGTGGTTACTAGGGTGTTTCTAGTGTGTTCTCTGCAGTTACTAGGGTGTGTCTAGGGTATTCTAAGCTGTTTTAGGGTGTTTCTAGGGTTTTCTAGGTGGTTACTATAGGCTGTTCTGGGCGGTTACTACAATAGGTTGTTACTAGGGTGTTCTGGGTGGTTACTAGGTGGTTTCTAGGGTTTTGGGTGGTTTCTAAGGTGTTCTGGGTGGTTACTAGGGTGTTTCTAGGGTGATCTTTGTGGTTACTAGGGTGTTTCTAGGGTGTTCTGGGTGGTTACTAGGGTATTCTAAGCAGTTTCTATGGTGTTTCTAGGGTGTTCTGGGTGGTTACTACTGTAGGTGGTTGGTGGGGTGTTCTGGGTCAATTCTATGGTGTTCTGGGTGGTTACTACAGTACAGAAGGTGGTTGTTAAGGTGTTTTGAGTGGTTTCTAGAGTGTTTTGCGCAGTTGCTAGGGCAAGTATGGGCAACTTTGGTACTGGAGGGCCACTGTCCTGCAGAGTTTAGCTCCAACCATGATAAAACTCATTTTGCCTGTAGCCTTCTAGTAATCCTGAAGACATTGTTCAGGTGGGTTTGATAAAGGTTGGAGCTAAACTCCGTACAACAGTGGCCCTCCAGGAATGAATTCTAAGGTGTTCTGGGCGGTTACTAGGGTGTTTCTAGGGTGTTCTTGGATGGTTTCTAGAGTGTTCTGGGCGTTAGGGTGTTTCTAGGTGGTTACTTGGTGTTTTCTAGGGTGTTCTGGGCAGGTTACTTGGTGTTTTGTATGGTGTTCTTGGCAGTTACTAGGGTGTTTCTATGGTGTTCTGAATTGTTTCTAGGGTGTTTCTAGGGTGTTCTTGGATGGTTTCTAAAGTGTTCTGGGTGGTAGGGTGTTTCTAGGTGGTTACTTGGTGTTTTCTAGGGTGTTCTGGGCAGGTTACTTGGTGTTTTGTATGGTGTTCTTGGCAGTTACTAGGGTGTTTCTATGGTGTTCTGAATTGTTTAGGGTGTCTAGGGTGTCTTGGGTTTCTAGAATGTTCTGGGTGGTAGGTGTTTCTAGGTGGTTACTTGGTGTTTTCTAGGGTGTTCTGGGCAGGTTACTTGGTGTTTTGTATGGTATTCTTGGCAGTTACTAGGGTGTTTCTATGGTGTTCTGAATTGTTTCTAGGGTGTTTCTAGGGTGTTCATGGATGGTTTCTAGAGTGTTCTGGGTGGTAGAGTGTTTCTAGGTGGTTACTTGGTGTTTTCTAGGGTGTTCTGGGCACAAGGGTGTTTCTCTGTAGCACAAAATGTTCAGTAGCTGCAAAATGTGGTACTTGGTATGAGCAACAGTATTAGCGATACTTAGCAAACAGCGCTAATAATAAACATCAGGCATCTTAATTTGAGTTAATCATGCGGTTTTCTTTTGGTATCAGTAATTTAATTTTAAGTGATTGTTTTTCTGTCTTGTTTTGCTCTCATCTGTTTATTATTTTTGAGTAAAATTGTTGGTTGTTAGCGCCTGACAACCTCACAAAGCGGCAAATAATCATTTCTGACTTTTCAATGCCGCTCACTGTCGGTCTTTATTAGCGATTCCCTCAGCTGAAACTACCCAAATTACACATAATGAAATCCAATTAACATTTGGAGTCAGCAATTAAGTTGCCTTCCAGAGGCCTGATGTGAAAAGGGAGCTCATGCGGCTGGACGCTTAGCATTAGCGTTAGCGTTGTCTGCAAGTCCACGTCCAAATGTTTACAATCCAATTAACGGCTTTGTTCGTCCTCTCAGTCAGATCCAAATGCCATGTTTGCTGAGAATGTGAAGTAAATCCAAACTCAAGACAGGTAACAGCTGTCTGACGCTTTTCAACCGGTGGAAACCAGTTTTATCTTTCCTCTTAAAGGAACAATTTGTCTCATGAATGAAAGTTTTGTCTTTATTTACTCACCCTCATGTTGCTCCAAACCTGTCTGTTGTTTCCATTTTTCCATACAACACAGGAGAAATTTTGGAGCATCTTTATGCAGCCCTTGTCTGTCGAGCCCTAAAAAGGATAAGAAATGCATGACAGTATATATATAGACTAGTAGCATGGACTACTTTTATGATTTTTAGTTCTTTTTTTAAAGCTTGTCATATGTTGTAACCCTCAACTACAGTTATATAAAAATAGAAATAATTCTTAATAATTTCACTAATCAATTTAATGTAAAATATTTTTAAAATCAATTTGATAACATTAAAAAAGAAAAGAGAAAACTATTATACTGTTCTTTTTATGCAACATTTATTTACACAATGTTTTTTATTAAATTGATTTTATATATTTTTAATACTAATTGACTGTACATTTTTAGTAAAATCAATTTGATAAAATATCACAATCTAAATTTAGTTTAATTTGTTCCAAACTACAAACAAATGGTTTATTTATTTATTCAACAATTATTTTATTTTATATTTTAAAGTAATTAATTATTAATTATTTTAATATATTATTTTACATTTTTTATACTAAATGGTTTTATAAAAAAAATATTTAAAAGAATAAATGAAAATAAAATGTAATTTATTCCAAAATACTATTGTTACTTTTATACAACAATTATTTAATTTTATAAAATTGAATTTATACATTTTTTTACTAATGATAAAGTATTGTATAAAACCAATACACACTTTAAAGGGGTCAGAGCTTAAAATGTCTTGCTCGTTATAATCAAATGCAATGACGTTAGTGGCCGTTTACTGACAAGCCTTAAAGGAGCCGCACTTTAAAAACAGATCATTACAGACAGATATGGCGCGAGGTGCTGAAAAAACAGTAAGGCGCATTGAAATGGTCAAAGACGTGCGTTCTAGTTCATGTTTACACAGACTAATGATTAAAATAAGATGCGTTCTGTATGAGCTGTTGAGTAAGTCTTGCATTAACCTCCTGAATTCATAATTCGTCATTCCAATAGTCAGCATAATATAGTTGCAGAGGCGATTCATAATATTGCGACAGCATCTAAAGTCACTGATGGTCTCTGAGAAGGATGAGCCCTTCCCTTCATGGCTTTTAAAGTGCATTAGACCTTCATCCCCTGATCCTGCTCTTTTTTTCCCATCTAAAACATGAAGCTTGGCGCAGGTTAAAAGGCCTGTGCCCCTCTATCAGTCCATCTCCTGCTCTTTGTTGAGTGGTTCGGCGGGGAAAAAGGGGTTTGATGTACTGACTCGAGAGTCTTGAAATCAGCGCGGCCCATCTGATCTCCCGAGCCCCGGCCGGCCAATCCGTGGACCAATCAGGAATTAGTATCAGTGCGGACACGACAGCACCCGACCTTCTGTCTCGAAACGCTGGATTTGTGTTGATAAATAAAGCGAGGGAGAGAGGATGGCATTGCCGGGAATAAGAAAACGCTTTTTTTTCTTTTTATTTGATAGAGGTCAGATCTGGCAAGTGTCCCGGGCTTCTGACTTCAGCAGGTATCGGCTCCATCTGGCTGATTCGTGTCTGATGGTATCTGCTCAAAAAGAACTGGTTTATTTAGAGAATACATCAGGACAGCAGAGATGCTGAAGATACGAGGCTGTGAGGGCCGGCACGGGGCTTATCAGGGCTCTGCAGCTCAGTGGGCGGGGCTTGAGGGTGACAAGCGGTGCTGAAGACCAATCAGAATCACTTTTAATCATTTTGGTACCAATAGAAGAAAAACATTTCATCCATCCATCCATATTATTATGTGCCCTTTTGTCTCTCACAAACTCATAACTAATATAATTTTTATTTATTATTTTTTAGGTTTTGTTATTATTATTATTATTATTAAATGCAATTTTGTTTTATGTAATTTATATTTTATTTTATTGAGATTTATTATTATTATTGTTACTAAACTCAAATTTATTCAACTAAATAATAATGATTAGTATTATTATATTTTGAGATTTTTATTTTCAGTTATTTTGAGATAATTAAAATCATGATTAAAAACATTTCATATTCTTATTTTTTTATTGATATTATTATTATTACATTTTGTGATTTTATTAACTTTTTAAATTCATATTATATTTATATTTTATGTTACATTATGATTTTTTTTTTAATTGTTATTATTATTTGTCCTGATGATGTCCTGTTAAACTCATAAAATAACTAAAATATTTCATATGACTTTTTATTTTATTGTTAAATTGCTCTTGATTTTATTATTATTATTATTACATTTTTGAGGTTTTGTTTTATTCAATTTATATTTATTATTAATATTAATAAACTCAATTAAAAACAACTTAGATAAAATATTTTTTACTTTTATTATTTTATTAATTTTGAGATTAATATTATTACTATTGTTATTATTATTATTTGTCCTCTGATGTCCTATTAAACTCATAATTTAACACTTAGATGCTTAACAATTTAAAACTTTTTTTCATTTTATTAATTGATTTTGAGTTTTTTCCCCTCTGTTGTCAAAAGAAAATATTATTTAGCTCAGAGAAAATTAATATCACCAAGTCATGCCATAAAGCAAATCAAAAGGTTTTATTATAACACACACAGTGGTTTTTGGCGAGACTGATTTAAATGACATTACAGCTGAGTTGGTTACAACCAGACTGTTCGAGAAGTGAAATTATGGGCAAAGATAATTAGATTTTTCTCTAATGCATAAACAAAATAACTAAACGAAAGATTAGAAGGTTTTAACTTGACAAATTTGACACCGTCTATGATCAAAAGCTACAATCGCGTATAAGACCTGAAAACAAATCTCTCTGAAAATCATAATACAAGCGAGCCTTTTCATCTACATGAATTTCTAAGGTTTTCACGATTTCAGAGCCGTTGATAGTGAGGTGACTCCAGGATTACATCTCGTCTGAAATACGTCTGGCCTCTTTCTCTTCAGACACCAGAGCGTTTGTCATTAGCCCTCATTGATATTCAGCGAGCACACTTATCTCAGATGAACACGGATGACGGATCTATCAGAAAGTCATAACGAATGATAAATCATGCTGTTGTCCTTAGTTTCTGGATGTTGCACGGTTTAATTAGTCTACATTGGGAGCAGAAGCAAATGAATAAAGATGAAAACAGTGAAGTTGCGGTGAAGCTCGGGGGCCGTCGGTGGAACAGAGACGCCACTGACTTTTTTTGCAGAGTAATTATTGTAATTAATTCTAGATGATGACCTGTGCACATGGGCTTTGAGGCATGGGAGATGGAAAGTTTTTCGGCATGTAGTAAAGTGTCTCCTGACTCAATTTGTGGACTGAATGAATTACTGAAGTGTTCATCTCATTTTGTTAACAGTGCTGTTCATTTCTTTGACTGATCCTGATGTCATTGTATGGGATTGAGGGGCGTGAATATGCTTCAAAATGTCTCTTTTCGTGTTCCCCGGAAGTTGCTTGTGTTTGGAAAGACATGAGGCTGAGTAAACGATGACAGGATTTTCATTTCGGGTGAGTGATTTCTGGAAAAAATGACTTTAAAGTCTTTAATATTGCAGATAAGTCTCATAACATGAGTCTCACCCCAAACAAATGTGGATTGTGGTGCCGCACGTAGCCGAAAAACATTTGCCATGGCCTCCTAACAAAGACGGATGTCTCTCGTTCAGAGGAGCTGATGGAGAGCCCGTCATATTAAGTGAGATCACGGAGGTCTGTTGGCGCACCAGCAGGGGAGCGTATTTTTTAATAAAAGGAAGAGTGTGTGTTCCTCAAGTGTGTGTTTCCCAGTCTGACAGGCACATGCGCCATGCTGCGCCTGCACGTCTGTTGCGTGGGCTTGTTTCTGAATGAGAGGGAACAGGCTCCCGCTCTTCTTGCTGTCCATCTCATCCTGTCTTTGTCATTACGATCCCGGGTTTATTTCCTAGAGGTATTTCTTTTGAAGGGCTGAAAATTCAATTACAGAGTGATCCTTTGATTTGCGTAGCATCTGGGTCATGCCTCTCCGGAAACTGTTTGGCGAAAGGTAGCATGAAAATGAGGAAAGGAGATTCGCAACCTTGTAAAATACAACCTAAACTTCTCTGAAACAAGAATAATTAGCCTGTTTATCAGCAAATTTGAAACTGTAGCTTCCCAAGCTAAGGCGTGTTCACGCCAAGAATGGTAACTATAACGATAACATTAACGATAACAATAACAACAACAACTGTAATGTTAACTGTAACATTAACGACAACTATAACATTAACGATAACTATAACGATAACAATAAAAACAACTGTAACGTTAACTATAAAATAACTATAACATTAACAATGACTATAACGATAAGAATAACAACAACTGTAACGTAACTATAACAATAACTATAACGATAACTATAATGATAACAATAACAACAACTGTAATGTGAGCTATAACAATAACTATAATGATAACGATAACTATATAACATAACAACTGTAACACTATAACTAACTATAAACAACTGTACGTTATATAACATAACTAAACAAACAATAACTATAATAACAATAACAACTGTAATAACGAACGTAGCTGATAACATAACAATAACAATAACAACAACTGTAACGTTAGCTATAACATACTATAACGTAATAACAATAACAATAAGCTATTAACATAACGTATAACTAACAATAACAATAAACTACTGTAACGTTAGCTATAACAATAACTATAACGTTAACGATAACTATAACAATAACAATAACAACAACTGTAACGTTAGCTATAACAATAACTATAACTTATAACTATACAATAACAATAACAACTGTAACGTTAGCTATAACAATAACGTAACTATAACAATAACAATGTAACGTAATAACATATATAAATAACGATAACTATAACAATAACAACAACTGTAACGTTAGCTATAACATAACTATAACATAACTATAACAATAACATATGTAACGTAGCTATAACAATAACTTAACGTTAACGATAACTATAACATAACAAACAACTGTAACGTTAACTATAACAATAACTATAACGATAACAATAACAACTGTAACGTTAACTATAATGATAACAATAACAACTACTGTAACGTTAGCTATAACAATAACGTTAACGATATCTATAATGATAACAATAACAACTGTAACGTTAACTATAACAATAACAATAACACAACAACGGATATTAGCTATAACAATAACTATAACTGTACGTGTTAGCTAGTTTCATGAAAAGTTGTCCTATTTTGTAAAGCGCTCCAATACCGTCACGCTACCAAAAAATGTTGCTAGGTTAGTAGGGTGGCTTCTTATAGTGCGTTACTTCTCAGTTCACTTCCACATAAGACCAAGTTAAAAATAAAAATGTTGCAGAGAATGGATCGCTAACATGCTAAAGTTTAGCTACTCACTGGAAAATCTATGTTTTAAGCAGATAACATAGTTACGCTACTGAGAAATGAATCTAGGTTATTAGCATGATTTCTCAACACTGCTCTTCACTCACTTTTAGCTAAGACCTATTTAAAAATAAAAAAAACGTTGCAGAGAAAGGATTGCTAACATGCTAAAGTTTAGCTACTCAATGAAATATCGACATTTAAAGTTACGCTACTGAGAAATGTAGTTAGAGTTCTTCTCAACTTTGCCATTTACTTCCAGCTAAGACCTAGTTAAAAAGAAAATGCTGCAGAGAAAAGATTGTTAGCATGCTAAGACTTAGCTACTTACTGGAAAAATCTATGCTTAAGCAGATAAGATATTATTACGCTACTAAGAAATGTAGCTAGGTTATTAGCATGACTTCTTCCGTTCCGTATATCACCTCCAGTTAAGAACTAATTACAAAGACACACTACAGAGGAAGAATGCTAACATGTTAAGAGTTAGCTACTCTCAGATGAGAAGTTTTTAACAATAACAACAAACAATGGCTCAATGGCTAACTCTGCCAGTTAGCAAACATTTACCCGGTATGCTAACTGTATACCCTCACAGAATTGACCCTTCGCAAAGACCCGCCCCTCTTAGTTACTGTTGCTAAATCTGACAAGCCATGGCGCTGTCACGCCAAAAATACATGAAAAATACAATGAAAAATACATCGCAGAGCAAAGAGGACACTGACAACACGTCGACAGACAAGACAAAGCAGGTTACTTATGATATTAAACAAAGTCCCAGCTTTCAAACTGTGTAAATTTTAAGAAATTCGAACAATAAAAACAGTTTTGTGGCTCTTTAATGTGTCGTGACAGATCGCTGTAGCACCTCAGCTCAAGCGGCTCGTGAACCGATCATCTCTTCCTACTAGTTAATTTATAGCATCAAATAAACATGAATGAACATCAGAAGGAATGTTGTTTCAAACGCAGAAAGACAACAGTACACACCATTTTTCAAGTTCAAGTCCACCGAGGTTAATCTTCTAACTGACTGCTTTGTCGGACAAAATGGCAGATTCGGCATTATGATTGGTTAGATCACTTGTCAATCAAACTCCCGGCAAAGAGTCAATTAGCAAAGAGGAATCCTGTTCCTCAACAACAGCGCAACAATCCAGTGACACATGCAGTGTGTATAGATGTACTTTGGAAGAGTTTTTTTAAGCTAGCCCGCTAGATTTGCGCTGTTAGCAAAGTAAAGCGCCGTTGTCCTGTTTGCTTTGAAGGTTATTTGTCAGTGCCGTGGAGGAATTTTGAATGTTAAATTAGGGGTCTCCTGGAAAAAAGGTTGGGAACCATTGCTGTGGAGGACGTGTTTTAGCATGTGATGCAAGAGGTGGGTGGAGTGAGCTGGACTGTTTTGATGGGTACGGAAAGCACGCTAGTCCCACAGCAATTAGCTTCTTCTCCGGTAGAGCCGAACTGTCAGGCTGATGGAGTCTCTCTGGCCCCGGCTGTCAAGACGTCCTGGTGGAGTCCAAACAAATGCTTCCATCCATGTGTTTGCTTTGTGTTTGACCTGCTCTCTCTGGCTCCTCTTAACTGGATTGTAGCGAGATTGAAACCTTGTCCTCCGAGGCTTTAGCGGAACAATGCTAATATCAACCAGATAACGTTTAGCCACATTTTTTGTAGTGTTTTGTGGAGACATTTGTAGTATGTTCATTTTCTTAAAGTCTGCTTAAAAGTCAAACAGGTTTATCTGTAAGATGTACATTTGACTTGTGGATGTGAATTGTTTTTTTATGATTAGCCAGGGCTGCCAACTTTTGAGTTTAGCTTGAAGTGAGACTTATGGTTGGGGTTTTGGGGTGATTTAATTCATAAGCTTGATTCAGTATTGATTAATTTGGCTAAATATCAGCTACAGTAGGGCCTACATGTTAATATTTCTCAAGGAAACAAATCTCTCTCAACCAATGCCATAAATATACAGGAAAACCAGAGAAACAGTTTTTATAGTAATGTTAGAATATTTTTAATGATATAAGAGTAAAAATATAATAAAAATGTAATATAATGCATATATTTAACAAAATGCTCCTCTCTAGAGTTCATTCATTGTCATTGAATGGCTTTTCGTGACATATTGTTCACAAGCTGTTTTATTCACATCTTTCTGTGGTTGAAACACTCATTGAACAATTACATGAGACATGATACATTTCAGTAAGCTGTACTGTATCTTTCAACATCCCTTCTGATGTTCATTCATGTTTATTTGGTGCTGTAATGAGTAAGTAAAGAGGAACACAGATTGGTTCATGTGCCGATATGTATCTTACAACATACCTTCAAATAATTGGCGACATTAGGAGGGGGCGAGGGGGCGAGGGGGCGAGGGGGGTGCTGACCCTCCTGATGACAGAAATGACGTCACATGGACAGTGCACGGACTGTCGCGAAACATGGATGGCCAAAGTATACTTTGGGCTTGAGTCAGGCCTTCACAAGTCTTCATTCAAGTCCCCATGAATGCAAGAAAAACTCACTGTTCAGAGTGAGTTTTACTGTTTAGTCCTTTACAGTGCCGTAGCAGACGGGTACGCAGGGCATATTCAATTATTGTTATCATTATTATTATTAGGCTACTTTTATTATTAAATTACAATTAATTTGCCCCACAATAATTTCATAGTGCATCACTGCATAACCGACGTGCTGCGAGGATAATAAAAGATGATCCTGGAACATGCCTATGACAGGTGAAACTCCGCCTCCACAGAAGAAATCAACGCCTACTTCATCATTGCAACATTAGCCCCGCCCACTGGCGTGTTAGTGAGATGAGGAGGAGAGAAGAGCAATACAGGACTAAAATAACATTACCTTTCAAAGGATCCTAATGCAGGAATATGGTTATTTATTTTCAACAACGTGAATGTCTCAGTTGAGCTTTATTTATTTGTATTCGGCACATTTCCCTGTGGATTCTTTGGTAAATCAATCGCATTTCGGCGCACTTTAGGACTCGACAGTAATGCAACACCATGTAAGTAACTGTGTTCATTCTAATGCCTGATCTGATATTAATGATTCATGTACAGTCAGATGATCTTTATCTGTGTGTCAGTAGTGGCTACGTTTACATGCACCCAAATAATCCATTTGTAATCGGATTGACGGCTCAATCGGATTGAAAAACGTTCATGTAAACACCTTAATCGATCCGATTGAGCTCGATCCAAATAAAATTTCCATCGGATTGGAAGGGGTGGTTTATTCCTTTTCTAATCCGATCCAACAGCAAAAAATTACCATGTAAACGCTTGAATGCGACTACTTTCTCAGTCGTATTCAAAACTCTCTGGAGCACATGCGCAGTGCAATGTTGACATGCATTACGTGCAAGTTCACGTTAACGTCTTTAGTTGTAAAGATGTATGCCAACAGGCAGTGGCGTATGTATCCCTTCGTTATAATATTGGATTTTTTTCCGTTTTAAAACAGGGAGCCAATGGATATCACACAAGAAGCAACGTGCAAACTTTGCTCAAGAGTTATGCCGGTGAAAAAGTCTCAACCTCGGTCAGTATTCACTACAAAAAGTGAAAGTAAAAAGTGACGGAGCTGTCTGACGCTGCATTAACGGAGCTCTCTCAGAGACGAATTTCAACATAAAATGCTGATAACGGTATATAACTGTCTAAATTTATTCCATTATTTCTCTTGTGGCAGTACATGGCTAGTGAAACAAATGAGAATAATAGTATTTCGTGTAAACGAAGGGTTGTTAGAGTGTTTGACAGTGCTTGAAGTAAAGCTGCGCTTAATTTTCATTGATGACAATATATAGCCTACACTCTTAATAATTTTATAGGCCTATAATTCATTGTATAAGACCTAAAAGAGCCTAATCTTATATTATCCTCAGGGCACGTCAGTTATGCAGTGATGCGCTATGAAATTATTGCGGGGCAAATTTATTATAATATTAATTTAATAATGAAAGAAAGAAGCCTAACAATAGTAATGTAACATGCCTACATTAATTGGAAATGCCAAATCTTCTTAATATTGCCTAGATTTGATGCTTGTTTTGACAATATCTCGTCGATACATGATTGTCTGTTGATGTAACCCGGGTTACCGCAAGTGTGATTGATACGACGTCACAAACGCAGAGCGCGTGCGCAAAAGTTGTAATCGGAATGTATACAAAACACATATAAACGGATATTTAAATCAGATTACAATGTTTAGAGTACATGTAAACAGATCTGCAGTCGGATTCAATTAATTCGGATTGATGAAAATTGGTGCATGTAAACTTAGCCAGTAAATCAAACCAGTGACTAAATGCTCAACTTCATGTTTCTCTTAGTAGTAGTTATTTAAATTGTGATTATATATATATATTATATATATATATATATATATATATATATAAAGCAATCAAAGAACGCTCCCTTTATAATCGCTGGAGCTGTCAATCAAACAGCGTGAGTTTATCAGTGACTGAGTTCTGAATTCGCGCCAAAACTCCCGTTAAAATCAATCAATCTCTTAGTTACATCGCGTTTGCATTGTTAGTTATGATGAAAGCATTCGTTAGTGTGCAGAAATTGAGTTTCAATGACGAGATCACTGCTTTCATGAGCTCAACAACATGTCTGTGATCGACTACAATGTTCATCACTGCAACCTTTCATGCCACGATCTAAATGTAATGCTTTTCACGATTGGTTAACCATGAGATCTGTAATAGTAAAAACACGCTAAAAGAGAGAGTAATACTTGGCTATTTCAAATGCAAAGATGGTAGCCAATCACAGCAGTGGGCGTTTACACTGAAGTCTCACAGCAGACACGCCCCTTAAAATCAGAGGCTAAAATCAGGGTAGGAAAAATGCCTTTCATTTCTAAATTATGACAAATTTTGATGTAAAAAGCATACTAACATTATAAGTGCACCCCATGAAACATAAAACAATGAAACAATGCAGATCATGACCCCTTTAAAGAAATGAGTCAATAAAGTAACAAGCAAACAAACTCTTTGCTTAAAATTTCTGTGAATAATTTGCTGATGCAGGTACAAAAAGTCTCTCTTTTTTCTTGCCCTCCTAACTGGAGAGTTAGTAAATGTCATGTTTATTTGGTGCTGTAACAAGTAGTAAAGAGGAACACAGATTGGCTCATCTGCCGCTACAGAGATCTGTCACGCCACATTAAAAAGCGCCAAAATGCTAGCATTATTGTTTGAATTTTGTAATAAAATGGACAGAATTTGAAAGCTGAGACTTTTTCATATCAAAAGTAACCTGCTCTGTCTGTGTTTTTTCACTGTAAAGTTGTTCACAATGCATTTTACTATCCAATCAATTCCAGTTGTAGATTTCATTTGTTTATTTTTCTTTTAATTACAGCTTATTATGATAGAATCACATTGAAATACAAGTACTTATGATAAAACGCTGATTATTTGAATTAAACATGCTGCTTCATGCTCGCCAACACTAACCGGTCATTTTTTCTTGCAGAAGCAGCGGCTAAATCCAGCCTGCCATATTAACCGGCCGAGAGCACAAGTGAAGCACTTAATCTGCCATCCTGAATCGAGTGCACACGAGCGGACAGGTACCAGACTCCCTCCTGAAGCACAAGAGGGCGGAACGGGGCGGAACTGGGATCCGGGAGCAGTCGATACTCGCGGCAGGAGGACTGAAGCCATTGTGTGAGTCTGTTTTCAGCTGACCTGTGAATCTATGAGCTGTGGGTGTTCAGATCTTATGTGAGGACATGGTGTTGAACAGGAGCGCGATGAAGCGTGGCGACTGCCAAGAGACGTTTGGATCTCTGCTTTATGTGTTTGAAGTATAAACGTGACTCACTGTCCGGCCCAAAAACTTATCGTGTAAGATAGTTATGTGGGCAAGATGCAATGTTTTTTTTTTTCTTTCAACTTTTACACTTTTCTTGGAAAACATTCACATTTTTTTTCTTGAAATCTGTGCAGAGCATTTGATTTGGCCTCTTCCTCACATCCTTTCAGCACCATCTTTCCACTATCCATTTTTTTCCGTATCGTCGTTGACATATCTATTTATTGATGGTTTTTTTCTAGTGTCGAGTGCTGTGTAAGTATCGACCCGTCCGTTACGTGCCTCTCTGAAGCCTCTCCGTTCTTATCAGCACATAGTGGACGCTGTGTTAGATAAGCGGCTATCTGCTAAATCAGACACCGACGCAATAGCATCCTGCTCGAAATCGATGCCCGACGCTGCTTTAAAGACACTCATCATGTGATGACGACCATTTGAGACTGTTTGCAAAACATGTGGAGCTGAGGGAAGACAAAGCCCCTTCCAATGAAAGTCTGTTCACTCAGACGCCATATTCGCAAGGCTATTTCGGGCATCCAAGACCAAGTCCTGTCTGCTTGAATGGGGGTATCCTGAAATCACAAAACGCTTGCCAAACCCACAATTAAATAACATATTTTAAATCAGCAACAACAAACCTGGCATTAACTGTCCCATAAATCATGTTTCTTCTGCTCAAATGGCATTAAAAAGTGTACTTTTCAGGCTAGTCCGGCCAATGCGCATGTGCAGTCCTCTTTTATTTAGCAGGCGGGACTTATTTTGCCACTTTCTCCCATTATGAGTGCACCATCTTCCTATTTATAAAGTCTTAGGGGAAGACTGGATGTAAAAAATGACGGCCATTTTGTAAACATAAGAAAATGATGCAAATGTTTAGCAAAAAAAAAAAAAAGCAACAATTTTCAGTTTTCAGAAACTCACAAATGTATCACAAGTGAGACTCAACTTGATTTCAACTTGGAGTTTAGACCACATACATAATTAACCCTTAAATGCATACCTCGGGTCTTTAGTGACCCGGGACGTCATTCACTACCCTCCTCCTCGTTAATTTTTCAATGTTAGACATCAACCTTCTTGGTATTCCTCAATCAATTCATTATAAAGAATATAACAAGAAAAAAATCATAAAATTATAAAAGAATGCCTATTTTTGTATTCATTTTTTGTAAAAATTGTATAGGGTCGCAAACGACCCGAGGTGTGTATGAGTGTACGTATATTTTTTTCTGCACAACAATAATTGAAACTTAGATGACGAAATGAGTGCAATTCACCTTTATTCCACAAGGTGGCAATGTCTGATACACAATGCTGAAGTACATTTAGACAGAAAACGAAATAATAAGAGAAACATGAAATCGCTCAGCGATTTACTGCAGAGCAAGTACTGAACGCAATCAAATATGACTGTAACTGTTACTGGATGGATCTAGTGCAGCTGTTAGCAATCGAAATATTGATTTTGAAGATGTTGAAAATGATATAGTTCTGAGAATATGTTTGAGATTGCAAATGGGCTCATATTCGTGACCTCAAACATAAAACTAGCCCATTATTTGCTGAATTTACTGGGAAATGAGCTCTGACGAGGACAGTGATGATGGCATAAAACATCTGCTCAAACGGAGCCCTTTCAAGCTCCAAAAGGTAACAAATATGCTTTATTTTATTTCTGTAATTGTTCCTCTAATATCAGAGGAGTTTTATATTATCACGACAGGTAGAGATCCATCCGTGTTAGATATAGATCCGGGTCGATAAAGACCCGAATATGTAAGAATGATTGGCGAAACAGTCATGCATTTAAGGTTAATTAATTTTTATGATTTTTTCAAAAATTGATTTTTAAAAATAAATTATATTAAAATACTACTACTACTACTACTACTAATAATAATAATAATTGTAATTAAATAATAATTATAATTGGTTTAAATTCCAGTTAATACATTTTATTATAATTTATAATAATAAAATACTTTAATATTTTAATAATAATAGATTAATATATAGATTGAACTGGATTAATAATAATAATTATGGTTATTATTTGTTTAATACTCCATAATTTTAATTTAAAAATTTTAAAAAGCAATTAGCAATTATTATTATTAATAATGATAATAATAATGGATTAATAAGTAGGACTTTTATTCAATAAGTTGAATAAATGCATTGCAATTGAAATGTACAACATTTAATTATTTTGTGTTTTTTTTTTTAGGAATTTCGAAAGTTGTGCACATCAAATTTTTTCTGTTATGTATTTTTTTCTGTATTTCGATTGCGTTTGTTAGCTAAACGAATGACTCTCATACAGTAAGAATGAAAATACATAGCACATATTATAGGGCAAAATAGTTGCGCAAACATTTGAAATATAAATAAATGATATATTTTTTCACTCTTTCTGCCATCTCAGATTTATTTTTCCCGTCATCTCGCCGCAGTGTGAAGGATTTTTCATGAACGAGGCTCTGTTTTCTTATTTGGCAGTTTACGCGCATTTCCTTCTCAACAATTTTGCAATTACAATAACATTTCTATTGCTTCCGGGGAAAAAAATTCAGCAAAAATATATGCGCAAATGAAATTCAGTTCTCTCCGAACGTGAATGTATTTGACCCAGGATAAAAATAATTTGTCAGAAGTCCTTCAACTTCTCAGGTTGTATATTCGCGATGTCTCCGAGGTCTCCGTTAATAGCCGAACGTGTCCCGCAGTCGGACGTCTCTGGCTTTGATGTTCACCTATTAGAGCGCTCTCCTCGTTACGTGTCCCCGCGCTCTCATTATCACTCTTGCCAAATTACCTTTGAAGTTGTTTTTACTTTTCTAAATTTATTTCCCTTCCAACTCCTTTCTAACAGCTCATTAGGCTACGAAAGCGCAGCATCCTGACTAAATCACTGCATAATTAAAAGTGATCTCCACTTCTCAGTCTTGTACGGGTGATGGATTTTGACCAAACTGTGTTTGTTTTACCAATTATGTTTTTCTTCCATGTTCATCTTTCTTTAGTGTGTAAAGTTGCTGTTTGCAAAGTCCCTCCAGCAGGAGTTTTTCTCTATATCAGCGTCAGTGTTTCTGAACTCCCTAAAACGCCTCCATTCCGGAAACGAACACGTCACAATTTAAATAATTCATATAGTTGTGGTGTGAACTCTGCTATTCATTTACATTTAGAACAATTTTATAAAGATATATGGGTTATAGTTATGATCTGTGGTGTGAACGGGACTTGTCTTTCTATCTGTCTGGGAGTGGAGGACTCAATAAAACATGTTGAGCTGAGAAAAGACTGGACGTTATAAATGGCGGACATTTTGAAACGTAAGAAAATGGCGTTTAGTGATAATGCAACAGCTTTTTCACCTTTCAGCAACTCACAAATATATCACAACTGAGACTCGACTTGATGTCAGTGGAGTTTGAAAACAAAATGCTGTAATAACAATTAAAAACCTTTAAAAATAATTAAACCTTTAAAAATCTAAATATTGCAGAAGAATCTGGTTGTAGAGCTTTTCATGAGCTATTCATGCTAATCTGCTGTTAGCGTCAATGAGTTTCCCAGTGCATCGTGGGCCACGGGCGGTCGTGTTGGCCTTTGCGAGCTGGTTTTATTCACTCGCTGTGAAAGAGGTCGAAGCCTGAGGCCAGAGATCATCTTTTTGTTCCAGTGCGGCACACAGAGCGGCGGCTGCCGTTTGAAGGTTGTGTTTGTGTGTTTGTGATGCCGAGGAAAACAGTAAGAGAAACTGGAGCTAGAGGTGCGCGTTGGTCCAGAATCTGTCACAGTATGAATATTTGTATATTACAGTAACAGTGTATTGCATGATGAAATTATTATTTTTGCTAGAAATTCAATGGGAATTCAATTCTTCTTATTTGGTTATTTGTTTAATAGTGCAGTTAAAAAATACTTTAATAATTAAATGTTTCATTATTATTATTTGGTTATTTGTTTAATACTCCAGTAAAATGAATAATAATAATAATAATAATAATAATAATAGGTTATTTGTTTAATACTTCAGTTAAACTAATAATTTTAATTATAATACCATAACATTTTAATAATAATAATTATTAATATTAATGTTGTTGTTGTTTGTTTTATTAATCGCAACAAAAGTTTGTGTTTACATATTATATGTGTGTGTTATATATGTTATGTGTGTGTGTGTGTACATATACACAGGCACACACATACACACATATGTAAACACAAATTATTATTATTATTATTATTATTATTATTATTATCTGGTTAATTGTTTAATCAGTAAAATGAATAATAAAATAATAATAAATGGATTATTAAATGGATTATCAATTATTATTAATAAATAATAATAATAATTGGTTATTTGTTAATAGTCCAGTTAAATGAATCATTTTAATTATAATACTGTAACATTTTAATAATAATAATAATAATAATATTGTTGGTGTTTTATTAATCGCATAACATAAAAGTTTGTTACATTTATGTGTGTGTGTGTGTGTGTGTGTGTATATATATATATATATATATATATATACAAACCCGATTCCAAAAAAGTTGGGACACTGTACAAATTGTGAATAAAAAAAGGAATGTAATAATTTACAAATCTCATAAACTTATATTTATTCACAATAGAATATAGATAACATATCAAATGTTGAAAGTGAGACATTTTGAAATGTCATGCCAAATATTGGCTCATTTTGGATTTCATGAGAGCTACACATTCCAAAAAAGTTGGGACAGGTAGCAATAAGAGGCCGGAAAGTTAAATGTACATATAAGGAACAGCTGGAGGACCAATTTGCAACTTATTAGGTCAATTGGCAACATGATTGGGTATAAAAAGAGCCTCTCAGAGTGGCAGTGTCTCTCAGAAGTCAAGATGGGCAGAGGATCACCAATTCCCCCAATGCTGCGGCGAAAAATAGTGGAGCAATATCAGAAAGGAGTTTCTCAGAGAAAAATTGCAAAGAGTTTGAAGTTATCATCATCTACAGTGCATAATATCATCCAAAGATTCAGAGAATCTGGAACAATCTCTGTGCGTAAGGGTCAAGGCCGGAAAACCATACTGGATGCCCGTGATCTTCGGGCCCTTAGACGGCACTGCATCACATACAGGAATGCTACTGTAATGGAAATCACAACATGGGCTCAGGAATACTTCCAGAAAACATTGTCGGTGAACACAATCCACCGTGCCATTCGCCGTTGCCGGCTAAAACTCTATAGGTCAAAAAAGAAGCCATATCTAAACATGATCCAGAAGCGCAGGCGTTTTCTCTGGGCCAAGACTCATTTAAAATGGACTGTGGCAAAGTGGAAAACTGTTCTGTGTTCAGACGAATCAAAATTTGAAGTTCTTTTTGAAAACTGGGACACCATGTCATCCGGACTAAAGAGGACAAGGACAACCCAAGTTGTTATCAGCGCTCAGTTCAGAAGCCTGCATCTCTGATGGTATGGGGTTGCATGAGTGCATGTGGCATGGGCAGCTTACACATCTGGAAAGGCACCATCAATGCTGAAAGGTATATCCAAGTTCTAGAACAACATATGCTCCCATCCAGACGTTGTCTCTTTCAGGGAAGACATTGCATTTTCCAACATGACAATGCCAGACCACATACTGCATCAATTACAACATCATGGCTGCGTAGAAGGAGGATCCGGGTACTGAAATGGCCAGCCTGCAGTCCAGATCTTTCACCCATAGAAAACATTTGTCGCATCATAAGAGGAAGATGCGACAAGAAGACCTAAGACAGTTGAGCAACTAGAAGCCTGTATTAGACAAGAATGGGACAACATTCCTATTCCTAAACTTGAGCAACTTGTCTCCTCAGTCCCCAGACGTTTGCAGACTGTTATAAAAAGAAGAGGGGATGCCACACAGTGGTAAACATGGCCTTGTCCCAACTTTTTTGAGATGTGTTGATGCCATGAAATTTAAAATCAACTTATTTTCTCAGTTTAAACATTTGATATGTCATCTAAGTTGTATTGTGAATAAAATATTGAAATTTGCAACTTCCACATCATTGCATTCTGTTTTTATTCACAATTATTTTTAACATTTTATATATGTATAAAATCTATTAGTTTATTATAATAAATATATAAAATATATAATAAATATAAATTTGACCATTGATAATATATAATTTTTTATTTTTTTAGACATAGTAGTACAGTTTACAGCAGGGGTGTCCAAACCTGGTCCTGGAGGGCCACCGTCCTGCAGAGTTTAGCTCCAGCTCGCCTCAACACACCTGTCTGGAAGTGTCTAGTATGACTAATAAGATGGATCTAAACAGGACAGAGGCCCTCCAGGACTGAGTTTGGACACAGGCTCTCAAATAAAGACCATTCAAATAAAAACTTTTCTCTTTTCATATATTCCCCAAACACATGCTTGGCTATAATGTTTCATGTGCCTGAAATTCATATTTAATCATCTCATTTTTGAGCTAGTGTGTAATTACGCTAAATTGAGAAATCCTGCTCCTGTCTTTGACGACGCACCTCTTAAAATACTTAATTGAAGAAAAGACGCGCATCAAAGCAGCTTCTGCTGAATCACTCTGCGTTCAGCAATTAGCAGCCTTTTGATAGACAAAACCTGCCGTAATCTGATTAGTCTTTAATAGACAAATTGCAGTGGTTTGAGAAGACGTACAGAGACAAGCACAGAGCAGGAAAATACGGCTCTCTAAATGAACTTCATATGATTTATTTTGGCGTATTAGCATTATTGTGTAGGAACAAAGGCAGCGGTGCCGTATATTCTCCATTAATAGCAGCATTAAGCGCCTGAAATGTCCCGAAGCGTGTGATAATGTCACCCTGATAGGACTTTTATTCCGTACTTTCTCACATCAACACAAACCAAATAAGCAGCAGCAGCTCCGGATCCTTGCGACAAAACATTATTGTTTTCTCCTCACCTCTAATAGGATTTCTCGGGTGTCTGCGGTGTGGTGAATTACTACGAAATAACAACAATAAAACAAAAACACACAGACAGGCGGCAGCGGGGATTTCCGCAGAGCTCTCCAGCGGGCCGTCGAGCGTTATGAGCGAGGTCGTTTGCAATATTGGACCTTTCTATCATCCGGCCAGCGGAGAGAGTCAGATCACGGACATGGAAAGGTGTTGTTATGAGACTGGAGACGAGGACTGTAGATGAGGAAGAGGAACGGAGCGGATGAAGGCCTCGTTGAGCCGTTCAACAGCCTGAATCTGACTGGAAGCGTTTACCAAGGAGACACCGTTTCCAAACTCCCTCACATTCACAGCGCTGGAGAAACTGATGAAATCAAGATTCAATCATTTTTATGGAACATTGCAGTGTTTATTGTAAATGATTTATCCATTCCCATCAAGTGTGTCCTAATCTCAAATCAGAATAATGATGACGTGTTTACTGGCATGAGGGCGGGGCAACATGTCACTCATGAGATGGTGTGTGTGTGTGTGTGTGTGTGTGTATGCATATGTACATACTGTATATATATTTATGTATATGTGTTTTGAGGTGTTGACTTGGCCTCCAAATTCCCCAGATCTCCATGAAATCGATCATCTGTGGGATGTGCTGAACAAACAAGTCCAATTCATGAAGGGTCAGGGCAGAAAAAGGGGGACCAACACAATATTAGGAAGGTGGTCATAATGTTATGCTTGATCAGTGTATATATATATTATATATATATATATATATATATATATATATAGTGGGTACGAAAGTATTCAGACCCCCTTAAATTTTTCACTCTTTATTATATTGCAGCCATTTGCTAAATCATTTAAGTTCATTTTTTCCTCATTAATGTACACACAGCTCCCCATATTGACAGAAAACACAGAATTGTTGACATTTTTGCAGATTTATTAAAAAGAAAAACTGAAATATCACATGTCCTAAGTATTCAGACCCTTTGCTCAGTATTTAGTAGAAGCACCCTTTTGATCTAATACAGCCATGAGTCTTTTTGGGAAAGATGCAACAAGTTTTTCACACCTGGATTTGGGGATCCTCTGCCATTCCTCCTTGCAGATCCTCTCCAGTTCTGTCAGGTGGATGGTAAACGTTGGTGGACAGCCATTTTTAGGTCTCAAGATGCTCAATTGGGTTTAAGTCAGGGCTCTGGCTGGGCCATTCAAGAACAGTCACAGAGTTGTTGTGAAGCCACTCCTTCGTTATTTTAGCTGTGTGCTTAGGGTCATTGTCTTGTTGGAAGGTAAACCTTCGGCCCAGTCTGAGGTCCTGAGCACTCTGGAGAAGGTTTTCGTCCAGGATATCCCTGTACTTGGCCGCATTCATCTTTCCCTCGATTGCAACCAGTCGTCCTGTCCCTGCAGCTGAAAAACACCCCCACAGCATGATGCTGCCACCACCATGCTTCACTGTTGGGACTGTATTGGACAGGTGATGAGCAGTGCCTGGTTTTCTCCACACATACCGCTTAGAATTAAGGCCAAAAAGTTCTATCTTGGTCTCATCAGACCAGAGAATCTTATTTCTCACCATCTTGGCAAACTCCATGCGGGCTTTCATGTGTCTTGCACTGAGGAGAGGCTTCCGTCGGGCCACTCTGCATCTCTGGAGCTCAGCCACAGTGATCTTTGGGTTCTTCTTTACCTCTCTCACCAAGGCTCTTCTCCCCCGATAGCTCAGTTTGGCCGGACGGCCAGCTCTAGCAAGGGTTCTGGTCGTCCCAAACGTCTTCCATTTAAGGGATTGTGGAGGCCACTGTGCTCTTAGGGACCTTAAGTGCAGCAGAAATTTTTTTGTAACCTTGGCCAGATCTGTGCCTTGCCACAATTCTGTCTCTGAGCTCTTCAGGCAGTTCCTTTGACCTCATGATTCTCATTTGCTCTGACATGCACTGTGAGCTGTAAGGTCTTATATAGACAGGTGTGTGGCTTTCCTAATCAAGTCCAATCAGTATAATCAAACACAGCTGGACTCAAATGAAGGTGAGAACCATCTCAAGGATGATTAGAAGAAATGGACAGCACCTGAGTTAAATATATGAGTGTCACAGCAAAGGGTCTGAATACTTAAGACCATGTGATATTTCAGTTTTTCTTTTTTAATAAATCTGCAAAAATGTCAACAATTCTGTGTTTTTCTGTCAATATGGGGTGCTGTATGTACATTAATGAGGAAAAAAAATGAACTTAAATGATTTTAGCAAATGGCTGCAATATAACAAAGAGTGAAGAATTTAAGGGGGTCTGAATACTTCCCATACCCACTGTATTTCAAATCTATGCCTTAACATTACCTTCAATAGTCAAGTGTCAAAAATGTTCACATACTCTATATTTTTGCACTTTTGAAGCACTTGTAATGTTTCTGTAAATATAATGCAGTTCATAAGTTATTTTATTGGAGACTGGAGACTAACTGGTCAGTTGTCCCAACTCAACCAGCACCCTGAAATCCCTCTTAAATGATAAAAAAAAACAAAAAACAGAGCAGCTAGGCTAAGACCACAGCTAACCACCTTTTTTGTCAGCAGGGAGGTGATGCTAATGGAGGAGTGAGAGAGATTTTAATTAAAACTTTTATTCTCTTGCTTTTTTTTCCTGGAGATACTGAAATGAGGAATAATTAACATCGCTGCGGGTGTCGTTCCAGTGAGCACAGAGTTTTATTGACACGGGACGTGATTGCCAGATGTGCTACAGCACAGATGCACAGCCACGCTAACGCTAAACTGAGCAGAATTATATTTGCACTGTACTTTTATTGTTATCTATTTCAATAACACAACTCTCCAGTGTAAAATCCCATCTTTTATGGAGACGAAACCTAGTCTGCATTGTGTTATATTGAGAGCTGTTGAATTAAACAGTGCAGAATCTGAAGTGAAGAGGCCCAAAGCAAAGAAAAACACAATTATGAGCGTTTCAACGGCACAAAACACAGACAACACAATGAAGCGCCAACAAAGACAGCAGTTTATTCTCAAATAACTCATTTTTATTTCATTCTGGGAGGTGTATAGTGGAAGAAAGTAGCTTCATTTTGAATCCAGCTTTGAGTTCTCCATGTGAAAGTTTCAAGGATGGAGCGTTAGATGTTGTGTTGTACTAAACGTGGCCCTGTTGTGATTCCTTTCAGGTTCTTGTGATTGTAATTGGATCCTAATTGGTCAAAAAAACACACCAACTGGTCAACGTACTTCGCGCTAATGAATGACTTTTGGTATTATAGAGCTGCTTGAGTAAAACAAACCAACCCGAGCGATTGATTTCTAAGTCTGAAAATACAACCAGACCATCATTATGAGGTTTTCAAAGCACTTCTTTTCCTTGTTTCTTTCTTTAATCAACTGGCTGTCATTCTCAGAAGCAGTTTTATCATCTTGACCTGCTTTATTTTTCATGTTCAGTTGCGTTTCTCTGAAATATCTGAATACATCAGATGGTGTAAAGTGAAAGCTGTCCTCGAATTAAAGCACACAATTAGATGTGTTTTATCTAGGTTTTAATGATTTGCTTGTGGATTATAGCTAGTTTATATCCGTCCCTCTGGGCTCCGTTGGCGTTACGGATGTTATTTGGCCCCTGGCCTAAACAAGCTCCGGGACCCCTAGAGAGAACCTGAACTCCATGTGAACCGTTTCTTTAATTGAGGCATTCTAGAAGAGAAAAATAACCGTTTACACCCGTTGGTTCGGTGATTGACTCTACTGGGCTCATTTCTCTGAACCGTGTGTTTAAAAATCCATCTGCTATCATTATGGTTTGTGTTACTTTAGCACTGCTGATGACGTGTTCAAGAGGAGACCAAGAGTTTTGAGTAAACACAATAAAACCACACAGTATGCTTTCATAAACATCAGACTGGGGCAAGTTGGGGCATGTATGTAATTTTTTCATTACAGTTTCTATTTGTTGGTTGTACTAAAACCACTAGGAACCACTCAAAACTGCTTAGCAACCACATAGCAACATGCAAAAAGGGGGGGGGGCATCCACTTTGGCATCCACCAAAATAACCGCATAGCAACACCCTAGCAACCATTCAGAACAACTTCAGGCAGCCGTTTAGAACACCATGGCCTCCTATTAGCAAGGCCCTAGCAACCACCCAGAACACCTTATCAGACAATAGCATATCCACTTTAGTGGCCACCAAACTAACTGCATAGCAACGCCCTAGCAACCATTCAGAACTCCTTGGCAAAGAGGCAGCCTCTTAGAACAGCATGGTAACCTCCTAGCAAGGCTCTAGCAACCACCCAGAACACCGTAGCAATCCACTCTTCCATCCACTTTGGCATCCGACCAAAATAACAACATAGCAACACCCTAGCACCAATTCAGAACAACTTAGCAATCAGGCATCCATTTGGAACACAGTGGCCTCCTCTTAGCAAGGCTCTAGCAACCACCCAGAACACCTTAGCAGACATATAGCATTTCCACTTTAGTGGCCACCAGAACACCTTAGCAACTGTTTAGCGAGGTGTAAAGCACACCCACAACACCTAAGCATCCATCCACTTTAGTTTCCACCTAAATTAACCGCATAACAACACCCAAGCAACCATTCAGAACACCTTAGTAATCAGGCAGCCACTGCCATCATTGCAACCTCCTAACAAGGTTCTAGCAGTACCCCAAACACATTAACAACTATATAGCAATGTGCAAAACCAGTCAGAACACCTTAACATCCATCCACTTTAGTATCCACCAAACTGAATAGCAATGCCCTAACAACAATTCAGAACTCCTTAGGAACTCCTTAGCCACCCAGAACCTCCTTAGCAACTCCTTAACCATCTAAAACAACCGAGTGCAACATGCAATAAATACTCAGAATGCCTTAGCATACACCCCATAGCAACCCCATGGCATAGCAACACCCCAGTAATGATTCAGAACACTTTAGCAATGAGGCAGCCATCCAGAACACCATAGTAACCACCTAGCAACCACCCAGAACACCTTAGCAACCAAATAGCATTTTGCAAACCCAGGACACTTAACAACCATATAGATTATATATTAAAAACACCCAGAACACCTTGGCAACCAACTAACAAGGCCCTAGCAACCACCCAGAGCACCTTAGCAACCATATAACAATCTCTGAACAGCTTAGTATCCATCCACCTAATCACATACCCAACCAATCATATAGCAACACCCTAGCAACCATTCAGAACTCCTTAGCAAAGAGGCAGCCCCCTAAAACACCTTAGCAACTGTATAACAAGGTGCAAAACGCATCCAGAACACCTAAGCATCAACTTATTGTCCACCCAAACAACCACATAGCAATGCCCTAGCAACCATTCAGAACGTCTTAGCAACCAGTCAGCCATCCAGAAAACCTTAGAGTTTGCATAGCAATGTGAAAAAACACTCAGAACACCTTAGCAACCACCCAGAACACCCAACTAACCATACAGAACCACCCCAGAACACCTTAGCAACCAGCTAGCAGGCCCTAGCAACCACCCAGAGCATTAGCAGCCATATAACAAGTGTTTAAAACAGCTTAACATCCAACCACTTTTGTGTTCACCAAAACAATCACAGAGCAAAGCCCTAGCAACCATTTAGCAGACCTTAGCAACCAGGCAGCCACCCAGAACACTTTAGAGACACTGTAGCAAAACACTCAAAACACCTTAGCAACCGTATAGCAACACCCATGCAACCACCCAGAACATCCTAGCATCAAATTTGCCAGTTTTTGCACAGTTGTCTTCAGTCTGCTTTCTCTATTTTTGTGTTCCAGAGACCCTGAGTCAGAGAAGCCACCCAAATTCCTTGTGCTTCTGAACACGAGTTCTCACCCTCTTTACCTTTGAAACGCAGCTCGTTACCACCTCCTCAATAATTCACCTCTTTGCATCATGTATTATGCATGCGCTAAAGGAAAGCACGTTCTAATTTAGCATCAGCGTCTCCCTCACATCCCAAACTCCACGGCGGTTCGGTTGCTAAGCAATGATGTCACCGCAGTCTGCCGGGAAGCTCGGGAAAGATTGACAGGTGCCGGTGCCATACGCCGAAGGCGCTCAATTTCCCCAACGAGAAGCTCTCCACCGCCAGTTTAAAAACCATCCCATGGTTTATTTGTGTTCAGATACTGATAGAGAACTAATTAGCCGGTCCCGCAGGCTAATTCAGGCACGCGTTATTATGAAAATTAATGAATGGACTCCTTGATGGATATCACTCTTGATTATGTGCTTTGAGGTCCAGTCACAGCGCGTAGGCGGATTCGACCGTTTAGATCTGGAACGCTGCTGATCTTTACATTTTAAATCCAACACATTATGACATTTTTAGATATTTGTGAAGCGTTAGTCTCACACTTGCTGTTTCCAGCAGTTATGAATAAGGGATTTGCCTCGTCCGGGTCTGTTATCTCCTCACCCCACTGTTCATTTTTGTTTATTTTTGAAATGACAAGAAACGACAGCAAGAAAACCTGCTGCAACACCCAGAAAGCCGCAGCTCATTAGAGGGCCAGAAGTCGGCCAAGAGGCATCAATTACCATCGAGGGACATGGATCATATTTATAATTACACGGCATCGTGAACCATGAAAATCGTAATGTGGTTTAATCACCAGCTGTCTGTTCCCCAAGATCTCCACCTCCCCCTAACAAACGTCTGTTTTGATGACAAGCCTATCAAATGATGACTTGATGGCGAGAGGAGGGATAACTGATGAAATGTGCATGTTAAATCTGTTAAGTAGGGATGGGAATCGTATGTAATTCAACAAACTCTTTTGAGTTTGAGGAAGAAATATTGGGAAACGGTAGTCTTGTTGGCAAAAGCTGGAATCATTTCAATAATAAATGTAAAACGAGAAAGAACAAGGAAAAATGTGATAACACATTTCATGAATTCCTTTATTCTGTTTTTTTTTCTTATGGACAACTAGCCAGTAACTACTAGAGTGATTTATCCGTCTTAAGTACAACAGGTTCTTGGTTCATTGGGTCAGACATGATGAAATTAAGGTATATAGGTTCAGTAAGTGACTCATATTGATTGAGAAACTTCTCCTTTTGATTTAAGTTTTTTTTATTAACAAAAAAGAATCGACTCATATACTCATTCGTCTGGGAATCAGAGTTAACTGATCATGATATATTCATTTGATTCACTAAAAAGAGCCGAACTGACTCACATAGTCTCTTGTCCAGTAATTGGAGTTCACTTATTGCACTTTATATGTTTGTTTCACTAAAAGGAACCACTTATATAGCGATTCGCTTGGGAATCAGAGTTCACCGATCGCGCTGTATATGTTTGATTCACTAAAAAGGACTGGTTCGTATAGCTAGTCAATCGATTGAGAATCTGAGTGCTTTATACACTGCCCTCCAAAAGTTTGGAAACGCCCTAGAAAAGTGGGGTTTTGGACAATTTTAGCATGAATCCTTTTTAATTTGTGATAATTTTGCACTGATAAGGGACAACACAAACTACGAACACATATTATTACATAAACAGTTTATACATAGAAAAAACGTAAATTTTTGATTCATCAAAATATCCAGCATTAGCAGCTATCTGACCTAAACTGGGTTCTGATTGGTTCATTGTATTCTAAACTTAATTGGCAATCAATTGTGTAAGGTATTAAGGTGTGCTGACCCAAAACTCTTTTATAAACCTGGGCCAAGTTTAAACCAGTAACCAGCATCACAGCTGGCAAAGGGGCATGTCTGACTTTGACATGTATATATTGCCATTATTATGTAATCAAAATGAAAATTATTATTGCTGGTCTTCAATGATAATGTCAAGTTACTGTAATGTATTTGCACCAAAAAATGACAAGGATTTATGCTGATATCGTCCAAAACCACACTTTGCCAGGGGTGTTTCCAAACTGTGTTTGATTCACTAAAAAGATCTGACTCATGTAGTCATTAGTTTGAGAATCAGAGTTTACTGATTATGCTGTATATGTCTGATGCAATTAAAAGAAACACTCGTACAGTGATTCGCTTGGGAATTGGAATTCAAAGTTCGTGTTTTTTGATTCACTAAAAAGAATCGACTCGTAGTCATCCATTCAGGCATCAGTGTTTCCTGATCACACTGTATATATTTGATTCACTACAAAGAACAGACTCATGTAGTCATTTAGTTCGGGAATCGCAGTTTACTTCACATGTACAAGAATGCATCTAAAAGAACCGAACATATTTAAAGTCATTTTCCTTTTTTTAAAATAGTACTTGGTTCCCAGCCCTAGTATTAAGAAACATTAACGCACATTATTTACAGATCATGCATATTAGATCATTTGTTTCTTTTGGTGTTTACTTAGTGTTGGTGATTGTGATTTATTAAAGGATTCATTTCTTCTGAGTTGCACCCTCCAGGCCAAGACTGTTTGTTTTTTTTTTTTTTCTTTGCACAAAGTCATGTGGAGGGGTACGCAATAATTCCTCAGGTTATCTGCAGCGCTAGCTTATCATTTTGCGAGGGGAAAGGAGAAATAGCTCATGCACCACCTTATCTTTAATTAGATGAAATTACACTGCCAGGGGTTCAAGACAAAATGCACAGAAAGGAAAAGATAATACCGGTGTACATGAAAACAGCCGGTCTGTAGATTGCGTTAAGCTGGAATAAAGACCTGAACAGAGGTACAGAACACCTCTTTCATGTTATACTGCTTTTTTTCTCTCAAATAATTCATTATTATTGATTCGTAATTAAGTCATTCAGGAAATGTCTGCCGTGTGGCAAAAAGTCAATACGCTCTTCAAAGAATAACAGACAGCAGTGTGGTTACCAATTTTTTTTTAAGTGTAAATACTGGAATGACAAGTACGTGACACGGCTGTGGATAAAAGCTCCTCCTCTTTATTTGTCTCTGACCGGTGTGTTTCCTTCTCATTTGCATTAAATACCCCGTCACTCTTAGAGAGGGTGGAATTACAGACAGCCAAGGGGCATAAATTGCACACTTCACATCGCGAGTGACAGTGACATCTTCATCAAAGCGAGAGGCGCATCCGGCCGTTAACACAAGCACACTATTGAGTGCTAGCGGGGAAACAGAGTGTCGAGCTGAAGGAAGTCGAACTCACTGGGCTTGTCTGGGCCTGACATCAGCCGCGAGACTCGGCTCGGCACTAATGCACCGCCGCGGCAGGGAACATTAGTTTTGTACTTGAGGTGCCAGACGCTCCTGGTGTCATTTATCTAATCGGTGATGTGTTTGTGAAGCTAATAAGTAAAGGGTATGTTACTGAAGAAAGCACATTCAACGATACAGGCAATAGAGCAACGTACCAAAACACCTGATGCAATCTTGCGTATTTGTTTCTAATATTGTTTAAGGTGTAGCATATGCAAAAATATCTAAAAAGAAAAAACAAGATACATTAACACAAAAGCTCTTTTGGCCTTATGCACAATAGATAGATAGACAGACAATATACACTAATCAGGCATAACACTATGAACACTAACAGGTGAAGTGAATAACACTGATCATCTCTTCATCACGGCACCTGTTAGTGGGTGGATATATTAATCAGCAAGTGAACATTTTGTCCTCAAAGTTGATGTGTTAGAAGCAGGAAAAATGGGCAAGCGTAAGGATTTGAGCGAGTTTGACAAGGGCCAAATTGTGATGCTAGACGACTGGGTCAGAGCATCTCCAAAACTGCAGCTCTTGTGGGGTGTTCCCGGTCTGCAGTGGTTAGTATCTATCAAAAGTGCTCCAAGGAAGGAACAGTGATGAACCGGCGACAGGGTCATGGGCGGCCAAGGCTTATTGATGTACATGGGGAGTGAAGGCTGGCCCGTGTGGTTCGATCCAACAGACGAGCTACTGTAGACTGTAGTATTTCAGTTCAGTACATGGCAAATTTTCTAGAGGAAAAAATCTCTCAACTAATGCTGTAAACTACACATGAGAGTCAGTTGGTACTACTTTAATAATATTGAACATTAAATTAACTTATTTATATACAAACACTTAAATTACACTCAATGATGCAACATGCACATTCCCAAATTTCTATATATCCTAATTATTGTTGATGTATTTCATTTTTCCAGGAGCTCATTGCTTCTACCTTAAAATTAAATGCTAACAGTGTTTGTAAATTAATTGCACAAATTATTACATTATTTGCTAACTGCATTCTTCTAATATTGTAATGTTGACGTGCATTCTCTGTAAAGCTGCTTTGAAACGATATGTATTGTGAAAAGCGCTATACAAATAAATGTGAATTGAATTGAATTGAATGATGTTTTTTATTATAAATAAAGTTTAGAATTACATAATCATATTTCTACTCTAATTCATTTTTTTAAAATATAAACATTTAAATTATGGCTGTCATAACTGATTTATTTAAACATGCATTAAATATTGAAGAACATTAAAAATTATAATGAATATGTAACGGTGCATAGCTATATTTATCAGAATGTTGCTTTCTAGAGCACTTTTCTAGCTGACTAATGAGTTTATGGTCACTGAATATGTTTTCTGAGGTAAATGTGACGTTACGTGACATTGTTTACAAGCTGTTTTATTGACGTCTTTCCGAGGTTGAAGCACTGATTGAGCGATTACACGAGACATGATACGGATTTCAGTAAGTTGTACTGTATATTTTAACATACCTTCAGATGTTCATGCATGTTTATTTCGCTGTAACTGGTATTAAAGCGGAGGAGAGGATGATCACATGCTTCTCTTTAACTGAGGCGCTAAAGCGATCTGTCACGCCACATTAAACAGCGCCAAAACGTATTATTTTTTGAATCTCATAATAAGATGGACGTCATTTGAAATCTGAGACTTTGCTTCATATCAAAAGTAACAAAGCACAAAGATTATTGCGATTTATTGGATGGGAGGCGCTACATATTCTGCTCATTCATCAACTGAAAACAGACTAGACTTATCGATTCTTGGGATTTAAGAATCGATATCGGTTCGTAAAAATGAGAATCGATTAAAATCGAGAAATTGATATTGTTTACCCAGCCCTAATACACAGTGCACAGTTTGTTGTGTATGGAGCTGCATAGCTGCAGACCAGTCAGGGTGCCCATGCTGACCCCTGTCCACCACCGAAAGAGCCAACAGTGGACACGTGACCAGTGTGATGCTTTGGGCAATGTTCTGCTGGGAAACCTTGGGTCCTGCCATCCATGTGGATGTTACTTTGACACGTACCACCTACCTAAGCATTGTTGCAGACCATGTACACCCTTTCATGGAAACGGTATTCCCTGGTGTCTGTGGCCTCTTTCAGCAGGATAATGCTCCTGCCACAAAGCAAAAATGGTTCAGGAATGGTTTGAGGAGCACAACAACGAGTTTGAGGTGTTGACTTGGCCTCCAAATTCCCCAGATCTCAATCCAATCGAGCATCTGTGGGATGTGCTGAACAAACAAGTCCGACCCATGGAGGCTCCACCTCACAACTTACAGGACTTAAAGGATCTGCTGATACCACAGATACACCTTCAGGGGTCTAGAGGAGTCCATGTCTCGACGGGTCAGGGCTCAAAAGGGGGACCAACACAATATTAGGAAGGTGGTCATAATGTTATGCCTGATCTGTGTATATTCAAACATCTAGATAGATAGATCTACAAATGCTGTATTGTTAGCTGACTGCACATCTGGGACTGGAATGTAACACGACTTCACCTTTAAACTAAACTCAAATGGCTTGTGTTCCAGGTTAGCTGACTGTGATGAGAGTTTATACACACACACCGCGGCGGCATGAATTTTATAGCAAGTGGGCTGGAACGCGCAGTCCGTACCCTTCAGGCAGTCTGAACACGCTGTTCTTATGCCTGTCCTCTGTGTGGGAAAAAGGCTGTCAGGTAGCGAGCACGCTAGGTTACGCTAAGAGCTCGCACACGCATGAGGTGCACAGGTGTTTGTCACCCACAGCTCACTGAGAGCTTTCCATCACGCTATAATGACTGGTGGCGGTCTGCATGTCGCCGTGTTAACGTCCGTGTTAACACATGAATGCCGGCTAATTCAATTAACCACAGGGATGAAAGTTCAGAGAGGTTTGATCCTACTGTCGATTCCCGCTAGCTCACTTCTCACTCATTGAGACCCTTTCTGGATCTTTTATGAAAGATCCCAGAATGCAGTTATGATGATGCAACTGAGTGAGTTCCCAACAACAGTGTGGTTTACAATCAATAAATGATAAAGCAATCAGTTTTATCCACATCATAATTATGACAATTACACGGTCCGTGAGCAAATAGAGGATACCGATATTTTTATCTTTTTTAGTAAAAGACAGGATGGATGGATGGATGGATGGATGGACAGATCGATAGATGGATAGATAGATAGACAAACATACATATAGATAGACAGACAGACAGACAGACAGACGGATAGACGGATGGATGGATGGATGGATGGATGGAAGGACAGATAGATAGATAGATAGACAGACGAGATAGACAGACAGACATGACACCAGATGATAGATAAAAAGAGAGATAGATATATAGATAGATAGACAGACATATAGATGACGACAGACAGACGGATAGACGGATGGATGGATGGATGGGATGGAAGGAGATAGTAGATAGATAGATAGACAACATACATATAGATAGATAGACAGACAGGCAGACAGACAGACGGATGGATGGATGGATAGACAGACAGACAGACGGATGGATGGATGGATGGATGGATGGAAGGACAGATAGATAGATAGATAGATAGACAAACATACATATAGATAGATAGACAGGCAGACAGACAGACGGATGGATGGATGGATGGATGGATGGATAGACGGATGAAGGACAGATAGATAGATAGATAGATAGATAGATAGATATAGATAGATAGATAGACATACACATACGATAGGAGACAGACAGATAGACGGATGGAGGATGGATGGATGGAAGGACAGATAGATAGATAGATAGATAGATAGATAGATAGATACAAACATACATATAGATAGATAGACAGACAGACAGATGGATGGATGGATGGATGGATGGATGGATGGATGGAGGGGATGGAGATAGACGGAGGAGATAGATAGATAGATAGATAGATAGATAGACAGACAGACAGATAGACCATAGATACACAGATAGATAGATAGATAGATAGATAGACGGACAGATGAGAGATGGATAGGACGAGATGGATGGATGGATAGATACACAGATAGATAGATAGATAGACAGACAGATAGACGGATGATGGATAGATGATTGAAGGATAGGATAGATAGATAGATAGACGGATGGATGATGATGGATGGATAGATAGATAGATAGATGATGGATGGATGGAGGTAGAGATAGATAGATAGATAGATAGGATAGACGGATGGATGGATGGATGGATGGAAGGACAGAACGATAGATAGATAGATAGACAGACAGATAGACGGATGGATGGATAGATGATTGAAGATAGATATACAGAGATAGAGATTGGATGGATATCAGATAGATAGATAGACAGACGACAGACCAGACAGACATATGGATGGATGGATGGATGGACGGATGGACGGACGGACGGATGGATGGATGGATGGAAGAACTGATAGATAGATAGATAGTAGATAGATAGATAGATAGATGATAGATTGATTGATTGATTGATTGATTGATTGATAGAATGATAGACAGACAATTTTTGTTTTTTAATTTCAGGTCCAGAAGTGGCCATATTTGAAGGCTCTTTCTTCATCCAGATAAGCTGTGGTGGTAATGAGGACTCAGGGCAGGCGGCTTTTTGCCATCCAGCAGAATAAATAAGGCAAACAGAGCCAGAGCCCCAGCGAGCTCATTACGAATTAAAATATTTACACCATCGGGGACGGCGTCACTTTACATCACCTTTCGTGTATGCTAATAAGGCAGCAAGCAGCGAGCACCGCGGCACAACCTCCATTTTTCAGCCGTGGCATTTGTCTGGAGGGTAGACTTCAACAGACACACGCACGCTTATATTTACAGCTCGAGCCAACCTCAGTGCACATTAATGCACACACAGGCACAAGCAAAACATATGCTTTACAAGAAGACGCGCTAACTTCCTGAAGGTTTGTGGAGAACTGCTAACTAAGTGGCAGAACTTGATTGAATTCAAAACACGTTGGTCCCCTGATGATATAGGCCTACGTTTGCATCAGATTTGCAGATTCAAATTCTAAAATTTGCACTAGCACATAAGCGTGAGTTACTGCAGCTATATCATCTGTGTTTAGCTCAAGGCTTCACACGGGTGTTTAAGTGTTAGCTAGTAAATCAATGACATAACAGTGTTTTGATGTAAGTGCAGCAGAAAACTTTGTATCTGCTAAATCAATGTCAATGTAAACTGCAAATATTTAGTGACTTGAATTTTAAGTTAAAAAATTGACATGAGGTGTTTTTTAGGACTATTAGCTGCCTTTCTGTTTTTTATATACTTATTCATTTTGGTCAGAGTCAGGCTTTGGTTGGGCTTTATTGTTTGTTTTCTTTTATGTTTGTAGAGCTACTGTAAGTCTACAAATATGTAATTTGTTCATTATTAATTTAAAATATTAATTTATTAATGTTTTAAAATGTTTTAAGACTGCATTTTGTTCTTTTGTTATTAACTTTTGGATTTTTTTTCTTTTGTGCTGTGGATTGGTTTGCACTCATTTATTATTATTATTATTTTATTATTTATTATTATTATTACAATTTTTTTTGCAGGCTGTTGTATAGCTAATATAAATGTACAACATGCATGTTAATTATTTGAAGCAAATATTATTAATTTAATATTTTAATTATACTTTAATTATATAATATATTTTTATCAAATATTTTGTAAATGTATTTATTGCATGTTGTAAGCTAATGTGTGTACAAATATCAATATTAATTTAATGTTTTAATTTTAATACTATTTGTAATGTAATTTTACATTAAAAATTAATTTTTAGTAATTTTTTCTCATTTTTAAATAATATTTATGGATTTTTTTTTTTTTTTGCTTAGTTTTATTATTATTATTATTTTGCAGTGGATTTGATTGCAGTTCTTTTTATCACTTTTGGTTAATAGTATTTTTTTCTAAGTAGCAGAGCTCATGTAATATAATAAAAGTGAGCACATATGTTGTGTACATATATCAAACAGTTTTTCAAGATTGTATGTTTGATTGTCATTGAAGGAACACTTCAGAGACTCATGATTGTTCAAATGATGCTACAAACCCATGAGTTATTGTTTTGTCATTGTTCTCATTAGCATCCCCATCTTGAGTCCAATCCTAATGAATGTCAGGATAACGAGCTGTCTTGATTGGAGTGGCATCTGATCGGAACAACATTTGATTGACGGAGCCAAACCCTGCCTCGTAATGAGCCCCTCGTCCATTGCTCAAGCACGCCGCTCATGTGAGAGCAGAGCTAGGATTGCAGCTTTCTCTACAAAGTATGGAGCCGAAATTCGGCCAAAAAGATGATATAACACAGTCATACAGCAGCCTTAAAATGCTTTCTATCAAGACAGAACAGAACTGCTGAGTTTGTAAATTCAAAGCAATTAGCACCTAGTCCTCTATCTTATTGGGTGCTGTTTTATCTTTAAAATTTGAGAAGCCAATCAATGCATCACAATTTGCGTTCTATGAAGTTTTTTCGCATAAATAGTGCAAGTGTTGTGTTCACACTGAAAATCCCAAAAAGAAAAAATGCACTTTAAATACCCCGATGATGCACTTAATCAACGGAAAAAAACGAAGTGTGGAATGTTGAAAACTTGCAATCAACTGTTACAGCTTTAATTATGCAGCGGAGGGGGAGGGGCATCAGACTCTGATGCTGAATGACAGAATATAAAATTCACACACTACACGGTTGAGTACATAGTGTACACGGTTAAGTGCATAGCGTATGGTGTGTCATTTGGGACGCAACTGTAGTGTGTAAGTGCATAGTGTATAGTGCTTCATTTGGACCCAACTAAAGTGTATTAGGTGAGTGCGTCATTTGGTATAAGTGCACGTATAGTGCTTCATTTGGACGCAACTAGTGCTATATTATTAGTGTAGAGCATTTGGGACGCAACTAAAGTGTATTAGTGTATAGTGCGTCATTTGGGACACAACTGTAGTGTATAAGTGCAGAGCGTATAGTGCTTCATTTGGGACGCAACTAAGTGTAAGTGTATAGTGCGTCATTGTAAAGTGTATAGTGGTATTTGCGTTCATTAAAGTGTATGCGTGTATAGTGCGTCATTTGGGACCAACTGCAGGGTATGTACGCACTAGTGTAAGTGTACGTCATTTGGGACGCAACTAAAGTGTATTAGTGTATAGTGCGTCATTTGGGACGCAACTAAAGTGTATTAGTGTATAGTGCGTCATTTGGGACGCAACTAAGTGTATTAGTGTATAGTGCGTCATTTGGGACGCAACTAAAGTGTATTAGTGTATAGGTGCGTCATTTAAAGTGTATTAGGTATAGTGCGTCATTTGGGACGCAACTAAAGTGTATAGTGTATAGTGCGCATTTGGGACGCAACTAAAGTGTATAAGTGTATAGTGCGTTCATTTGGACGCAACTAAAGTGTATAAGTGTATAGTGCGTCATTGGGACACAACTGCTACGTGTGTATAGTGCGTCATTTGGGACGCAACTAAAGTGTATTAGTGTATAGTGCGTCATTTGGGACGCAACTAAAGTGTATTAGTGTATAGTGCGTCATTTGGACGCAACTAGTGTATAAGTGTATAGTGCGTCATTGGGACGCAACTAAAGTGATTAGTGTATTAGTGCGTCATTGTGTAGTGTATTAGTGTATAGTGCGTCATTTGGGACGCAACTAAGTGTATAGTGTATAGTGCGTCATTTGGGACGCAACTAAGTGTATAGTGTATAGTGCGTCATTTGGGACGCACTAAAGTGAGAGTGTATAGTGCTCATTGGGACGCAACTAAAGTGTATTAGTGTATAGTGCGTCATTTGGGACGCAACTAAAGTGTATTAGTGTATAGTGCGTCATTTGGGACGCAACTAAAGTGTATAGTGTATAGTGCGTCATTTGGACGCACAAACTGTAATAAGTTAAGTGCTATTTGGTGTATATGTAAGTGTATTAGGCATGGGACACAACTGTAGTGTATATATAGTGCTTCATTTGGACCAACTAAAGTGTGTATAGTGCTTCATTTGAGACACAACTGTAGTGTATAGTGTATAGTGCTTCCCAACTGTAGTGTATAGTGTTTAGTGCGTCATTTGGGACGCAACTATAGTGTATTAGTGTATAGTGCGTCATTTGGGACGCAACTAAAGTGTATTAGTGTATAGGCGTCATTTTGGACACAAAAGGTATAAGTGCAGAGTGTATAGTGCTTCATTTGAGACACAACTGTAGTGTATAAGTGTATAGTGCGTCATTTGGGACGCAACTATAGTGTATTAGTGTATAGTGCGTCATTTGGGACGCAACTAAAGTGTATAGTTTATAGTGCGTCATTTGGACCAACTGTAGTGTATAAGTGCAGTGTTATAGTGCTTCATTGGGACGCAACTTAGTGTATTAGGTATAGGCGTCATTTGGGACGCAACTAAAGTGTATTAGTGTATAGTGCGTCATTTGGGACGCAACTATAGTGTATTAGTGTATAGTGCGTCATTTGGGACGCAACTAAAGTGTATTAGTGTATAGTGCGTCATTTGAGACACAACTGTAGTGTATAAGGGCAGAGTGTATAGTGCTTCATTTGGGACGCAACTGTAGTGTATTAGTGTATAGTGCGTCATTTGGGACGCAACTATAGTGTATAGTGTATAGTGCGTCATTGGGACGAAACTAAAGTGTATTAGTGTATAGTGCGTCATTTGGGACGCAACTGTAGTGTATTAGTGTATAGTGCGTCATTTGGGAGCAACTAAGTGTATTAGGTATAGTGCGTCTTTGGGACGCAAAGTGTATTAGTGTATAGTGCGTCATTTGGGACGCAACTAAAGTGTATTAGTGTATAGTGCGTCATTTGAGACACAACAGCTCATTTGTGTAGTGTATAGTGCAGAGTGTATAGTGCCATTTGGGACGCAACTGTAGTGTATGTATAGTGCGTCATTTGGGACGCAACTATAGTGTATTAGTGATAGTGCGTCATTGGGACGCAACTAAAGTGTATTAGTGTATAGTGCGTCATTTGGGACACAACTGTAGTGTATAAGTGCAGAGCGTATAGTGCTTCATTTGAGACACAACTGTAGTGTATAAGTGCAGAGTGTATAGTGCTTCATTTGGGACGCAACTGTAGTGTATTAGTGTATAGTGCGTCATTTGGGACGCAACTATAGTGTATAGTGTATAGTGCGTCATTTGGGACGCAACTAAAGTGTATTAGTGTATAGTGCGTCATTTGGACGCAACTCTACGCAACTGTAGTGTATAAGTGTATAGTGGTCATTTGGGACGCAACTGTGTATTAGTGCATAGTGCGTCATTTGGGACGCAACTATAGTGTATTAGTGTATAGTGCGTCATTTGGGACGCAACTAAAGTGTATTAGTGTATAGTGCGTCATTTGGGACGCAACTATAGTGTATTAGTGTATAGTGCGTCATTTGGGACGCAACTAAAGTGTATTAGTGTATAGTGCGTCATTGGGAGCGTAGTAGTGTATAGTCATTTGGGACGCAACTAAAGTGTATTAGTGTATAGTGCGTCATTTGGGACGCAACTAAAGTGTATTAGTGTATAGTGCGTCATTGGGACGCAACTAAAGTGTACATTTGGGACTGCTAACGCAACTAAGTGTATTAGTGATAGTGCGTCATTTGGGACGCAACTAAAGTGTATTAGTGTATAGTGCGTCACAGTGTATTAGTGTATCAATTTGGACCAACTATAGTGTATTAGTGGATAATTTGGGACGGTGTATTAGTGTATAGTGCGTCATTTAAAGTGTATTAGTGTATAGTATTTGTATAAGTGTTATAGTTTTTGTTATAGTGCAGAGCGTATAGTGCTTCATTGTAGTGTATAAGTGCAGAGTGTATAGTGCTTCATTTGGGACGCAACTGTAGCGTCAGTCGCAACTAAAGTGTATTAGTGTATAGTGCGTCACGCAACTAAAGTGTATAGTGTATAGTGGTCATTTGGGACGCAACTCATAGTGCGTATTGTATAGTGTATTAGGCTAGTGCGGGACGCAACTATAGCATAGTGCGTCATTTGGGACGCAACTATAGTGTATTAGTGCATAGTGCGTCATTTGGGACGCAACTATAGTGTATTAGTGTATAGTGCGTCATTTGGGACGCAACTGTAGTGTGTAAGTGCAGAGCGTATAGTGCGTCATGTGGGATGTAACTAATGTTTCTTGCCACATCTGATGCTAAAAGTGAGAAGTAAATGTTGGATCTGACAGCTTTGAATGTGAGCTTTAGGAATTGGTTTGGTTGTTTTTAGGGCTGTTTTTTTTTTTCTTTCTGATCTCTTGACTTGCCGGAGTACAAATTAGATTTTGCCCCTTTTAACCCTCACTCTATTCCTCTGTGACCTTGGGTCGCAGCGAACCAAAGCAAAGAACGAGAAAATAATGAACTCACATGGGATATGTGAATATATTAACAGGGCTCACTGTTCGCCTTTTTATTTATTTATTTATTTGAGCGGATCAAAAAGCGCTTTTAATTTCAGAAATTGTTGAATGGGATTGTATGTGAGGGTGGAATGACAAACGATGGCCTTCGACACAAACCAGCAACGGTCCGAGCCATCAAGGGCCTTCACAACTTGCAGAGAAAGTCGTTTTGTTCTTTTCTGTGTTGTATATTAATTTATAGCATGAAGCGCTGTATCGCTGTTAGTGGAGCCAACTTTATGCTTTGGTTTCCTAAATCAAATATAACAGCAAAAAATAAAGATGCACAGCTTGTAAGTTACCTAGTGGTGTTTACTAAGGCCAGCATGACTGTAAGTATTGTTCATACACATTACTGTTACAGTCTTGGACCAGTAAGAACCTGTACAGCACACACTGAAATCCCTCCGAGCTCATACAGGAACTGTTTTTCCAAATATCTGTACATGGTATTTGCCGAGCTATAGTATCTTTGTAGTTTATCACTGGTGTCATGTATCGTATGTTCAGTATTCTGTGCTTTAGCCTGAGGTTGTTTTTCTTTCTCAATCAGATACTCATTGATCAGAGGTGCATTCTGGGAAAGTGGTTTAATGTCAGTGCTTCGCTCTTCCATCCCGCCAACAGCTAAATCTGCAATCCTGACACAGGTTGTGGAAATTAACTCTTCATTTTTTTTTTCTACTGGTGTGTGTGTGTGTGTGTGTGTGTGTGTATACCCACAGCTACAATCACAGGAAGACTCTTATTTTGAGTCAAATGCGTCAGGATTTGCACTGATTTAGAAATGCAGACTATTATCAAGGGTCCAGATATGCAGATGAGTCTGTTTCACGCATGCTCACGGGTAATGAATGCATGTTTGCATTTAGCTTCCCACCCCGATTAACCTAGATGCATAAAAAACAGACGTGTAACTACTTTACTGACTGACAGCTTAACATCTTTCAGCAAAATACAGCATGACATTGACCAACAGAAACCTACTGAGAATCAAAACTCATTTCTATCTACTCAAGAAGCGCAGCTTAGATTTAAATCATTTAAATAACTATATGTTCTAGCTAAAATTTTAGAATGAGTTGTAGCTTTACAGTTGCATAATCGTCTTTCTGTTAGTAATCTTTTTGAGCAACTTCAATCTGGTTTTCAAAAATTGCATGGCACTGAAACGGCCCTGGTTAAAGTGACTACTTTTGGCCTCTAATGCTTTATCTACCACTATTCTTATTCTCTTACACATTAGTGCCGCTTTTGACACCATAGATCATACTATTTTACTGAATCAGCTTGAAACAGTTTTTGGTATTTCCAGCACTGTGGGAGGTTTAGATCCTATTTGACCGGATGCATTCAGTTTGATTAGGGGAATACTACTGGCATCCCTCAGGGCTCGATTTTAGGACCCTTACTTTTTAGTCTTTATTTATTCCCGCTTGATCAACTCTTTCAAAATTTGGGTATCAAGTATCACTTTTATGACACACAAATCTATATTTACTGTAAATATAGTCAGAGTGAGCCTGTCTCACTGCTCACTAAATATATGTCTGAGATAAAATTTTCTGTGCTTAAACAGAGATAAGACTGAAGTCATGCTTATTGCTTATTATTACTGATGGTTCTGTACTTGAGTTTCAGAGCAAATTAATTAATTAATTTAGGAGTGATATTTGTTTCCTCATTGACATCTATCTATCTATCTATCTATCTATCTATCTATCTATCTATCTATCTATCTATCCTCTCTGTCGTTTTATCCATCGTTTGTTTAAATGAGGCCTCACCATCTGATTCTCATCATGTTTCTTCCAGCCATATTGTCTCTCTTCTGTGTGTACATACTTGTGTACACAATGTGATTTGGAACGTAAACACTATCAAGGGCAAAATGAAAGGCCTGTCACCGCAAATGCACTGAAGACATCTGGGCTTTGTTTCGGTCGAGTAAACAGTTGTTTGTATCTGCACTGGAGGAGGAAATCTTGACAGGCGGCCGGATGTCAGTGCGAGAGAGAGAGATTCTAATGCTAATGCTGCCGTTTTAACCCTCCGCGCGCGATGCCATATATCCAGCGACGGGCCGTATGCAGGACCGGTGGACGTGGGATCTGGAGGACAGCTGTGTCCTTGAAGCTTTTCTCTGGACATGAGCCAGAAATCTGGCTGGACTAAATAAGCTAGAGTTTTGTCCATTTTAAGTTTGAGCTTTTATTTATGGTCACTTCTGCATTATGTTAGCATACTTTAAATCTTTCATTCGGCATCTACCACTCTCTCTAGTCGTTTATTAATTCATCTGTAGTTCAATCACTAGTGTTGGTGAACTCATCATGAGTTAGCGTCACCTCGGTCCATGTGATCTGGAGTCTCATTTTCACTTCCATGATTTTTTCCCCCACTTTTTTTACTCACTCTTTTATTACTCCATCTGGAATGATTTCTCGACACACTTGGAGAGCATTTCCTCGTGCCACCTCAAATCAAAACAGTCACGTTTGGGGTCTATGCGTTTGTTACAGTCAGGACCGGCATTCTTGCATCATTCCTGAAAAACACACCTGCCATGACAAAACTTCAGGTACGGATTTATCTGTATTCTAAACCATGGTAGATGAATGAACAGTTGAAGCATAGTGTGCATTCATTAAACTCTGAGGACCACTTAAAGTGAACGCAAGAGCATTCTGGGACATGAAACCAGATGCGAGTTTCAACTTCCAAAACATCATGAATTGGTGCACTGGAAAATAAGTCTTTTTTCTTACATTGCAGACTCTCTAAACTGGTAAAATCACTGTAACATTTGAGAAATCAAGACAAACTGTGACTGATTGATTTGAAAATGCTGTTTGATTTCATTTACATATTGGCTGAGTTCCTCGTTGGTCTACTTTGGCCTGGATCTGATGTATTCCTCTTGTATCTCATGACGCAACATCTCTCGAGCCTCACGGACAGGGATGTCCTCGTGTTCAGAATGCAGATTCCCGTGTGTTTTATCCTTCATTTGAGTGAGTCAGCGTGTGTACGAACGTGCCTCAGACCCAAACGCCCTTCATTTTAATGATCCTCGCTGACTGCATTCAATTACACGCTATGAAATATTTAGAGCACTTCCGCTCGCACCGCTTTGATTTATTTCACTAAATCCGCCACCATTGTTAATAGGATGAAAGTGGTGATAGCGAGATATTTTGTTATGAAAGATTAATGAGTAATACCATTAATAAAAATGCTGGCATGTTAATACATGAATCAAAGGAGTGAAATTAAACTTCTCATGATACAAAAACTCAAAATATTTTGTACTGAGAGACGTTTTGCCCATGCAAAGTTTGTTGTCAAGCTGTTACTGTAGATTAATTAGTGAATTGGTTCGTTTTAAACAGTTCCTTCGATCATATGTAGCTCTTGAAAGTTCAGTTCATTCTAGTGAATCGATTCATCATAAGCGGTCCTCCCACATGTAGCATTGAAAATTCTGATTGCATCTAGTGATTCGGTTCGTTCAATTCAGTTCTTTCTCTCATATGTAGCATTGAAAGTCCAGTTCATTCTAGTGAATCAATTCGTCATGAACGGTCCTCTCATATGTAGTGATTCGAATCTGTTCATCCTAATGGGACATCGCTCATATATAGTGTTAGAAAGACCGGATCATGCTAGTGAATCGGTTCATCCTAAATGGTCCTCTATCATTTAGAGGTTAGTGTTAGAGAGTTAGATTTATTCTAGTGATTTGGTTCATTCTAATCTTTCTCTCATATGTAGCACTTCAATGTCCGGTTCATGATCGTGAATCAATTCATCATAAATGGTCCTCCCACAACAGCGTTGCCAAGTCTGCGGTTTTCCCGTGGAATTGGGCTATTTTAACTGTGTTGCCGTGATTTGTTTTTCATGTCCGTGGGTTGAAGCGACCCCAAATACCATATTTAACCCCTGGAATGCAAATTTTACCAGGTTAACCCCGCCGAAAACGCGGATTTTACCCACTGGAACACCATTTTTACTGGGGGACCGCCTTAAAACGGGTGCATTTTGTTGTGAAAATCTGGCAACCCTGTCCCACATTTAGCTCTGAAAAGTCTGATTCATTCTAGTGATTCAGTTCTTCTAAACAGTTCTTTCTCTCATATGTAGCACTGAAAGTCCAGTTCATTCTAATGAATCAATTCGTCATGAACGGGCCTCTCATATGTAGTGATTCGAATCGGTTCATCCTAATGGGACATCGCTCATATATAGTGTTAGAAAGACCGGATCATGTAGTGAATCATTCGTACTAATTGGTCCATCAATGTGCATTGGAGAGTCTGATTCATTCTAGTGATTGGGTTCTTTAAACAGTTCTTTCTTCAATGTAGCATTGAAACATCTGATTCATTCTAGTGATTTAGTTCATTCTAATCTTTCTCTCATATGTAGCACTTCAAGTCCAGTTCATCTAGTGAATCAATTCGTCATGAATGGTCCTCCCACATCAGCGTTGCCAAGTCTGCGGTTTTCCCGTGGATTTGGGCTATTTTAACTGTGTTGCCATGGGTTGTTTTTCATGTCCGCGGGTTGAAGCGACCCCAAATAACATATTTAACCCCTGGAATGCAAATTTTACCAGGTTAACAAAAGCAGATTTTACCCACTGGAACGCCATTTTTACTGGGGGACCCCCTTAAAACGGGCGGGTTTTGTGGTGAAAACCTGGCAACCCTGTCCCACATTTAGCTCTGAAAAGTCTGATTCATTCTAGTGATTCAGTTCTTCTAAACAGTTCTTTCTCTCATATGTAGCATTGAAACATCTGATTCATTCTAGTGATTTAGTTCATTCTAATCTTTCTCTCATATGTAGTGCTTGAAAGTCCAGTTCATTCTAGTGAATCAATTCGTCATGAATGGTCCTCCCACATCAGTGTTGCCAAGTCTGCGGTTTTCCCGTGGATTTGGGCTATTTTAACTGTGTTGCCGTGATTTGTTTTTCATGTCCGCGGGTCGAAGCGACCCCAAATAACATATTTAACACCTGGAATGCAAATTTTACCAGGTTAACACCGCCGAAAACGCGGATTTTACCCACTGGAACGCCATTTTTACTGGGGGACCCCCTTAAAACGGGCGGGTTTTGTTGTGAAAATCTGGCAACCCTGTCCCACATTTAGCTCTGAAAAGTCTGATTCATTCTAGTGATTTGGTTGATTCTAAACTTTCTCTCATATGTAGCACTGAAAGTCCAGTTCATTCTAGTGAATCAATTCGTCATGAACGGGCCTCTCATATGTAGTGATTCGAATCGGTTCATCCTAATGGGACATCGCTCATATATAGTGTTAGAAAGACCGGATCATGCTAGTGAATCAATTCATACTAATTGGTCCACTCATATGTAGCATTGGAGAGTCTGATTCATTCTAGTGATTTGGTTCTTCTAAACAGTTCTTTCTCTCATATGTAGCATTGAAACATCTGATTCATTCTAGTGATTTAGTTCATTCTAATCTTTCTCTCATATGTAGTGCTTGAAAGTCCAGTTAATTCTAGTGAATCAATTCGTCATGAATGGTCCTCCCACATCAGCGTTGCCAAGTCTACGGTTTTCCCGTGGATTTGGGCTATTTTAACTGTGTTGCCATGGGTTGTTTTTCATGTCCGCGGGTTGAAGTGACCCCAAATAACATATTTAACCCCTGGAATGCAAATTTTACCAGGTTAACCCCGCCGAAAACGCAGATTTTACCCACTGGAACGCCATTTTTACTGGGGGACCCCCCTTAAAATGGGCGGGTTTTGTTGTGAATATCTGGCAACCCTGTCCCACATTTAGCTCTGAAAAGTCTGATTCATTCTAGTGATTTGGTTGATTCTAAACTTTCTGTCATATGTAGCTCTTGAAAGTCCAGTTCATTCTAGTGATTCAGTTCTTCTAAACAGTTCTTTCTCTCATATGTAGCACTGAAAGTCCAGTTCATTCTAGTGAATCAATTCGTCATGAACGGTCCTCTCATATGTAGTGATTCGAATCGGTTCATCCTAATGAGACATCGCTCATATATAGTGTTAGAAAGACCGGTTCATTCTAGTGAATCAATTCATACTAATTGGTCCACTCATATGTAGCATTGGAGAGTCTGATTCATTCTAGTGATTTGGTCTTCTAAACAGTTCTTTCTCTCATATATAGCACTGAAAGTCTGATTCATTCTAGTGAATCAATATGTCATAAACGTCCTTTCATATGTAGTGATTCAAATGAATCGGAATCCTAAATGGTCCTCATCATTAGAGGTTAATGTTAGAGAGTTAGATTTATTCTAGTGATTTGGTTCATTCTAATCTTTCTCTCATATGTAGCACTTCAATATCCAGTTCATGATCGTGAATCAATTCATCATAAACGGTCCTCCCACATCAGCGTTGCCAAGTCTGCGGTTTTCCCTTTTAGCAGATTTGGGCTATTTTAACAGTGTTTCCGTGATTTGTTTTTCATGTCCGCGGGTCGAAGCGACCCCAAATAACATATTTAGCCCCTGGAATGCAAATTTGACCAGGTTAACCCCCCGAAACGCGGATTTTACCCACTGGAACGCCATTTATGGGAGACCCCTTAAAAACGGGCGGGTTTTGTTGTGAAAACCGGCAACCCTGTCCCACATTTAGCTCTGAAAAGTCTGATTCATCTAGTGATTCAGTTCTTAAAAACAGTCTTTTCTCAATGTAGCATTGAAAAATCTGATTCATTCTAGTGATTTGGTTCTTCTAAACAGTTCTTTCTCTCATATATAGCACTGAAAAGTCTGATTCATTCTAGTGAATCAATATGTCATAAACAGTCCTTTCATATGTAGTGATTCAAATGAATCGGTTCATCCTAAATGGTCCTCTATCATTTAGAGGTTAATGTTAGAGAGTTAGATTCATTAGTGATTTAGTTCATTCTATCTTTCTTCATATGTAGCACTTCAATCCAGTTCATGATCGGAATCAATTCATCATAAACGGTCCTCCCACATCAGCGTTGCCAAGTCTGCGGTTTTCCCTTTTAGCAGATTTGGGCTATTTTAACAGTGTTTCCATGATTTGTTTTTCATGTCCGTGGGTTGAAGCGACCCCAAATAACATATTTAGCCCCTGGAATGCAAATTTTACCAGGTTAACCCCCCGAAAACACGGATTTTACCCACTGGAACGCCATTTTTACTGGGGGACCCCCTTAAAACGGGCGGGTTTTGTGGTGAAGACCTGGCAACCCTGTCCCACATTTAGCTCTGAAAAGTCTGATTCATTCTAGTGATTCAGTTCTTCTAAACAGTTCTTTCTCTCATATGTAGCATTGAAACATCTGATTCATTCTAGTGATTTAGTTCATTCTAATCTTTCTCTCATATGTAGCACTGAAAGTCCAGTTCATTCTAGTGAATCAATTCGTCATGAATGGTCCTCCCACATCAGCGTTGCCAAGTCTACGGTTTTCCCGTGGATTTGGGCTATTTTAACTGTGTTGCCATGGGTTGTTTTTCATGTCCGCGGGTTGAAGCGACCCCAAATAACATATTTAACCCCTGGAATGCAAATTTTACCAGGTTAACACTGCCGAAAACGCAGATTTTACCCACTGGAACGCCATTTTTACTGGGGGACCGCCTTAAAACGGGCGGGTTTTGTTGTGAAAATCTGGCAACCCTGTCCCACATTTAGCTCTGAAAAGTCTGATTCATTCTAGTGATTTGGTTGATTCTAAACTTTCTCTCATATGTAGCACTGAAAGTCCAGTTCATTCTAGTGAATCAATTCGTCATGAACGGGCCTCTCATATGTAGTGATTCGAATCGGTTCATCCTAATGGGACATCGCTCATATATAGTGTTAGAAAGACCGGATCATGCTAGTGAATCAATTCATACTAATTGGTCCACTCATATGTAGCATTGGAGAGTCTGATTCATTCTAGTGTTTCGGTTCTTCTAAACAGTTCTTTCTTTCATATATAGCACTGAAAAGTCTGATTCATTCTAGTGATTTGATATGTCATAAACAGTCCTTTCATATATAGTGATTCAAATGAATCGGTTCATCCTAAATGGTCCTCTATCATTTAGAGGTTAATGTTAGAGAGTTAGATTTATTCTAGTGATTTGGTTCATTCTAATCTTTCTCTCATATGTAGCACTTCAATGTCTGGTTCATGATCGTGAATCAATTCATCATAAACAGTCCTCCCACATCAGTGTTGCCAAGTCTGCAGTTTTCCCGCAGAATTGGGCTATTTTAACAGTGTTTCTGTGATTTGTTTTTCATGTCCGCGGGTTGAAGCGACCCCAAATAACATATTTAGCCCCTGGAATGCAAATTTCACCAGGTTAACCCCCCCGAAAACGCGGATTTTACCCACTGGAACGCCATTTTTACTGGGGGACCCCCTTAAAACGGGCGGGTTTTGTGGTGAAAACCTGGCAACCCTGTCCCACATTTAGCTCTGAAAAGTCTGATTCATTCTAGTGATTCAGTTCTTCTAAACAGTTCTTTCTCTCAAATGTAGCATTGAAACATCTGATTCATTCTAGTGATTTAGTTCATTCTAATCTTTCTCTCATATGTAGCACTGAAAGTCCAGTTCATTCTAGTGAATCAATTCGTCATGAACGGTCCTCTCATATGTAGTGATTCGAATCGGTTCATCCTAATGAGACATCGCTCATATATAGTGTTAGAAAGACCAGTTCATTCTAGTGAATCAGTTCATCATGAATGGTCCTCCCACATCAGTGTTGCCAAGTCTGTGGTTTTCCCGTGGATTTGGGCTATTTTAACTGTGTTGCCGTGGGTTGTTTTTCATGTCCGTGGGTTGAAGCGACCCCAAATAACATATTTAGCCCCTGGAATGCAAATTTCACCAGGTTAACCCCGCCGAAAACGCGGATTTTACCCACTGGAACGCCATTTTTACTGGGAGACCCCCTTAAAACGGGCGGGTTTTGTTGTGAAAACCTGGCAACCCTGTCCCACATTTAGCTCTGAAAAGTCTGATTCATTCTAGTGATTCAGTTCTTCTAAACAGTTCTTTCTCTCATATGTAGCATTGAAACATCTGATTCATTCTAGTGATTTGGTTCATTCTAATCTTTCTCTCATATGTAGCACTGAAAGTCCAGTTCATTCTAGTGAATCAATTCGTCATGAACGGTCCTCTCATATGTAGTGATTCGAATCGGTTCATCCTAATGAGACATCGCTCATATATAGTGTTAGAAAGACCAGTTCATTCTAGTGAATCAATTCATATTAATCGCTCCTCTCGTATGTAAATCTGATGTATTCAAGTGAATCGGTGCATTCGCACGGTTCATGTAAATCAACAGATTACAAAATGATTCATTTTATAATTTAGTGTGTTTTTGTTCTGTTTACTATAGCTTAAATGCACCTGTTCACTGACTGGGAAATACCACTGATAAAATTTAAAGTTATATTGTTAGTTTTTTCTTTGATAAAAGTCTTAGAAATCACTATTTTCTTGCACATTTTTCAATAGAATCATTAAGCAATAATTTATCTGTTCAGTCAGACAGATCAAAGCTCACTATTTCCACCTTAGAAATAAGAACATGGCAAGAACTTTAGCACACTGTGTGATGATTTATTCAAGTCATGAGTTTAGAGTGGATTGTGATGAACACAGAGAGGCCTAGCATGTTTTGTTCTGCGACTGACATTACAGACCGAATCTCCACTCGGAGGGAAACTCAATCTTCGTATTAATGATACATCACTGGTAAGATTTCTGCTTTCGTGTTTCTTCACGCATTCGACACGCTGAAAAATGCACAGCTTGAACACCGTTCTCCTGTGACTCGCGTTCGAGCCTCCTTCACAAAATTTCATCATTTATCGTAGCATTTGATGAAATCCTGTGCCTGCGTGTTTTAACGATCACATTTTAGATGAGCACTGCAATGCCAGAGTTTAATTGGGATGTTTGTAGATGGTTTTTTTCAGGTCAGACGTGTCAGTCAAGATTTTGCAATGATATAGTGTTTACTGCTACTTTAGGCTATGCTTAGAATAGCATATTAGCGTGCTAGTTTTACTATTTCTGCAGTATGTAAGCAGCTAAAGTGTACTGGCTTGAATACTGTTTCCCAATGCAATGCATTTGACTTAAATGCTGCAATAATCCAGTAAGTGGTGTCCAGTTAAGATGGTGATATATATATTGTGGTGCATTTGTGTCTTTTGAGAAATCAATAATTCAACTCAATTGGAAAATCAGTAAGTGAATTAATTAGTTATTATTTTAAATAGATATTCCTTTTAAGTAATAATAGAGCTGTCACATCAGTTCAGTTCTGTCTTGTCCCTATTAGTTCTTGTTAGTCATTATGATTTATAACTAGTTAAGTCTTGTCAGCTGTCATCATCTGTGTATTTAAGTTCCTGCCTGTTTCCTGTTCTTGGTCGGTTGTTGTCTGTGCTCTACCACACTGTGACTATTGTTTTCATCTTATTCTGAGTTTTGTAATAAATCTGTCTTTATTGAATCCTCGTCTTCATCTTCTGTGGAGCGCATCGTTAGAAGAGCAAAATAAAAAATGTATGAATAAAAATAATTTTATCATTTCTAATTGCTTAACATATTATACGTGTTTTCATTAAATGTATAAATTCTATTTTTATTATTTTTATCCATTTTTTCTCATGTTTATATATTTAATAGTTATCAATAAACATTATTGTTTCATCTATTAGTTGGTTTATTGATAGAAAATAAACAAAAAATTAACAATTATGTTACAAAAAAACAGGCAGTAGATCAGGGCAGGCAGATATCAATCACAGGTCCAGTAAACAATAAACAGTCCAAAGGCAGGCAGCAGGGAATCGCAGACGGGGAACAGACTGGGTCAATAACAGGCAGACAAACAGAATGATCAATGCTCAGAAATGCAAACCGTAGTAATACAATACCTCGCGATGTGTGTGAGGAAGAGAGGGGCTTAAATAGTCCAGGTAATGAGCTGCAGCTGGGGTGTGGTGATTAGTGATTGGTGGAGTGAGTGCAGGTGATTGGCAGGGAGGATTATGGGAAATGGAGTCCAGGAATGACTGGAACTGTGACAGGCAAACATAAAATATAAATTGTTGGGTTAAATAAAAATGTTATAATCATTCCAGCTGATTTATTAATTTCTCATTATTATTGGGCATTCAGGCAAATGTCGTAGGTCATCTTGGTGTATACAGAAGTTTTACACAGGCCTACTACATGGAAAACGAGTATGTTAGTTTTCTAGAGAGAGAAACCTCCTGAAAGAGTTGAGCGATCAGTTAACCCTGTTTATCGATCAGGCTTTGCAGGCAGTAATGAGTTTGCTGTTTAGGGCTCGTCTCTCGTCACACAGGTTCTGCCCGCCGCCGGCCTCTAATTAACACACAGCAATGCCATTGATTTCTCATTCGCCACAATCGCAGGTGCTGTTTGCTCCGTCCACTACACTTTTCCTCAGGAGCGACGTCTCATTCCTCTCAGCTACATCTGCCCTTACCTGGAGGAGCCGGGAGGAACGCGGCGCTTAACCCGGGACAGCGCGTGAGAGAAAGCCCGGTACAAACACGCTCGGGATCGCTGGAGAAGTGTAAACGGTCAGCTCAGCTGCTTTGATCTGTGACGACATGATGACACTGAAAATAATGTCGACTCGTTCCTCAGTTTAAAACATTTACTGTAATGCACTTAAAATGGAATTATACAATAAGCAGCATACCCTGTAAAAAAACTAAACAAATGTTACTGCATTCCATTGAAACAGTAATATACCTTAAAACAATGCATTCTGGGTAATATTTCTCGAAAATTACAAATAACATTACCAAGAATGCATTGTAATATACAGAAGTAATATTCCGTAAAAACAATGCATTCTGGGTAGAAAGTAGCCTATAGACTACTTTTTAAAAAAAAAATTACAAATAATATTACCCAGAATGCATTGTTTAAGGTATATTACTGTTTCAATGGAATGCAGTATTTTACTGTGTACATTGTTTTGGGTTTTTTTACAGCTTTTTTTAGTGTAATAAATGTTAATAAAATGGATAATTTTTTAAATTATTGCTTATTTTTTTAAAACAGTCATCATTTTTATGAAACTTATTTTAATAATTATTATATTTTGAATTTTTTAAATTATTTTGTAATATTGGTTATTAATGTATAATTATTCAAACTGTATAATTTATATATATATATTATATACGTATATATATATACACATTAATGATATTTTTATAAATATTATTATAAAATTATTTTTATTAATTTTTAGATTTTATATTATTGTCTATAAGTATTTTTACATTTATAATAATAATTATTATTCATTATTATTATACTTTATAGTTATTTAATATTTTATATTTTTGTTTTACATTTTGTTTTCATAATAATAATTAATATTTTTTAAATATATAATTATTTTTTAAATAATTTTTACATTTATTATTATTCATTACAGTTATAATTATTTTCATAATTGTTATTTTTATATTATAATTTTATGATTATTATTTTGTATTTTTATACTTTACTATTATTATGCCTTTATTATATCTATTATTATTATTTTAAATGTATTATTATTTTAAATTTACAGTTATAATTATTATGCATGTTAGCAAACAGGTGGAATATAATTGCTTACCAGCCTATTCTGAACAAAGTTATTTGACTTTTCAACACTGTTTCTTTCGCATGATACATGCAAATAATATTTTGAATAATCAGGTAACTAATAATAACACTAAATTTAAATAATATTAATTAAGTGAATATTTTAGAAATTGTAAATATAAAATATAATACTCTTTTACAAAGTCTTGATGTTGTTTTTGTGCTCTACTAGAACAGGTTTTCCTGCTTGAATGTTGATTATTTTCCTCATATTCTCCATTGTTCAGCTCCTCTCTTCCCAGTCTGTCAGTAACAGCCTCTTTAGTTCCCGTCTCTATGAAGCCCCGCCTTCTGAAAAGCACAGTGTGCTCTGATTGGTCGGCTGGAGCAGTGTGTAGTGATTGGTGTTTGGGAAATGTCCCACCCTTACCATAACCGTCAGTTTCAACACACTACTATTCTGCGTATGAATTATTTAAATGAGGAATATTGTGAAGAAAACTCAAGACTACAATGGAGGCGTTTCAGTGAGATCAGAAACACTGACACTGATATAGAGAAGAACTCCCGCTGGAGGGACTTTAGAGAGCTTTACGTCACAGAAGTTGTATTAAATCCGAAATATTCCTTTAAGGAAATATAGCAAGTTTGCAGGTGCGTGTCATTTCCACCCTGCACAGTGGCTCTCATTCTCCCTGACAGCTTCAGGCGAGAACATATAAAAATAGCTCCTCATGTCCTGCGTGTCGAAGCCCTTCCAGCAGCTCGCTGTGGGCAGCAGCCTTTGACGAGTCCCTGTTTGCCGTTCCTAGGGTGTCGCACCCATGGGCTCCTCATAAATCAGTGTCTGCGACTCCAGCAATGGAGCCAAAGTTCCTCAGGACCGTCAGCTCAAGTCAGCAGTCTCTAAAAGTTACTGTTCGTTCTGTTCCCGACACGTCATCCGTCAGGATTACAATGATGTCTGCTGCACTGAAGAACCTCTCTGTGCACTTACACGTGCCTCTCGTTGTCATTGTATGGCTCGCTCCAGGTATGAAGAACCTTTTGAGCTCTTACAGATAATGTATGTTCATATTATCAGTAAGCTTAATATATATAAAATCATCATTTATTGGGTATTTTCAATTGGAAGGTGGCTGTCTCGAACCCTAAATTGTTGTTTTTAAAAATATCTTTTTGACTTTTTTTTTTTTAAAGTGAAGTCAAAAAAAAAAAAAAAATTCATGAAACTTTATGTTAAAAAAATGTGTCCCGCATTTTCGTATCACTACCGAAACAGTGAATGTTTTAAAGCAAGCCGACGCCGACAAACTAGTGTCGGCGAAAGCAGACTGCAGGGTTGGCTCACGTCGGCAGCGTCTGAGTCCAAAGTTGCCCTGACACACCAAACCAACGCTAGTAGCAAGTAGCACGTCCGTTCGGCGCCTGCGTAATATGAAATGCCTTTCCATACCAGCAGGTGGCAGTAGCTGAACAGCCAATCAGAATGATCAGATGGCCCAACGGATCGACGAGCTCCGACGGCGATTCAACATGTCGAATCGGCCGAAAAAAAAGCAGACGAGGACCAACTTCAGCCGACGGTGCGGAACAAACTGAGAAAACTTAGTCGGCCGACAAACAAAAAACTGCCTTTAGTTCATTGGCTGAGACTGATTTTAACACACTTCTAGATTTTTGATCAGGAAATATTCCTGTGTTCCTCCCTCTCACAGAGTCTCTTTCACAGTAGATAGATCCATCATTTTGAGTTAAATGTGTTCAAAAGTCTGAAAATCTGTGTGGAACTTTAAGGAACGTCACTACCGAACACCTTTTTTTCTGCAATTAAGAACATTTTTTTGGGTGTTAGTCCATTTAGTTTTTATGTGCATCTTTGCATCTAGGCTCTTTGAGGCATCTTTGAGCTAAAAATTGTCACTACCGAAACAGTCATGATCGACACGACATCAGTGTTTTTTGGGGGTTATTCAATAAAATGTAGTTTTTATGTGTGTACAACTGTTCAGAACTGTGTTAGATAACTATGTGCTGACTATCATCTTTGAGCGGCTCAAAAGTATCAAAAATTGTCACTACCGAAACAGTCACAACCAAAACATGTGGTGAAGTTTCGGTTGTGACATTATGTTTTTGGGGGTTATTCAATAAAATTTAGTTGTTTTTCTGTTGTTTTTAACTGTTCAGGGGTGCGTTTCCCAAAGCGAACTACACTCTAAAAAATGCTGGGTTAAAAACAACCCAAGTTGGGTTGAAAATGGACAAACCCAGCGATTGGGTTGTTTTAACCCAGCGGTTGGGTTAAATGTTTGCCCAACCTGCTGGGTAGTTTATTTAAACCAACTATTATTTAAAAATTGCTATATGGCTAGCTTAAAATGAACCCAAAATAGTTGGGAAATTAAAAACCAGATGCAATTAGAGACAACAATAATAGACTTTAATAGCTTTAATATTTTATTAATATAAATTTAATAGTTTAATAGTTTATTAATATAAATTTATTAATAAGCAATTTAATAAATGTTTATTGTTTAATAATAATTCATTGAACATTAATAAATGTTCATTTCCAACATACTTTGGGTTAATTTTAATTAAGCAATACAGTAATTTTTAAACAATAGTTGAGTTAAATAAAACTACCCAGCAGGTTGGGCAAACATTTAACCCTTAACATTTAATGCTGGGTTAAAACAACCCAATTGCTGGGTTTGTCCATTTTCAACCCAACTTGGGTTGTTTTTTAACCCAGCATTTTTTAGAGTGTATGGTTCCGTCGTTAACAATAGAGTTCAATGGGACTTACGACCATAGTTGGCTAACGATGCTTTCGGGAAACGCGCCCTGAACTGTGCTAGCTAACCATGTGCTGATTAGCATCTTTGAGCTAGGCTCAAAATTATTGAAAATTGTCACTACCGAAACTTCAGTAGTGACATCATTGTTTTGGTAGTGACAAAAAGGAACACATAATCGTTTATTTGGGGAAAATAAACAAAATTTTAATGCAGTTACGCAAATCATTAGTATTTTAGTATGTTTTAGTATGTGAGTTAAATTGTGTAATGTGATTGGTCACTAACAACACATTACTGTCACTGCCGAAAATATGCAGTCACGACTGAAACATGGGATGTTTGGTCAAAAATAAAGTATATTGAATGATCAACTAAGATGTTATTATAGTGTAGTAGTTCAGTGTATATTCAAACTAATGAATGTAAATTATGATAAACTTTATGCCTTTTACAGAGAAAGATTGGATTTAAAATACAAATACAAATCTCATAAATTACACTTGAAATATTGTTAAAATTGTAATTGTTATTGATTTACCTGTGAATTTAAAAAAAAAAAAATAGCAAAAAATATATTACAAGGTAGATGTAAACAATAGGTCAATGCAACCCTTCTTACTAAATGATTTATTATTGTGTTTCGGTAGTGACAAATTTGGGGAGAGGAAAAATATTCCAAAACTTTCTGAAAATACAACATGAGAATTAACTGCACAATTACTAGAAATGTGTATCTTATACTATTTGCATACATTCACAATTTGTGGAAAAAGGCCACATTTCCAACTCATTCTGTAGAATGACCCATATAGGCTATGCGTGTGTGTGCAATGATTTTATCGTGGACACAAATTGAGAAAACTTTCATGCAGTGACTTAGCATCGTTATTATTTTTCCTCTGGCTTTAGGCGGTTCACATCCGGTCAATTTGTCTGTTATCGTCTTGCAGCCTTAATCGAACAACAAATATTTGTTTAGACGCGCGCGCTATAAAACACATTAAGCGAGCGGGCCTCGTTTTAAGCGCAGGCTAATCGCTTCTACATCCATTGTTTCCTGATGGTATCATAAAGCATGCAGCAAATGTAAATGAAGGCTTTAAGTGTTTATCCGCAGAGATATATTTGAATTCTCTATTGACGTCTCCCGTTGCGGCCCAACGTGCGCGTGTGTGTTTTTCCTTAATAGAGCATTAGACACGAATACACGCTCAGGCTGTTTTTTCTTCATTCACAGCGGCACAGAAAACCAATTATGAAGGATAAACGTGCGAGCTGCAGAAATTACATCAACACCAGCAGCAGCGACGTGAAATCATGTGCACGCGGACGTGACCACGGGCCATTTTGGCACAGTCTGTCAAGAGCACGGCCGCGCGCCCGCAACGCAACTCGTGTGACGGGCGACCGGGGAACTATCGCAGCAGGTGTCCGTGCAGCGGACCAGAGGTCCTCCCGTCAGGTCAGATCACCTGTGTACAGTTTCTGACAGTGCTGTACCACAATAACAAAGACAGCAAGGCTAGTTTTTTCTCAATTTAACCGCTGAATGGCTTTTTTTCCAGGACAGAGGGCATGTGAAGTATCATAGTAAATATTTAAAGACTGACTGCATGTTATACCTCTGAAATGACGTTTTATTTTCAGCTGATGTCATTTGGGGATGAAATAATGTAGCCAAATAGGTGTTGTTTTAGGCTACTTGGGGTAAGATGAGCCATTTTTTTATTTATGTGGTCCTCAAGATAAGGGAAAATGAGGCAGAAGTACAATCAAAGTATTTAAAGTAATTTCAGGATGTTTCCTATTATTTTAAATGATCAGAATACATTTATGCCAAAGGGCTTTAAAAATATGGCTTCTTAAAAAAAAGGTGTTCCTCTGGCTCAATTTACCCCAGGTTAGGGGTAAGTTGAGCCGAGTCAGTAGGTGGGTGTAAACTGACCATCTAACGGAATCTCAATCAAACCCATGTGAAATTTAAAAGATAATGTACCTATTTTAAAAACTAATTTAATAATTAAAGTTCCTTTTACAAATATTCTTTGTTAAAATATTTTACAAATATTACTTTTTTTAAAGCTAAATTAAACAACATAAAACCAACCAAATTAAGTTGAAATTTCAGTATGTTTAACTGTTTTCATTTCTGAAACAATATGTTGTAACCTTCCCATAAACAGACTAAACAGAGAGTTGTTGAGTAAAATTAAATGAAAAGTAAATAAGAATGAATAAATGTTACTGAAACTAAAACATTTTAGTCAAAAGGTTCTTGACATGGTCGTTTTTCTGCAATGTCGACCATGTTAGGCCATTAGAGTCTACAGGTGGAGAGATATAAATGATTAAACATCCTCTGGTTCGTATCAGAGAAGGATTTGGTGTGCTTGTACACTGTTCCTATCAAATAAACTCAAAAATAAAGATAAACTAAACCAGTTGCGTAATATTACATTGAAATGACACCAGTTTATATTTCAGATTTAACTTAAATTCAGTGCCTTATAGTGGGGTAACTTAAAACGCTGGCTCAATTTACCCCACAGCATTTGGCTCACTTTGCCCCATACCTGTCATTTAGGAAAAGCTAGCTAGCTTACCAATTCAGAATAATATTTAGCTAAATGACTTGCATGGTTTTATACGTTGTTAAATCACCAATATGCATCATATTGGACAAATTTGCTTTGATGAAACAGCCATTACATCTGTTATGTTAAAATTTTACTTTGACAAGCCAAAAACAGTTTTTAAAGTAAGTAAGTGACCTCCACTCCTCCCATGTGCTTTTCCTTTTCACAGTCTGGCAGAAATGGCGAGTGGTTTTAAAATATACGGTCACATGACAATAAAATGGTACGGTTGCCAAGATACAGGGGGTGGATCAAATTACCCACTGGCTCATCTTACCCCACTCTCACCTATGTGTTTTTTTCAGGAGGCAAGTAGGCTAATTCACTGCAAAACTCAAACTTGGGCTCCATTTTGGTATAGAACACCTACTTTTAGTGTCCAATTGATTCCTGATGGATAAAATCAAGTTGCTTTTCTTGACTGTATGGAAAAACATCCTCACAGAAATAAAATGTGAATGGCATATTGTGTATGTTAAATGCACTGATGTGGTGTAATTTAGCTTTTCTGAAAACTAAAATAAGCTTTTGTGAGTGTAGCGGGGAAGATAAACTGATATCACTCCTCTTCAACCTGAGCTAATTCAGCACAAATTCCAGAAAATTACTTTTGCACTTTATGCTCAGCGACACATGGTTGTGAAATAACATTTTAAGCAATAAAAAAGCACCAAATTAAATAAACAGCTATTTTAAACTTCAAATAATGTTGTGAAATTGAAGTTGGTGTTGTTAGGAGGCCATTAAACTGCATCTGCTATTAGCATTAAGGCTAAAAAACACATTTTATGCAAGTAAACAAATAATTAACCAGCGCTTTGAAAGTGAGCAGTTCTGTCATTTATGTGGTGCTAACAAACTTTAGCACTCAAGGGGGTCATTATTATTATGCTAGCTAGCTATAAACATGTCAGCAGTTTAGCTAACTTGTTTAACAAGGTTCTCTTTGTTGCTCCGCTAACCTGAAAGAGAAAACTGACTATAAAAGACTGTTAGCATAACTAGAACTGTTTGTGTTATAATATTAGCCACTACAATAGTTTAGCTAACATGTTTAGCGAGATTTTCTTCAAACTGTCATTCCGCTAATCTGAAAGAGAAAGCTAACTATAGAAGAAGACTGTTATCGCATCTAGAACAGTTTGTGTTCAGATTAGCCACTACGATAGTTTAGCTAACATTTTAGTGAGATTTTCTTCAAACTGTCGCTCCGCTAATCTGAAAGAGAAAGCTAACTATAGAAGAAGACTGTTATCGCATCTAGAACGGTTTGTGTTATAATATTAGCCACTACAATAGTTTAGCTACATGTTTAGCGAGATTTTCTTCAAACTGGCGCTCCGCTAATCTGAAAGAGAAAGCTAACTATAGAAGAAACTGTTATCGCATCTAGAACGGTTTGTGTTACCACTACAATAGTTTAGCTAACATTTTAGCGAGATTTTCTTCAAACTGTCGCTCCGCTAATCTGAAAGAGAAAGCTAACTATAGAAGAAGACTGTTATCGCATCTAGAACGGTTTGTGTTCAGATTAGCCACTACGATAGTTTAGCTAACATTTTAGCGAGATTTTCTTCAAACTGTCATTCCGCTAATCTGAAAGAGAAAGCTAACTATAGAAGAAGACTGTTATCGCATCTAGAACGGTTTGTGTTCAGATTAGCCACTACGATAGTTTAGCTAACATTTTTAGCGAGATTTTCTTCAAACTGTCATTCCGCTAATCTGAAAGAGAAAGCTAACTATAGAAGAAGACTGTTATCGCATCTAGAACGGTTTGTGTTCAGATTAGCCACTAGGATAGTTTAGCTAACATTTTAGTGAGATTTTCTTCAAACTGTCGCTCCGTTAATCTGAAAGAGAAAACTAACTATAGAGGAAGACTGTTATCGCATCTAGAACTGTTTGTGTTATAATATTAGCCACTACAATAGTTTAGCTAACATGTTTAGCGAGATTTTCTTCAAACTGTTGCTCCGCTAATCTGAAAGAGAAAGCTAACTATAGAAGAAGACTGTTATCGCATCTAGAACGGTTTGTGTTCAGATTAGCCACTACAATAGTTTAGCTAACATTTTAGTGAGATTTTCTTCAAACTGTTGCTCCGCTAATCTGAAAGAGAAAGCTAACTATAGAAGAAGACTGTTATCGCATCTAGAACGGTTTGTGTTCAGATTAGCCACTACGATAGTTTAGCTAACATTTTAGCAAGATTTTCTTCAAACTGTCGCTCCGCTAATCTGAAAGAGAAAACTGACTATAGAACAAAACAGTTAGCACAACTAAAACGGTTTGTGTTCACTTTTTTGCATATTAGCCACAACAACAGTTTAACTAGATTTTCTTTAAACTGTTGCTCTGCTGATCTGAAAGAGAAAACCGACTACAGAAGAAGACCGTTAGCTTTCTGTTTAGGTACTTTTTAGCACATTAGCCACAACAACAGGTTGTTGAATATTAAGCTCCCCATTAATGTCTCCTGAAGATAATTTGACTGTTTGAGTAAGGTGACAGCCAAAACAATTGTGGTGCTAGAGTAATATCAACACTCGTCGTGCTATATGCTAATATGCTTACCTCTTTGTCTTTGTCAGCGTGTGTCCCAACAGGCAGTCAGATCTGACGTCTACAAAAGGGTCTGTGTGTCAGTCATGATTGAACATGGGGGGAAATGAAAAAACAGGATAATAGATGTGTTTGACCGGTGTGGTGCGGCGTTTGTCGTATCGAATGGCAGTGGGAGACGACGACCTGCCGCTTGACTCACAATTCCCATAATGGACATTAGACACAAAGGAAATATTAATATCCTCCTGACACAAAGCATTCGCTTGGTTTCACCTGAAGGCTCCCTGAGGACAGGCAGCAGCCCGCTCTATAGGTGCTGACGGATATTCAAACAGACGGGCTTCCTGCTGAACGCCTCAGATTCCTTAAACAAGGTAAACAGCACTGATAGATTCTCCACCCCGTCAGAACCCAAGGAGTTCCACATATGGCTGACAGCCGGCTAAATGCAGGAGGCGTTGAAGGTTGACAGGAAGTTGGTGCACAGAATGAGGCCTGAGAAAAGAAAAAATGTCCTTGTTTCTCCTGTAATTCTCATAGAAGAAAATCATTTTGAATTAGTTTTTATTTTATTTATATTTTCTGTTGTCAATTACATTTCTAGCTGCGCATTAGATTTTGTTTTACGTTTTCTGATGCAAAAATTAGTGGTAGTTGCAACAATGCTAGGCTGTAGTAGGTCACCAACAAGATCTAAGATGTTCTAATGCTGCATCTGAAATCAAATACTTGCCTACAATATAGTATGTGAAAAACAGTAGTATGTTTGAATACATAGTATTCGAAAAACAGTAGGCGAAAAGTCCCCGGATGGCCTACTACTTCCGGTAAGATTCTGAAGTGTGCATTCGATGGACACTTTACTATCCCATGAGGCCACAGGAGAAGATTTATGAATGGAGGTGAAGCGACGCAACTGACGCTGGTAGGTCATGTGAAAGTAACAACCTGGCGGATATAGTACGTCTGAATTTCATTCATACTATATAGACCGTACTTTTTTAACGGTCGCAAAGTAAATTCAAAATAAAATGCACTACCTACTCAGTACTTGATTTTGGATGCAGCGCAAGTGTTTATTAGCATGTTTCTATGTAGTTTGTAGTTGCTAGTAATGGGTGTTTGCTAGTTAAATAACTAGCTAATTAGCTCTTTAATACTTAAAGTTAACAGCTTGCTATTAGCAATGCTAATTATTAGCAAATTAGCAATGCTCTGCACTGTAATCCAGCCAGTACTGTTCCATCCCATAATTTATATTAGTGAGTTATTATTTTTCATGAATTCATTTTCATATTAACAAACTGTTGAAAACTGGTGTTTTTTTTTAAAGTTTTTTTATTATATTGCGCCAAATTTATATATATGATGTCATGAATGTGATGCATGTTTTTTGTTAATTTACCACCTGATCCATGGTTTGCGAAGCAATTTTTACAAGGTTTTTCTTTTATCGCATCTCTTAAAGCAAATATTAGCGGTAGTTGCTACAATGTTAGGATGTACAGTGTTCAAAGTCATTTTTAGCATGTTGTTATGTGGTTGCTAGCTGTTAGCTAACTAGCTCTTTCAGTGTCCAATACTTAAAGTTAGCAGCTTGCTATTTGTAATGCTAATTATTAGCAAATTAGCAATGCTCTGTGCTGTTATCTATTCTATCCCATAATGATTTATTAGTGATGTATTGTTTTTCATGAGTTCATTTTCATAGTAGTGAAACCGTTGAAAATTGTGCTTATCATGGTAAACTTTTTTTGTTTTTGTTTAAAATGTGATACATGTTTTTTTAAACGTTTTGATTACATTATGCTACATTTGTTATATGTGATGTCATGAACGTGATGGATGTGATAGCTATGGGCGGTTGTTAGGTGTTAGCTAACTAGCTCCTTCAATGTTTAATCCTTAAAAATAGCAGCTCGCTATTAGCAATGCTAATTATTAGCAAATTAGCAATGCTCATAGTAGTACACTGTTAAATTATGCTTACTATAGTAAACTTTTTTTTTTAAAGAAATGTTTTTAAAGTCGTTTAGGGTGATATGTGTGGTTGCTAGCTGCTAACTAACTAGCTCTTTCTTTAATACTTAAAGTTAACAGCTTGCTACAAGCAATGCTAATTATTAGCAAATAAACAATGCTCTCCATTGTTATTCAACCAGTGCTTACATTTTAAGTAAAGCCCCACCACAAATCAATGCTTTCTTGACAATCTCAGTTCTTCCGACCCCCCGCAGGCCAAAATCTGCTGACAAGAGCCAGATGTTGCTGATATTGACACATCTGCACAGATGGTTTCTCTGACTCCCCGGGGTGATGGAGGAAAGCAAGAACCACAGCTAAGACTATTTTCCATCGATTCTTAGCTCTGCTACCACTTGTTTAACGTATTCCTCAGTCAACTTTAGGTGACCGCGACTAACCTGACCCCATTCTATCACTGCGTTCGCATAGGTTGTGCTTTTACTGTCAATGCATTGAGCTTATGTTTGAAATGATGGATTGTGCATTCATGGGTCGTCTTTGCTTCTAAGGACCCCACATCAGACGGCGTCGCCCGCTGTCCTTGAAACTCTGGCTCGCCTTCCACAAATCCCGTTATTGTTGGGTCACGACAGACACGAACCGTGCCAGAACTTCAGCAAAAGGCGTCAACGAGGGCTGTTTGTGAAAGTGGCTTTATGCCGGAGCCAAAAGAGTCTCCGGATTGAACTGGGATTTCTGGTCCCCAGGCAAACAAGCCCCGTCAAACAGCAGCGAAAAGTGTTCAATTCCTTGGAGTTAGCCGGCGACAGACACGTCTATATGTTTGAATTAAATCCGATGCCTGCCTGTTTATCTCTGCATGAAAGGGCTCGACGGGGACCCGGGGCCTGCAGCTTTTGAGGCTTCTGGTGGCTTTCACAAAGCCTGAACAGAAATGAAAGGCTAACAGTAAAGAGTCTTCTCTAGCTGCGAGGAGCCAAAGTTATGTCGCGCACAATGGGTTTGGGTGGATTATTACTTCTGTGTGGGTGCTTCTCTCTGGTAGGATGGAAGGTGAACTCATTAATGCACTAACATGAATACATCCCAATGATATCTTTGTCATCTGCATTTACAGGTACAAAACAGTGATGATTTTCATCTTGCTTTATCTATAAAGGCCCATTCACACCAAGAATAACTATATAAACAACTATATTACGGACACTAATGTTGTAATCATGTAATCTTGAATCAGAATAACTTCCTCTCCCTCTTGCAATACTTGAAATCACATGAAATCCACCAATAGCAAACCACAACCATCCAATCAATTCCCCACAGACAAAATCAAGCCATTTGTTCTTGTTCCAGAAGATATACAGCACAATAGGGAAGAAAAAAGGCTAGCGCAACTTCTGTTTCATGCCGACTTTAAATGCTCTAGCTCTTTAAATCAGGATGGATTTTGATTGACTCAATGTTTTTATCCTTCATCAGCTGGAAAAAAATTTTCTGAAAGTGATTCCAACAATATCCTTCCTGTGCGTCATTATCATTATATTTGTGTTGCGGACACAACTGCCATTCTCATAGAGTCAGAAAGATTGTTAACACTAGTTATTGTTATAGTTATCGTCCTTAGTATGAATGTTCCTTAACCAACCTATTCTTTTTTTAACACTTTCTTTTATGCATTTTGTAATAATAGCTTTTACTCAAGTCAGTTTAACAAAATTTAGATCAGAATATTTGAAACAATGTAAGTGGCAACTAGGTTTTTGCAATTTTGAAGTGTTTGCCCATGCAAAATTCTCCAAAATGGTTCCTAAGGTGTTTAGAGTGATGTTTAGCATGTTATATGGTTGCTAGGGCCTTTTGGGTGTTTGCTCGGCCGTTGTTTACTCGTAAAAGTGGAATAATCCCAATCTCCCAGGAAAAAGAGCAATGTTATGTTTTTTTTAAGTGGTTTCCAAGGCATTCTATGTGTTCTGAGTGTTTTTTTAGCATGTTGTTATGTGGTTGCTATGGTGCTCTGGGTGGTCCTAATCTCCAAGACCACCTGATACCTCGGATCCTTCCTGTAAAGATTATTACCAGAAAGTTGGTGTTGCACAAATGAGTTTATAATTTGTATGAGCAATATTGATATTAAAAAAACTATACTGGGAAAATTTTTTTTAACTAATTTTAAATTTTAACTAAGAACTTGCTAGCAAATTTCACAAATAATTAAGACATTGAATTAAACATGAAATTTTGAGGTAGAAAACTCAAATGGTACACTCCAATAAACTTCAAAAAATCTCTACTCACTGTAGTTTTAATACTTTACCAATTTAGTTTAGATACACAGACATCCTTATGGTAGTACAACCATATAGTGATTTTGACTTAAAAAAATCAACAAATATTTGTGACCATCATTACGTATCAAGAGCGAGACTGGGACCTGATTCAAACTGAATGTAATAATCAATAGCATCCAATAATAAAGTGACATTTCGGTTGGGCCTTCCCAACGGTATCAGCCATCTGTTGGTTTTATATGCTCTGCCCTCTCAGGTTTGTCCACAACGGACACCCAAGGACCAAGCGGACGAAGTGAAGATGAATCACTTAATCTGCTGTTGTACGTTACCTTCATCAGAGCTTTGGCACAGACGCGGACCTCACCTGTTCTTAGATCAGTGGCCGGTGGGCCACAAATTGATTATCGTCTGTATCACAAGTCATTCCGTCTGACTGGAGGCCGGTGAGAGTGAACAGGAGCCAGGCCGTGATTGACTGCCCTCCCAGCATCCTCTGTCTCTTGGCCCGTCTCAGAAGGGCTTAATGGAACCATCACTCCAGCGATCCGCGGCCCGACGTAGCCCAGCATGTAGCCGGCTGCGTCCTCCAGTCAAGGGCAGCTCGGACAACACAGCCCCCTCCCTCGCTGCAAGAGGGCTTAATGCACCTCACCGCCACATCAGATCATATCCAGGTCATCCCTGATAAACGGCGATGGACACGAGCATTAGCTGCTGGCACAGCCTGGATACGACATGCTTGTGAGTTTGACAAATGTTAAACAGTTCAGTGAGGTTTAGCTGGTTTTTACATGTCCAGGAGAAGGATGAAATGGAGGTAAATACACAAATATGGACCCAAGCCACAACTAGAGACAATTTTTTGACTTTTGCTAATAATCGACCACCTCAGCAACTGCATTAAAAACTACTCAAAACATTAAGTAACAATTAGCAATGCCCTAGCAACCACTCTAAACACCCTAGCAGTTCCATACAAGTGCATTAAAAACTATGCAAACACCTTAGCTAACACTTTTTGTAGCAAGCATCCATAATATCCTAGCAACTGCACAGAAATGCACTAAAAAAAAAACATGCAAAACACTGTCTTAGCATACATTTTAACACCCTATAAACCGCAGAGAAATGTTAAAAACAACACCTTAGCTAACACGTAGCAATGCTGTAGCAACCATCCAAAACAACCTATAAAATTGCATGGAAATGCGCTAAAACTATGCATAACACCTTAGCTAACACTTCGGATTGTGTAGCAACCATCCAGAATACCCTATAGAGGTTATGCATGTGACATCACCGCCGACCGTTATGACTGCGGTCACGCCCACTGAGTGGCACAAATACTGAGTGGCAGCATTGGTTTAAAGCGTGAATGCTGCGAAATACACACAAAACACATCCAAAACGGGAAAGAGCTTTGTGATTGACAGTACAAATAGCTTTGACACAAAATCTGAGGTACATATTTAAAGGCTGCCGAAAGCTACAGAAAAAAGAAGCAAATGGATCACTGCAATTCACAGAAACAGCTGGACTCCAGCAGAGAAACATGTTTTGCAGTTATCATTTTGTGTCATAATGTTGGATTTTGGGGTAAAATCAAAGACTATAGAATAACACAAGACGTGTCACTCGTATTGTTTTGAATGGGAGAAAGTGTAACGCGCAATATGGCGGAATAAGTCCCGCCTTCTAAAGCCAAGAGCCAATCGCCGACTGGTAAAGTCATCGCGTCACTTCAGCGGCTGTTAGAATCACCGGTTTCTATAGAAACAGTCAGACGCGCGCCTCCGAAGAGACGCGCATTTAGGTCTGCGCATGCGCATTAGCTTGATCCAGCCTGAAAAAAATAGTTTTTTTGTCATGATTCGAGCGTTTAGAAACTAAATTTATGAGTCGGTTGTTGTTAGATTTCATTGGTGATTTCAAATATCAAATTTAATCGTAAGGTTGACGAACAGTTTTGGAGAATCTGATGTTTCCCCATTCAAAGAGATAGGAGCTGCATGATGCCCAGGATGCCCGAGAGGCGTTTCAAAGATGGCCGCCGAGTGAAATGACTTGTCTTAAAGGGACTTTGGGTAAAATCATACCGTATATATTGTATTGTTATATATTGTGTTGACAACTCATCAATTAAATATTTATCCTCTTATATTCTGCATAATTGGGTGTTTTTAAATAAACAACACTGACAAAAACTATACAAGTTTTAGGGCTGGAAGATATGATGAAATATAAATGTCAGGAAACACGATTCCTGGCTGCATGTCAATATCCATGGATTAGGTCATAAGGAACACTTTCGAGCCCAACCTTTAGTGTAATCGTTTTTTACTCGCGTTTTCGCAGTTTCCTCTATTAAATCCAGCCATGCAGCAGGTTCTTTTGCCACTCAGTCCAGCTGAGGGAGCGCGACATGCTTGTGAGTTTGCTTGTGAGCACACAGAAATGCATTAAAAACTACTCAACATCTTAGCTAATAATACTAACAACCACCCAAAACACGCTAGCACTGGGCATGTACCACTCACACTTTGAATTAGCAAGAGCATCTACATTTGAGACAAAGATGAAGATTGTAAGAAAAGCCCATTCCAAATGTTTTCTTTTTAGTGACATGCTAAAGCCTATGTGATCGTTTGATGAGCGTTGAACAAAACAAAAAGTGTGATTTTTCTCGAATTCAGAAGTGACACAATTATCTGTTAGCGTGTTCACACCTACACAGGCATTGTTGCTCTTAGCAGGATAAGGATGTGTGTGTTTTTGTGCATGACTGGGCTCATTAGCGACAGCGACACAAACACGGACAGCAGTGCTACACTGTAAGATGCAGAAACAGCTGCGGCCCATGGGTGAGAAAAGAGTTCACATCTGTCAGTCCAGCACAGCTGCTAGCATGCTAGTGGTCCCTCTTTCCAGTACACAGTCCCTGACGAGTGCAAAAAATATACGAGAGAAGTCACAGGGGAGAGCTAACCTCTGCTATACATTTCAGCTCCAACATCTGCTGTGCCGCTGTGATTCATGTCAAGCAGTGTTGAAGTCATGAACACCTTCCTCCATAGCACATTTATAGACCAGAGGACCAATGAAAATAATACTTACGTTTGTCACAGCGCTGTGTTTGAGAAAGTACAGAAATGGCGTAGAGAAAATGTCATTCAGTGCTTTAATTGTGAACATTAGGTCTCTCTACGTTTTAGTGTAGTAACTCTGCTAATTCAGCAATTAAAATACACTTACCATGGTATTACTGTAGTAATAGTGGCTTGGCATGAAAATGAATTCAATTTACCACAAGTTTACCATAGAAACATTAATGGTAACTAATTTGACCGAATAGATTTGATTCACGATTCGATGGTTTTAGTGTAGTAACATTGATTGTAGTTTCTGTGCTAGTTTGGCAGAAAATATTCAATTTACTGTGGTTTTACCATAGTAACATTAATGGCAGTATCTTGCTAGTTTGGCAGAAAATATTTGATGTACCATAGTTTTACCATAAGAGTTTGGCAGAAAAGATTACTTTACCATGGATTTACCGTGGTAGCATTAATGGCAGTAGTTTGACAGAAAATATTTTATGTGCTATGATTTTGCAGTAACTATGCAAACAATATCACCAACAATATTACCATAGTAACATTGCAGTAATTATGCTAGTTTGGTAGAAAATATTTATTTTACCATGGTTCAATAGCATTGAATACAGTAACTTTGCCAGTATGGTTTTACCATAGTAACATTGGTAGATAATATTAGTTTACCATTGTTGTACCATTCTAACATTGGTAGATAAGATTAGTTTACCATGGTTTTACCATAGTAACATTGGTAGATAAGATTACCATTGTAGTAGACAGTTTACCATGGTTTTACCATAGTAACATTGGTAGAGATTAGTTTACATGGTGTACCATTCTACAGGGTAGATAAGATTTCAGTTTACCATGGTTTTACATAAGTACATGGTAGATAAGAATTCAAGATTTACCATGGTTTTACCATCGATAATTATACAGTCGTGGTTTTGGATAAGATTCCGTTTGACCATGGTTTTTTGTACCATTCCTACCATTGGTAGATAATGACTTTCAAAGTTTTATCCATGGTTTACCTATTCTAAACATGTAGTAGAGCGTTACCATGGTTTTACCATAGTAACATTGGTAGATACGATTCCGGTTTACCCTGGTGTTACCTCTTCAACTTGTAGTTTCATGCTTCATGTTTCCCCTGGTTTGTGTCCCCTGTCGTCCCCGTGGTCGAGCGCTCACCGAGTTTTCCCACTGGTTCTACCACCCACGTACCTTGGTCAGCACCCGATTCACACGATACCCGTCAGTACAACCACCATACTCTACCCTGGCCTCGATCATAATATCGCTTTACCTGATCTTTCCCATACACACTTGGCGCGATCCGCCTTCGCATTCCCCCTAGGTCCCTGTACCCTAAGATCCCAAGTGGTCGATACACGCTTGCCTCTTACCCCCCATGGCTAGTTTACCACACAAGCGCACGTTACGCCATCGTTAACCCATGGTTACCTCACCCTCGCACCATTGGCTAGACTAAGATTAGTTACATGGTCTGTCACCCCCTATCTCCCTTAGGCATGATCAGATAGATTTACACGTGGTGTTTGCCATCGCAAACTGGATCGATCCCTGAGTACACAATGGTATGTTACCATTCTCACATTGGTAGCCTAAGATTCCGTTACCTGGTATTACCAATAGTACCTTGGTAGATCACGCTTCGTTTACCCCACTGGTCATGTACCTAGTACCAAGGTCGATAAAGATTAGTTTACAATGGTCTGTACCACATTCCGAACAAATTAGGAATCGATAAGAATCGTTGAAATGGATATTTTACCATGTAACATGGTAGATACGAACCGTTTACCGATGGATTATTACCATAGATAAACATTGGTAGATAAGATTTAGATGTAACCATAGAGTATTTATCCATGTAACATGGTAGATAAGATTCAGGTTACCGTGGTTTTCATAGTAACATGGCATAGAATGATCAGTTACCATGGTTTACCATAGTAACATTGGTAGGCTAAGATTTATGTGTGTACCATGGTTGTACATAGTAAAATTGGTAGATAAGATAGTTCCATGTTTGTACTCATGCTACGGTTTGGTAGTTAAGATTCAGTTTACACGTGTTGGTACCATGTAAAATTGTAGCTGGAGATTAGTTTGTCACCATGGTTGGGTTTTTCCAAATCGTTAACCACTTGGTTGTGATAAGAGGGTTGGACCCGACTGGTTACCATCCCTGGAACCTTGGTTGAGAGAAGATCAGTGTTACCCTGGTTTTACATTCTAACATTGGTAAGATTAAGATTAGTTTTATTCAGGTTTTAACGTGTGTAGAATGACCTTGCCGCCTTAGCTAAGAGTAGTTCTACCTCATGTCTCTACCCATTTACATTGGGAGATACAGAGTTACCGCTCCTACATGGTTTTGACCCTAGTTTTTTTAGCTATCCAATTTCGGCTGAAGGAAGTTTATGTGCCGCTAGATTTGGCGATGTAAAGATATCAAACCAATATTACCAGTGGGGTTTTAATAGTATGTAAATATTCGCCAGTAATCTATGCTAGTTTCGGTAGGAAAGACTTCAGTTTTTACCATGGTTCTGACCTATCTTAACACTTTGACTATAGACTGTGCTGTTTAATAGGCCCTGCAGGACCTATGGTAGTAGGTTTCCATCATAAGGATGCCGTTGTACAAGTCAGCCTGGTGTTGCATAAGTGAGCAGCCTGATGATGGATTGATGTGTCTAGCGCCCTCCCCCGACATGCTTATAATATTTGGTGCATGTAAGAAGCCAAGGTCACAGCAATTGTTAACCGTCAGTCCAGATCAACACCACCCTAACACTCGAACAGACAACAAAGACTGGAGTTCATGGAGAGCATGTCCAGCATCCTCACGCCAGTTTGACTCACCTAGCGTGGCAAAATCGATCACCTAACACCTCCTCCTATATTTTTGGGGCTCCCACCGCCACTAGGTCGTTGTTTGCTCGCCCGGAAAAGGAATAAACCTTCATCTCGATTTCGAGGGTTTAGGTGTATGTGTCTGGTTGTTGTCCTACATCTGCACATAAATCTATATATTTTAGTTCTAAGGGTACCAAGGGTAGCTCGCATAATATTTACATCCCAATGAAAAAACCGTCAGACACTGAGCGCCACCATGTTGTCCTGTCGCGCATTGTTCAACTGCCGAGAGGTTGATTTTACTTCTGCACGGTGTTTAGAATCGAAGAGGCGGCAGTTCCGAAGTTCATAAACCGGCTGTATGGCCCGAATTGTGGAGCGCTACGTCAGAAGGTTTGCTGGGCAAACAGGGTCCCGGTGGGTAGCACCCCCTTTTGCGGTAAGTATGGAGGCCCACTTTTTTTCGCTGAAACACATTTCCATTTGTCACCTGCACTTTTTTCAAGCTCTCACCAAGGGACATCCATAGCTTTTTTACTGGGACCGCATGGTCTTTTTTTCTCCCTTTCCCTTTTCCCCCCCCCCCCCCCCTTTTTTTTCCCCCCCCCCCCCCCCCCCCCTTTTCCCCCTCCCTTTCCTCCTCTTTCGCGTAGATAAGCAGCACATTACCTCTAGTACCAAAGAAACAACTCACTGCCCAAAAGTCAAGCCTCTTTACTGCAGGGCATCCAGACGTGGAGGAACCCCTGTTGTCTATTATTTGGCCCCTCACCAATTCGAGATTCTTCGGGGTCTATGATGATTGTTGCTCTGCTTATGGTAGCGACCACAGATTCCCAAAGTTCAAGCTTGTGTTTCCAAGGCTTGTACGTATCTGAAAAAAAAAATGACCCGAACATTTGTTTTTTTTTTTAGCCATTCCCATTCGCAAAGTCAGAAGATTTATTCCTCCGTAGCGCCCCCATTCTGGGAAACCCAGATTTGCTACGGTACACCTATGTGTATATATTGCTACAAACGAATGCCTCCATGCGTAACAAAAACACAGTAGTTAAATGGTATTAGCAGTAATACTGCTTAAAGCTCATAAAAACACTAGTCTTCTCCCAACCGTCCAAGCCTCAGGAAGGCTTATTATGTGATTTGTGCCCACTTCTTAGCCATTTCACACCACAAAATCTCATAAGAATGACATTTGTTGGAGTTTCTGGGAGTGCTGTGTATCTAATATAATTGTACCATGCACTAAATGTTCAGCACTTCTAAACACAGTGCTATATCCATGTAGCATAAAATGCAAACATATTTTAATGATTTTAGCATAATACCTAAAGTCTTTTCCGAAGCGCTTCACACACTGTGACTGACCATCATCCGATTTATTGACAAATATTACCTGCGACAACCTTGCAAAATGTGTTCGCAAGGTTTCTTAGCTGTTCCCACTCCAAAATCACCCAAATTTGTCCGTAGTGTAAGGGACCAAGATGTTTACACTACCTATATAAGAGTATTAATGAAGCAGTTTTTTGACCCTACATCCTAAACGTTCATGTTATAAATTTTACACACCTAAAGTTTGGTCACCAATAGTCGCAACTTATCTCAAACTATTAAAACCTAGACCTAGTTATTCATTGGCTAATATATTTTTTGGTTTATGTTGTCTTCAACATAGCCCTATTACATAGTGGGAAAATGGCTGCGAAAAGTACTGAAAGATATGGCATGCAATTACCCTAGCTCACTATCTTCCTTTTTCTAAATTTAAGCCTTAAAGGATTAGTTCACTTCAAATAAACTTTTCCCGCGTTAATTTATCTCACCTCCATGTCATCCAAGATATGCATGTCCTTCATTTGTCGTACGAAAAAGACCACCTGAAGGTTTTTTGATGGCAAATTACACTGTTCAGGATTGTTCTCCTATAGTGTTGATCTCTCTATGGCCTCCCAATTGATTGAGATCTCTTTCCCCCCCCCCCACCTTCCCCCCAGACAAAATGAAAGTTTATACGTGCAGCTAAACGCAGCTTTGACATACTACCGAATACACGACCAGAGGACATAAGGGTCCACCTTCTTATCTATAGAAATACAATCACTTGTTGGTCATTTGTATTAAAATCACAACTATAATGTAGTAATGCTTAATATACCCACAATTTCTGCCAATGATTCGGCCTGCTACACAGTGCTTCACGCACACACCAAAATGCACTTCGTATCTTCAAAAAGTTATTTCGCTGTATGTCATTCCCTTTCCTCTCTTACGGAACGAACGCGACGCACAGTTCCGTTTTTTTCCATAAGTACGAATAGGAGAACAATCATTCTCGATTGTTTCCACTCATAAGGGACATAATACTGGAAGGTTTTCACGTCATTTAAAACCGAATTTGCATCGTTTTCGACCTTCTATGCAAGACAAAGAAAGACATGAACACTATTGGATGACCTTGGGCGTGCGTAACTTATTCAGTGAAAATTTTATTTGAAAGGTGAGCTAATCCTTTAATGTGATTGCTGGCATTAGCTAGCTGACTAATCTAGTCATTTGCGCCTGATCTGTGATTCGCGGTTTACAGAGGTGGCTCTTAGGTGCACATTTAATGTACGCGCGAGATCACGCTATTAATACAGACTGACTTAGCCCCGTTTTTTTAAGTATGAGCTACGAGGAATTTTTTGCCTACATCCACCCGGCACCCACATGCCGAAAACTGAACCCCAAGAAGTGTAAATAAATCTATTCTCGATTGGGATTTAATACACCTTTGTGTTGAGGATCGTTCAGTCTAATCCGTGGACACCATTGTGTTTCAGATTAAGAGCAGGTGAAGGAACGGCTCAATTGCTCTCTTTCATCAGTCTGTAAGTGATTGCCACCCCTCTCCACTTTTCGTAATCCCAAGGTATTGTGTGCCTTCTTTAAATGTTTGAACAGCCCTTTATTACCTCTATTGTGCGGTTAGGTGCCCTCTCAAGAAAATCATGCTCGCACACATGAGCGCTCCTATAATTGCCACCGTCATAAAAAAACAGGCGTGTCTAAATTGTCTGAGAGAGCTGTAATTGTTTTGGAAATTATTTTCATTTTGATGGAGGGCATTAGGTAACAGCTACACTAACAGGATGAGAGATTCGCTTCTTGCCGCTGTTTTTTCCCCCATTAACGTTGAATAGGAATAAGGATCATTATGGTACAAAAAAATGAAGCCTAAGTGCACAATAAGTGCTAAAATATGATATTCATTAGAATAAAATGTGCAGTGGTTTTATTTGTAGCGTCACTAGCATGTTTTGACTGAATTTGTTGGTCTTAGTTTGCTTATTCACCAAACATGTTTATAAAAATGGTAACACTTTACAATAACTAAAAATTAGTTAGCATGAACCAACAATAAACAATATTTGTACAGCATTTATTAATCTTTGTTAAATGTTAAATGTATATAGTAAATATTACATTTTTAACCAACATGAACATGTATGGAGGCCCCTAAAGGACATGTCATTGGACATTGGAAATATATTAGAATTTTATAGTTTCTCAGGAGAAAGCAAACATTTTCTGGGGTAACTCGAAACATTTTACGAGTGGAACGCAAAGTTTATTGGGGGAACACATAAATTTGATAGTGAATGCAAAGTTTTTTGGGGGAACACAAAACAAAAGTTTCTCGGGGAACAAGAAATGTTTTTCGCGAACACCCAAAATTCTCGGGGAATGCAAAATATTCTTTTTCAAGCAAACGCAATTCTGCTTTTGGGAAGCAAAATATTTTGCATTGTGTAAACGCAACGTTTTCTTGCGGTGGGAATGGCACAAACCACCACATTTTACACACCGGGAACGAAACAAGTTTCTCAGGGAATGCTAAAAATATTTTGCCGACCCGAGAACCCACCCAAAGCCTTTCTGGGGGGAAACACAACAATTTGCTAGCGAAGCACAAGATCAACCAAAACAAAGCTTTCGGCCCGGCGATATGACGAAAACATCTAATTATGATCGATCACACAAACACCAGTTTCTCGGGGGACATACGATTATCACTATTGTGTGACTCCGCGACGAACACAAATTTTCTCCTGGGGAACACGAAACATTTTTCAAGGAACGCAAAACATTTTTCAAGCAAATGCAAAGTTTCTCAGCGGAACATGAAACATTTGCGAGAGAAACGCACCAGCTTGGCACAATTTATAACAGCATTGACACTCTCATATTTTTTTCCTTCCATTAACATTAACAAAGGTTAAATAATAAATGCTAAATAATTCACTAATTGTTAGTTTGTTTCAATAGTTAATGCATGTAGCTAATGTTAACAAATGCGACTTTATTGTAAAGGTACAATAAAAAGTACAAAAACAAAACAACAACAGCAGTGAAGTTCATGAAACGTAAGCAGAATAAATTTTTATGTAAATTGTTTGCATGCACTGTATTCCAAGTCATTGAGGCTTTATGCGAGGACATCATAGCCGAGAAACCTCACTTGTGCACTTGTTTTATAAATTAAAATTGCAACATTGTTTGATGTTGGCGCCATGTACAACATTATTCTTAAAAAATACTACTTTTATTGAAAAGTACGCTCATACTGTACCGAACTTTTCAAAGTTTTCAGTAATATTTGTATTAATTTAATTAAATTAGTATTTTTAAGGAATAATTCATCCAAAAATGCATTTGCATACATTTAAAATGTGGCGCAGTTTAGTTCTAGGGCTGTGCAATATGGACAAAAAATACTATCACGATTTTTTTAATCAATATTGCGATTTCGATTTTAATCACAATTTTGAAACAATATTTCCTTATGCTTGTCTGTATCATTTTTCTTTCTTGGAAGCCGGCTTTACTGATGATATTTGTGGGCACCATAACTTTGCATAAATAATATGTGATGTTGTCGGTTATTTATTTAAGCTCTTTTAAACCTGATGTATGTTGTGCAGTCTGAAAATGCTTATTAGCGTACGTCTTTAACCGCGGTGCTCACGACTCGCGTCTTTTGCAGCATCTCGCGCAAGATCCGACGTTCTATGCGCCGCTCAAGTTTTAAAATACGCATCTCTAGACCTGCGTCTCGTGTTTTTAACTGCAAAAATGTGTTCTGAATCTCAGTCCAACTTTTTAAGCTGCTCAGGTATGGAAGTGTGCAAGTGCATTACGATCCTTGACCTTTCAGTAATTTTTTGGGCTTGACCTTTGACCTTTGTTCTGCTATACTGACAAATTCAAAGGGTTTGTTTGTTAGCATGACCTCGTTAGCCCCTGCTAGAAGATTCTCTCCTCTTTACTTTTCTAAATCCAACATGTAGAAATATATATTGATGCTGTGAGGTGTTTAGTTCAGTCTTTCTGCTTTTATATTGCTGTAAAAGCATCTCTTTCCAATTTGAAAGGCAGTTTCTTTTGCGGGCGAGACTTTAGTGTTCTAGTGAAACATCTCCTCGCTCTAACAGAATATGTAAATGTAATATGCTCATACTATATTAAGGGTAGATGTCTCTTTGATGGCTTCACCATAGCAACTGTGTAACTTTCACTCGCTGCAACATTATGCTAATATGATCTTGGACGAAAAACGCATTATTAGGCTCTTGCAGTCGCCTGACGAGTCTGTGCGTGATGATACGGATGCGAATGGGTTGGGGGTTTTTTTTGTTTTTGGTTTGGGAGAAAGTCACACGAAATGCTCTTGCAGACATCAGCAGCATTTCCAAAAGCTCATGTGGGGATTACAGAGAGATGGAGCAGCTTTCCATATGCTGGAATACTTGGGAAAATTAAGGTGGTGCTTAAAAAAAGAGGCATATAGTACTGTATATCATTTGTTCACTGGAAGATTTTTGGTCTGTTTTGATTGATCTGCAACTCTAAAAGTAAAAGTCAACTCAAACTCAAGGGGAAGGTCAATCAATATTGCTTCAAACTACCTTATGTAAAGTTCTCAACTAGCTGTAATTTTATGTATGAGAGATAAACAGCGCTTGAGAACCAATATAAGTAACTCGGGGCCTTTGAAGCCTTTCCTTCATGACTCTGGATGAATAAGCATCATTTTTGGCCTCTTTTAAAGTTGTAGAATTGGTGAAGTAAATTATAATTGAGTCCAATGGAGCATGAACACTTCATTCATGCGATCTGTTGACAATGTGTTATTTGTTCCTCTCCAGGCTCTGGCGCTCTTTGTCCCGCATGGTGTGGCGTTCCCTAAATAAAGCGAAAAAGAGCCTGATGAAAGGGGAAAGTGATTATTAACTTAATGCAGCCGGCTTCTGGGGTGGCGGGATCTTTACATGGTTCAGTAAGTAACGACTTCGGCCGCTGCGCTTTAACTGGCGATGAAAACATTCGACTGCTTTCAGAGGCAATTACTGGAGCTCTCAATCACAGCCTCGGCTCTGAATGTCAACCAAGGTCCTCCGTCGCTTCAGCGGCTCCTGGAGCTTTTCTGCACCAAAACATAGGCCGCTGCTGACTTGCAGGGCAATTTCACCCGAAAACATAGCAGTTTGGAGTGCTTTTCCCATTCATTTTCTCCATTGGGATTTCAAATAGTCTTGGATGAAGAGTTGCGAGCCATGAACCACTGCAACATTTGATTCGAAGAAGAAAGTACTTTAAGATTAGAGAAAAGGACGTTTTTGAGGGAATGAACTACTCGTCCCATAAAGCAACACAAACTGCATTATTGCAGTTACGTCATAAGTATAAATGGGGCGACATATTAGAAGTTCAAATATACAAGTGATCCAGGCGGTTAACTAAAAATGCAAGCCATCTCGAATGAATATTCCTGTTTTTATTTTTGTCTGTTTGTTTGCTTTTTTGTTGGTTTTATACAACATTATCAAAAGCATTTTTGGCCTATTGACGGTTGTGTTGATTTTTTTTTTTTTTTTCAAAAAAAAAAAAAAGAAGCAGAATCCACACAACAACTATAATCATACATCCTGATTTTAAAGCGCGAAAGCATTTAAAGTGCCAGATGACAAAACTCTAGCAGAACAATATCGTCCACTTATGTTTAATGACATTTCACCTGTAATGTTGTGTGCAGCAGATGACCCAGAAGCGAAGAGGCAGTTCAGACAGAATTTATTTATAGTTCAAAAGGTTTAACACAGGCAGTCTGCCGAGCACCGAGCTCTTGGGTGCTCGCAGCTGGAACGATGAAGAAATAAAATTGAGAAAACACAGTTCTGGCGGAGGGCTTGCAGTAACATTCGTTCAGTCCCGGACCTGGAAACTCCACAGGTGGTAGAAGATCCTTAACAGTTCCTGGCAGATGGTAGACAGGGTAGAAACCAGGCTTGATGTAGAAGATGGAGAAAAACAGTCTGGTGTCTGGACAGCTACTGAGACTGAGACGAACACACAATTAACATCTCACACATACAGGTGCTGGTCATATAATTAGAATATCATCAAAAAGTTGATTTATTTCACTAATTCCATTCAAAAAGTGAAACTTGTATATTATATTCATTCATTACACACAGACTGATATATTTCAAATGTTTATTTCTTTTAATTTTGTTGATTATAACTGACATCTAAGGAAAATCCCAAATTCAGTATCTCAGAAAATTAGAATATTGTGAAAAGGTTCAATATTGAAGACAGCTGGTGCCACACTCTAATCAGCTAATTAACTCAAAACACCTGCAAAGGCCTTTAAATGGTCTCTCAGTCTAGTTCTGTAGGCTACACAATCATGGGGAAGACTGCTGACTTGACAGTTGTCCAAAGACGACCATTGACACCTTGCACAAGGAGGCAAGACACAAAAGGTCATTGCAAAGAGGCTGGCTGTTCACAGAGCTCTGTGTCCAAGCACATTAATAGAGAGGCGAAGGGAAGGAAAAGATGTGGTAGAAAAAAGTGTACAAGCAATAGGGATAACCGCACCCTGGAGAGGATTGTGAAACAAAACCCATTCAAAAATGTGGGGGAGATTCACAAAGAGTGGACTGCAGCTGGAGTCAGTGCTTCAAGAACCACTACGCACAGACGTATGCAAGACATGGGTTTCAGCTGTCGCATTCCTTGTGTCAAGCCACTCTTGAACAACAGACAGCGTCAGCGTCTCGCCTGGGCTAAAGACAAAAAGGACTGGACTGCTGCTGAGTGGTCCAAAGTTATGTTCTCTGATGAAAGTAAATTTTGCATTTCCTTTGGAAATCAGGGTCCCAGAGTCTGGAGGAAGAGAGGAGAGGCACACAATCCACATTGCTTGAGGTCCAGTGTAAAGTTTCCACAGTCAGTGATGGTTTGGGGTGCCATGTCATCTGCTGGTGTTGGTCCACTGTGTTTTCTGAGGTCCAAGGTCAACACAGCCGTATACCAGGAAGTTTTAGAGCACTTCATGCTTCCTGCTGCTGACCAACTTTATGGAGATGCATTTCATTTTCCATCAGGACTTGGCACCTGCACACAGTGCCAAAGCTACCAGTACCTGGTTTAAGACCATGGTATCCCTGTTCTTAATTGGCCAGCAAACTCGCCTGACCTTAACCCCATAGAAAATCTATGGGGCTTTGTGAAGAGGAAGATGCGATATGCCAGACCCAACAATGCAGAAGAGCTGAAGGCCACTATCAGAGCAACCTGGGCTCTCATAACACCTGAGCAGTGCCACAGACTGATCGACTCCATGCCACGCCGCATTGCTGCAGTAATTCAGGCAAAAGGAGCCCCAACTAAGTATTGAGTGCTGTACATGCTCATACTTTTCATGTTCATACTTTTCAGTTGGCCAAGATTTCTAAAAATCCTTTCTTTGTATTGGTCTTAAGTAATATTCTAATTTCTGAAATACTGAATTTGGGATTTTCCTTAGTTGTCAGTTATAATCATCAAAATTAAAAGAAATAAACATTTGAAATATATCAGTCTGTGTGTAATGCATTAATATAATATACAAGTTTCACTTTTTGAATGGAATTAGTGAAATAAATCAACTTTTTGATGATATTCTAATTATATGACCAGCACCTGTATATGGGCTGTAAAGTAGAGCTGAGTTACAACCCACTACATGGAAAAAATCATCTGGCAAAGAAGCAAGAAAACAGCAGGGAGAAATAACAAAGAATATAAGAGTAGAGAAGAAACAGGCGAGAAACTGATCAGCGCGAGCGCTGATTGCAACACCAAACAGCTGAGCCTAAGTGGCAATAATGATAGAGGAACAAAAGAAACAAAGAGGAAATCAAACCCGACTCATGACAAATATGGTAAACATAATCCATTTCAGAGGTGCGTTTCCGTACAACAACTTAATCCGCTTCTTCACTACCATAGTATGATGCATCGTTGAACAAATCAACTAGCTAGTCACGACTGTTTGCCGAAACCGTATTGTCACAACCCTGTCGTTCAGCCACATAGGTAAATGATGTCACGCAGGTGGTGAGTAATAACTTCTTTAAGTGAATCCATTTGAGATCGAATTAATGATAGACTTTTTGTTATAAATTACGGACATGGCATCTGAGGACTAATTCTCATTTTCTCAGTTATTATGCTTTATTTCCAAATTCAATCATAGGCTCGTACCAGAGCACGTACACACATGCGCACTCTTCAAAAACGGTGCTTCAAATCTCTTGACAAACTAAAATATGTAGCTAAATGACATTTGCATATGTTCAAAATATAAGAGATATACATTGTATTTAATGTCAGCTTGTTTATTTTGCTCAAGATTTATTAAGTCCACATGTCATAAAGACAAGAAACTATACTTCTAACCACAGCTCGAGAGAAGTCGTTCCAACCACACAAGTTTGTGATGCAGTTTGAACTATGAACTATGTTCGGGAAACACCAAATCTTTGAACTATGTTAATGACGGAAATTGCGACGTTAGTTGGCTAACGATGTTTTTGGGAAACACACCTCTGGTGTGTTTATTCTGAAACAGCTATTTGACGGCACTTTGCTCTGTTCAGCAGCTCTTTTTTAGCAGGCAGGAGCTCAGAGATGTTTACGCACTTCAAGAGTCGCTGAAAGTCGAAAGTCGGAAAATGTGTTCACTCAGCAGCCATATTTGCAGTGGTTCCAGGCAGCTCTTTCGGGCATCCAAGACCAAGTCCTATCTATTTGAATGGGGGAATCCTGAAATCTCAAACTGCTTGGCGAACTCACAATTAAATAACATATTTCAAACCAGCAACACAATCTGACATGAGCTGTACCATAAATGTTGTTTATGCTCAAATAGTGTTAAAAAGTCTAACCTTCGCATCGTGCCTGCAACCCCTTCAGCCGTGACTTATTCACAATACAGCACTAGCCTCGAGTACCTTATTGCTTTTATAAAACGGTTACCACACAATACAAATATTAAACCCAAAAATATGTATCAATGCAACTTTCATGAAGTAAACTTTCACTAAAGCCTTCCTTCCGCCAGACAAAAATAGTCCCTGACCGTGAACAGCAACAGAAGTTACATTATTACGCCATTAGATGGCGGCAAAGACTGTCTTTATGAGTGTGTCAGTCAGTATCAAAGACTTTTACATTGAAAAGACTGAATTGTTGTGAACACAGAACAACTGATAAATGCTTTGACTAGTGCTGTCAGTCACGGGAAAACCCCTTAACTGTTAAAAGGACAAGATAATACATCAGACATTGAAACAGATTTTTTATTAGGAACATAGGACTGATCTGAAGGAAAATGCTAAATCTGAATGAACTCGTTCAATCGATATCTTTCTCACAACACTCTTCTACATAATACAGTAAGCTTCAATGAACAAAATCAACTGAGAACAAACAGTTTACGTTGCCAAGAGTGGTTGCTAAGGGTGTTGTGTAGTGATACACAGAACCATTGGGTGAAGCGGTCATAGCCATGTTTTATCGTGAATAAAACACAGCTATTGATCAATCAGAATCAAGTACAGGAACTAACCGTTTTATAATCTGCCATATTGAGCATTGCAGGAGTGAACCGTCTTTCTATATCTATAGTCTTTGGAGTCACTCTCGGCCTGCTTCGGCTCTCATTAACGGCACATTATGAGTGGGCCGACGAAACACAGCGTCGTCGTGAGGCAGCGCTTCGCTTTTGACCGAGGCAGAAAACCGTTAATATTACCTCGAATACAGACTGAGATTGTACCTGTACCTAATTGTTCCAGACAGCGACATACGCCTCGAAAGTTATTACGAAGCCTAAAATTAATGAGAAAGAAAAAGGGACGTGAAACGAGCTGCGCATTCTTCTCCCTGACTCTTCTAAGAGAGGCCTTTTGTTGAGCTCCCGGGTGAAAATTAAGCCCAGTCTCGGACTAAAGAGGATTCAGAATCGTGATTAATGTCCTGAGATCTACCTGGTGTCATGCTGAGATGCACACATGTAGGACAGGCTCTAACAACCCCAAGAACTCGACGCTAACAAATGAGCGGATCAGAAAATCACTTTATTATGCCGGGATTTTCCCACTTTATATTAGTGTGCAGTGGAAATGAGATTTTCAATGGCGGATGCTAATATCTAGAGCTGGGTGGATGATCACTGACAAAATGCTAATATGCTTTATAATTTTATGACTGCAAAAGTTGCTAAAATGAAATGTTATACAATATTTACTCAAAATTTTCATTGTTATAAATAATAAATAAAAAGCCTACATGTTATAATAAACATCAAAATAAAAAAAAAGTTTATCATAAATAAATAAACAAAGTTTATTATTCATTAGCAAGGTGGTCTGTAGATTTTGGAACAGTCTAAATTATAAGTTCTGTCATGTTTAATACATTTGATTTCCTTAAAAACATGAGCCCTACTTCTTTCCTTCATTGAATATTCAGAAGATTCGTCCCATTACAAACATTAAATTGAGTTGCGAATATCATTTCTACGGAGCCCCTAAAGGGACATGGTTATGGGAAAACATTTAGATTGGATGAAAAATTATATTTTAATGGTTTTGCGTCCCTTGAAAGACTGCATTAATTTGAGAAACTTTTGTGATGAAATAAACATTTTAGTTTGACTCAACATATCGTTCCCTATTGATTTCAGTGTTATTTTACAGTAAATAAAACTGAACGCAAAAGTATAGTGTGTTTCATGCTGCGTATCGTCACATCTGTTTTAAATTTTATGTCTTTTATTTTGTATATTGTTGTAGTCATGGTCTGTCATGTGACTCCCTCTTCCTCTCATGTGATTCAGTCATGTGATCTGTTTCCCACTTGTTTATGTTGTCATGTTCTCATTGGTTCATTGTCTTGTCATATTAGTTCTTAGTCATGTGTTCCCCTGAATTATGTATTTAAGGTGCGCTCACGTCATGTCGTAATTACCGTAATTAAGAAATTCCAACTTGTAAAAAGCGTTCACATCCTCATAGAACTCGTAAATGCAGCTTGTAAACTGGGAATTTTCGGAGAACTCTGACTTGTACACCGTTTTACCGCATTAGCACTCATGTTTGCAGTTATTGTAGTATATATTATTGCTGTATCCACGTTTTGTATGAATATAAGTGAACACAATTGGGATTTTTCTGAAGGTTTTCCACCAAAAAACTGCTTAAATTTCAGTCTGTTGTTTTCAAGAAATTGGCCAATAATGGCAGTGCTTGGCGCACAAATTCAGGACAAATATCTGGTTGCACACTTATTAACTAATCTGGTGTCAAGTTTGTGGCCTGTACTGAACGTGTCATTTCCTGTGAAGGACCGGCCGTGGCTGCACCTAAGAAAACAAACGAATTATTTTTAGAGGGAGAGGTGAATAAGCGTGTTGTGCTGTGACAGGGCAGTGTTTGCGTTGAAGAAGCTCTGGATCGACTCGCAGTTCCTCAGAGAAGACGCTCCGCAGACAGACAGACAGACAGACGGATGGAGTGGGATGATGAGGTGAAAAAACTGTTCTGATAGTCTTGACAGGAAACCCATGACTCACACTTCTCAGCAGGTTCAGCTTTATTTATTTATTATTCTCCAGCAAAATCATATTCTATGAAAGCTCATTTCTGCCACATAAGATTAAAAAAAAAATCACACTTTTAATTATGACAAATCGAAATTATGACATAAACACTCTAAATTCACATATAAAGGCATAATTGTTAAAAAGTCTAAATTATGACACTTAATTGAGATTAAAGTCAAAATTGGCATAACATATATGTAATTGACATACCAAGTCATATTTATGAGATAAAGTCAAAATTATGACATACTCGACATCGAAATTGACGTTCCATATACAATTGACCGTCATAATTTTAGCTTTTTATGTCATAATTATTACTGTCATAATTTAACTTTCCATTTTTTTAATGTCATAATTATGACTTGCTATGTTATAATTGACTTTCTGTCTCATAAATGACAAGTCAATTTCATCTTTTCATCTCATAAATATGACTTAGTATGTCATAATTTTGACTTTTTAATATCATAATTATGACTTGGTATGTCATAATTATTACTTTTTATCTCATAAATATGAATGTCAATTTTGTCTTTTCATCTCATGACTTAGTGTGTGCCAATTTCTACTTTTTGCCTGTCATAATTGACTTTGTCATAATTATTACTTTTTAAGTCAGAATTGCACTGTCATAATTTCGACTGAATTTTTAATGTCATAATTATGACTTAGTATGTCAAAATTTTGACTTTATCTCCTAAATGACCTTTAAGTCAGTTTTGTCCTCATCATAAATATGACTTAGTATGTCATAATTTCAATTTTTAGTCATAATTATGACAGTATGTCAATTTCATCTGAAAAATGACTTAGCATGTCATAATTTCATCTTTTCATCTCACAAATACGACTTGGTATGTCATAATTATGACTTTTAAAGTCATCATTTTGACATATGTCAAAATGTCACTTTTCATCTAAAAAAAATGTCATAATTATGTCATTATGATTCACAAAAGCATGATTTTGGAACTGGGCTTACATTCAGCTCAGAAAAGTGAAAACCGGATTTAATTCTCTAACTGCATATTTATGTGTACAGAAAATGTTCTCATTGAATAGGCTAATGTACAATGCACATATTTTAAACCTTCCATTAATTCTGGATTATTCTCAATGAGGAAGCATGTGCCCATCATTAGCATACAATTAGCATAGCATACTAAGTCACATTTATGAGACTTTCCATATAATTGACTCATAATTTTGACTTTTTATGTCAATTTCTACTTAGTATATTCTTCATGAACAGTAGTCAACACTGATAATGAAAACGCAATCAAAGCCAATTTACTTAGTGTTTCTTCCATTGACGCCCTCAAAGTTCAGAGCTTCAAGAAAACTCCCGCCGGTAATGCGCGCGCGTCTCGTAATACGAGCGTTTCGACTGCATAATTAATTGGGTATAAATGCATATTTGTGCTGTGACACGCCAGAGACAGCAAAAGAAATATTTATGAATCGCTATCTTGACCCAATGCTAGCGTTTTTGTGCAAACATTTAACCTGAGACCCCGGAGACTGAATTCAGCCCGAACATAATAAGCAGCATTTATAGTCAGGGGAATGGATTAGACGAGATTATTACGCCTTGAAGGTTAGACGAGTATAAAACAAAGAAACGGAGGAGAGACTGAGACAGGCAGCGGCAAACATACACATGAAACAGGCTTTACTCTTTCACGCAAGCGTGACCTTTCCTTTCTCTTTATTTAGGCGGGAACGAACGCGCTCCGCCACGACCGGCTCTTCAAAGTGTCATGCTGGAAAACAAAGATGGGTGACAGGAAGTCATGTCAAGGTTCAAACAGAGGCCGTGAGTGAACGGAGAGAGATTGTGTCATGCAGAACCTGCCAATTCTGCTGCAAGTTTACTGGTGCTCTACTCTTAAAATATTTTTTATATTATATATATTATATTATGATTTTATTAAATCAAATTGTGGAAAGACATATTTTATTATATATCAATATGTAAACAATTCAATTATATAATTATTATATTATATATAAAAATGTCTTTTTGACCTAGGTGTGAACATGTTTACACATAATCCTGATGGTTATCGTTCTGTTGCTCACCGCAAATGCTAATGATGGGCGACTGATTTAAATGCCCTTAAAAACAATTTATCATTCACATTCATGCAAAACAAGAATTCATCTAAAGCGAATTAGCATCCGATGTTTTACATTATCATTTGACTGTGCCAGGCCATGACTAAAGATTGCCCCGGAGACATGCTTTCAATGTGTGCGTGGAATAATAAAACGCATTAAGCGTCTGTTTCAATGTCTGCCACAAACATAATAACATCAGCTGTCAAGGTTTCCAGATACAGTCAAACATAGCCTAGCAGGCTTGCTTCGATAGAAAAAGTTCACGCATTTATCAATATTTTTCATAAAGATGGTGCACCTCAGGAAATTACTGATGATCTCTAGAGGTCAGCCATGAAAAAACTAAGGTTAATGATTTAGCGATCAATGGCAAGGCGAGACATAGCTAGTTTAATGTATTCATGCTAGCCCTATGTGCTCACATTTCTACTTCATAAAACTCATCTACAAAACTCTGTTGCTCTATAATTTAAATTCATTTAATAGCGCATGGTGTTAGCAGAAGCTCTTTAAAGTCAAATGTTCTGCAGGTTTTTGTACCGTAGCATTGCATGCTGTCGGCTCATTGGCTAACAAACCGGTAGCCGGGAACTGGAATTTTCAGTGCACAAATGTGAATTAGCATGTTATTTTGGTGCAGACTTGGCAACAAAATGTTTGAGTAGTCTTGGTAGAGTTTAAAGGTGCCCTAGAATTTAAAATTGAATTTACCTTGGCATAGTTAAATAATTAGAGTTCTGTATATGGAAATGACATACAGAAAGACCACTGAAAAACAGGTGAATCTCAACATAACGCCGACTGTGACGCAACAGTCGGGATCATTAATATGTACAACCCCAAATTTTGCATATGCCAGCCCATGTTCAAGACATTAGACAAGCCAATATTAACGTCTGGAGCAGCACAGCCGGACATCAGACGTTATGCAGGTAAGCAAGCAAGAACAATAGCAAAAAATGGCAGATGGAGCAATAATAACTGACATGATCCATGATATCATGATATTTTTAGTAATATTTGTAAATTGTCTTTCTAAATGTTTCGTTAGCATGTTGCTAATATACTGTTAAATGTGGTTAAAGTTACCATCGTTTCTTACTGTATTCACGGAGACAAGAGCCATTGTTATTTTCATTATTAAACACTTGCAGTCTGTATAATTCATAAACACAACTTCTTTATAAATCTCTCCAACAGTGTGTAACGTTAGCTTTAGCCACAATAGCCGCAACATAGGCTACTATCAAACTCATTCAGAATCAAATGTAAACAAATAAATACGATACTTACATGATCTGATATGCTGCATGACGGACACTTTGTAAAGATCCATTTTGAGGATTATATTAGCTGTGTGAACTTTATTAGATGTATTATAGAGTTGTGAGCTCGGGGACGGTGAGCGCGTGCATTTAAAAGGGACAGTTAAAAGGCAGACAAAAGGCAATTTTTTAACAAAAGGCAGTTAAAAAATTGTATAATAAAAAATCTATGAAACATACTTCACAGAAACATTCTGGGGAAACCTTAGACTTATATTACACCTTGTGAAATAGGGTTCTAGGGCACCTTTAAGCTAACTTTAAAGAACAGAAAGTCTTGGATTCAAGAGCCGTTCCATTAAAAGAGCCAGTTTTTGATCAAGTTGATTAGCATTAGCAATCAAATTAACCATTAGCATAAAAATAGTGTTTTAACACAATTTCAGGTGGAAAACAAGTAAATTCCGTTGTTTTGTTGTCAGATGTTATTGCTGATTTGAAATGTGTAACTGAAACATAATATTAGTGGGAAATAGCATCCAGTGGAAATTTTCTAGATGGCCGCCAAGTGACTTGGTGGTAAGTGTCTCAAAAATATCATAATTTGACCTTCTTATTAAATTATACTTGCTTGCTTGTGTGTGAAAACTTAAATTAGATGAGTCGCTGTTTGCATCTAGCCTATCGTTAACAAATGCTAATGACACGGCAGTGAGTTAACGTAATGTTGTTGTTGCTAACTTTGCCAAAGTTATTTTGTCATTTCGCTGACAGGTCTTTGTACCCACAGGCATTCAGTCCTGACAGATTGACCGTGCTTCAAAAACACCTCAGTTTCTCCTCATAACTCACATCCAGCTGAAGTTAAAGAATAGCGTTAGCACCGCTCTCGCACCCACAGCTGTAACGTTTTAATAACAGCTAATGCTCTTTCATTCATTCATCATGTCGCACCTTTTCCCGAACACAAGAAAGCCCAAATGACCTGAGGCGAGACCGAAATGTAAGCACAGCATGAGAAATGAAATAATGACCGAAATGCAGGCTGGCTTCGGCGTTCCCGCTGGCTGACAGGTGTTTGTGGAAGAGTCGCATTCGCTGCCGCCCGCCGAGCGACACGGGTGACGGGAGTTTCCCCGAGAGGCCACAGATTTATATTTGCACTCGACGCTCGTCTCGTTAAGTTCAGGACTGTTTTTAATAACTAATGATGCGTTATTGCAGCTGGGAATGATTAAGGAAGTGTGGTGTAACGAGGAAGTACGTGACAGGAGAAACATTATTAGTAGGCTACATATTTGGTGGTCGACGTTTGAACAAAAAAAAAAAAAAATGTTCTATTTTATTTTTATATGTTCTGAATTTAAACCATATTGAGTATGTTAAAATCTTTTAAATATATGATATAGGCTATTAGGCAGCAAGTGAACATTTTGTCCTCAAAGTTGGTGTGTTAGAAGCAGGAAAAATGGGCAAGCGTAAGGATTTGAGCGAGTTTGACAAGGGCCAGATTGTGAATGCTAGACGACTGGGTCAGAGCATCTCCAAAACTGCAGCTCTTGTGGGGTGTTCCCGGTCTGCAGTGGTCAGTATCTGTCAAAAGTGCTCCAACGAAGGAACAGTGGTGAACTGGCGACAGGGTCATGGGCGGCCGAGGCTCATTAATGCATGTGGGGAGTGAAGGCTGGCCCGTGTGGTTCGATCCAACAGACGAGCTACTGTAGCTCAAATTGCTCAAGATGTTAATGCTGGTTCTGATAGAAAGGTGTCAGAGTACACAGTGCATCACAGTTTGTTGTGTATGGAGCTGCATAGCTGCAGACCGAAATAGCCAACAACACGTGACCAGTGTGATGCTTTGGGCAATGTTCTGCTGGGAAACCTTGGGTCCTGCCATCCATGTGGATGTTACTTTGACACGTACCACCTACCTAAGCATTGTTGCAGACCATGTACACCCTTTCATGGAAACTGTTTTCCCTGGTGGCTGTGGCTCTTTCAGCAGGATAATGCTCCTGCCACAAAGCAAAAATGGTTCAGGAATGGTTTGAGGAGCAGAACAATGAGTTTGAGGTGTTGACTTGGCCTCCAAATTCCCCAGATCTCAATCCAATCGAGCATCTGTGGGATGTGCTGAACAAACAAGTCCGATCCATGGAGGCTCCACCTCACAACTTACAGGACTTAAAGGATCTGCTGCTAACATCTTGGTGTCAGATACCACAGCACACCTTCAGGGGTCTAGAGGAGTCCATGCCTCGACGGGTCAGGGCTGTTTTGGCAGCAAAAGCGGAATTAACACAACATTAGGAAGGTGGTCATAATATTACACACACATTTTTACTAAAATTACTGTTTTCAAACAGGTTTCCATCAACAGCATTTATTATAATTTATAGTCAGTTATATATTAGTATTTATTTAGTATATGTTTACTAAAATAATGACAAACAGGTTTCCCTAGCAGTTGGACAAATAGATCGTCCCATATTTGTTGTGTTAGCTGTATATCATCTTTTCTCCTCAGGCTCAGTGATGCGCAGCATGCAGGATAAAGCAGCTTCATGGGGAACGCTAACCTGCTGTAATATTGTGCATTTTTAAGAAGCTCTTGACATGTAATCACTGCTGATGTCGAGCGGGTGAACAGCTTACAGACCGTCAGCACCGTGAGATTTGTGAGGCGCTACTGAGGGGCTTCTTTAAGTTTGCTGGAGTCTCATAAGTCTGTTTGGTGCCTCGTCTGCAGTAAAATCCCTTTGGCACAGTAACAAAACAATGATTTTTATAAGAATTCGACAGCGTCGGGACTCTTGTTGCAACCTTAATTAAACATTGTGTAGCTCTATAAAGCAGCAGACAAGCTTTTATTCAAAGTCACTCGAGCATGAAAGGCAGACAGAGGATTTTTTCTAGAAATCTTCTCAGTATAGCATTTTTTCTTCACCAAGGCCTTAATGTTGTTTGTTTTGGACGTGTACTTGTATGCAGTGCGCTGACAGTCCTCTGAGAAAAGCCGTCAGCGCTTGTGAAACAACTCCTTGTTGCTTTTGCTGTCATTTCTGGAGAATGCTGTGAACCATTAGCTTAAAAATCACAGATTGAAACTATTTTTAGCGTGCTTCCCCATGCAAAACTATGGCGTTGGTGTTGCTGATTGATTGCTAAGGTGTTTTGAGTCCTTTTTAACATGTTTCTATGTGGTTTCTGGGTGGGTCAGGAGAGAAATTATTAGTAAAATCTGTTTTAGCTGAATTCTGATTGACTTTCTTTTCAAACGATTAAGGGTCAGTGATGTAGTGATGTACCAGACCTATTCATGTATTATTGTTTTTACATTTCTGAATTAAAACCTTTTGTCGTAAGAAGTTGTAAAATAAGGAAAAGAAACACGCTGCTATGTGGTTACTAAGGTGTTCTAGGTGGTTTTAACCCATTGCTATGTGGTTACTAAGGTTTTTGGGTGGTTTTATCCGACTCGTGTTATGTCCAGACCTATTCATATATTTCTGAATTAAAACCTTTTGTCGTAAAAAGTCATCATAATAAAGAAAAGAAACATGTGTGGTTGCTAAGGTGTTGTACTGTAGGTAGTTTTTAGCACATTATGTTGTTGCTAAGGTGTTCTGGGTAGTTTTAACCTGTTGCTATGTTGTTGCTAACGTGTTCTAGGTGGTTTTAACCCATTGCTAAGGTGTTTTCATTGTTTTTTATACCACATTATGTGGTTACTAAGATGTTCTGGGTGGTTTTAGCCCATTGCTGTGGTTGCTTAGGTGTTCTAGGTGGGTTTTAACCCATTGCTAAGGTGTTTTGGTTGTTGTTTTAGCACATTATGTTGCTGCTGTTCTGGGTAGTTTTAACCTGTTGCTTTGTGGTTGCTAAGGTGTTATATGCGGTTTTAGCCCATTGCTAAGGTGTTTTAGTTGTTTTTAGCACATTATGTGGTTGCTAAGGTGTTCTGGGTCATTTTAACCTGTTGATATGTGGTTGCTAAGGTGTTCTCGGTGGTATTAACCCATTTCTATGTGGTTACTATGGTGTTCTAGGTGGTTTTATCCCACTCATGTTTTGTCCAGACCTATTCATGTATTTCTGAATTAAAACCTTTTGTCATAAAAAGTCATCATAATAAAGAAAAAAAACATGCTGCTATGTGGTTGCTTAGGCATTGTACTGTAGGAAGTTTTTAGCGCATTGTTGTTGCTAAGGTGTTCTGGGTAGTTTTAACCTGTTGCTATGTTGTTGCTAAAGTGTTCTAGGTGGTTTTAACCCATTGCTAAGGTGTTTTCATTGTTTGTTTGTTTTACCACATTATGTGGTTGCATAGGTGTTCTGGGTGGTTTTAGCCCATTGCTATGTAGTTGCTACGGTGTTCTAGGTGGTTTTAACCCATTGCTAAGGTGTTTTGGTTGTTTGTTTTTTTTAGCATATTATGTTGCTGCTAAGGTGTACTGGGTAGTTTTAACCTGTTACTATGTGGTTGCTAAGGTGTTCTAGTGGTTTTGCTAAGGTGTTGTAAGTAGTTTTAGCACATTCTGTTGTTGTTAAGGTGTTCTGGGTAGTTTTAACCTGTTGATATGTGGTTTCTAAGGTGTTCTAGGTGGGTTTTAACCCATTGCTGAGGTGTTTTTGGTCGTTTTTTTTAGCATATTATGTTGCTGCTAAGGTGTACTGGGTAGTTTTAACCTGTTGCTTTGTGGTTGCTAAGGCGTTATATGTGGTTTTAGCCCATTGCTAAGGTGTTTTATTTGTTTTAAGGTGTTCTGGGTACTTTTAACCTGTTGCTATGTGGTTGCTAAGGTGTTCTCTGTGGTTTTAACCCATTTCTAAGGTGTTTTCGTTGCTTTTAGCACATTATGTGGTTGCTAAGGTGTTCTGGGTACTTTTAACCTGTTACTATGTGGTTACTAAGGTGTTCTAGGTGGTTTTGCTAAGGTGTTGTAGGTAGTTTTAGCACATTATGTGGTTGCTAAGGTGTTTCAGGTACTTTTAACCTGTTACTATGTGGTTGCTAAGGTGTTCTAGGTGGTTTTAGCCCATTGCTATGTAGTTGCTAAGGTGTTCTGGGTACTTTTCCTGTTCTATGTGGTTGCTGAGGTGTTCTCTGTGGTTTTAACCCATTTCTAAGGTGTTTTCGTTGCTTTTAGCACATTATGTGGTTGCTAAGGTGTTCTGGGTACTTTTAACCTGTTACTATGTGGTTGCTAAGGTGTTCTAGGTGGTTTTGCTAAGGTGTTGTAGGTAGTTTTAGCACATTATGTGGTTGCTAAGGTGTTCTGGGTAGTTTTAACCTGTTGCTATGTGGTTGCTAAGGTGTCCTCAGTGGTTTCAACCCATTTCTAATGTGTTTTCGTTGCATTTAGCACATTATGTGGTTGCTACGGTGTTCCGGGTACTTTTAACCTGTTACTATGTGGTTGCTAAGGTGTTCTAGGTGGTTTTAGCCCATTGCTATGTAGTTGCTAAGGTGTTCTGGGTGGTTTTAACCCATTGCTATGTGGTTGCTAAGGTGTTAACATACTATGTGTTTGTTGAGGTGTTCTGAGGCTTGACAGTACATGTTGGAAGGGCTGCCAAGAGAGCATTACAATAGTCCAGTCCGGATAGAACGAGAGCTTGAACGAGAATTTGTGCGGAGTGCCCTGATAGAGATGATCTATAAGGCAAATCTGCAGGACCAGACCGTTGAAGCAGTGTGGTCTGTGAAGTTTAACTGATCATCAGTCACAACTTCAAGGTTCCTGGCTGTCCTGGAAGGAGTCATGGTTGACGAACCTAGATGAAGTGTTGGGTTGGCTAATACCACTAGCAGTTCAGTCTTCGCAAGGGTGAGTTGAAGGTGGTGGTCCTTCATCAAGCAAGAAATGTCTGTCAGGCAGGCTGTGATACGAGCAGTTACTGTGGGATCATCTGGCTGGAGTGAGAGGTAGAGTGGTGGGTCACCAGCATAGCAGTGAGAGGAAAAAACATGTTTCTGAATGACAGATCATAGTGACGACATGTAGTTGGAAAAGAGAAGTGGTCCAAGCACTGAGCCCTGAGGCACTCCAGTAGCTAGATGTTGCGACTTGGACATCTCACCCCTCCAAGATACCCTGAAGGACCTACCTGAGAGGTAAGACTTGAACCATTGGAGTGCGGTTCCTGAGATGCCCTTCATCATGAGGGTTGACAGGAGGATCTGGTGGTTAACCGTGTCAAAAGCAGCAGACAGATCCAGCAAGATGAGCACTGATTTTGAAGCTGCTCTTGCCAGTCTCAGGGCTTTAATAACCAAGAGCAGTCTCAATTTTCTAAAAATGCTGGATTTAGTGTGGGTTTCTTTAGCCGTGGGGTTATCCGAGCCTTCTTAAATGCTTCTTCAGGCACAACTGAAGAAGAAATACTAATAGTGATGCTTGCCTTAGCAAATGGCGCTAATAACAACAAACAAAGTAAAGAATTAGCATTTTTTCTTATATTATTTCACAATGGTTTGAGGCTCATATTTTCTTCATCTCAATGCGGTTCACTGGATCATAACAGGCTTTGCTCAGCGGTCGCCCTTCTAATGGACTATATGAAAAGGCATCTTTTATTCCATGTGAAGTATAGGCCTATGTGCGTTTACCATACAACGGGGACAAAATAACAGCGTCCCAACCCCCTTCTAGTCTGAGAGACGGAGAGAATAAAGGAGCTCATGAATTTATATAAGATTCTGTTGAAGTCTGAAGGGAGTGGACAGTGCGGGAGTCTCGCCGAACGCTTATGAATTCATCTAAAGCTAGTGAGCTATAAAATGGACTCTTTGATTCCCCAAATACCGTCCAGCTATCCCTCCATAATTACAGAGAAAACTCTCTACCGTTCTGAAGTCTGTTCGGTGCATTAAAATGTGCTAAACGCTGCCGGAGCGATATTGAGAATGAATGCTATTGTAGGATTGATTCACCGTGTTTATATTATTAGTGACGTTTACGAAGGCTGAGTGTGCGCGTTTGAATGATTCCTCAGATTGTGTGTTGTTGAGGAGACATGAGCTGTTACTTTAAGTGATCAGATGCACCATTATTCACATATAAAACGTGAATAAACCTACAAATTTTAATTTCTGTATTTATTATTTTTATTATAATGTATGTAAACCATAGCAACTGCATTGCAACTGACTGACAACCAGTTTTATTCAACACCCTGGCAGCCAGCCGCTGGAAGCAGGTGAGTAAAACTGTCCGTCACATACTGTAGCTCTTATACTGGTCGCCGTACACCGAGTTTCCTGACATTGTGATGTATATCTGGGCACAGTGCCATTCACTGGAGGATCAATCGCAGCTCACATCCTCTCTCAGCTCACAGCGACACTGATAAGACCTTTACTCATTGCCCAATAAAAACGGCTTTATCCCAGGACCTGACATCTCCAACAACGCCTGTCACATACTCCATGTGCTTCAGTAGTCTTGATCTGGATGTTCAGGAACATAATCTTGCGTTTTGACAGTTTTTATGCACTGCAACGCAGCTGAATGATTGTGGATGTCAAGATATTTTAGGAAACACTTACAGCACACTGTCATTTAGTAGATGCATTTATCTAAAGTCACCTTGCGTTGATGCTCAATGACAGATCAATATTGACCATCATCGTCATGACGTTGGCTATTTTCCGTGATGCATCAGATATTGTCAGCTGTTAATGCATTTGCGAAACATGAATGTGCTTCACCTGATCTCCAGCGATACTTTGCAGACTATTAATTGGCGTGACCTATTCCACTCATGGAAATGGAGGACATCCTTCCTAGTCGCTCATTGATTTCCTGTTCAGCGCAAATGAAGTGTTAGTGTTCACTGATGAGTGTGTGCTTAGTTCAACTGCGTTCGGCTCAACGCTTGAAACTTCATTATGTTGCCTTTTTATATCTTCGTCTGGAATTTCAGCGTATAAATAGATTTCATTGGCCTTGTGAGGATTTTGGCTTTTCAGTGATTTTGCTAAATGTAAACCATTTAAATGGATAAATCTAGTTTGTATGGATGTTATGGAGGAATTTGGCTGTTTGTGGTATAAAGCACCCTGAAGTATTCAGGAAAGTTTTTTTATATATATATTTTTTATATAATATATAAAGTGCAGTTAAAATAAAATAAAAAATATTGAAGCCTTAATAGCAGATTTGTTCAAAGAATTACACATCTGATATCATATTTGATTGAATTTATTCAATAAGTTATTCATTTATTTAAACCATTATTGCAGATTTGTTCAGGTATCCATCCAATATTTAATTATTTATTCCGAGGCCATTTACATTACACCATTTTTTAACTAAAAATGGAAAACTTTTTTGCGTTTTGAACGTTCAATTGCACAACAATTGCGTTTTGGGGCCTGAAAATGCAAACGTTTCAAAGTGCAAGTTTTTGAAAACGATACTGTTACCTTCTTCGTGTAAAACACAAAAACGTGAATTTGTGAAAATGATGACATCATGCTCATGCGTATTACGTGTTCAGTCTGTAGGCGTGTAGTGTTTCTTTACAAAGTGACATCGCCATCTACTGGCCGGGCAGCAGAATACAGCGTTTTTAGTTGTTTTTGCGGACCCATGTGAACGGGGGTTGTTTAAACAACGTTATCGTCTGTACGTGAAAAAGGTTTCCGTTTACATTACATCGTTGTCATGTAAACGTACCCTTATTTATTTATTTATTTTTGGCCAATTTTGTTTCAAAGAGTTCCATCCCATAATATTTATATATTTCAAGCAATTATTGCAGGTTTTAATATTTAACACATTTAATATTTATTTACTTATTTAAGCTATTATTGCAGACTTTATTTTAAAGTTACACATCCAATATTTGTTTTTATTTATTTATTTATTGTAAGCCATTATTGCAGATTTGTTCAAAGAGTTACAAATCCTGTATTAATTTTTAAATTTAAAATTTGATATCATTTAAAACATTTTTTTTTTAATTAATTTTAATAGTAAGCGTTTATTAAAAATATTCATTTAAACATCTTGTCTAATTTGGTTTTAACTTAAAATTAAATTGTTTTTTTTTTTATTGTAATTGAATGTGACTTTTTGAACCTTTCTCTTTCTTAATTTTACTGTGGTTAAGTACTTTTTTTTTTTTTGTATGGACATTTGTTCATACCTCCATCATGTTTATTTATCAGAATTGGATTGTTTATGTCCTTTCAATGAAATGCTTAACTATTATAAAATGAATTACACATTCCCCCAAAGAGCTGAACTAATGCTCTATTGATGTCTTTCTCTCAGCGGTGATGACATCAGTGTGACACCGTGACGTCAGCGCTGTGGATGAAGACGCCGGTGGTCTCCAGTAACGGCCAGGCGTTTCTCGTCCAGATCTCCCCCACAGCGGCGCTGCAATCAGCTCCGTCATTAGGATTCAGCAGCAGCCTCCTCTGCCACTTTCAATTGGCGCCAACATGGCAGCGGAGTAGTAAATCAGGTCTGGTAGTTCAGCACAGAGACACGGACAGAAACCAAGCTGCAGCTTGACTGGATATGTGTAACCGACGCAATTTTGGTGGCTTCCTGATCTTTCTACATGACTGAGTTATTGAACACTACTAATTAATGGCAAAATTAGTGTAGTGATTGCACTCAGAACACATACGTGAATACGTGTGATGTGACACAAGCTATACTTACCATCGTCTGAATCACATACGTCGACAAGAGTCAGCCCACATTGCCGTCTAAGTGCCAGGCGTGAATTAACAATTAACCAACTGTTGTTTTCATAGCAACCGACACTCATTAAGAAGTTCATCATTGGCTGCTATATTCAGCACACTACCCTTGGGGTGGGCGTACATCCAGCGCAAACATCTCTTATGAAGAGATATATGAAAACATGAAGTGGAAACTAGTGTTGAAAGACTTGTCAAGACATCACATAACAGCCGGTCCCGGGAGAGGCTCTCATTGCGGAGGTGACAGGTTGATTTTTTTTGTGTGCGTTTCGGAGCATCTATTTTTTACATTCGGCCCAATTAGATCAAGTCAGCAGAGTTTTAAAATCTGCAAAAATTATTGCATGGGAAAAACTATGAAGAATGCAGATGAGAAACACAAGGTTTTTGCTCCTTGCAAGTGCAAAACTTATGCCTGTGATGCTTGAATATCCTAGTTGGTTTCCAAAACGTTGCCAGTGAAGAATTGTGTAAGTTCACTCACTTAAAGGTGCAGTAAGCAATTTCTGAGAAACGCTGTTGATATTTGAAGTCACTAAAACAAACTGCTGATTGACTGTTTGGAGCAACATGTCAACAAGTTAGCAAACATGCTACCTAGTGTGTAGTTAAAACTCGCGTTAAGTATTTTATTTGGAGTATAACTTGTTGCACCAAATACATCGTAATTTAAATTACAGTTTCTAACCACATGTTAGCATTAGCAAAGATGTTTATAACATACTTAAAACTCACATTTAACAATAGCACTTGAAGTTAGCATTAGCAAATATGCTAATAGCATACAATGGGCACTTAAACTGTTTTTGGGTGACTTAAAGTATTACATTTGAGGCATAATTTGTTGCACCTACTATGTAATACTATGAGTTATTTCTAACTTCAAGTTAGCATTAGCCAACATGCTAATAACATACTAATAACATGCTAATAACAACTTAAATCTCACATTCAGCACTTAAAGTACGACATGTTATGTGCATTAAGTTATGCTCCAAATGTAATGGTTTCAGGGTTACGAGTTTCGTTAAAGGGGTTTGTTTCAATTTTTAATTGTGAGCTAGCATTAGCAAACAAGCTAATAAAATACAATGAGTATGTGAAACTCAAATTTAGCACAGAAAGTACGACTTGTTTTTGTGCAACAAGTTATGCTCAAACTGTAATACTTTAGGGTTTTAGGGTTATCAGTTTCAGTATGGGGTAAGTTTCAGTTTCTAATTATGAGCTAGCATTAGCAAACAAGCTAATAACATACAATGTGTAAACTCACATTCAGCACTTAAAGTATGACATGTTAAAGTATGCGACAAGTTATGCTCAAATGTAATACTTTAGGGTTTTAGGGTTGTCAGTTTCAGTAAAGGGGTTTGTTTCAGTTTCCAAATGTAAGCTAGTGTTAGCGAACAAGCTAATAACATACAATGAGTACTTAAAACTACTTCTGAACACTTTAAATGTACATTGGAACGTAACTTGTTGCACCAAACGTCGTAATTTGAGTTCTGGGTTTGTTCCTGCTTCTAACGCTAGTTAGCATTAGCAAACATGTTAATGACATACAATGGGTACTTTAAAACTCACACTAGACACTTAAAAAAGTATGTTTGGTGTGACAAGTTACGCTCCACTGTTACAGTTTGTTACAGTTTGTAATTGCATGCTAACATTAGCAAACATGCTAATAACATACTCAAAACTCACATTTAGCACTTGAAGTATGACGGTTTGTGCGACAAGTTATGCTCAAACTGTAATGCTTAATGTTTTAGGGTTATGAGTTTCGGTATGGGGTTTATTTTAGTTTCTAATTGTGAGCTAGTGTTAGCGAACAAGCTAATAAAATGCAATGAGTATGTGAAACTCAAATTTAGCACAGAAAGTATGACTTGTTTTGTGAAACAAGTTATGCTCAAAATGTAATATTTAGGGTTTTAGGGTAATGAGTTTTGGTATAGGGGTTTGTTTTAGTTTCTAATTCTGAGTTAGCATTAGCAAACCATCTAATAACAATATGTGCACTTAACTCACATTCAGCACTTAAAGTATGACATGTTTTGTGAAACAAGTTATGCTCAAAATGTAATACTTAATGTTTTAGGGTAATGAGTTTCAGTATAGGGGTTTGTTTTAGTTTCTAATTGTGAGTTAGCATTAGCAAACAAGCTAATAACATAGAATGTAAAACTCACATTTAGCACTTAAAAGTACATGTGCAACAAGTTATGCTCAAAATGTAATACTCTGAGTTTCAGTATAGGGGTTGTTTCAGTTTCTAATTGTGAGCTAGTGTCAGCGAACAAGCTAATAAAATGCATCGAGTATGTGAAACTCAAATTGAGCACAGAAAGTACGACTTGTGTTTTGTGCAACAAGTTATGCTCAAACTGTAATACTTTAGGGTTTTAGGGTTATCAGTTTCAGTATAGGGGTAAGTTTCAGTTTCTAATTATGAGCTAGCATTAGCAAACAAGCTAATAAGATACAATGTAAAACTCACATTTAGCTCTTAAAATATGACATGCTTTGTGCGACAAGTTATGCTCAAAATGTAATACTTAACATTTTAGGGTTGTCAGTTTCGGTATGGGGATTGTTTCAGTTTCTAATTGTTAGCTAGCATTAGCGAACACTGCTAATAACATATAATACGTAGCAAGCAAGCTTAAAAACTGTATTTTATCTTTCATCTGTACTGCTTCAGAGTACATCAAGCTGATTATTCATGGTGCCGCATTGCACAAGGTATTTATAGTATTACTGTGGCTGTGGGGATGGTGTTAATTTTTTTTTTGCCGTTATGCATAAGATTGCAAGCCATCCACCAACAGAAGGAAGTGCCTCCGTTTTCTGTCAGAGTTTAGCACCCTCGCCTACTTGTGCCATCCGTTAGACAGTTGCCGTAGATATCCCAGAATGCCATAAGCGCAGTAATGCAGAGAAGCTACAGAAAGCTCAGTCTGTCCATTAGCCCGTAAAGCTACTGTTGAGTTAGCAATCGCTCATGTTAGCTAATGAACTGACAGCAACTGTTTGATCGACGGTGTTTTTGACTCTCTTTGGCTTTTACTTCAGTCACCTCGAGCTCCCCGAACATTTATCATTAAATCAGAGTGACGACCCTGCAAACCGAAGCCGCTTTGTGACGGATCAGTAAAAAGAAGGACGAGAGATTTAGTTGTAAGAAAGAAGAAGGAGAAGCCTTCAGGGTATCCCTTTCAAAAGTGTAAATGAATCATGAAATCGGCCTGAAACGGAAGAGCGTGTTGTGTAACAGTTGGCAAAATGGCAGGAGAAGGTTTTTTTGTGACTGCTGTGGAGGATTCGAACTGCAGAAGATGTTCTGGTTGCCAAGGCGTTCTGGTGCCGACTGGCCTCCGCTCAGGCTAAGTTTGGCTCTCACGCCAAGTGTGGCAACCCACACGCGTGGCATAGGTATGTATCAGACAGAGGAGGCTAAGAATATGCCTTTATGAAGTTGTTGGAAGTCGAGAGGTCACCGTGAAAACTTTGGGGACTCGTCATCTTTCTGTCCCTCTACCAGCTCCAGACTGAATCTAAGTTTTTTTTTAGTTGTCTTAAAAGGGGGAATACACCACTGGCTTTTTAATAAACCTTGGTTGGTTATTAACCCATTCCCACATGACTAGAGAAAACTGTGAAAAAAGGCTGTAGTGGTCTCTTTTGCCAAAAACTTCAACACCCATAATGCACTTTTTCGATTTTGGTGGGTAACATGCTGCGTGTCGTTATTACCGTAATTTAGAGATGACAACACGTGATGTTTGACTCAAAGCTGTTCATGTCTGGGAATTATGCGTTTCTAAATGACGACACCATCAACACCTAAATGAATCTGCTGTAATTACGAGTTCTATGAGTGCATGAACGCTTTTTACATGTTGGAATCTCATAATTAGTGTAATTACAGCATGGCATAAAACACCTAGATTTCTCCCTAAAATCAAAAGAAAATTCAAAATTTTACAGTTTTTACTTTTTTTTTTTTAACAGTATTTTATATAAATATTACATGTAATGAGCTGTTAAATATGACAACCATTTTTAAACATTTTTACTTTAATAGTTTTACCGTAGCATTTTTACTTTTAGAGAAGTTTTTGTTTTAATTTTAAAAATCTCATTCTCATTACTGTAATGTGAAACTTATTATTAAAATTATTTGTTTTTATTATTATAATATTTAAAATGTATTATTATTAAATTCATATTATTTAAATAATAATGGCTTATTAGCTGTTATTTTTGTTTACAATATTTTATACAAAAATTACATGAAATGTGCTGTTAAATCTATTATTATCATTTTTTACAATAAATATTTGAACCAGTTAATAGTTTTACTGTAGCATTTTTACATTCCAATTGTTTTTAAAGTAAAGTCCTTATTACATTAATCTCATTTTCATTACTGTTCTTTGAAAAAGTATAATGAAATTATTTTTTATAGCTGTCAAATCTATTAATCGCAATTATTTGCATCTAACAAAATATGTATATAAACACACAAACTTTTTTGTTAGATACGATTAATAAATTTGACAGCATTATTTTTCCAAATTATTAAAATAATTTAAATTCATTAATATGAAATATAATATATTATATATAATAAGAATCTTAATTGAGAACAAAATAAAATTCATAAATTCAAAATTGGAAGTGAAATGGACATTTCTTCACGCGATTAATCCCTTCAGAGGAGTCTAAAGAGGCGTGGCCGGAGTCAGCGCGTTACTGAAAGGGGCGGAGTCATAACAAGCATCTTGCAAGGGATGGGCGGAGTCCGAGACTGAGAGAGCGCAGGAGAGAGAGTGAGAGAGAGAAAGGGGGGTGGGCGTGTCCATGACGTCACCCTCCAGCTCTCCTCAGCGCGCACAGCTGTGGTTTCTCCGGAGCGGAGCTTGAAATCAGACGCGCCGAGCGAGACGCAGCGCTATCCGGGGGATTTAAACCGTTATTCGCCGCCGTCCACACCCGGAGCTCTCTCTATCTCCTTGGATCTGCCCTCTCCTTGGATTATTATCATTCTTTATTCCTTCGCGCGATGCTCATGAAGATGTAAGGGGGTTTTGCGCGTGCAGAATCGGGGAGAAGACAGGAACGCGCTCGTTAAAACAAGGTAAGAGCAGTTGAAATGTGACAGCACCCACTTAATTTGAATGTCAGAAATGATTGGAAATCAAACACCCGTTCTTATCCACTTCAACTGAAGTGTGGGGATATTTTGAAGCGCGTGGAGAAGGTGGTGCCCAGTGCGCAGTTTGCGCTCCAGACGCGTTTTGCGCATTAAGAATAAAGTCAGTTTTGATTCATTTTAAGACTTGACAGCGCGTTTCTCTGTTTTCGGGGGTTGTATTTGGCAGCTCAAGTCCGTGGGACAGTCATCCTCCCCTCCAGATCCCAAAGCCTCGCTTGTGTAAACTGAGAATTGATGCCACCGTGCGCGTGCCAGCCGCGTATATCTGATTTCAAGTACGGGGACGTGTTGAGTTCAGCATATTTCTAATGAAACAAGTGCTGTGTGTTTATGCATCTGATCTGTGCTGCACGCGATCTTTCAGGAGATTCAGTTCGGTAATGCCCACCTGCTGAAAAAACTCCCTCATTTCAGCATAGGAAATTATTATGATCACATGAAGATAGTGTTTTAGCAGATGATTTCATCTCCAGAGTAAGAGACCTGCGTCTTTAAGCGCCAGTGATTTACATTTTATGAATGATTTATGAATATCCGTGAGTTTTTAAATCAATTGCATGGTCCAAAACTGGAGAAAATAAATGTTTTTTTTTTTTAAATCTTCTAATTAGTGTATTGTGCATATTATAGCTATTATATGCACTGATGTTTTATTGTAAAATGTGGCTTGTTCAGCGTTGTGTTTTATTGTGTCTAGTGAGATAGATCAGTCAGGCTGATGGGAATCAATATTCAGAATATGAGTTTTCATTGACTAAACATTGACATTTAGTCCCTCCAGTCTTGAATATGTCGATGGCAGTGATATATGTTTATGAATCAGAGTTGAAGGAAGGGTGTTCTCGTCTCCTCCGCGGGTCATTCTGCTCCGTCTTTAATATTTCATGACGGATGGATTTGTATTTTTGCACAGTAATGGACATGTCGTTTCGGAGTGGTGTGGTTTACAGTGGATCCGATGGGAACTGTGTGTGTGTGTGTGCGTGTGCGTGTGCTGCATTTGCATAAAATGAGGCTTGACAGTAGAGTAATTCAAAGCCACACCCCTTTATGGACTTACATCATCACCTGAAGTGAATCGCATCGCACTTGATTGATTTAGAATGCTTGTTTAGTATCTCTACTTGTATGAATGTGTCTCTAAGTGTCTCTCAAGGGAGATTTTGTTCATTTCCACAGGTAAAACTCCCGCACACTAGGCTAAAATCTTGAAGGATTTCCCTGCTCTTTATTTCCGAACGCGGATTGATTCCGCCCGAGGAGCTCGTTTGGCTTCCCTGCAGGACATTTCAGTCCATTTATAGGCTGCGGGTCAGTGCCAAAGCCTGAATCAAGTGCGCTTGTATTGTAGTCTCCCGCGCGCAGCATGACGGTCCGGCGATGAATATAGTAGTCGGATTTGTCTTTTGATTTGCGTCTACTTCTCCCCCGGCAGCAAAGTGGGATAAGTACCTGTCATTCCTCATGTATGAAAATGCTTGTCGTTGCTGCTTGAGTGGACATTGTGTTATTTACGCAGCGCTCCCAGAGGCCCTCTATCGCTCCAGCGCGCGCGGATTGATCTGCAGCAGCCACTGATACAGTCGCTTGTTATTGGAGGAAAAAACTGATGACGTAACACAACTGATTAGCCTATTATTTTCGAACATTATTTTACAAAAAATAAAAAATTGTATTAGTAAATGTTTTAGTATATGTTTTACTATATATTTGTAATAGTACATGCATTATTTATTTCTTTGTTTTTAATCATAATTTATTTAGTTGTAAACCCATATTTCATGCAAAAAAAAAAAAAAATAATGAATTATCGAATGTTTTTGTTGACGTAAGAAAATGGACTATAATGATTCATTTTTTACCGAAATGATTTTTTTTACAGAAACATTTGTAAATTCAGAGAGCAACTATTTATTTTGGGATATCGCATAAACAACACTGGAAACACATTCATTGAATCAGTCCCTCGATGCGCAACAATAAACTCATGTGACTTTGCCTCAGCGGAGGCTGTGATTGGATAACTGGACTAACCAGCGGACCAATCGCATCACAGCATCTCAAATGTTTGGTTTGTACTGAAGTCATTTATGATGGAGGATAAAAGAGCCACAGTTTCTTCCCGGATTATTTCAGATATTTTGCGGCAGTTTCCCAGGAAGTGATGATTTTGGATGGGAACGCTGCTTTATTCGCAAATGTTTCATGTAATATTCCAATTGTGTGCATAAGTTAAATTCAGAAACATAGATGAAGATGGAAACATACAGCTATGCAAAGGAAAAATGAGAAAAAAAAAGTGATATATCTGCCTGAACAATCAAACATTTTCATTGATGCAAGAAAACGGACTATAACGATGATTGATTTTTTTCCAAAATTATTATTTTAGAAAAACATCTGTAAACTCAATGAACAATTTATTTATTTTAAAGTTAGTATTATGTCTGTAAGCTGAAGGAGCAACTATTTATTCATTTATTCGTTTATTTTTTGAAGTTTGTGTTGTGAAAATGAAGCTGTCAATCTTGTATTGCACTCAACCCATATTTTATATATTTTTATTTTATTATTTTACTTAAAACAATCTTACGTTTTCTTTAAAACCCAAATTTTTCTGAATGGTTTCATGCATATAGTCGTGTTAATAGTGTCCTGTGAACATGTTCTGCATTTATTTTCCCCAGGTTTTTGTTTTTTTTTCTTAAAAATCACATTTGAATGTGCAGCAGCTATAGTTGCCGGTGGGCAAATATGTTGTATTCACCCCTTCAATGTCAAATAACATTTGGCATCTAACTCAAAATAACAGCTTTCAACAGATCAATCTTTATTCATAAACACATTTATTATGTATAAACGTCTAAGAACATTCGATGCGAACCCAAAAAAGCTGCATCTATCTTATAATCTCTTGAATATCAAAACACAACAAACAACAAATCCATTTGTCTTAAAGTGGAGGAACACAGTGCAGCACACAGGGCATTGTGAATCAAAAAGTTAAATGAAAATAAATAAATAAAAATATATGTGACCCTGGAGCACAAAACCAGTTATGAGTTGCACAGGTATATTTGTAGACAAAAATACAATGTATCGGTCAAAATTATCGATTTTTCTTTAATGCCAAAAATCATTAGGATATTAAGTAAAGATCATGTTCCATGAAGATATTTTGTAAATTTCCTACTGTAAATATATCACAAATATATTTTTGTGAGTGGATATGCATTAAGGACTTCATTTGCACAATTTTAAAAGTATTTTTCTCAATATTTTGATTTTTTTGCACCCTCAGATTCTAGATTTTCAAATAGTTGTATCTCGACCAAATGTCCTATCCTAACAAACCATACATCAGTGATTGATCAGACATCAAAAATTGAACCTTATGACTGGCACATTTTAACAAAAAAACAAATGACAAAATAACAGTGCATACAGACAATTTCCTTCAATAGACAAGTTTGTGTCATACGTGTCCTCCCGCTTCCTTTTTCTCTTGGGTCGAGTTTTAGTGGTTTGCATGAAATTTCTTAAATATAAAATAAATGTTGTATGTATTTGACACATTTATTTTTTAGATAGATATATTAGAATATTATTTAGAAATATTATTAGAAATGTATTTATTTATTTATGCTGTTTAAGTAGATTATTAAATATTAAATTAATTTCCAAGAATTATATATGCTGTAATTATTATATATCAATTTAAATTTAATTCTAAAATAAATATATATTTTCTTTTAATCAATCATAAAGGCATGTTAATGTCATAATTTGGTGATTCAGTTTGACTGACATGCTTTGGCCAGTGTAATGGTGTGAGCAGTGATATTGCACGACATGATCTGAGTCTCTTCAGCCTTGAAGCTCTTTCAGAGAGGCTGTTTTTGTTCAGTTTGTCAGACCTCCATTCAGATTGTGTCTCGACACTGAATTACTGTGCTGTTCTCGATCACAGAGTCAGACCTTCAGCGCACGTCTGAACATGTCAATGATTTGAGGAATATTGTGATCGGCTCTCGTATCCCAGCAGCCCTTGTTGTGTGAAGACGGATGGCCTGTGCTTGTGCTGGAGCTGATAAGGATGAGCGCTTTTCATGAGCTCTTAAAGAGCGACGCTTGCCTCCGTGAATCCATGGCACTACCTGCTGTAAAATAGCCACTTAATGACCAGGAGGAGAGGATTATGGGCCGTGAAACAACACACATTCACACGCGTGTCCTCGGAGTCGTGCTGTTGGTACGCCGGGGCTCTGCTTTATCATACGGCGGCATGTTCTCAGATACTCTTCAGAACTGATGCTTGAGAAACTCTGCTGAAAGCAACTGATCTCAGTTCAGTTTTCCTGCACTATGGAAGAGGATTCAGTACATGTGGTCAGATGTAAACTAGTTAGTTGTACACTGTAAAAAAGATTTGTAAGAAAGTAAGTTTCCTGGTTGCTCTAAAATTTGGAGTTCATTGAAATTAAAAATTTGAGTTAATGCAATGAAGGCGATTGATTTAATCAACAGAAACTCAAAATATTATGTTATCTGAACTACATTAATTATTGAAGTTTATTTCACAAAAGGAAAAATGTTGTGATAACAAATCATGAAAATAATCTTTACACAAATTTTAACTATAGTTAAAAGGCATAAACTTTGCATCAGTGGCAATATGCAAAAAATGTATTGTTTTTCTGCTAACTGTATTCAACAATTGATTCACAATAAATTATTTTCCAATATTATTTTAAAGGCTAAAAACCTATGATTTATATACTTTAGAAACACATCTGGTTTTATTTTTTTTTTTATTATTATTATATTTTAGAAACGAGATCTAAATTTTATTTTCTATTTTATACAATTAGAGGATCTAAATAATTTTATTTTTTTTATTTTGTTTTATGATTATATTATATTTATGTACTTTGAAAACAAGAGACCTAAATATTATTTTATCTATTTTTATGTATATATAATGTGAGGATCTCAATCGTTTTATTTTATTTTTGTTTTATTTTGATTATATTTATGTATTTTAGAAACAATAGATCCAAATTTTATTTTATTTTATACAATTAGAAGGTATAAATTATTTTATTTTTGTTTTATGATTATATTTATGTATTTTAAAAACAAGATTTATATTTAATCAGAGGATCATTTTATTTTATGATTACATTATATATACTTTAGAAATTAAGTGTTTTATTTCAGAGAAATATAGAAACATTTTAGATTTGTTATTTTATTTTTGTTTTATTTTATTTCATGATTATATTATATTTATGTACTTTAAGAGATCAATTTTATTTTAATTGTATTGTTGTTTTATTTTTATTTGATTATATTAAATTTATGTACTTAAAAAAATGAGATCTACATTTTATTTTATTTTTTATACAATTAGAGGATCATTTTATTTTATTTTTATTTTATTTTATTCTATGATTATTAGCCTATGTTTATATTTATGCACATATGTATATTTATATACTTCAATTTAATTTAATTTAATTTAATTTAATTTTTAATTTTTATTTTATTTTATTTTATTTTATTTTATTTTATTTTATTTTATTTTATTTTATTTTATTTTATTTTTTAATTTTATTTTATTTTCAGTGTTCCAAATCTGTTAGGATTTAGTCTACAAGTGTCTGAACGCACACTTACTGAAGTACACCAGCAGAAGTTGCATTCCTCCGTCTCTCATTGGCTGCTGTGTGTGAGTGTATCATTTGCTTGCAGTGCATGTGCAGAATGTGCTTTTACACTAGTATGAGCAGACAGTAAAGAGTCTGGGCTCTTATACTTGGACCTCCCGCTTGTTCGTAGCAGAATTTAGCCTTTGCTGGTGTTTCCAGGAAGGCTTCAGCCTTTATGGGTTGGAGCCTGACAGTTTAATGGGTTTGATGTGTACCTGCGCTCGCACAGGGGGCCTGCAGGAGCTACGGGTGCGTATAAAAGAATGATGGGCCGCGGTGTCAGACAAGATGGAGAAAGAGTGTTTCGCACCTCTGGGAATATAAATGCTACGGGCGGATCCAAGTTCATCCATAGTGTAAGGGTCAGCAAGACAAGCAGGGAATAATTATCTTGGCAAAGCACATCATCAGTTATCAAGGGGGCGGGGTTTGTCTGGAATCATGTCACAATTTGCATATATGGTGTAAAAAAAAAAAAACTACAAGGACTTGATGATGTCATCAGAGAAGGAAAGTCGTTTTAGAGGTGAAAAAAGTTGCATTTTAATGAAAGGCAATATATTTTTTTTTTTTTTTTTCGTCTGTAGAGTAATGTGTAGCAGTGAATTGTTTGAAACAAGACCAAGAATGCTTTTTAGGAAGTAAATTTTGGAATTGTGGTGTAGGATTTACTTTGAAACCCTTTTTACTCAGAAATTGCTAATAAATTTCACAAATTTCCACATGAAGTGATGTATTTCTGTGAAACTGGGTGTTCAATGAAAAAAAAAATGGTGCTGGGCTTGATTTTGACTATCTGCAGTTGATTGTATGGAGAAAAGTGTAAAGCAGATGGCTGGTGGTTTGAGGGGCGGAGTTAAAAAATATGAATACTTGATGATGTCATCAGAAAAGGAAAGTCGTTTTAGAGTTGAAAACAGCTGCATTTTAATGAAAGGCAACTCAGAAATCACTAGTAAATTTCACAAAAAATTATAAGTAGTGGCAAATGGTAGTATTTTACAACATACTATGATTAATGCCCTAATATTCATTTTGCATACTGTAAAGTATGGATAATTTAAATAGGTTTAAATTATCTGATTTCTGATTTCACAGATTACATGATGTTTGCAACCTATTTTACTTTGTAAATATACTTTATTTATATATAATAGGATGGCGAAAAGTTTATGTAAAGTATATGGAGAAAGTACGAGGACTTGATGATGTCATCAGTAAAAGAAAGTCATTTAGACGTGAAAAAATGCATTTTAATGAATGTTCGCAACCTATTTTACTTCATAAAACAATGTATTTCTGTGAAACAGGATGTTCAATGAGGAAAAAAATGTGGGTTGGGCCTAGATTTTTACTATCTGTTGTTAATAGGATGGCGAAAATGCATGTAAAGTATGTGGAGAAAATACAAGGACTTGATGATGTCATCAGTATAAGAAATTCGTTTTACAGACGGATGTATGCAAGTATATGACAGGTGGTTTGAGGGGCGGAGTTTATAAAATATGAGTACTTGATGATGTCATCAGTAAAGGAAATTCGTCTTAGAGGCGGATTAATGCAAGTATATGGCAGGTGGTTTGAGGGGCGGAGTTTATAAAATATGAGTACTTGATGATGTCATCAGTAAAGGAAATTCGTCTTAGAGGCGGATTAATGCAAGTATATGGCAGGTGTTTGAGGGCGGAGTTTAAAGAATATGAGTACTTGAATGTCATCAGTAAAGGAAATTCGTCTTAGAGGCGATTAATGAAGTAATGGCGGTGGTTTGAGGGGCGGAGTTTAAAGAATATGAGTACTTGATGATGTCATCAGTAAAGGAAATTCGTCTTAGAGGCGGATTAATGCAAGTATATGGCAGGTGGTTTGAGGGGCGGAGTTTAAAGAATATGAGTACTTGATGATGTCATCAGAAAGGAATTCGTTTAGGCGGATTAAATATGGCAGTTGGTTTGAGGGGCGAGTTTAAAGATGAGTACTTGATGATGTCGGATTCGTTTTAGAGGCGGATGTATATGTCGGAGTTTAGAGTACTTGATGATGTCATCAGTAAAGGAAATTCGTTTTAGAGGATTAATGCAAGTATATGGCAGGGTTTGAGGGCGGAGTTGAGTACTTGATGATGTCATCAGTAAAGGAAATTCGTTTTAGAGCCGGATTAATGCAAGTATATGGCAGGTGGTTTGAGGGGCGGAGTTTATAAAATATGAGTACTTGATTCTATGTTTTGAGTTAAGGGAGTTTGGGAAGTTACTTTGTAATTTTCTTTAATGTTTTTTTTTTTTTTTAGGGAATTTAGAGGGTACTTAGTTTATTATTTTGGCCTGGTCCACTCTTGAATTTAATCCCTTTGTTTGTTTATTTTCATTATATTGTGTTAATAAATTTACCTTTGTTGAAAAAAAATTTATCATTGAGTGAGCACACATTCATTTATAGATGAATATACGCCCTAGACGTCGTAACAACTTGATGATGTCATCAGTAAAGGAAATTCGTCTTAGAGGTGGATTAATGCAAGTATATGGCAGGTGGTTTGAGGGGCGGAGTTTAAAGAATATGAGTACTTGATGATGTCATCAGAAATGGAAATTCGTTTTAGAGGCAAATCTATGTAAGTATATGGCTGGTGGTTTTGGGGGCGGGGTTTAAAGAATATGAGTATTGATTATGTCATCAGAAAAGGAAATTTGTTTTAGAGGCGGAAAAAGCTGCATTTTAATAAAAGGCAAGCATTTTTTTGTCTGTAGTGTAACTGACAAACATTAAGCATTTGTTTGAAAACCTTCAGAGAGCGTATTGTGTTAAAACAGTGCGATGACATCGCAGCGCCTCCTTTAATGTGTGTGTGACTCACGGTAAAGGTCATTTGGAGACTGGGTCAGTAGGAGACGGATGGATGGATGATACGGTGCCTCCCACCGCCCCGTGTTCACACAGAGCACTTAGAAGACGCCGCCGGAGGGGGAGGTCACGGCGCGCGGCTCATAAAGCTCGAAGGTCACCTCAACATTTCATCCGTCTTCCCGCCCCGCTGAGATCATTCTCCCGACGAGGTCTCCTGAGGTTAATGCATCTGGACAAACAGAGGAAGACAACGTTCGTTTGTTCTCTTCCGTCCGCTGCGTACTTGTCGTCTGCAGTTTTCGTCTGCTGACATAATATCCATGAATGATTCATCTGCGCTCATGTATAATTGAATGAAGGCAGGCAGTGGCTCGTCTGCCGGTGCGAATGAAACTCCAACAGTTTCATCTACTCTTTACATCTTTATTGGTCTGTTCTGGGATAATCCGATCAGGATGCATGAGATTGCCATATGGGATCCGTGACCGGGGTTATGTGATGGGAGAATGATGGAGGCTTAGGCATCTCACTCTTTTAAAGCATTAGAGGCACAAATCCCAAGCTTTTGTTTTTGGGAACTAATAAATAATGTATTATCTGGCATTAAAGTAACCGTGCTAGTTTTAAACATATATAAATACACACACACAAACACACACATATATATATTTATATTAACTACAAATAAATACATTAATATTAAATTATTAAAACTCTTTATTTTTATCAGTAAAATATATATTTTGTATGTATTTATTAATATATTTACTTCTGAATATATTAAATATTTATATATTTGTATATTATACATTATATATTTATATAATTTTAAAATATTAATATATAAATAATAATATTACAATATTTTTAATGTGGTAATTTATAATATTATGTGGTAACATATATGTAAATTTAGTAGTATTTAAATAACAATTTTCTTTAACCATTTTTAAAACCATTTTCAGTCATTATAACAATGTTATATGAATAAAAAATGAAATGACTCATATTTGACCTTTGACCTCCTCATCATTCCTGAAGGTCAAGCAGCTCCTGTCGCTCCACTCGGCTCAATAAAACATTTCCTGAGAGCTTCAGGTTGTTTTTTTGTGTCGAGAGACAAAATGAGAGCAGTGAAGGTGTAGAAGAGGTGACAGGTGGGATGAAGCCGTCGTGACGGTCATCAGCCGTTATTGATCAGGGAGATTCGTAACACGGGCCGCCCGCTTCACTGTCATCTTCCCATAATCCCTTTCACCTCGTATCATATCCCAGCCATTCCGCACCTCACAATCCCCTGTCTAGTCTTCGGATATACACATATTATGGCCTTATCTGCTTAGTCTAAGATCTGGACACATCTGTATTCACAGAGACATTTAGCAGTTTTATCATTACATATTGAACACACACTGCTCAGCGTGAGCTCAGGCTCTGACAAACTTGCCAAATTAAAACGGGATGGGGATGAAACACATAAAAACATGTCCAGGTCATACTTCAAAAAAAAAAAAAAAATATATATATATATATATTATATATAATATATGTAAAACATAAAAATTTTTTCTATTGTTTTCTATTGTTATTTTCTATTTAAATTTTTTTACTATTGTAGTTTTTTCAATGTCAATTTCAACTGAAATTGTCAATGAAATGCAGAATGTTTTATCTTTATATTTGTATTATCTTCTTATTTATTATTCTGCATAATATGAAAATATACTAATATTATTTTTATTAACATTATTTGTTTAATATGATTTTTTTTGTTTTTTTGTGTATATTTATTTGTTTAATTATTCATTTATAAATGATGCATGTTATTTATTATGATGCATGTGAAAAAAATAATATTTAATATTGTTTAATATTTGATTTTTTTTGTGTGTATATGTATATATTTAAAATAAATAAATAAATAAAATTTGCTTAATTTTCTATTTTAATTATTTAATTGTATTTAATAGTTTTTTCCCCCAGTTTTGAAATGCAGAATAATGTATTATATTTTTTTATTTTATTTTTTTATTTATTAATTTTGATATTTTTAGTTTTAAAAAAATAAATACATACATACATACATACAATTTTAAAAACTTTATTTTTATTTAAATGTCAATTTCACCCCCAAATGGTCAATGAAATGCAGAATAATGTTTATCTTTATATTTTAACTATTCTTGTTATTATTATTCTCATTTCTGAGTAATAATATGGAAAAAAATACAAAATTATATTTATTGTGTTTATATATATATATATATAATATATATATATATATATATATATATATAATATACAGTACAGTCCAAAAGTTTGGAACCACTAAGATTTTTAATGTTTTTAAAAGAAGTTTCGTCTGCTCACCAAGGCTACATTTATTTAATTAAAAATACAGTAAAAAACAGTAATATTGTGAAATATTATTACAATTTAAAATAACTGTTTTCTATTTAAATATATTTGACAAAGTAATTTATTCCTGTGATGGCAAAGCTGAATTTTCAGCATCGTTACTCCAGTCTTCAGTGTCACATGATCCTTCAGAAATCATTCTAATATGCTGATTTGCTGCTCAAGAAACATTTATGATTATTTTCAATGTTGAAAACAGTTGTGTACTTTTTTTTCAGGATTCCTTGATGAATAGAAAGTTCAAAAGAACAGCATTTATCTGAAATACAAAGCTTCTGTAGCATTATACACTACTGTTCAAAAGTTTGGGGTCAGTAAGAATTTTTATTTTTATTTTTTTGAAAAGAAATTAAAGAAATGATACTTTTATTCAGCAAGGATGCATTAAATCAATCAAAGTGGCAGTAAAGACATTTATAATGTTACAAAAGATTAGATTTCAGACAAACACTGTTCTTTTGAACTTTCTATTCATCAAATATCCTGAAAAAAAATATTACACAAATATTTTGTACAATTGTACACATTAAATGTTTCTTGAGCAGCAGATCAGCATATTAGAATGATTTCTGAAGGATCATGTGACACTGAAGACTGGAGTAATGATGCTGAAAATTCAGCTTTGCATCACAGGAATAAATTACTTTGTCAAATATATTTAAATAGTACACAGTTATTTTAAATTGTAATAATATTTCACAATATTACTGTTTTTACTGTATTTTTAATTAAATAAATGTAGCCTTGGTGAGCAGACGAAACTTCTTTTAAAAACATTAAAAATCTTAGTGGTTCCAAACTTTTGGACTGTACTGTGTGTGTATATATAATATATATATATTATTTATTATTATTATTATTATATTAGGGTAATGAAACTGTTTTTCTTTTGATTTTGATTTTGTGATGACCTGGACATGTGTGTTTTTGCCAGATTCACCCTTAAACACTAACAGCACCCAAAATGACTTTAGCGCTCATTTCTTGTGTCCTAAAGGGTCTCTTTTGGTTTCCACATTTTCATCGTCTTTCTGTTTCTTCTAATTGTCATGTGTGTTTCTGTGCTCCGTTGGGTTCCTGCTCTATTAACAGCGTTTTTTTCCCCTGTAGGTCCTAATGGGCTAGCGTTAGTGAGCGCACAAGCGTAGCCGCGTGGCTATCGGTCAGAGATAAAGCCCTGTAGGTGATGTGTCCTCTCGTTACGCTCTCAGGATTGATCGTTGCGTGATTGCAGTGACTGACTTTCCTCCAGTTTTGGATACAAAATCAGCATTGGACACAGTGGCAGGGCTGACTCCATTCAACCAAAGCAAAAACGCTGAAAATAATAAGAGCTTTTTGTGAAGTGTCAAGGTAAATTGCCAGCTCATTTACATTTTAAGCAGCGCAATGTTCTTTAATTGAGTCAGTTTATCAGCACAGTTTAATAGTGCTAATTTTACTTACACATGGGAACACTTAAACAGATACTGTGTGTTTTTCCCCATATTCGAGGAGTATTTAGGGAGGAATGTGAGGAATTTGGCCGCTCGCTCGGTATCAGGTTGTGTTGTGTTTCCCAGGTGCGCAGCGGACAGAGATTTGGGAGCCGGCCAGCGTCGGCTGGTCGAGATGAGGACGTGTGTTGTTCCGGCCGGAGAGAGTCAACAGGACAATCACTCTTTCTCAGGCCTCGTGTTGACAAAATGGGATTTTATTCATCAGAAAACATCCTTAAAACACATTTTCTGATGGATAAAATCAAGTCTTTTCCCATGTTGAATATCCAGTTTCACTTGGACAAAACTTTTAGAAAGACGCTGCTGTACCTTTAAATATGTTTGGCTAACTTTCACCAGTGCGGGTCAAGTTGCTGAAAACAGAAGAGTGCAGCAGTCAGGTTCTGGGAGTAAAAACTCCGTTCATTTTCTCCATAAGGAAATTGATTTTTAATGATATCTTATAAACCGTTTAAAGACAGCCTTACTATGTGTGACAAGGTTGTTAATCAAAGGTATTTTCATATGTTGAAACCGTCAGCCAGCATTATTTACATTTATTCTTAAAATAATCGTGTTTAACAGAAGAATTCCTGGTGAAAAACTACATTACCCATGATGCTGTATAGAAAATTCCACCAATCAGAGAGTCGAAACTAGCTAAATGTGACAAAATATCTTGTTAGCTCCACCCACTGCGAATGACGTAATCGAGTCAGTCACCCTACTCTCTCAAAATACTTAATATTTGAATATAAATGCATAAATTATTGTTATTGTTATTGTTTAGAAAATATATTTCCCTCTCTAAAGCCATTAAGTAGTCTTGTACCCAGTGTTGGGATAAGTTACTTTTAAAAATAATGCAATATTGCGTTACTCGTTAGTTGCATTACTTAGTTACTTTTTACGGAAAGTAATGCATTACGTTACTTTTGCGTTACTTTTTCTGACCTGGGCTGGGCTTGCATGTTTGTTTTTTGGAAAAACAATAAATTTTCGTTTGAAAAAGTAACTCTGATATTTTTTGCATTGCTTGTTATATTCAAAAAAGTAATCTGATTACATAACTCAAGTTACTTGTAATGCGTTACCGCAACACTGCTTGTACCTGCTTTGTCCCATTTTCAAAAGCTATTTTGCTTCAAATCAAAGTTTGCAATGTTGTGATTCGTCTCGTAGCTGGTTAGTTTGGTTCATGGCTTATAACACTTTAACCAAGACTTTTTAAAAATTCCCTATGAATGGAAAAAATACTTCTGGAACCAATGCTGCTGAAAAAGTGGGTGGCACTGTTGCACTCTATAGGCATTGAAAACATATGAAATACAAATGCGGTTATATGTTAATGAGTTGTGATATCATCGCAAATGCAAAATCCGGTTTTCTGTTATATGATCCCATTACTGAATGAGATTTTATGGATTACAATGGCCTAAAAAGCATTTTGCATGAGGAGTGTTTCGTCTCTCTGTGTTTTGTTTAGTGGATCATTAGCTTTGTGCTGAGTTGTCTCGGGACTCGGGATGTTCAGACGATAAGATCCTTTTTAAGGTAATGTGTTGGGTGGCACTGCTCCGGCAGGAAGAGAGGAAGTGACAGAGACGGGGTGGTTCATTACTCACGAGCTTCACTCCAGAGAGAGCTACTGTTTAATTCATGTGCTGATGCGACATAGTGATTCTGTTAACCAGAGGACGTCTGGAGCGTTTGAACAGCTCACAGTCTACCAAACGTTAGCCTGGTTTAATTGATAGTTAGCTACAAACCACCATCTTATAGATGACTTAGCTCGTATTTTGATGAACTTGAGTTCCTAGTGAAGAACTTGGAGATTATATTTATTTATTTATTTATATTTGAATTTTTTTATTATTATTTATTTGTTTTATGTATTAATTTATTCATTAGATTTATTTACATATTTATATTTTTACTTGTATTTATTTTATTTTATTTTATTTTTAAATAATTTATTTGATTTATTTACATTATTTTTATTTAACTTGTATTTATTATTTTATTTTTTATTAATTTATTTTTATTTACATTATTTTTATTTAACTTGAATTTATTTATTATTATTTTATTTTTTATTAATTTATTTTTATTTACATTATTTATATTTTTACTTGTAATTATTTATTAGCTTTTATTTATTTTATTTTTATTCATTTATTTATTTGATTTATATACATATTAACATTTTTACTTGTATTTATTAGTTTTTATTTGTTTGTATTTATTTAGTATTTATTGTTTTTTGTTCATTTTTTGTTTATTTATTTTATTTACATATTTATATTTGTAATTATTTATTAGTTTTTGTTTATTTTTATTCATTAATTTATTTTATTTACATATTAATATTTTTACTTGTATTTATTAGTTCTTATTTGTTTGTATTTATTTAGTATTTATTGTTATTTTTATTCATTTGTTTGTTTATTTTATTTACATATTTATATTTGTATTTATTTATTAGTTTTTTATTTATTTGTTTTATTTATTATTTATCATTATTTTATTAGTTTTTATTTATCCATTCATTTATTTCATTTACATATTTATATTTTTATTTGTATTTATTTATTACTTTTTATTTATTTATTCATATTTATTTGTATTTATTTTATTGTTTTATTATATTTGTTTTAGTTTTTAAGCTTGTATTAGTATGTAGTGAGAGTTGGTGCCTTATTTTAATTCATTAAAAAACTACACTGTCAGTGTCGTATTGTACTCAACCCGTATATTACGAAGTTTTTTTGATGTATTTGCCTGAACGATCTACACAAAGTTACCCAAAAGTACAACATACTGAATATTTTGTCGATATTTCTCTTCTAATTGAGGTCTGATATTGTTTTATGACTTTGCCTTCATTTTCTGAGGCATTTTAGGATGATTCTCCTGCTGGTTGAGTGATAGACGCCACGGCCGCAGACTTTTAATTACAGCGTGAATTCGGTCTGTTTTGTGCCGCAGCTTCAGAGGGCAGATGTGAAACTTGCACCTCCTGTTTTCTGTGGCGTATCGTTTCTTCTTATGACTTCCTCTCTTCTTCCCCTCGCATCTATTTGCAGTTCTCTCTGGAGTTTTATTCTCTTTCAGGGCTCACTGGCTTGTCATCTCTCTCGCTGAAGATCTGAAATGTTCTGGAACCTTCCGTTTTAACGAGTCCCAATCAAAACCCGGGGAAATTGGATGGTGCAGTGAATCGGAAAGCGCTCGAGCGATTCCTCAGCTTCAAAAGCCTCGTCGACACGAAATCTTAATTATGCAATAGATAAATGCAGGTGTATGGATGCAGTAATTTCAGTCTGAACTGTTTGTTTGACAGTCTCTGATTATGAACCGTCCCAGTTTCTCTGTTCTCGGCGCCGGTGGTCTCCTGCTGCGTGTTCCTCTATAAGCCAGATCTCATTCACGCTCCCCACTATCATTGTTTTTATCCGCAGTTCTGGAGAGCAATTACCAACATCAGAAACTCTGCTGAATATTCATGAGGCCTCACTGTATTATGCAAGTATGCAGAGAAATATGCAAAGCAGTTTTGTGGCTACAGTGCAGGTATGTTCATGTAACTTACAAGATGCAGTTGAAGAAACCTCCAACCCTAAATATAGAACTTTGGTGTTGAGGAATCTTTTGACACCCTACTAACTGCATCGCAACTCTTAGTACACCTTAGCACCACCTAGCAACTGCATAGAATATTAGCGTAGAAGCACTTAGTACACCTTAGCAACTGCCTAGTACCCACTCTGCAACTGCATAGCAATGCCCAGAACACCTAGCAGCACCCTAGAAACTGCATAACACCTCTTACAACACCTTAGCCCCACCTAGCAATACGCTAGTAACTGCAAAACAACTCTTAGAACACTTTAGCAAACCGCATAGCAAGTCAGCATAGCAGCTCTGAGAACACATTAGCAACCACCTAGCAACTGCATAGCATAGCTCAGAACACCTAGCAACACCCTAGAAACTGCATAGCTCCTCTTAAAACACCTTAGCACCACTTAGCAACACCCTAGCAACTACATAACTCATACAACCCTTTAGCAACCAACAAAAAAATCGCATATCAATTTTTAAAACACCTTAGCAGCCACTTAGTAACTGCATAGCAACTCTTAGAACACCTTACCAACACCCTAGCAACCACATAGCCAATCTTAGAAAACTTTTAGCAAGCGCGTAGCGACTCTTATAACACCTTAGAAACCACCTAGCAACACCCTAGCAACCACATAGCTACTTTTAGAACCCTTTAGCAAGTACATATCGACTCTTATAACACCTTAGAAACCACCTAGCAACACCCTAGCAACCACATAGCTACTTTTAGTACCCTTTAGCAAGTGCATATTGACTCTTATAACGCCTTAGAAACCACCTAGCAACACCCTAGCAACCATATAGCTACTTTAAGAACCCTTTAGCAAGTGCATGTCGACTCTAGCCACCTAGCAACACCTTAGCAACTGCACAGCAACTCTTAGAACACTTATGCAACCACATAGCAACTCTTAGCAACACCCTAGCAACCGCATAGCCTCTCTTAGAACACTTTACTAAGTGCACAGCAACTCAGAACACTTAAGCAACCACACAGCAACACCTTAGCAACCACATAGCCACTTTTAGAACCCTTTAGCAAGTGCATATTGACTTTTATAACACCTTAGCAACACCCTAGCAACTGTATAGCCATTCTCAGAACACTTTAGCAAGTGCATAGAGAATCTTAGATCACCTTACAAGCCACCTAGCAACACACTATCAACCACACAGCAACTCTTAGAACGCCTTAGAAACACCCTAGAAACTGCATAGCAACTCTTAGAACACTTTAGCGAGTGCATAGTGAATCTTAGATCACCTTAGAAACCACCTAGCAACACACTAGCAACTGTACAGCAACTCTTAGAACACTTTAGAAATGCAGGTGCATAGCAACTCCTAGAACACCTTAGAAACCACTTAGCAACCAAACACTTAAGACAACACATAACAACATGCTGAAAACATTCGGAACACATTAGTAACCACCCTAGCATTGCAATGTCGTCATTTGTATGTGCAAGTTTCTTCAGAAAAGAACAAAATCCAGTTTTGTTTTCATCATTATTATAATGAGCTACTAAACAGCTCAGTGGCGTGTCGCCAATCATGGTGTATTTTGCGTTTCTGTCAAGTTGTACATATTCCTCAAATGTGTCATGATGGATATGTTTTATTATGCAAAAGTTTGCATTGTTCCCCTCCAGTTTGTTTGTGTAAAGCAGGTGGTCGTAAACATCTCCTTGGTCACAGTAAATCAGGAGGCCTGTTATCGTGAGCCATATATCTGCATATTGTCATGAGACGATGCCCGCAGCGCACGTCTGACAGCGTAATGGATGAGATGTTGTGATACGCTTTTATTTGTGCTGCTCCAAGCCTTGACTCCATACTCACTGTGTCTCTTCTCGTTTGACAAATTTGTCCTAATTTATGGTTGTTTATAAAAGCCGGGAGGCAATCCATTCTGAGCTCTCACGCTTGGAAGTGCCTCCCCCCGATCAAACGGCCGGCTGTAGATCAAACCCACTCCAGCGGGCTTTAGCTGCTTTTAGTGTCTTCAACCTGATCTGCGGCTTCTAGAAGATTCCCTCAAGGTCACTCCAACCACCTGGAGGAACATTATATTGCTCTTTTGTAGCTCTGGTATACGGAGCTCTGCATATGACATGCAAGAAAAAAAATTAAATTGTGTGCACGATTTACTAAAATGTGCGTGTCACCCCTCACCGAGGTCCTACTCACCCCGCGGGCTTCGAACCTGGGTCTCCGGCGTGGGAGTTGGACGCTCTAACAAGGAGGCTAAAGGCAGCAACCTCTAGCATCAGTCGCTAGATCATCTCTTGAGATCAGAGGAGTGAGGTTTACTTGCACAGCGACTACTAGCTGGCCTCCGTTACATGCGCACAATTTACTATTTACTATTTTGTTCCCTCGATTTATAAATCAGAGGAACGAATTAGGGCTCCGTACTAGTCTAACCAGCTCCGTACTAGTCTAACCAGCTACGAAGCAACAAGTAATTTGTCTGTCACACTGAAAAAGCGAAAATGTTACATGATGTTACACAATCACAGCCAATCACAGTCTCGGATGTTTCTCTTTTTGACTGCAGACTTTTGTGTTGTGGTAAAGCTGACATCTCTTTTGAAACTCTAGATGAGATTACTGGTGGTCTTTTACTCAGGGGAACCATCTAAGCAGGAGATGTAAGTTTCAATTTGCTCTCCATTTAATTCTTTGCTGTATAGTAGAAACAATCTTGCTTGCGTCTGTCCTTCGGTTGACCGTTCCTGTGCTGTATGCATATGCTGCAGTTAGTAGAGGGTTCGGTTGGTCACTGTGTCGATGCACTTTTGTGTAGATCAATAATTCCATTCATGGGGCACAAGCACAAGTACAGGACAAAGTGCTTTTCTGATTGCTGCTGTATGGCGCTCATATCGATTCTGGGCTGGAATGTTTTAGCCACACTGATCAGAAAGAATGGCAGATTGCTCCATTTGCCTGCAAGTGAGCCGAATATATTCAATTATATCTGTGGCATAATCATATTCTACAGATATTGTTAAATGGATAGGAATAAGATAGAAGACAAACATCTTCCCCTGCTGTCAAAGCCTGTTTTTGTCCATCTCTAATGCATGTTAAGGCGGTATGGTAATATTTGACAATAGAAATATAGCAACAGGAAGAGATTTGGCAATAGTCATTTTACTATAGTAGCGATATATCCATGTGGCTGTTTGGATATAAAAGTGGTAAAATGATTTAAGAATGTGAAAATAATAAAAAAAAAATGATGATTATTTAATATCCCTGCTGTATAAAAACTGGTTTGCTTGTCTTTCAGCCTGGCCTGATATGATAGGGGGCCATCAGGTTGGGAGACCAGCTGACAAACCAGCTAACAAAGCTGGGAGACCATCCAGACCAGTCTAAATTGGTTTGCTGTTCTTTAAGCCTGGACTAATCTGCTAGTTTGAGACCACCAGCTAACATTCCAACCAGCCTAAAGTGGTTTGCTGTTCTTTCAGCCTGGTCTGATATGCTAGTTTTAGAAGGGTTTTGGGGCTATCAGGTTGGGAGACCAGTCAGCTAACAAAGCCCCATCTCTAAAGTGGTTTGCTGTTCTTTTAGCCTGGACTGATTTGCTAGTTTTAGAGGGATTTTGAGGCGTTCGGTTTGGAAGACCTGTTGGCCGACCAGCTAGCAAGGCTGGGAGACCATCTGGACCAGCCTAAAGTGGTTTGCTGGTCTTTCAGCCTGGTCTGATATGCTAGTTTTAGAAGGGTTTTGGGGCTATCAGGTTGGGAGACCAGCTGACAAACCAGCTAACAAGGCAGGGAGACATCTAAACCAGCCTAAACTGGATTGCTGATCTTTCAGCAAAGTCTGATTTGCAATAGAAGGGTTTTGGGGCGATCAGGTTGGGAGACCAGCTGACAAACCAGCAAACAAGGCTGGGAGACCACCTAGACCAGCCTAAATTGGTTTGCTGTTCTTTCAGCCTGGACTAATCTGCTAGTTTTAGAAAGATTTTGGGGTGATCAGGTTAGGAGACCTGCTGGCCGACCAGCTAACATAGCAAGGAGACCATCTAGACCAGCCTACACTGGTTTGCACTGGTCTTTCAACAAGGTCTGATTTGCAAGTTTTAGAAGGGTTTTGGGATGATCAGGATGGGAGCTAACAATGTTGGGAGACCATCTAGACCAGCTTAGGCTGGCTTAAGACCTGTTATTTCAGCAGGGGTGTAAACCCTTTCTTGTAAAAGGTAAAGGATGACAGAAAATAGGCAATATAGATGTCTCAATGGTTTCAGTAGGGAACATTTTAAAAGTCATGACTGGCTCCAGAGCACACACATGTTTCAGGTTACAACTCTCTCCCTCATTTTTTGTCCAAGGTCACTGGTTTTTTAATACTGCTGTGAAATACGCAGGCGGTGACATTGTTACCCTTGTTGTGACAGGTTTCAGGTGCACACAATAGCGCCATGCACAAGTCAGAGTGATGGATTGGACTCAACGGTAGAGTCTCTAGACATCCACCAAACCCCTAGTAAGTCCTCAAAGAAACCCCCAAACCTTCTCCAAGAGATGCATGCAATAGTATGCACAGTAAATCTTCCTCACCTTCCTCTTATCGGACCACACTGTGGTCAGTGTGCTTCCTGCGGTCTTAAAGGCCGATTGCACTTTCCTCTTCGCCGTGTTCGAACGCAAACGCCTCGAGGGGATTCATAATTCAAGCCCCATTGATTTGTGGCCATAGATGTGCATTAGTGTGAAGGTGAAAGAAAACGATTCCTGCTTCCTGAAGAAAAACAGATCCTCACTTTGATCTGAACAGGGATAGTGCTTGTTCCTTTGCAACAACTCAATGAATTAAGCACCGGTGTTCTGAAAAGTATCGAATTGCCCAGATTATGGCTACAAACAAGTGTGGGCGTTAATGAAAGATCACACAGTACACTTTGGGACACGTCCATATGTTGAAGTTCCTCATCAGCGGATTTCACAGCAACACAGCTGGAGCACAAGCTCAGGGATAGTTCAGTTGCATCTATTCCCCAAGTAAAAACGGCGTGAAGTAATTACACCGTGGGTCATCGTCTAATTAACAAGCTCAAACAACACAATCAGTCATCGTGAAAAAATAACAAGCCTCTTGAAACGTACAGGGAGTCTGAAGTGTCAACTTGATGCATTGTGTTTGAAATAAGAGCTATTGGTAACTCCGTCTAGGTCTGTTAGCTCTGTCAATTGACGTTGTGTTTGCTGTTGTTGACCTCCAGTTGTGAACTGTATGGATTTGACTGACAAAACCACTGAAGCATTTGAGCCTATTGGAGTCTTGATCCAGATTTTTTGGCGTACAATGCGGGCACATTTGCTGCACTGATAAACTACAAAACAAAACTGCTTCGGCGGGGTGAGGTTTGGTGTTTAAGTAGTGATCAGAGAGAGGGTCATACATCATGTTGCATTTTCTCTCTTTCACTGTGTTGTAGGAATTGAGGGTTTGATGGATAGCAGCCCGCCTGGCACTCTAGAGAGAGAGAGAGAGAGAGACTCGGCTATTGACAGTCTGTGCCCATGAGAAAAAGCTCATTCTTCTCTTTCTGTGTAGTGTGGAGCAGTACATCTTCTGGATGTCTTCAGGGTATATATGAGTGTGATCTTCACAGGGAGGGCTATAATACCTGGAGAAAACTCTCTGTTTGCGTTCTCATTCACTCAGTGGTTGCTCGACTGATGCACAACACCCCAGTAGTAAACAATTTGACTATTCAAAAGTTGACTTTTAAGGTCTGTCACTGGTAACACATCTACTATAATATGATCAAGTATTATTTACATGTTTCTTGCAGGAAATGGAACCAGATGGAGTATTAGCAGTTAGTTACTACCAGTAGGGGCTAACTAGACCATGCTAACTAACCCAGCCTTGACCCCTTGGTACTCGGTGGTCTAAGCCCCCCTCACTGGCATTATATAGGACTGGCTAAATGATTATTTTTCAGCAGCATCAGTAGTGTTTTTAAAACCATGCAGTTTTGCCACTAACAAGCAACAAAACGGCCAAATTGTTTTGATTTTATATATCTGTTTATTTGATTTTTGAAATCATATTTAAAACACAAATATTTTTAAGATTATTTTCAATGTAGCTAGCAGGTTTTTATTAGTAGCTTGTAGCTGACAACTTTCGGCTAGCTTGATGATGAGTAGCTTCTAGCTTGACAAGCTACAGCCTCAGCTAATGGAAAGGGGTCGGGAGCATTATTTCCCCCCTTTCTATTGCGTTTTTGATGGATGTGTAGTGTTATGTTGGATGTGAGGGGCCGGAACATTCTGCACAGCCTCACCTGATCTAAGCACTTCATCATGAGAGCGAGAAAGATGATTTGATAAAGATAAAGGAGTTGCTATGACAAGGTGCCTGGCACTTAGCCTGTGGGATATGGTTGGGATATGGTTTCAGTCTTTGTTTACAGTGTTGGCGAACAATGATGCAGCTAAGTGTTAAAAAGTCTCTGCTACTTCTGTTACAGAGTCACTTTTGTAGGAAAACTAGTATTTATTTTAATACTGCTATTTATGTATTTGATTATTTAGTGAATTGTGGGTTTTGTAACATAAATACTTTGTAAAAATTTTAGATATGATTCTTTTTTTAAACATACTAGCTCACTTTTTGTTAGCTTGTAGTCTTCCACAAAACTATTCATTGGCCTGCCTCGTGTTAGCTAACAGATAGCGGTTGTGAGCGTTGTTTTCCCCCTTTTCTCATTTTCCTCCTTAATTAACATTTTTCTAATAGCATATAGTTAGCTGTTTTTTGTTAGCTTGTGGTTTAGTTAACTAAATCACTTTTTCAGGTTGTTTCTCTCTTAAATAGCTTTCTTTCTAATAGCATATAGTTAGCTGCTTAATGTTAGCTCGTAGTTTAGCTAACTACTTCTCTTTTCAGCATAAAGTTAGCTGTTTAAAGGTGCAATATGTAAGAATTTTGCAGTAAAATATCCAAAAACCACTAGGCCAGTGTTATATATTTCATTCACTTGAGTACTTGCAATATCCCAAATGTTTCCAACTATTTGTAAATCGTGAGAAAATTGCGATTTTAACCAAGGCTCCGGGCGTGAGGAGTCGCCTGTCAATGGCGTCATACCCGCGTTAACCTCGGTTTCTGGTTTTATTTTGTAGAAACCATGGAAACACCAAAGACGCTTTAATATATTACACATTTTAATAGACAAGGGAACAACTGTTTTGATATATTTATAGACAGAAAACTAATTATTGTTATATAGCTCAAAACGTTTAGTCTTATTGTTTAATCTAATTTTCTTGATTTTTTTGCGAGTACCATGCTTTACCATGCCTCAGAGAAAAACACTGTTTTGTCAAGTAGCTAACATAGCATAATCAGATGCAGCTTTATTTTTAGTAACAGTAATACAGCATTTTCTCCATCATACAATACGTTTTAAAATTAATTGCATGCCATTTATCAGCACAAGCCATCCAGCATTTAATATGATATTGTAAAATCGATCTATCTTACTGCAGTGTGTAACAGTGTCTCACAGCAGCCGCCGAGCGAACGCACAGAGTAACGTTATAACATCATTTTCAACACTCTCAAATGTATCTAATATGATAAACAGAGCTGCGTTACCTCATACATAAAGCGGAAGCGGAGCCGGCGACTGTGTCATAATAAAAGCGGCGTGTGTTGATCAATCGCTCCAGCTCCTCGTTCAGCTCCACAACACTCGCTCCTGCTCTGCTTCATACTACAGTAATGTTAATAATCGCATCCATGAACATGATTTCTTCCCGAGTCCTATCCCTATTCTTTTGCACCGTCTGTTGAGGTGAAGACCAAGATTCTGTTCTCAAACTTGGCGTCATCAAGCTACGCCTTTGTTTTGAATAGGCGACCTCTAGCGGACAGAATTATTACATACTGCACCTTTAACTACCCTTTTCAGGTTGTTTTTCTCTTAAGTAGCATCATTTCTAATTGTATATACAGCAGTTAGCTGCATAATGTTAGCTCATAGTTTAGCTAACTACTTCCTTTTTTAGGTTATTTCTCTTTTAAATAGCATTCTTTCTAATAGCAAATACTTGGCTACTTTATGTTAGCTGAGCTATTTCTCCTTATCAGGTGGTTTCCCACTTAAATATTCATTCTAATAGAAAATAGATAGCTATGCTTTTTTGTTGTTGTTTTTTTTTTTTAAAAAAAGGGTAGCTTAATTGCACCCTACGTTATGAGTAGCTCCAACATGACAAGCTTGTTTCACTTCCCCAACACTGCATTAGTTCCACATCTTTGTAATCCACCGAATTCAGCTGTTCCAAGAAAAGGTTGAGTTGGTTGCGATTTGCTCTGTAAGAGAAGTGATTACGTATTCCACTGAAAATCCTGTGGCTTTTGGGACTGTCTGTCTCTAAACATTTAAAATTTGCTATTCATGAAGGAGGGATATTCTTCACCCTGGTGACCATCATCCCAACGGCTGTAGTTTGTTCTGGCAGCAAGGAGGAGAAAGAGAGAGAACGGGTGTTTTGCTTCTGGTGAGAGAAGACCTGAATTGACCTTTCTTCAGATAATTCCCACTGACTCTGACTCCTTGTTGTCTGCTAATTAATAATTCAGAGACAGCCCTGTTCATACAGGAGAACATTTCTTAAGATGAGCCTTTGGGCATCTTGGCCTCTACTTTACTCTCTGCCCCTGTTTCTTTAAAAGAACTCTGTTCCCAAACCTAGTGGGCTGAATTGCTGTCTACTACATAGGCAGAACCCTTCTAAGGCATACCTGATAAAAATAAGCAAAAAGTTCTCAGAAAAACCACATGAAGATGGTTAGATGCTTAAAATGGAAGCAAAGGACAAATGAAGAGGGATGGTGTATTTCGACTCGCACAAAAGGCCACGGTCTCATTAAACGAGCGCGGGGCGGACGAGAGGTCATGAGCCTTGAGCGCGGCTATTGTGTCTCCATATTGACCAGAATGTAATTCACCACTGCCTCCCATCATGCTCTTGTGAGCTGATAAACATTCCTCCATGTCACCAGAGCCTCTGGAATTCACTCTGATTGCGTAGCCCAGGGCTGATGTGTTTCCTTGGAGAAAAACACAAGATGGATGGTTTTTGTCAAGGGTTTGTTGGAGTGTCAGAGGCTGCGCTGTCGAAAGCCATTTTTAAAGATGTCGACAGAGATGGACACAGTATTATGTTGACAAAAGACGTTCAAACACCCAAACTGAGGTAAATGAATTGCATTTTTGCTGTCTGCTCCAATTTTAGTAGATAGTAGACATTTAGCATATGTTTTTTTTTTTCCAAAATACACCCTGAAAATAACATTTTTGACACCAGTTTTTCTGTCTTTATTTGCACATTTACATCACACATTGTTTCAAAACCTGTATGACTTTATTTCTTCTGTAGAGCACAAAATGAGATGTTTCGAAGAATGTTCAAGCTGCTCTTTTCGGTAAAATGAACTCCAAAATTGAGCTCCAAAACTGCAAAAAAGCTCCAAAAAAACTTAATGGAAGTAGTCCACAGGACTGAAGTCATGTGATCGCTTTGAGTGAGGAATAGATGCAAGTTTGTCACTTTTATTCAGCAAGGACGCATTAAACTGATCAAACGTGATTATATATTTCAAATGAATGCTGTTATTTTGAACTTTCTATTCATCAAAGAATCCTGAAAAATAAAATGCATCATGGTTTCCTCAAAAATATGTTTTCAACATTGATAATAATCATAAATGTTTCTTGAGCAACTGGAGTAATGAGGCTAAAAATTCAGCTTTGATCACAGGAATAAATTAAATTTTACTATATATTCACATAGAAACAGCTATTTTAAATTGTAATAATATTTCACAGGTTTGTTTGTTTGTTTTGTTGTTTTATTTTGCTGTATTTTTGATCAAATAAATGCAGCCTTGGTGAGACTTCTTTCAAAAATTTTACAAAATCTTACCAACCCCAAACTTTTAAACTGTACTATATGTTCTGTTTAACATCTCTTTTTGTGTTCGACAGAAGAAAGTAAGTCAAAGTGAATTCGGGAAAACCGTGCCTTGTGTCCAGCTCAAGGGTATAATGTTGATTAGCATCGCTGAGCTAAACCACTAGCCATTCAATCATTCTGTGCTATATAAAGTGTATTTTCTGACCTTATTAAGTTCACTGTTTGTCGTGTCACGGGGCCTTGTGGTATTCGTAGTGGGGGTTCAAATAAGTTGTATTTTCATTGATTTTTTTATATTGGTTTTCTGTGGCTTTGAACCAAATGAAACGTTAGCGGTGGCTGCCTGACTAAGATTGGTTGTTTTAGCGCGTTTTCATTTGCTCGTTTCAGAAAGTGACTGTTAATCAATCAGTGAGAATGAGGAAAAGGTCCTGATGCTAAATGCTAAAGGTAGTTCTTACTCAAGAGTGTTTTATAGTGCATGAAATGTCAAAATTAAGAGGTTTTTATTGTTGACTAATGTGTGATAATATCAGCTTCCAAAGTGATCGTTCCACTGTGTTTTATCACACAAACACAACAGGAAGTTGTCATATTACAGAGGTAAGAATTTTCTTTGTTCAGAATGAAATGCAGTATACATTGAATATTGCCTATGCATTTTTAAAATAGCGCTGTTTATTAATTAATTTATTATTTTTATTATAGATTTTGTGAATAATTTCAAGAAAACAGCTTTTAGCAGTGTTGAAATACAGTTCTAATACTTTTGCTTCTGAATAAATGTATCTTGTTTATTAAATTTGAGATTTTTGTTTTTTTGTTTTTACCAAAACAATTAGATAATATAAAAATTATGTTTTTGTATTGTTAAATATTACGAAATAATTTGGAATAATAATAAATTATTTTAAATGTGTGTGTGCGTATATATATATATATATATATATATATATATATATGTATGCAGGGTGCGATTTGTAGGGGGGGACGGGGGGGATTTCCCCCCTTCTGGTCTATGTATCCCTGCCTCTGCTGAATTATTTTTATCCCCGGTGGGGTCAGATGAGATGTTGTCAGGTTATGTCGGTAAAACTCCGAAAAATTAACATGACTGTCCAATCAGCCGTTATACTGTGCTCATGGCGCGCGCTCAAGAATTGCTTGCGAAAATGCGCCGGCGCGCACTGCATAATTACTAATTGTGCAAAAGAAACTACGAGCAATGACCGTCGTTGTTCTGTTGTAAGTTAAGTCATTAATGACCAAACATGCTGCCTCAAAACTGCATGCATTTATTTGTTGACATGGTTTTAAATTGTTATCCAATTTGTGGTCCTTAAAACGTTTTAAAAATGCACATATGTACACCAGGGAAATCTAAATTTTCTTGGGGGAGTATGCCCCTGTACCCCCCTAGAAAACAACATTTTCTGACCTCGGTAATTATGAAACCCTGCGTACAGCCCGGATTATTTTTTATCTAATGAAATCAGAGGTAAATGTGCATTTCTCCAAATGTGCGCACTTTTGGACTTAATGTTTGTATGTGTATGCACTGTGACCAAAAATAAATGGGACCAAATGCAATTGAATGTAAAGGTTTATGTCTCGTTATTCTATTAATAACTACCGATTGATTTTGCATTTCTATCAGAAATGAAGAATTATTAGTGTCATTGTCGATAGTGGTGCAAATATCTAAGCTATCTAATACTTCAAATCTCAAGGTTAAATCAGAAGATTTTTTTGTAAAAATGTTTCTGTAACAGCTACCAAAAATAGTATATAGCTCCACTGTGGTTTTTAACAAATTTTCCAAAAAATAAAAAACATTTTTTTCAAAACATCCCCCCTCTGGTTTTTTCACAAATCGCACCCTGTATGTATGTATATATTTATACATATCTAATATATTTGTCTTTGTCTAGCTATGAACTTTGCGAGTTCACATAACATTCAAGGGCACTTTATTTATGTCTGTAGCATTCGGCTCTTGTTCTTTTTCTTTGTTTTTTTTGGGCCGCTGTAATCGTGTTATCTAAAGTTATTTACAGTTGTGCATGTTAATGAACGAGGCTGCCAGGGACCTTCTGTGTAATATTGAGACAAATGTTTGTGTGTCCGCGCAAGCACTCGGCTGATTAACTCGCCCAGGATGGCGTTTTATCTGTTGTGCCGTTTGATGTATGACATCTTTTTAAGACGCGGTCGAATGCAATCACAGGCTCTTTCATTGCACGGGCCCTTAGTCTCAGCAGATTGCCTGCTGTGTCCCCGGGGACGAGATGCTCCGGAAAATATTGACTGCTCTACGCTGTTTATGTGTGTGTATGGGAGTGTGTGTATGTGAATGCGAATGTGTGTGTATGTGAGTGTGATATGCAAACGGTTTGGGATGTCAAACATCTCAAAAAACGCACAGTTTGGGAAGAAAATATTGGAAGAGGAAGGGAAATTTACTTCTGAACATACACAAGAGGCATTAAAGATGATCTTTATCTGAAAGTATGCGTCGTTTCCAATAATTACTGTCAGTCTGAATCACTTTATTTGTTGAATTTTGTAGTTGTTTTTCATATACACCCTGTTCCCTCACATACTGAATTTCACATTGTGGTTTAGTCATGGTTTAAGTCCTTTTCTCGCTGGTTATATGTTTTGGTAGGAAATCTGGAGGTATTCATTTCACATGCCAAGATTTCCCATGAAGCACTGCAGCCAACATTGGCAGCAAATGGGCTTCTTACGTAGTTCCTGTATCTGCGACACTCCTAGCATGCAGTATATTCTCACTGAAGAAGAAGGCCATTTTTTGCAGTGCAGAAGGGAATGTCCAGCGAGTCCAGAGCATCGTAGGGCTCTTTTGTCTTATAGATCACAGCTGTATGGCCTCTTCAAGGTCTCCTGATGTCCCACACCATGCTTTCTGCTGAATGACAGTGATTATATAGCATATGCCTGATATCTCCATTTGAGGCCCTCAGAGCGGTTTTAGTTACACTCAGTGATCATCCTACTGAAGCTAGCGTGATACGAGGCCCTTGTTCTTCACAGACGGTTTCACACTAATGTGACTCCTTTGCTCTTCGTTATGTTGCATTTGTGCTAAAAAGCTTCCTGTCCTTGTCAGGAAATGAAAAGCGAGAGAAATATTGTACTTATATTGTACCATCATTTCTGGGTAGATCACGTCATTGTTCATGGCTTCATAAAAGACAGTTTTGTGTCTTTGTGCTTTTTGCTTCAAATCAGAGTTTGTAATAGTGCATTTTATTTTGGAGCTGGTAGTTTCGAGGCTTACTTTTTTTTTTTTTTAGTAGATGCCGTTGTCAGATCCTTAACACCTGTGATGTCTTGTTTTAGCTAATCAAATCTGCTTTTCTTTACCAGTTTAGTGGTGTGTTATAGTAGTTGGCTTGGTAACTGAAGGCTAAATGAAAACACAAGGGAAAATTCAGTATAAACAAGTTAAAAACAAGTGAATAATCTGTTTTAATAATGTTTTAATATCTTAAGCAGTGATTCTTGCAAAGAAAATGTATTGTGTTTGACCATTTTTTTATATTTTAACTTAAAACAAGATTTGTTTATTTATTTATTTTGTGTCTAAATAAAGATGCATTTATTTATATTTTTAATTAAATTTTATTTTTTTATAATTTATATTTTTTTTGTTAATATATATATATATATATATATACATATTATTATAAAAAGTTGTGTAAAATTTAATCATTTAATATTTTTAAATAATACAAACCTTTTAAAATAAAAATGTTATAATTTTTATATAATAATATTTATATAGATTTATGATATATTAACATAATAATTAAAATTTATTTATTTATTTAATTGTTTGTTTATTTTGTGGTCTAAAATAAGAACTGCAATTTATTAATAATATTTTTAATTAATTTTTATTTTTTTATCATTATATTTAATTTTTGTTTATATATATTATATATATATATATATATATATATATATACATATATATATATATATATATATATATATATATTATATACATACTTATTATAAAAAGTTGTATTATATTGTATATATTAATCATTTAATATTTTTGAATAATAAAAACCTTTTTAAATAAAAATGTTTTATATAATAATATTTATATAGATTTATGATATATTAACATAATAAAATATTAAAATTCATTTATTTATTTAATTGTTTGTTTATTTTGTGGTCTAAAATAAAGAACAGCAATTTATTAAAATACTTTTAATTAATATTTTTTTGTATATATAACTGATATCGCCATCACCGATCTGTGCATTAACAGAAAATGACTTTCAGGTCCAGTCGTGTGAATTGAACTTGCTGTGAAATCAATAAGTGCTGAAAAATCCCTTTCACAGGCTGACGGCACCCATCTCCTCCACGTCTGCTTTGGTTCTTGAAGTTAGGTGAATGAGTTAGCATGCTAGTGGCGGGTGGGTGTCAACTTTCCAAGGAGAGATGGGGTGAAGCGCATGTTGCTTTCGACCCCGTACCGACTCGCCTGCCAGCAGTGGTTGCATCCGTCAGTTATCCTGTTGTCGCTGAGGGCAAGGTCCTGCCCTCTTAAACACTGTAGAGGGGCTAGGCTAATGCTAGGCTAATGCCCTCCTGGGGCAGATAATAGGAGTTTAATCCTCTTATCCATGCCTGGGGTCGTCTGTAGGAGCAGGACACCTCGGTGCAAATCTCTGGCCCCGCGTTGGGCGCCAAGTCATCCATGACTGTACTCTGGTGTTTGTGGTTCTTCCCTTGGGGAAGATGCAAAAAATTTGCTAGCGGAGAGATGTGAATGCCACATACAAAAGCTACTAGCATCCTTAGCAACCCAGATTTAATTTTTAGCTAGTTGATGACGTGTAGCATGAATTTCTGATGAATAATGTTGATGCATCAGGGCTGTTTTTTTTTTTTTTTTTTTTTTTTTTAAGAAAAGTCTGATTGTGTTGTGATGAATGAAGTTATAGTGACACTAACATTGTAGATGAAGTGCAGTGTGTTGGTTCATGCAAATGGAGTCTTTTATACAATAGATCAAGAATTGGTTCTTATTCAGAACCACTTTCATTCACTGTTGGATTATTTTTTTTGTTAGTTGTCCTTTGATGATTCAGCTGAGATGTGAGCTTGTGGTTTTGGAATTTTTTCTCATGTAAAAAAGTACAATTTTTATGTAAAAAATATTTACAATTATGTACTTACCCATAATACAGCAACAGAAATGCCAGAACACACATTGTTTCTTAGCATAAAACTATTGTGTGGTGCGGATGTGGCATTGAGTGACAGTGACATGTTGTCCAGTATCCTATAGTCTGTGTTTCAACTCGGCTACATATATTCCAGCTCACGACAGGCGGTGAGTGAGGCTTTTAGCAGGGATGCTGGTCGCTACACTGGAATACAAATAAGCCAGAGCCGGTCTGGACGCAGCATGGAAAGTGAGGATCAATTCCCATAAAAGCCTCGTTTTACACATTCGCTGTACTTGCTTTAAATCAGACAGAAATTGAATTTGGATGAATTGCATCCTGGTTATGGTGATGTTCGCTGTTACCTCGCTCTCCCTTTTTAAGTGGTTTTTCCTTCCACTTTCCTTTGCGCTGTATAAGTGCATGTTGAGAGTAAACAGTGATGGATACAAATCTTTAAATGGGATTCTGGGAAGGTAGCGGACGGAAGAAAGGAAGGAGGCGAAGCACTGTGTTCGCATTTGACTTTGTCCATCAAGAACGTAATGAGATTCAGGGTCGATAACATGCAGCAGGTTTTTCTCGAGATCAAGCGGTTTACCAACTCTTTGGCTAATGCTAGCTCACTCATGTAGCGCACACTCCCCAGAGAGTGACTTATCAATAAGTCCATGTCACTTTACCAAAGCTAGTAATTATTGTTGTAAAGCAGTCTACTGGTTAGCCTTGTGTACAATTAAACTTATTTTTGTTTTTCTGTGTAACTGCTGTCTACACTGAAGAATACAGAGCCCCTAAAGACATGTTTATGGAAAAAAATATGAGATGGGAGGAAAAATTATATTAATGTTGTCGCTTTCCACTGAGAAACTTTACGTTCATTCACAAAACTTTTGCGTTTCCCTGAAAAACTTTGCGTTTACTCATAAATCATTTGCATTTCCCCAAGATACTTTGCGTTTGCTTGAAAAATGTTTGCATTCACTCACAAAATGTTTGCATTCCCCCAAGAAACTTTGCGTTTGCTCGAAAAATGTTTGCGTTCCCCCGAGAAACTTTGCGTTTGCTCAAATGTTTGCGTTCTCCCGAGAAACTTTGCGTTTGCTCGCAAAATGTTTGCGTTCCCCCGAGAAACTTTGCGTTTGCTCAAATGTTTGCGTTCTCCCGAGAAACTTTGCATTTGCACGAAAAATGTTTGCGTTCCCCCGAGAAACTTTGCGTTCACTTGCAAAATATTTTGAGTTCGCCTGAGAAACTTTGCGTTCGCTCACAAAATGTTTGCATTTCTCCGAGAAACTTTGCGTTTGCTTGCAAAATGTTTGCGTTCCCCTGAGAAACTTTGCATTCGCTCACAAAATGTTTGCGTTCCCCTGAGAAACTTTGCATTCACTCACAAAATGTTTGCATTCCACCAAGAAACTTTGCGTTTGCTCGAAAAATAATTGCGTTCCCCTGAGAAACTTTGCGTTCACTCGCAAAATATTTTGAGTTCCCCTGAGAAACTTTGCGTTCGCTCACAAAATGTTTGCGTTCCCCCGAGAAACTTTGCGTTTGCTCAAATGTTTGCGTTCCCCCGAGAAACTTTGCGTTTGCTCGCAAAATGTTTGCGTTCCCCCTTGCGTTTGCTCAAATGTTTGCGTTCCCCTGAGAAACTTTGTGTTTGCTCACAAAATGTTTGCGTTCCCCGAGAAACTTTGCATTTGCACGAAAAATGTTTGCGTTCCCCTGAGAAACTTGCGTTCACTCGCAAAATATTTTGAGTTCCCCTGAGAAAATTTACGTTCGCTCGCAAAATGTTTGCATTCCCCCGAGAAACTTTGCATTTGCTCAAATGTTTGCGTTTCCCCGAGAAACTTTGTGTTAGCTCGAAAAATGATAGTGTTACCCTGAGAAACTTTGCGTTCACTCGCAAAATATTTTGAGTTCCCCCGAGAAACTTTGCGTTCGCTCACAAAATGTTTGCGTTCCCCCAAGAAATGTTGTGTTTGCTCGCAAAATGTTTGCGTTTCCCCGAGAAACTTTGCATTTGCACAAAAAATTTTGCGCTTCCCCGAGAAACGTTGCGTTTGCTTGAAAAACGTTTGTGTTCCCCTGAGATACTTTGCATTTGCTCGCAAAATATTTTGAATTCCCCCGAGAAACTTTGCGTTTGCTCGCAAAATGTTTGCATTTCCCCGAGAAACTTTGCGTTTGCTCGGAAAATGTTTGCGTTTCCCAGAGAAACTTTGCATTTGCTCCAAAAATGTTTGCGTCCCTGAGAAACTTTGTGTTTGCTTGCAAAATGTTTGCATTCCGCCGAGAAAATTTGCATTTGCTCGAAAAAGGTTTGCATTTCCCCGAGAAACTTTGCATTCTCTCGCAAAATGTTTGCATTCCCCCGAGAAACTGCGTTTGCTCAAAAAATGTTTGCTTACCTGAGAAACTTTGTTTGCTCGAAAAATGTTTGCATTTCCACAAGAAACTTTGTGTTTGCTCGAAAAAATGTTTGCGTTCCCCCGAAAACTTTGCATTCGCTCGTAAAATGTTTATTTCCCTGAGAAACGTTGTGTTCGCTCACAAAATGTTTGTTTCCCTGAGAAACTTTGCATTCAAACTTTGCACTTGTTTGTGTTTTGCCCAAGAAACATTGAGTTCGCTCACAAAATGTTAATAATTTTAGTACTTCAATGTTTTAGTACTTAAAAGTAATGTTTTAATAGTATTTTCTTGAAAACACATACTCTAATAATCTTTGATATATTTACAATTTTGAAGAAGTGTAGAGATTTTCTTTATATTTTAGGTACGTATTAGTTTGGTCCAGATTAAGCTGTTCAGTCACGTTTACTGTACTTAGATAAATGTGGTAGATGCAAATGGTTCTTGAAATTTTAAAACTGTGTAATGTTTGCCTGCAGTAGAATTAATCATCCTTTCAGATTAGCATTAGCGTTGATGCTGCCTTCAAGTCATGTCAGAATGATCATATTTACGAGATGAAGCAGGAGACTAGGGAATCTCTTTGAGCCTTGACTTTTTGCCAGTTAAGTAATCCTGAAAGCTAATTGGTTTTAGCCATATTGATAAGAATAGTGATAAAACTATAATCAATCTTCGTCATACTTCATTTGTAATAACATAGATAGATGGTGTTAAATTATATTAAAAAGGTTTTACATCTTATCGTCCTCGTGTCTATTTTGATTCGCAACCGAATAACTCTTATGAACTGATTCAATTTTTTAATGAATGAATCAATCAGTTTAGGTACTCAAGGCTTACTATTTAATATTAATATTTAATTATTGATTCATTTTAAACATTAATATTATTAAATGCTAATTTTATTGCATGTCCTTCATCTGCTGCCCCTCCATCTGTTCCCGGAGAGCCGGATTGCTGACGCCAGTCCTAATGTGCGCTGATGACTCGTTTAATGGACTGTCTGCCTGTAACCTACAGTTGTGTTTTTCCTGCACTAAGCTCTTAAGACGCATTCCCTCACTCCTAACCCATATTCCCAGGATGGTCGGTTCATCCGTGCCGGCATACTTGGCCTCACACATAGGCTTTAGCATTTGGCCTAGATGAGTAGAAAGCTTTTGTTTCTCCTTAGCAAATTCTTGCATGTTGCTTCTCGGAAAGGATAGATCCCCTCCCAAAAATGTGATAAATAATAATTAATAATGGTTAGTTTTTCCAAATAATTTTATGTATATTTTTATTTCAATTATATTTATAAAATAAAACATAATAATAATAATAATAACAATACATTTCATTTATATTCATTCATATCCATAAAATATAATACTATATTAATTACATTAATAATAATAGTTTTTCATTATTTCATTATTTTCTTTGAGTTAAAATTTTCCTAATTTTTTATTATTTCTTTAATAATAAATATTTTCATGTTTGTAGTCATATTTTTCATTATGCAATTTAATATAATATAATTATATTAATTATACAAATTTCATATTTTCCCAATTATAATTTTCATTACAAATATAACAATAATAATAAACATTTTAATGCTTTTTGATAATATTTTTATTTTAAAAATATAATATTATATTAATTACATTAATAATAACATTTTTCAATCATATTTTTCTTTAAAAAGGAAAATGTAAATATATTAATATTTAATAATATTTAGATGTTTGTAATCATATTTCTTTTTAAGAAAATAATATAATTTTATTAACTATTACATTTTCAAATTTTTATTTTAATTTAATTAATTATTATATAAATTGTAGTTCATATTAATAATAATTATATTAGTAAATATATCATTATAGTATTATCATTAAAATAATAATACATATTTTTTAAAATATTTTTCTTTAAGAAAATTAAAATACTATAATTATATTGATTATAATTATTATATTAAATATTAGTATTTGTTGTGTTTAGCATTTGGCCTAGATGAGTAGCAAGGGTTCGTTTCTCCTTAGTAAATTCTAGTGTGTTGCTACTGGGAATTGTGAAGACACACAGAAAGGCCATGTGGAAGCGTGAAGGATGGAGAATCGATGGTGTAGGTGAGGCTGTGGGAAACACACACACCCGTTCACCTCCTGTCTAATTATCTCACGGACGAGAGGCCACCGGAGCCGCCGCTGCCGCTTTATGTGCGATTCATGTTTTGATTAGTTTAATCCAGCTAGAGAAAAGCAGCTCCCCGGTGACCCTGAACACTGGAGGACCTCGGCGTTGTTATCAGATCATCGCGCTCTTCCTACCTTTCCTCTTTCAAGCGCTCTTTTAATGAATCCCCACAGAGATGCTATCATGCCGAACGCTAGGAGCTAACATCGCTCTTGACTGAATCTCCAATCCATCGAACGTGCTCACTTTTATTTATCAGTGGCTACGGAGGTCAGTGCTGAGAGATGGTGTATGTTAGCATTAGCGAATAAGCAGTCTCGGCCTCAGACGTCACGCCTATGGACCGTTGGCTGAAAGTCTGATGCATATGGCACACTTAACTGGAAACACTTCAGGATTTTCAAAGTCGTCATCTGGTTGGTTGAATTCTACAGGATGTCCGGGAGATGTGTGTGTTTCGTTCTTTAACGATCCGCCTGGAAACAAATGCTGTGAAGCCAAACCCCCTCATGGAAGAAGAACGCCGTCGTGTTTATAACTGTAACAACGAGCGCTAACCAGGATCAACTAAACGCTGGATTTTCAAAAGTATGTAAAGTTTGTGGCAGTAAACTTGCACAACATTCTTGAATGAATAATTTATTAGATGCACGCCGGTCTGTTATTTTAGGGACATCGACTTTGCATTCCACGCCACTAAACATGACGCGGAACAAAACGAACTTTGATTGGTTGCGTTACATGTCAGTCAAACGTCCTCTTGGGCGGTCCTTGACCAATGAAAGCTGCGATAGAGTCCAGACCTTCTGCCGTCAGTCTAAAAGTCTGGCTACGCGAGACTAGCGAATAGCGAAGAAATAGACTAGGACAAGCCTCTAGCGCTAATACGTCAAAATTAGCATGTGCGTTGTGTTAAATACAAAGTAATATTAAAAATATTAATAATAAAATAAAATAATAATAAAAATTGTAAAAATCTCAGTAATGAGAATTGTGTTAACAATAATGAAAATAAAAATGGAACAACAATGAAATAGTAATAATAATAATAAAATAATTAATTCTCAATAATGAGAATCATCCATTGATAATAATGAAAAAGAGAAAATATATATAATAATGTAAAAAATCTTAATGAGAATTATGTGTTGGCAATAATGAAAATAAAATTAAAATCTAGTTGCATTACAGTCATCAGAGTGTGGAGATAAAATGATTTAATTGTCAAGTGTAAAAAAAAAGTCTCTTTTTCTTCATTCAAAATGTAGTTGATTTCTTTGTCCTGTAGATTAGTGTGTGAAGTGTGTGCTGGCCAGGTTTCTGACAGATATCTTGCTCCATTTCTCTTTGCGACTGACTGCCTTGTAGTAGGAGACTCATTCTCAGTGGCTTTGTAGTTGGGCCTCAGCAGGCCGTCACACGCGATCAGAGAGAAAACACTCAGCCTTCATACTTTGAACCGACGCAAAACCCAGTCCTCTTCAAGTTGTCCTACTTTTGGATTCGGCCGCGCTGCTTTGTTCGGTCGGAGAGCTCTTTCTGAAGCAGTGAGTCGCGTAAGTAATGGCTCTATTTGTTTGCTGTCTGGGCTGTATATTTTCATAATGGGAGCTGAGAGGAATCTGGCAATAAAATGGCGTATAAATCAATTAGAGCTGAGGTAGATTCATATCTGGCTTCTCCTCCGTCTGAGGCTGAAGTAACTATTGCCATTACTCACACAGAGTCGAGCTGCTGATTACATCGAGACCGCGCTGCTTCCAGTTACTCCGGGCACCTTGCTAAATGGGCTTAAATTTTTAATTTCCACAGGAACAAAGATCACATCTAAGGAGGAGGATAGCATAGCAGTAATTTATTTAAGGAGCGATGGGTTATTTCGGTAGGTGCCAGGTGAACTGGGAGGAAAACGGGACGTCCTGAGTGACAGCAGGATATTGAGTTGATCGAGATCTAGATTAGTGCTTCTCTACTAGTTTCACTTTACCATCCAGACTGGACATCAAATGGCCCAGCTGAACCAGAAAACATCCAAAATGGTCTTAAGATCAGACATAAAAAGTGTCCAGTAGTTCTAGACTTAATTGTTAAAGAAACTTTTTGTGCGATTATTCACGCTCTTATTGTGAAATCAAGCATACACCATTTATCTTGTTTAACATGTATCATGTATCTTGATTTAGGCTGCGGCCCCTTTAAATTCTCGTGCTCCCCCTCCCCCGGAGCTCGCGCTTGCCTTGAACAGCATAAACACAGTTCACACAGCTAATATAACCCTCAAAATGGATCTTTACAAAGTGTTCGTCATGCAGCATGTCTAATCGCGTACGTATGGTATTTATTTGGATGTTTACATTTGATTCTGAATGAGTTTGATAGTGCTCCGTGGCTAAAGCTAACATTACACACTGTTGGAGAGATTTATAAAGAATGAAGTTGTGCTTATGAATTATACAGACTGCAAGTGTTTAAAAAATGAAAATAACGACAGTCTTGTCTCTGTGAATACAGTAAGAAACGATGGTAGCTTTAACCACATTTAACAGTACATTAGCAACATGCTAACGAAACATTTAGAAAGACAATTTACAAATATCACTAAAAATCATGGATCATGTCAGTTATTATTGCTCCATCTGCCATTTTTCACTGTTGTTCTTGCTTGCTTACCTAGTCTGATGATTCAGCTGTGCACAGATCCAGACGTTAATACTGGCTGCCCTTGTGTAATGCCTTGAACATGAGCTGGCATATGCAAATATTGGGGGGTGTGCATATTAATGATCCCAACTGTTACGTAACAGTCGGTGTTATGTTGAGATTCGCCTGTTCTTCGGAGGTCTTTTAAACAAATGAGATTTATATAAGAAGGAGGAAACAATGGAGTTTGAGACTCACTGTATGTCATTTCCATGTACTGAACTCTTGTTATTCAACTATGCCGAGGTAAATTCAATTTTTAATTCTAGGACACCTTTAAGCACACCAAATCACTGATGAAAACAAAAAAAAAAACATTACAGAAAACACTTTTCAGAATTCAGTGTTCAGTATGTGTTCAGTGCAACAGCAAAGACTTGTTTACAGTTTAGACAAGTCAAGATGTGATACTGAACAGAACCACATGGAGATACCAAAAAACCCTAAACCAACCGCCTTGACCTGACTGCATACTGTATGCCTACTACAGCAAACCAATACATTCAGAATTACTAAACACAGCAACATACACATGACAGATAACAACATTATCCTGAACGTGTGTGGAAACAACGTGAATGTACTGAAACTACGTGTGCTTACTGTTCGTCACCGCAGTCGTCTTTACCTTGATAAAAATCCACATTCATCAAAACTTTACTAGCGAGACGCTGGTTTGTTTTATCTAGCCGAGAAACATAGTTTGCGTATCATCTGGCCAACAGTGGGATGTTTTGACGTTCAGTCTGTATTTCACACAGGGCTCGCGTGCTTCAGAAACAATCACAGATTATGACAGAGCTCGTGTTTTAAAACAAAAAACACACACTGGAATTAATAATTCACTGAAAACGCAACGTGAGTCTCTATTCTCTCTGCTATTTCTGATAAAATATGCCTGGTTTTCTTTACATTATCTCTGTTTTTGACTGATTATTTAAATTAATTCACTAACACTAACTGATAACTGAAAACTTTCTCTGAGTTTAGCAACTTAAAATTATCTGATTGCAAACATAGATGCGAAATCGGATTAGAATAGAAATTTTCACCTAGCAGGGTTACAGGTGTTTGCGCCATTGTAGATGCTCAGTTTGATAAACTCACGATTTCTAAGATCATATAACTCATGTGGCGTAAATTACATTAATGACGCAATTTCACGTGCTTCAGTCATTATTTTGCATTAATCGGATGCATTAACGCATTAACGTTGACATTTATGGTGGTGTTTATTGTGCTGCCTCTTCTGGGAAGTATTGCAGACAATATTTTTGTCCAATCAGACTCTCTGGATTGAGAGCGACACTTTTGTAGCTAATGTATAAACAAAAGCAGAAGTATGAACAGAGTTTTATTAGACGCACAACCTTTGACATCAGCAGCAAAAGATACGGGAAGCATTTTTCTGCTCTTTTGAAGGCCTTTTATTTTATTTCATGATTATAAAGTTAGCCGCATACAGTGTTGGGGGTTACGCATAACAAGTAATGCAAGTTACGTAATCAGATTACTTTTCTCAAGTAACAAGTAACATTACTTCTAAATTTACAACAAAATATCAGTTACTTTTTCAAATAAGTAACTAGTAAAGTAACGCATTAATTTTAAATTCACAACAAAATATCAACGTAATATATATATATATATATATATATATATATTTGTGTGCGCGCTGTGTGAACATGATGCTTATTCTAGACTAGTTCTAGACTAAATGTGAGCATACATTTACTCTTTACGCCCTATTCTTCTCTGATCCAGAATAGCAGCACTGCTGAAAGGCTTGTTTGTTTGAGCTGCGCCCTCTACTGTTCAGGCGTAAATTTTCATTTCCTTCAGCCTGAGGCTTATTCATTTCACTTTTGGTGTGAAAGGACCTTTACATTTGCCAAACATCGAACATTTTTGTTGTTATAAAAACAAACGAACAAACAAACAGTCCAGCCCAGATGAGAAAAAGTAACGCAAAACTAACATAATGCATTACTTTCCAAAAAAAGTAACTAAGTAATGCAATTAGTTACTTTTTTTAGGGAGTAATGCGATATTGTAATGCATTAATTTAAAAGCAACTTTCCACAAACACTGGCCGCATATCCTGATTAGCATTCAGCATCGTTTTCCCTCCATTTTCCCTAAAATAGTTAGTTCTGATTGGTTCATAACCTGCTAGTTTAGATCCACCGGTCTTGAGAATCAATCTGTGTACCTCCTGACTGAGTACATTTCTTTCAGAGAAAGATAGACGGCTTTAACAACGCACCCCGCTCTTCTTTCGCCATGTTATTTGCCTTGACAATCTCCTCGAAAATGATCTGATATAGTGTCGTGCCCTGTGAGCGGGAAAGAGAGTGCGAGAGCCGCTTCAGAATGTCAATGCCTCGCACGCCGCAGTAAACTACTTCAGGCCTTTTCATTTGGTTAAAAGCCTCCGGATCCCCTCGAAATCACAACCGCCGCTCCCTCTTCCAGAGATAATGCAGATGTTGTCATTGCAATCATCATTATAAGCACTTTTTTGGCTCCTGCGTGCGTGAGTGGTGGGGGTTATTTACAGGGTCGTAGTATTTTTATTAATTCGCCATCAAAGCCGCTATTTATCCGCAGACGGGATAGGGGTGCGGCGGTATCATACGGCTCATTTCTAATGAGTGCGGATTAGCGTGGATGATCCGGCTCTCTGGTCCGGCGTTCCCGAGGTCAAAGGCAGGCTGGAATTCCGTGGCACAAATCCTGAGGCAAGAATGATCTAGTATTAATAAACTAAATGATTTTTCTATAGCACCCCCTCTGCTAGTGCGGGATAAACACAGATTATATATTCATAAGAAAGCTTTGATTAATTTCATGCTGACATGTTAATAATGTGCAGACTTATAAACTCTCTTCAAATGCATTTTCCCTCAATATCTTGTTTAGCAGCAGTGGATTTTGCGTGTCATGTCTCTCAACTTTATTTGTCTTGCTAAGCTTTATTTCATTGCTAGCATTCTAAATACACGCATGAAACCCAATGAAAACATGAAAACAACATCGAGGCTTTTTAAAAGAGCATAATATGGCCTCTTTAAGCAAACACCCAGAGAAAGGAGACGTCATCCGTGTGCTCAGAAAACAGCACGAGCGCCGCTGAAAAGCTTTCCAGGGTTGCAGAACATGAGCGATGAGGCTTTTGGCCGGCCGGCCGGCTGTAAACAGGTGTGGGCTGACTGATTTATCGTAATTAATCCGATGTGTCCGTTCCTCCGGCTGGGACACATCTGCGACAGAGCGCCGTTCCCAGTGTCACAATGTCAGCGAAGGGCAATGAGATTACTTTGATTAAACAACTCAAAACAATTAATTTATTTCCAGTGTTTTAGAGCTCCATGATGATCATTACGGCGCTCTTAAGATCTGCTCATTTGGTCTGGCGTTATTGAGCGCACAGCTGTCTGATGCAGCGAAGCCTCTGTCCCGTCCAGATTGGCCCGGATCAACAGCAACTGCAACAAGAACAGCGCTTCTTTTCATTTGGCAGGCTGCGCAGTAATTATTATTTTTTTTGCAGTTATGGAAAAGCTGGCTATTTTTAAAGGGAGAGTAGTAGCACTTATCTGTCCAAAACAGGCCCACTAATAAAACTTGAGTCGGAATAGCTTGGGATGGAGAGATTTATTCCCGGAGAAAACAAGACAGAAGGGAGTGAATCTGTCAAATGTCACTGTTCGTAAACGCTAGAGTTCAAACGAACATGTCCTGGTCATATTTCTCTCTATATTGCTTTTAATCATTTTGAAGTAATGTAAATGTTACTTTTTATTATAATAGTAATAACATTAATAATTACATATCATGTTGGTGTTTTATATTAATTGTAATCATTTCAATATTTAACATTAATATGTTAATTAAACTTATTTAATATTATTATACTATATTACTACAGCTACTACTAATAAATATATTTAAATATTTAGTGTGTGCAAAATTAATTGATAACAAATATTTATTCATTTTTTTATTTATTATATTTATTAATATATATTTTAGTTAGTTTCTTAGTGGTTAAATTGACCTAATAATAATAATAAAATTGCATATATGTATTATATTAATGTGTTATATATTCATTGTAATAATTGTGATATTTTATATTAATAATACATTGTTGAATATTAATATTTTAGATTAATTAATATATTTAAATATTTAGTGTGTACTTAAACATAATTAATTGATAAATATTTATTCTTTTATTTTAGTTAGTTAGTGGCTAAATTAGCCTAATAATAATAATAATAATAATAACATGAGTTATATTAATTTGTTATATATTAAATGTAATAATTGTAATATTTAATATTAATATACATTATGTAATATTAATATATTATATTAATATTTAAAATATTTAATATGTACTTTAACAAAATTGAGAACAAATTTTTATTTATTTTTATTTATGTTATTTAGGTAGTGTAATAATAATGATAATAATTACATATGAAATATATTAATGTGTTATATATATTAAGTGTAATTGTAATATTTATTACAATATATTAATATTAAATTATTTAATATTAATATATTATATTAATTTATTTAAATATTCAGTATGTACTTTATCAAAATTAAATTAATTAATATTTATTTATTTATTTAGGGGTTAATTGACAACATTAATAATAATAATAATAATAATTACATATACATTATATTAATATGTTATGTATGAATAATAATTATGATATTTATAATATTTAATATATTATTAATACATTTAATATTATTATATTATATTGATATATTTAATATTTTAACTAAAATATTTAACAAAAATATTTATTATTGAGTGGTTAAGTCGAGATCTTGTGTGTGAATATTAGCAGGAGCTCCAGTATCCGAACGACATCAAGGAAGCGTTCCCAGGAGCGCAGATGAAAAAACACTAGCCATAAGTTTTCCCTGACTTTGGTGCGCGATCTATTTATCCGCTAACTGAATCAATTTGCTCTTCATTGTGCCGTGACCTCTGGGGCTTGAGCTCGATGCGCCGACACAGCACTCAATGTCAGCCGTGCTCCTACTGCAGATCCGTGTTCACTGACGGGAATGGGAATGCTGGAGTCTCACCATCACAATCACAGATGACTATGCCTAATACATAGTGCAGTTAAAGAAATGTTCTTTGAAAATAAATAAAAAAAACATGTTTATGTGTGTATTATGAATAACTTTATAATGCATTATTATTATTATTAACTTATATTATCTTACAATCATTTATCAAAATTTAAACATGACTCAGTGTGTTTTAGGAATACTTTTATAATGCATCATATAGAGTCTCCAGGTGAAGTGCTGCTGAATTTGATTGATTTGTTTAATTCTAATTTAATGAAGAATCAGTGTGTGACGCTGCTTCTCTCTCTTCTGCGCTTGTGAAAGTCTGAGCGCTCTTTCTGCGTTCCGATGAAGCCTTTTGCACACTGTTTTTCATCACGCTTCCACCATCTCCCAATTTACCCTGCACCATGATGCTCCGCCATCTGTCGCTGCGCTGACCGGCGCCCGTGCCAGAGCGTCCTGAGAAAAGCAGCTACATTCAGACTCTTGTTAGTGTGCGCTCAAGTGCACGACCCGTTCGAATCGCGAGCGAGCGGTTCGATTCATCACAGACCCTCTCTTAACATTGAGGCTAATGTACTGTCACGTCCCCTGGCGGGCTAGCGCTAGCGTTAGCTCACATCTATGCTATATTCAGCCTGATTAATGAAGCATCTGACGGAGGGAGTGTCTGCAGTGAGGGAGCGGTAGTGCGCCAGCGTGTGGGCGCTGAATAAATGTCGTACATTAAACAAATTCCCGCTCGCTTTGGCAGCGAAAAGCAGAGAGGGCGTCACGCGCCCTTCCCTCCCTGCCCCGGGGCCTTGTGGGACTTCTCTCGGCACTCAGCTGTTATGATTGGGTAGTCTCGAATTAAAGCGTCCCGTCAGGACGAGGAATCATGTCCGCCTGCTGGCTGGCCGGTTGTCGTGGAAACCGTGTCCCCAGAGGAGGCTGAGGCTTGTCTACGGGCAGGGAGAGGGATGAGCAGAGAGATAAAGGGAGGAATAAAACTCGCTTCCGACAGCACAACAAGAGCATAAAAGCTTTTAAATGGCGAGGAAGCAATAAACTAGCCAAAGTGGTGTTTCGCTGGACATTTAAAAAATGAGGAGACTTGATTTGGTGTGTTTTTGCGTTGTAAAATGTATCTGCAAGTCATAATATGACATAATGCATTGCATCGCAACAGGAACTCAAAATGTTGTCTTAGCGATAAACTGGCGAAAGTGAACATTTGCAATTCGAGGATGCTTGATGTTGTGTTTTTGTGTTGTAAAATGTGTATGCAGTGCATTGCAACAGGACCTCAAAGTCCCGTTACTGTTTTGTTCGCAATAAACTAGCGAAAGTAGCGTTTTGTTGAATGTTTAAAAGGCGAGGATTTTGTGTGTTTTTGTGTAGTAAAATGTGTCTGCATTCATAATACGATACAAGAAGTATGCATTGCAACAGGAACTCAAAATGTTGTCTTTGCGATAGAGTAGCGAAAATGGCATTTCGTTACACATGTACAATGCAAGGATGCTTGTTTTTTTGTTTTTGCATAGTAAAATGTATCTGCGAGTCATAATGCATTGCATGGCAACAGAAGCTCAAAATGTTGTCTTTGCGATAAAGTAGCAAAAGTTGCTTTTCGTTAAATATTTACAAAGTGAAGACGCTTGTTTTTTGTTTGTTTGTTTGTTTTTGTAAAATGTGCCTGCATTTGCAAAACGACACAAGAAGCATGCATTGCATCGTAACAGGAGCTCAAAATCCCATTACTGTTTTGTTCGCAATAAACTAGCGAAAATGGCATTTTGTTAAATGTTTAAAAGGCGATTTTGTGTTTTTTGTGTAGTAAAATGTGCCTGTATTCATAACACAACACAAGTATGCATTGCATTGCAATAGGCACTGAAAATGTTGTCTTTGCGATAAACTAGCAAAAGTGGCGTTTTGTTAAACATTTATAAAGTAAGGACACTTGATTTTGTGTGTTTTTGTGTTGTGTCGTATTACGAATACAGGCACATTTTACAAGTATACATTGCTTTTTTTTGCAATAAACTAGCGAAAGTTGCATTCTGTTGAATGTCTAAAAAGCGAGGCGACTTGATTTGGTGTGCTGTTGCATTTCAAAATCTGTCTGCAATTTATAATACAACACAAGTAAGCATTCCATCGCAACATGAACTCAAAATCTGTTGTGTTCATGATAAATTAATGAAAATGGCATTTCGTTAAACATTTACAAAGCGAGGAAACTTTATTTTGTTTTTGTCTTGTAAAATGTGTCTGCATTCATAATACGACACAAGTATGCATTGCATCGCAACAGTGAAAGTAGAGCTGCGTGATTCTGGATGAATTGAGAATTACGATACAAACAGAGATTCTGAACAGGCAACTAAACAAAATAACAAATAATTTACTAGAGGTTCTGACAAAATGCCTATTGCTGCCGTCTATTTAAAATGTTTAATGTGAATTAATTATTATTTTTAAAAAAAATGGTTTGAATGAATGATTCAATGACTCACTCATACTGTAAATACTTCACTTGTTTCATTACTGGATGAATCAGTGTTTTTGTACAAATCTCTTGAGTGAATGATTCAATGACTCACTCATAAAGACTTCTTGTTTCATTACTGGTTGAATTATTGTTTTTGAATGAATGATTTAATGACAAAAACATTTTTTAACAGTCACTTGTCAGCACCTACTGGTGTAATGATGTAATTGATACAATCGTTATTTGAAGCACCAAGTTACTTTCAAAAGGTGATTTGTTTTATTTTGATCTCTTCCGTAGACATCAGTGTTTATATCCGAACTATAAACTTTTATCCCAGTACTTCTGTGATTATTTGAATTATTTTAACAGAAATGATGATATTGTGTGGTTGTTTCATACCTGTACATGAAGCGAGTATGCTTGATTTTGTGTTTTTGCATTCCAGCTCAATTTTGTGTCTTTTATTGGGTTGTGTTATCAATTGACTAGCGAAAGTGACATAAGTTGTGATTTTCAGGCCTTCTCTTGAGCATTTCAATGATGATAAAGCTTGATTTGTGTGGTTTTGTGTCTGTAATTGACACAAAACCGTTTTTAGTGCGACGTTCAGGTCAAAAATGGCATTCATTTCATAAGTGATGAATTACGTTAAACATGCGCTATGTTACTATGTGAACTTCTAGCTGCACATTACCCACATGATCACAACTGGAAAATCTGGAAATGGTGAAACAAGGAGCCACCCAATGCTACGTATCAATGGACTAGCGATCAGGGCCTTTCCCTCCAAATGGTCGCTGTGGCATCTTCAGAAAGCTGCCGTTCTTCACTCTGAGCTCAGTAGAAAGCAGGTTCATTTGTCAGTCCTTTTCATTAGCTTTTCTCTTTCTTTCTCCTCTTTATCAAGGTGCAACTGAGGCTGCAGAAGAAAACACCACTAAAACCAGCCGAAGAATGAAGCAGAAGGAATATTAAAACATCCGAGAGGTAAAAACCTTCATGATATCAAACACCATCTGACCCTATTAACTTTTGGTTATTGTAAAGAAAAATAAGCTATTTTTAAAGTTGATTTATGGTTAATTTTGGTTCAACCAATGCTTATATATATATTTTAATAAAATATTTTACTTTTTTTATTACAATTTGATATGTATATGTTATATATTTATTATATTGTGTATTTATATATGTAATTGAAATTGTATTTATGTATTAGTGCTGTCAAACAATTAATCGCCATTAATCGCATTCAAAATAAAAGTCGTGTTTGCATAATATACGTGTTTGTACTGAGTATATTTATTATGTATATATAAACACACACATACATGTATATATTTAACAAAAATATATTTATATATAAAATATTTATATTTATATATAATTTATGCATGTAAATATTTCTTAAATATATACATGTGTGTGTATTCATATATACATAATAAATGTACTCAGTACAAACACTGTAATCAACTTTTATTCTGGATGCGATTCATTGCGATTAATCATTTGACGGCGCTTTTTTTATTTTATATATAGCAACTATTAGTTTTAAATTATATATTATGTTTAAATATATGTATGTATTTATTAAACGATTTAACAATTATTTTTATTATTATTATTTATTATTTATATATAAATATTTACATGTATTTAATAACATATACACATATAACATAATTTATACAGTAATTTATAATTTAATATTAATTTTAAAACATTTATTTTTTTGAATAATATATTTGTTATATATATTTGTTTTACATTACATATTGTATTATTTATTACATTTATATATGTATGTATTTATCATTAATGGACTTTATTTTATTTTATAATTAATGGATTAATATATATATATATATATATAATATATATATATATCATCTAGGCTGTCATCTGGCATGTGCGTTCATCAAGATAAACTGCTTTTTCTTGTCTGATGATTTAATGTATATTTATGAATGCTTTGAGGCCACATTTCTTCTTTTTCCTCCTTCCTTTGGTCCATTAAGGTAGCTTTTGGGAGCATCTGACACAAACCGTTGGTGGTATGAACATCAAACTCCTGGTTTCTGTGTGTGATTTCTCATTTGTTTCCGGCCGTCAGTGATGCGTTTCACACAGAGGAATTCGAGTGTGTGCCGTTTGTTTGCTGTCGTTGAGCGTCTGTCACAGATACGAGGCTCTCGAGTCTGCGGCGCTATCAGAGGCCGAACGGGGCGCGTTTGCCCAGATTATTTGCGGTCGGTGCCTGTTTCTTCTCAACAAGTGGAGAGCAGAGAAGGTCGGCACATCTGGGCTCGTCGCTGCAGGCTATTTGCGAACCAGAGCAATGCGATCGGCTGAATATTGCATGCCGCACCGCTGTAGAGCTGAGAGTCGGGTAATGCACATGCTCCACAAAGAGCTCATTTCTGCTTTATTACCCTCCACCATCTTCCCCTCGCCGCCGGTAAACAGCGTTTATCCGTATGCCTGCTCATTGAACATGAGAACCGCATCCGCTTGGGTCTTGTTTCTGTTGCTCTCTGCAATTAAACAAAGCCATTAATCTTTACTACACCCATTATATGGCTTCTCTCTGTCACGTCGACTCCGTCCTCCAATTATCAGTGCTCTGGTTATTAATGGTGGTATTTAAAGTATTTAATGTAGATGAAGCATCCAGAGGTGGGCTTTTATTTGGTTTATTAATCGTTTTATTAAATCTAAGCATTATGCTGTTCTTCTGTGGTTCTCCGGTTCTTCGTGACTTTATTTCGTAAGCGTTTTTGCAGTGAAGTGAGGTTGGCGGGCTGGAATGGGTGTGGATGTGCCGTGAGCTCTATTGATAACCCAGCTGAAGTGTGTCGCAGGCCTGATCCGGGTCTGAATGCTGGAGATCTGCTGTGCCAGACTGAGTTAGAGTCGCTCGAGGGCACAGTGCATTGTGGGCAAATCCTGCAGGCGTGGGAGTCTCTGCCACACGGGACCTGTTTGTTTTGGCCCTCCATTGTGTTCAAAGGGCGGACTCTGTGTCACAAACACACCGACGTCAGCTGAACAGAGGAGAGATGGACAGGAATATGTTCTAGATTAATGTTGGTCGAAATATATAATCAACTGTGGGATTTTGCAATTTAAAGGATTAGTTCACTTTAAAATAAAAATTAGCTCAAGCTTTACTCACCCTCAAGACATCCTAGGTGTATATGACTTTCTTCTTTCAGATGAACACAATCCAGAATTTTAAAAAAATCCATATATAACAAGTTCTAAAGTAAAATATCCAGCGTCCGCCGGACCGCCTTACATCGCGACAGTTACACTTTTTTCACAAGTTGAATAGGGAAGGCGTAGGATGTAGCGTAAGCGTTTTGAACTGTGAGAGTTTTATACTTTCTTCATAAGTTGAATATGTTAGGCGGTCTGGTGGAAGCTCGAAATTTTACTTCATAACTTGTTAAATATGGATATTTTACTTGCAAAAGGATTTATTAACCCCCCGGAGCCATGTGGAGCACATATTTATGATGGATGGATGTGGATGGAGACACTTTCTTCAGCTCATACTCGTTGGTATCGCTCACTGCCATTATAAAGCTCGGATGTGTCAGGATATTTATTAATATATATCAGATTGTGTTCATCAGAAAGAAGAAAGTCATATACACCTAGGATGGCTTGAGGGTGAGTGAAGCTTGGGCTAATTTTCATTTCAAAGTGAACTAATCCTTTAAGAAGCATGTATTCAGACATGAATTTTCATTATTAATTATATTTAATTATTATAAATATTATTAATAATTACTATGAATACTTGTTAGTGAATAATATACTGTATAAAACATTGCTTGTTTTTTTAGTTATTTATAACTATGTACATTTTGCTTCTTGTATTAATAATAATAATAATAATAATAACAATATCATATATATTTCTATATATATATGATGATATATGATGATAGTATATACAATATTATATAATATTAATGCATTTGTATATAATAATAATTATTAATAATGACGATAATAATAATGATTATTATTATTATCGTCATTATTATAAATATTATTAATTACTATGAATACTTGTTAGTGAATAATATACTGTATAAAACATTGCTTTTTTTTTAGTTATTTATAACTATGTACATTTTGCTTCTCATATTAATAATATATAATAACATACCATATATATTATATATATATAATATATAGTATACAATATTATATAATATTAATGCATTTGTATATAATAATAATGATTATTATTATTATCGTCATTATTATAAATATTTGTTTTAGTGAATTCTATGTGTTTGTTTTTTTACTTTTACTTTTCTGAGACTATATACAGAATATATTTAAATACATTTTCCTGTTTATTGTTGTTATTTATATAATATTATATATATAATATATATAATATATATATATATATAATATGTGTGTTTATTTTTATTATTTATTATTATTACTTTTTTTATAGTTTTTATCACTTATTATAAACATTTGTTTATTTAATACTGTGAAAAGGCCCATTCACACCAAGGATGATAAATATAACAATAAAGATATTGTTCTGAAAATAGTTATAATATAGCAGAATCCACACCACAGCTGCAACAATAACAACACAGAGAAACAAAATCATTGGCATCGCTTTCAGAACTATTTTTTTTTCCAGCTGATAAATTATAAAAACAATGACAGCCAATCAGAATCCATCCCGCTTTTAGATCTCACAGATGACAAAACTGCAGCGCGCGCTTATATTAAACAGAACGATATCTTTATCGTTATAGTTGGTGTGAATGGGCCTTAAAGCCCTTGATTATTTTTTAACTTATTTTTTATGTATTAAACATTTTGAATGTATTTTGCTACCATGTCTGCTTTGTAGCGCTGCACAATTAATCGGAATTAAACAGAATTAAACAGAATAAGGCAGTCGTGTGTTATTAGTCATGTTTAATCAATCAAAACATTTCAATCTTCTGTTTATTCAGCTACAGCGTTAGTATGGGTTTTCCTGGAATGACGCGTGTTCTACTTCGGCAGCAGGGCATATTTGCAGTTTCTGCGCGAGAGCGCCCTCTGGCAGATGGAGAAGCATTTACTACTGATCACAGAGTCGTACAGCTCTGACAAGCTGCGCATAAAACAATCGCAGCTTTTGCCAAATCGCGTGCGATAAAATTGCGATAATTCGTGCAGCCCTACTGCTTTGCTGAAGGTAAAGCACAGATATTATAAGCTAACCTGAAGTGTATCTAAGAGAGAAGTCCTTTACAGCCTGAGTGTTTGTATGAGACAAATCTTGAGATATGGAGTGTGTGTGTGTGTGTGTGTGTGTGTGTGTGCTGGAGCAGATATGTGCTGATGAGTTCCTCTCAGTGGCAGGCGGTGTGTTTGCACTGCAGTGCTGCGGTGTAGCGGCCCTCTGACCTGCTGGGTAAACAACCAGAGAGTCGCTGACTCCAAATAAGGCCAACACATCCACGGCACAGAGCAGAGGCAACCTGCCATCCTTTACAGCTCACCGAACACACACACTCCCTCGCTCCCTTTCTTTCCGTTACTGTCTTTCTGTAGCCTGACTTCTCTCCTCACATGGTTTATTAAACGGAAATCCTGTCTTTCTTTCTTCTGTAAAACACAAAATAAGATATTTAGCAGAATGTTCACGCTGCTTATTTCCAACAACAGCGTACCGTGATCAAATTCCAGTAAAATAGTCCATATGACTTGTGCACTGTATTTCATATTTTTTTATTTGATTATCATGTTTGTGTAATGATTATTATTAATGATTATCATATTTGACACCAATGATGACTGATTACACTCATTTGAATATGCAAATGAGATTTGAGAGCTGAGAGATTTTAATAATAAGATATTATTTTCACACTTTCAATAATAAATGATTTTGGTCTGTCCCTAAGCTCTTGTGTGAATATAGCACATATTTATAAAACTTTATATTTCCGTTCAGAAGGTGAACACAGTTTAATAGAGTCAGTGTATGAAAAAGAGGAAAAACAGTCTACTATAAATCTCCTTTTGTGTTCCTCGGAAGATCTCGTCTGGCTTTGAAGTGATTTGAAGGTTGAGTATATTTTTGGGTAAACTATTTCTAAATCCATTCTCTTCCTCCACCTGACTTTCTTTTTCGTTCAGTCTCTTTGGCAGCGTCTGAATCGCACCGCCTCACTGGTTCTACTCATAATATGAATGTTGTTTGCTTTTTGCTTTAAGCTCTGAAAAATGCTTTTGCCTTCGAGTCCTTTAAGAATCTTTCTGTGTTATCCTACTGAGCAACGGACCGCAGGCAGCCTGTGGCATCAACGAGTGTCAAATTTCACATTTTTGGACACGCCCCCCTATTCCAGTGACCGTTAACTGCAGAAAGCACAGTGCATCTCTAGTCATTTTAGCATTTGAACCTGCTCTCCCTGTGAGGGAAGAATGACCTCACCTTTGCATCTTTTGAAAAACAGTCATATTCTTCTTCGTTCAAAAGCGACAAGACGGTCACTTTAATATTTATGATACTGATCACAATGACCTCTCCTTTCACTGTGAATATATAGACCCCTTTGTGTGTGTGTGTGTGTGTGTGTGGAATGTCTGTAATGAATTCATAATCTCTGCAGTGGGTCTGTGTAGATTTCTATCAGGCAGCAGATAAGACAGTGCGCTCTAATAGCTGTCAGTCTGCTTTCCTTCCTGGCTATGGATCAGTTCACTTTCAGTAGACAATTACACACATATATACACACTCACACACGAGGGGTTGTGTATTCAGAAGCATTTTCTTCGCACAGTGGCTCTAAAGATAAAGGCTGATGCATTTTCTGTAGCACGTTGAAAGGAGGTCCCCCAAGGCTCTGTACGAGGCCCCCTACAATTGATGTGTTTTCCCCCCAAAACTTGGCGAACGGGGGCCTCCGTCATTTTTCTCCACTGTCAAACACGCCCAAAGTTTTGAAAGCACCTCTGCTTTTTGAAAGCAGCTTCAAAGTTCAGCACTCCTGAAAAACAGTCATTAAATACACCGCGATCGTATGTGCCCTGAAGCTACTGTACTTATGGAAGCTATTAAAACGATTGTGACACTAAACAGTGCTTTGTGAGTTAATGTTGTTTGTTTATTAGCTTCACATATGCTAAATTCGATTAAGCTTTATGTATTGCTTTGCTTGGTTGCTGAAATGTGTTTATCTTTTGAAAAATATCATATTGCAGTTATACTCGAGCTATATTTAGCAGAATTACTTGGTTCTAATATTACCCTAATTATGTATCTAACTACATTTGGATCTAAAAGACAAATAAGCCACACAATAACAATATAAAAATAGTAATTGGCTGCTTTATCTAGTTGTACACTACACAGACGTTCCTAACCCACACACTGAAATAGCAAAGAGGCAAACATTTCCAGTATACAATGCTCATTATGGTCTTATGGATTGGCTGCGTTGGGAGGTAAGTGATCTTTATCATTTCCCCCAGCGTCTTCAGATGCCTTTTCAGCCCGCTGAAATTTACCATGCTAAGCTTTCCACCACCTAGAGAACGGGACGCGCTGTAGCGCTCGATTTATAAGCCTGATTAAACTAGGCAAGGGTGAGTAAGAAACATGAGGGAAATCAACATAAAATCACATCGCGCTTTACGTGGCGTTCCCGCTGATTGGGTCTCGGCCCTTTATGATGGCACAGATCACTGCGGCCCTTAAATAACGAGAAAAATGCGAGTAAACAATACTCCAGGGCTTCTCTGTAAAGGATGAGTTATTGTGCTAGGCCTTTGTTCATTGTTTGGGGCTGTAAGAGGCGCAGGCCTTTAACTTGCGGTGTGTCAACACACTATGTATTGTGAATGTTCCTGATAAACATCCAGTGGTGTGTTTTTTTCAGTAGCTTCATGGCCCAAAACACAGAGCTGTATTTGAAATTCATCTTTATTTGAATGCTCTGTTTTTTTTTTCAGATGTAAATAATTTAGGGTTCCCAGTTTTCCTTCAATCATAAGATATTTCTCAATGGAAAGAAGTTAAATTATTCATCAGTTTTAATCTCTTCCTTATGGAATAGATTAATAGATTGTTTGGGTAAAAAGTAAGTCTGATTTCTTTCAACAGATTTAATTCTGATAGTTTCTAAATGTGTTTAGGATAACACCGTTTGTTTTATAGAAACATAGTATGGTCATCCATGGTTTAGCTGTAGTTATTTTCTCCAAATAAATCAGTGGTTACTATGCAAGAACATTCTTTTCATATGGGGCAAATGTACAACAAATAGGCTATTATAAAGCAAATGAATCCGTTTAGAGTCAGTTTATTCCCTCCCGACTTCTTATTTTGGAGGTGGGATGGTTTTAGAGAGGGTTTCAAATGACAGATAGCTCATCTGTGCGCGCTCATGCACTGCAGAGCGGTGACGTGAGCGCGCAGAGGCCTCCCCCGCCTGCTCCGCTGTTTTGGGGAGGGTGAGCGGGAGAAAAGGGGGGGGCAAAAGAAACCCCCACCAAACTGCCCCTACCCCCAGCCGAAGTCCGGGACCTGAAAGAAAAGAATCTGATCCAGCTCTGGGACGCGGTGGACCGACAATCGACCGACATTTAAAGCTCTTTTTAAAGCGCGTGAAGAGTTTCGTGCGCTCTTGGAGAGTTTACGCACGGATGCCGTCGACTTACGCAGGATAACTGTTGAAAACTTCGCGTATCCAAGGAGTTATTTGGACAAACATCTCTGTTTTACATGGATGCAACATAGGACGCTTTTAAGAGGATTTATATGGTCGTGGTCGCATCTGCATCGATCCGAGCTAAACTTATTTGGACCTGCGTGGAACTACTGTGAGTAAACATGATTTTCTATAGTCAATTTTTTAGACAGTTTCTAATCATTAAATATACTTATTTCGAGATTTTATCGATAAAATACTTGGTTTCGTTGCCTATCACTTTGTGTATAATGAAATGTCCTGTTTTGGGAACATAATTCGTAGTAATTGAGTCTAACGGTTTTGACATGGCTTGTTAAGCTGTTTTATATCCTTCATGTTCTGTTTGAGACCCCCCAGTACCCTTTCGATAGCTTCAAAACTTCATGACTTTTCCGCTTCGAGGAGTGATTATAAACTAATTTCATTGTGTATTTTTCATGGAGGACTTTTGAAACGTTGCATTATTTCTGTTTGGACTCTCTGAGACTCCAAGTATAAAAATATGAAATGCATGCAATGAAATCTACATCGTAGCTGTTCACTTTTGTCAGTTTAGACTTGTATTTTGGGCTTTTGGTTAGGTTAGAGGAATGCATTTTATATTTTCTTAATTTTGTAAAATGACTACTAATGATAGATTTTGAACATAAAGACTGTAAAGTCAATCTCTGACAGTGAGGAATATTGGAAAGTAACTTTCTGGAGGTTTAAAGTAATAGCCACATTGACATCAGCTGCTAATGTGGAAATGTGGAGTAGAAAATAATATATTACACATTTTTTTGGGAGATTGTGCATTTTGGTTTTGAATAGGAAGCATGAGAAAGTAATTATTGCAGATAATGTTCACTCTATTCATCAAGAGTTGTTCTTGCAAAACTATTATGTTGAGGATTTTTGGCTGTATTTTCCTGGCAGCTTAATACTTTTCTGTAAGTTATGATCTTTTTCAGCCAAGTTGTGCCATGGCCTACAGACTACAGCAGTTTAATGTTTATTTTCTTTTGAAACAGTACCTACGTTCATACAGCAAAGGTTTTGGCGAGACTGGATGAAAGCATAGTGCAGGTATTGTCTTGATTCATTTAGTCACAGATAATGCGGACCTCATTAATCACTGTAATGTGACTTCAGGGGCCCCGCATCAGAATGAGTCTGGACTGAAGTGCTCTGGTTTTGCTTTTGAGAAAAGTTTGGCCTAACAGTTTGCTTTGATCTAAAAGAAATTTAGATTTAGACTTTGTTGACGTCTCATCCAATAACTTTGATGGCAAAGATCTACTCTAGGAACTCCTCGAAAAGGACGGCCATCATTGATCCTTTCATGAAATGCGTACCAGCTTATTTTTCGAGCATTAATGGCAAAAACGTGTTTGTTTTCAGAGTCAAAAGCTGGCTTTGTTCTTCTTTGCAACTTGCAAACTCACAAGTATGTTGTAGATTCTCAATGTCACTATAATTGGACAATTTATCACAGCTGATCACTGTCAGATCTTGAGAGATGTTAAGACAAATGCGTAGGAATGCAGCCAAACAGAAGCCGTTAACCGTGACTGTGGTCTATAGACCTGTAGTTTGGCTCATTTGTCTTTTGTGGCTAAACAATAAGACACAAGAAATCAATGAAGTCGGGTTGTGTCGGAATGAAGAAATTTTTCAGAGAGGATGTAAAAACTTGGTTTGGCGAACTAACTTTGATTTCCCGTGTGCACCCTGTGTCACCTCTGGACGAAAAGTTAATTGAATTGAGCTGAGGATATGAGTTCTGGTGAAATGTCTTTTGTAAGGTGTCTTCCCCAAGGTTTTGAAATTCATTTCTGTGAAGTTATTCCTTCTGGTGTCGTTTTTTTGTATGTGTTTTCCTACACTTATCGCTGTAACCTTTTCCCCCCATTTTAAATAGGGATCAAAGGACAGTGCCTCAGAGAGATTTTGGACACACTATGCCAAAATAAATATTCTCCCGACTTTAGAGAGAAGAGAAGGGCAGTGCTCTTGCATTTGCGTGCATTACAGATTTGGCCTGCTGTTTACATGAGCTAGAGTAGCTAATCATGCTAAATATAAAATGTGTGTCATGCTTTAATGACCGCCCTCTCTTATTTAATTTTATTGAATTTAGTTTTCTTTCTTGTAAGGTGTCTTATATCACTTCCTACAGTATGTAAAGGCACGTTTGATAGAATAGTGTTGTGCACAGCCTTGTATTCAATGGCGCCATAGTGCAGGAAATGCTAATGGAGTGGTAGAAATATCAAAACAACAATTATACAAAAAGCTCCCTCTCACAGTGGTTATTGTAACCCGTGTGTGCCAATGTGATCGTAGTCGTAGATAAAATTAGGCGAGTTTGTGTAACAGCGAGAGCAGTGCAATTATCAGCTTGGGTTTTGAATGGCAGATTCAGTGGTGGCGGTAATGGCAGCTGCGCTACAGCTCCTCACATTATCAGCAGAAAAGGGAGTGGAAGAGAGATGTTCGCCAGCGCCTAAGCTCTGCCAGCTAATTGTGTTTATTCCTCTTAATTTGTCCCGAGTGCTAAATCGGTGCTCTTCAGCTCACGGTGGGTGCAATTTGTCTGGTGGTTATAAAAGAACGAGTGCCTTGTCTTTGAAATGAGCTCTTCTGGTCTTAATGCGTCCGTTGCTTGCGTCCACACGCACGGTCGGGTTTTTCTGCCGCGGTTTTGCAGTCTTCCGACACGACCTGAGGGACAAGCGGTCAGTCTGGCGGAATTATCCAGCACTTGTTGAGACGTGTTCCAGAGAAAATTGCAACATTGCCCATGACAGGCCTTGTTGAAGATGAGGAATAGCCTCTACTGGTAAATTATATTAACTCTCTGGCCTATGTTGCCCATTCAGTCCAACAGGTTAGCACCGAATCCAAGATAAGACGCCGAGCAACCTGCCCCTGCTGACGGGATTGATCCATCTCGCCCAAAGTTTAATTTCATCTCACGGTTGGCCAGTTGCCTACGTGACGCTGCAGGACTGATTGTCCAGTCTCTGGGTACTCAGTACTGCAGCGGTGCTGATAAAGCCAAAAGCTACTACCTTCTCCCCACACACCCTTGCAAGGCCTAAGCTTAAACCCCTCACCGCAAGACTGGATTTCAAACCAATGATATGCTCCGCTTGCTCTGATGCCGCTGTGATAATGCGTTCATTACGGTAGGAGGGCATTATATCCGCGTTATACCCTACCCCTCCCAACAGCCTCGATATGTTTAGCTCATTCATTGAGGGCACTTGTTGTTTACCCCCACCATGACGATTTTTCTGCTTTCTGCTCTTTAAGTATGATGACCAGCTGGCACTCCAGGTTGACGGGCATCCCGCCCACCCCCAGGGCGTTTAGACAATGCAGATCTGCCATAAACACGCCCCACCTTGGCTTCGATCTGAGTTATGACCCCAACGAGGGTTGTGGAAACGGTCTCCACCCTGTTCTCCATGGCTGGAGGTCAAGATGCCATCTGTGATTGGTCTGCTTATTCTCCACTTTGGCTCGATAGTTTACAGACCCCAGTGAACCAGATTGAAGGGTTGGATCCTTATTTGATAGACTTGGAGTGCTTGTGACCTTTCTGTAGGGCGACTCCAAATGAGGAGCAAAGTCATTAAGGGGAACCAAAACAATAAAGACCACAAATCCAAGGTAGAGTCCTCTTGAATATCCCATTGGGCAAATGAAATGCTTCTAGTTTAGGGGTGTGTGCTAGTTTAAAATGGTTATTGCTTGGTGAGGCTTGGGGTGATTGAACTTGCTGGGGCGAAGACAGGGTGTTGGTTCGGCAGGTTTTGTTTGGGACCAAGTTGAGTTGAAGGGGTTTATAGTGACCCTATAGAAACCTCAGGGCCCAGTTAAGGGGACAGTTTTCAGGATGAGGGGCTTTTTCATGTGCTAAAAGCTGCTAATCCGCTGGCCTTTGTATGGGAGCAGAAAGCTCGGGGCAAGATGGGAAAGCCATGGCTTTTTCAGAGCCCAGCCTTTTGTTGTCATTTCACCCAAATCAGGGGACATCTGTTAGGATCGGGGGTAGATTCCCAGCTGACGGTGGGGAACGGGGCTGGAGGAGGAGGAGGAGGGAAGGACAAGATACGCTGGTGGGGGTGGGAATGTTTGAGGGCTGATGGATGTGTGTAATTGTTTGTAATGCAAGCATGAAAACATGGGCCTCTGGGAGCCGGAGCCACATTTGTATGTGTGTGGACAGAGGGGCCTTGTAGTTATGAAACAGTCAGTCAAGTGTAGATGGGGTTAAACACGAGTAAATACCTGCCTGTCAATGCAAGCCATGCTCCCTTAATTAGGAATGACAAAATGGTTTGACAGCAGAGAAACAGGGAGCGCTATAGCCTCTAACTAGCACAAATGTCAACATGTGATTAAGCTCTGTTGGAAACTCATTACGTTCCTGAAACCCGGATCTGTTTTTCAATAAAAATCGCATCTCTTTTTGTTCTAGTCAGTGCTGAATTAGTGTGTGATCTTACTCAAGTACATTTTTTCCATTTGCATGTGTGAGTAAGGAGTATTATTGAATTCAAACACTTCCAATGTGGGTCTCACAAAAATGCATCCAAGTTGCATTTAACCCCAAAAATGGAATGGAAAAAAATGTGTTTTTTTCATAAACAAAAGTTTTTTTAACAGTTTTGTGACACTATTTGAATGACAATTAAGCACATTTTTAATCTAAACTCCTATTACTCTTATGCACCTGAATATATTAAAACAAAATTTTGTTATTTGTATTTTTTTATTGCTTAAAATGGGTTTAATTGGTGTATTTGTCTCTTTTTGTGGTGTCCATTATATTGGTCCAAATATATGTTATGTTTTGTTTCGAGCACAAAGAGTTAAGGTAGAAAAACAGTATGTTCAGTCCTGCATGGCATTTCGATTATCGCACTTTGTAATTATAGCTGTACTGTGTTCTTGGAGTGAACAAGGATGCGTTCTACACGACTGAGTCAGGGATGCTATGGATTCTGCGTCAGCGGGGCGTAAAAGAGCGAGTGCGAGGGAGTTCGCTCTCTCTGTCTCTTCAAGCGAGAGGGAAAGATGATTTGCTACGAGCAGAACATCCCCCAACCCTGCCCTCATGCGATATGACATTTTGACGTGTAAATACAAGGCCTCCAGGACACCAACTGTCCTCGGGCTGATAACATCATTAACTCTGATTTAATTGCAGCATTGAGACGCCACCTGAAGATGTTTATTGCATTTGTGTATTCGGATATGATGCATCACCTCTGGCCGACAACATGTTTTTTTTTTTTGCTACTTTTCTGCTTTTTACCCCTGCCATGGAGAACATAATTGGAAAGGTAGATACAATGAGATAAACAAATCAACTTGTGTATATTGTACTGCATGCACAGATAATCCATTTTAAAAGCAATACTGCCTCTGGGGGAAAAAACCAACAACCTGCCAATATTGCGACACCAGATTAGTTTGTGCCAGGATGGAGGTGGTCATCTTATTTGTTTGTTTTCCTAGAGGCTTCCTTTGCGTTTTGAATTTTTCGTATTCTCCCATTTTGCTCATAAATGAGGCATGGAGCCATACTCGGCGCTTTGTCACGTAAGTGGGGATTTGCAGGGAATGAAATCCCTCCACCGCCGAGATTACCGAGACTAATATCACCTTGCGATCTCCTTTTATTAGCTCCATTACATCCTCCGTATTCTGACCTTGTTTCGGCATTGACTGCAGCTCTTACATGGACGTTTTATCTGCCCGTTGGGGACGGGATGAAGCAGAAGGAAGGGGTTGAATCACAGACAGCATGAATGAATGAGGAGATGAATTGCACGTTATCTTCCCCCTGCCTATTCAGAGGCGATAATGTCGACAAACAGAAGGGTGTAGCCTGCGCGGGCGGATTACAGAAAAATAAACTAACAAGAGAATGTGCATTGGATAAAACATGCATGCAGTTTCAGAACTGCTCCTCCACTTGGACATGTCTGTAGCTTTGGGGATATTAGGAAAATTGTTTACACGACACCGGTTTTAAGTAAAATCTAGAGATGCACCGAAGTATCGGCCAACAGTCGTTATTGTCCGATAAAAGCTGCTATTATCGCTATCGGCTGATTGTTTAAAAATTGCAGATGATCAGGGCCGATTATATCCTGTCAATAAAAACGGTGCGGGAAAAGATGTTCAGACTGCAATTCATATGCATACTGTGTGTGAAGAAAATCACTCTTGTGTTGAATTTAGTTAACGCATTAACAGTTAAAAAATAGTGACGTTAAAGCAGGCTCTTTTTGACCCTATGAATCACCAGTAGTTCAAGCCAGGGTTGCCAGGTCTGTTGTTTTTTTGCTACATCATACATTATTTGTAGCGCATCCCATCCAATAATCGTAAAGAGCTTTGTGCTTTGTTAATTCTGATAAAAAAAAAAGTTTCAGTTTTCAAATTCTTTATCACGAAATTCAAACAATAAATGGCGTTTTGACGCTCTTAAATTTGACGTGTCAGATCATTGTAACGCCTCAGTTTCTTCCTTTTCAAGTTATATCTCGAAAAACATGAAATATATAACACTAGAGAGGAGCTTATTTACTGTTAATTATATGTTTGTTTTTTATTTGAGTGTATATTATATCTGAAAATAAACGGCAGCTGAATATAATACCTTTGTTGTTAATTGTAACCTCTAATTGTAACCTCTAATATCGTAGTGTACCAAATGAGAGGGTTCCCAGTATAGTTTAAAGCATTATTTGGAAGAGATTTTTTTCCTTAAGAAAAATCTAACTAACGGTATCTGTATCGCCAGAGAAATGTAGTATCGGTGCATCTGTAGTAAAAACTGAAAATTTTTTCTGTGATTTGGCCATTCATTTACTCAACAACGGAGTTTTGGGAGCCTGAAAATGCAAACTGGTTTTCAAAGTGCAAGCTTTTGAAAATGATACGTTATCATCTCTGTGTAAACTACAAAAGTACGAATTTGTGAAAATGTATTACGTGTTCAGTCTATAGCCGCTTGGTGTTTCTTTACAAAGTGACATCACCAGAGTTTAGTCGTTTCTGTATGAAAAACACAAGGGAAAAACGTTTTAATTTTTGGAGACAATAAACATTAGCATTTAGATAAAGTACAAAATTTTGAAGTAGTTCCCCCGAGAAACTTTGCATTCCCTCATGAAACTTTACGTTCCTCCGAGAAGTTTTGCGTTCCCTGAGAAACTTTGCGTTCCCTCGAGAAACTTTGCGTTCCTTGTAAAATTTTGCGTTCCCCCGAGAAATTTTGCATTCCCTCGAGAAACTTTGCGTTCCCCTGAGAAACTTTGCGGTCCCTCAAGAAACTTTGCGTTCCCTTACGAAACTTTGCTTTCCCCCGAGAAACTTTGTGGTCCCTAAACTTTGCCCGTTCCCGAGAATTTTGTGGTCCTCAAGAAACTTCCCTCAAGAAACTTTGTTCCTTTGTGGTCCCCTGAGAAATTTTGCGTTCCTCCGAGAAATTTTGTGGTCCCTCAAGAAACTTTGCGGTCCCTCAAGAAACTTTGCGTTTCCTCACGAAACTTTGCTTCCCTTTTGCGTTCGAGAAATTTTGCGTTCCCTCGAGAAATCCCTCGAGAAACTTTGCGTTCCCTGAGAAATTTTGCGTTCCCCGAGAAACTTTGCATTCCCTCGAGAAACTTTGTGTTCCCCGAGAAACTTTGCGTTCCCTCACGAAATTTTGCGTTCCCTCAAGAAACTTTGCGTTCCCTGAGAAATTTTGCGTTCCCCGAGAAATTTTGCGGTCCCTCACGAAATTTTGCGGTCCCTTGAGAAACTTTGCATTCCCTGTAACAAAGGATTTTTTAAGTAGAAAGACTGAAATAGTATTTTCTCCAGTAATCTTAGTTTTATTTTATTTTATTTATAACCTTGAATAAGTATTTATTACAGTGCATGTTTAGCTTGAAAGTTTACATTTAACTTGCTAAAATGTCACTTTACAAAAGTCACTAATTCAATTTTTGCGTGGCTTTTCATCTGCCTTTTTACCTTTGAATACGCGTGTATGAAATACACACGCTGCACAAACTCTCGAACAGCCTTCAAGCTCAGCTAATAAGCTAAGAGGGCCTGTACATTGTACATCACTGTGCTCTTGTTCTCTAAATAGTCGTCAGAGAGAGACGTGTTAGTAATTCGTAGCAGAGGGCAGCCTTGTTTGAGTTTAGCGCGACGGGCTTTGAAAGTGATGGATGGCCGTCTTTCCCTTTGTTTATCTTCGCAGATATCTGAATCTTAAAAACCATGAAAGTGGGAGAAAGATCTGGGAAATCAAACTAAATTTATTCAGCCGGAGATCCGAAGGTCAAGCAAACATGTTTTTATGTGCGTGTGTGTCGAGCCCCGTGATTCAATTACTGGATGTTTTGAAAAGGGATTTGTGTTGCTCATATAAGCAGATGTATTGTGGATTACATTTTACCTTATAAAGTGCAAAAGAACTGAGCCATCTGATAAGAATATTACTTATATGAATAAAACAAATCACAGACTGTTGTTTGTGCAGCATTTGTAAAAGGTTCTCAATCGATGTAGACAGGGGGCTTCATATTTCAGTTCATGCATCTTCACTTGGATTCCATTCCTGTGGCTTTCTGCTGTGTAGCTCCGCCCACTGAGGAATCTCATTGGTCCAAAATCCTGCTACTCATTAAACATCAAATAACTTGTGATTGGTTGTGATTGTCTCATCGTGCAGAGTTTCATGGTTATTGTGGACAGGTAATCACTTTTTTTGGAAACCTGTTGCATAACGCTTATTTAGTAGAGAAAAGTAGGATTGGAAACTGGTTGTTTTTGCAATCACTACCCTCAAAAGCCTGTTCTCAAAGAATAACAAATATCAAATCAATTAATCAATTATGATTTATGATTTATATATATATATATATATATATATATATATAATATATATATATATATATACATATAATTTTTTTAAATAATTAAATAAAAAATAATTGGATTTTTTTTAATTATTGACGTATTTTTTTATCATATACACATGGTACTAAATCCAAGGTAATTATTATACTTATTTATTTAAGATAAGAACAAACAATTATATATAATTAATTTTAATTATTAATTAAAATATATATATATATATATATATATAATATATATAAATGTTTAATTGCTTGTTCTTATCTTTAATTAATAAATAAAATAAATAAATAAAGATTACCGTGGATTTACCATGTGCATGTTTTTACAAAATATTTTTTAATGACTTTTGTATTTGTGTTTATTTTTTTGTTCTTATGTTTAATAAATAAATGTAATAAATACTCTAGATTTAGTTTGTCAGTCAGTTCCATTACTTTATTCCAGAGCCGGTTCCCGATTCCTGAGCCTAGTGTTTATTTGAGTGCGTTTTTTCCCCGGTAATGATGACTGCAATGTCTCCTGACAGGAGTTTTAAACACAAGACAAGCAAAACCAGCAATGAATCCTATAAAATCAGCAAGCATTCGTGTCCAAGGAGCGTACGCAGGCATCCAAAATAGAGCGTATCGATTTCCCTGCCCGTGCCAAACATGCATCGCATGCACACACACACACACGCACACACACTCTCTGGAGTGGGAGTGTTGGCAGCGTTCGACGGGATGCATGCAGCAACCCAACATCAGAGACTCCTCTCTTTGTGTCTGCACTCCCGCAGTTCGCGGGGTGAGGAGAGACTCGGCCGCTCGCACGGCTTCAGTTGCAGTGTGTGGAGGAGGGTGGTGTGAATGTGCAAGCCGTGTATTAATAATCTCTTGCTTCATAGATTCACCGTGGGCTTAATCTCGCTGGTACGTGCTGCGTTTTAGAGGTCAGAACCAGACGCTCGTGTAGCTTCTGAAGGCCGGTGTTTCTGCAAAACCTAGTGAAAGGCTTCACTGCCTACTGAGACGATTTTGTATTTAATTTGTCTTTTTAGATTTCTTTTTTTTTTTTTCCCCAACAAAGGGTCAGTGAAAGGAGGTCCTTAACTTTTAAACTTAAAGCAACAAGAATTAAACTTAAAAATGTTTAAAAATAAATAGTTTCCTATTAATTATTAAATATTTAAATATATAAATAATTTACATATTGTATTAGATTATTATAAATTTTATATATATATATTATATTTATAATTTATATTGAAATTTTAAAAATAACAATTACTTAATGACTTTTTAATAATAATTATTTTAAAAATATTAAAAATATATTATAAATGTAATGAAAATGATATAAAATTGGTTTTAATGATTTACAAACGAGCTGTTTTTTGTTGTAGCTTTCAGTATTTAGCATATTTAACATTTCTTTTTCTACATCTGCCATTTTGGATTATATTTTTTAGCTATTTACTTTCAGTGAAATTAAATTTTAAAGGGTTAGTTCACCCAAAAATGAAAATTCTGTCATTATTTACTCACCCTCATGCCGTTCCACACCCGTAAGACTTTCATTCATCTTCGGAACACAAATTAAGATATTTTTGATGAAATCCGATGGCAGTGAGGTCCATAGCCAGCAATGACATTTCCTCTCTCAAGATCCATTAATGTACTAAAAACATATTTAAATCAGTTCATGTGAGTACAGTGGTTCAATATTAATATTATAAAGCCACGATAATATTTTTGGTGCGCCAAAAAAACAAAATAACAACTTATTTAGTGATGGTCGATTTCAAAACACTGCTTCAGGAAGCTTCGGAGCGTTATGAATCTGTTGTGTCCAGTTAATATAATGAATCTATTATAGTGCATATACGAAATGCTCCCTCTAGAGTTAATTTCTCTAGTGCTGTGGACACTAAATGACTTGCCTGAGGTAAATATAATGCTATGTGAGATATTGTATTTTATTGATGTCTTTTTGCAGTTGAAACACTGGTTGAGAGATTTACATGTAAACATATCGATCGATTGTCTCTTCTTTTGCATTTTTTACTAGTAGCACACAGCATTGCATTACTGTGTGCGCCCCCTTCTGGATTGGAGTGTGGATCGCCTGTGTTAGACTGTCAAGTCATTTTCATTTATATAGCGCTTTTCACAATACATATTGTTTCAAAGCAGCTTCACAGTGACAATAGGAAAATTCTTATCGAGCTAAAGTTGTAAAAATAGTTTATTATTACTTTAGGGGCTGCTTAAATGACACCTTTCCTACTGAAAACCGAATACCTTTAATGTATTCTTGCTGTTCATTTACATGTTTAGTCTATAGGTTTGCGTGTTTGATTGTGTATGTGCACAGAAGCTTGGTCTTTAAAAAAAAAACAAAAAAAAAACTGTATTTGCACTGAACATGACGTCCACAAACAGCTTGAGAATAATATTTCACGTAGCATTCCACATTTGGTAAATGTTTTTTTGGTACTTTTGGTTTTCAGTATATTCATGAACAACATTTTTTTTTCTCCAGGCACGTTGCAGTGAATTCTGAGATTTACTGCCAAGTATGCATGTGATACTGCCTTCAGATCTGTCCCAAATGAGGCGTCTTAGAAGGTAGCGTAATTACGTTTGGAATAGCTTTAGCTTTGGCCGCGTGCCTATCGTGCGCTTAAACGCTGCAGCTCATAGTCGTGTTTGGAAGGAGTGTGTGCTAGTTGGTGATATATGTGTAGTGGCAGAGGAATAGATTCCACTCTCCCATGGGCGTCCGGCTTATTACAGTGTGACCAGTGAACAATGGCTGTATACGTCCCATTTATCTAATTGTGTCCTCCAGCGATGTCCAGCGCCACATTTATCCGACCGGCTCGGGATAAAGCTGCGCGGAGTGGCCGAATCCACCCTACGCCGAGTCCCACGGATGCCCACTCAATTATCAGAGTGCCAACGATGTGCTCCGATATTCTGTCACCTCCTAATTAAAGGCCAGCTAAATTGAGACCAGGGCATGCGGTTTTTCCTAAGTAAAGTCAATGCCTGGATGAATCAATACACAAACACAGCACCACGACAAGGGTACAAAATAGAGTTTTACCCTTTTAAAAAGGCATTTTATTTTCTTTTTCAACAGGAGGAAGTCCTTAATCTTTCAGAAAATGTTGTTCTCAGTTTGTCAATGATTTAAAGGCTCCAAATGATGTTACTACCATGATGTCACAATTGTATCTAATAGTTCCTGCTCCATAGAACATGGATTCGTGCCTTTATTGCTTTAAAACATAATGAGACCCCAATTTGTACATGATATTTTTAGGGCTGATTCATGAGAGGTGCATTACGACCACATGAAAGAGAGTCCAAATGGTCTCATTCGATATGCTTTGTGTAGATCATAAGATGATGAAATGATCTGTTAGGCTTCGTGTGTGTGTGTGCGTGTTGTTGTTCATGCGTGTGCGTGTGTCGGCGCAGGCAACAGCGTGTGTGCTGGCGGGGAGTTCCGGTCGGTGTGGAACGAGGAGGCGAGCGTGTGAGCGTATGTGATGCACTCATATCCGCCGAAAAGAAGAAAAGGAAATGCAGAAAAAGATAATGAGTGAAAATGGAAATTGCAGTGCATTAAGACTAAAAGTGGCCACAGAAAATATTGAAAGGACACATTTTACTAGGTTTTTATAGCCAGGACGATGTTATACGGTTGCTAATGTGCTCTATACGGTGCTGCTATGTGTTCTGAGACGTTTCTAGGTGGTGGGCTTAGGTCAAAAGAGCCTGATATTGTGTTTTAATGGCATACGGATGGTGTCATCTGGGTCTTGATTGTGTCAGATGACTGGATTTGACAATCGTTGAGATGTACATGCCAGTTAAATTAACCACAGCACTCCACTCGAGCCTAGACACACGTATTAGCAATTAAATTGTGTGTCTCTGCATTTGGTGCCAATAAATTTTCAATTCACTTCAGCTTGGTTCGCATTTGCTTAGCTAAAATTTAGCTTTAGCAAAACAACAAGCTCAAGGTGTCTTGTGACTCAAACACAGGGGCTTTGATAACTCAGATGGTGGCATGCTTGTAATTTTCCCGAGCTAATATTGTTAACGTCTAAGTGTCTAGTGAACAACATCTCTGTTAGCCATGAGGACACCACAAAGGTTTGTGGTGCTCTTTCAGATTCCAAATAAGGAAGCATCCCAAGTATGTTTCATGTTGTTTGGCGTCTTTCATGTGGCTCCTTTACTATTTCTTCCCATGCAGCCATCTGAGAATCGCGTTGCCATGTTGTGAGAAGCTCCGTGCGGGACATCTGAATCTTCACTCCAGAAAGTTCCAACAACTCCGAGAAGCAGCATGGTGACTTCCTAAACGAGACTGTGGGTGAAGTGAAAATTTGGGGATCGTTGTGAGCAGCTGGAAAAACTCAAACTAGCCAGTGTCTATTTGAAATAGTGTGGCATAAGCGTATTAGAGCTATTATTATGGTTGGGAAAAGTCTGAATTTTAGTGTAACATCCCAGGACTAATATGATTAGTCCAGGTGACCCACTGGGTTATGTCCTTGGCCCCTATTGTTTTTCACTTGAGGTGAAATTACACTGGCTTCTACAAATCAAGCATTAGTCATGTTTTATTTATTTGTTCTGAAGTGAAATACTCCTAGTATATGTGTTCACTAAAAACATCCAGCATAACGGTAATAATTGTGTGTCTAGTGGAGCTGCTCAAGGAGGGCTATTGATTTTCTTCCCCTCTCTCCGGCTTGTTTTTCTTTATTTTGCCTTTGGATTCCAGCTTGGTGTGGTCGGCTCTTTCACAACCCGTTGTGAGGTTTCCTCCTGCTTCTTGGATGCCGTTCAAGCTGGAAAATAGTAACACAAGTGAAATTCGATTACGGTGACAGAAATGATGCTCATTTAAAAGGCATGAAAGTAGCTATCATCAATGGATTGCTTTATCCTAGAAGGGGTGGTGCTTTTTAAAGATATGAGTGTCTTTTTGTTTCGATGGGTGCTGCTGGCATAAACACACATGCTTGTGGTGCATGCATGGTTTCATGCTTGTATTTTCATTTGTTTTCCAGATTTAAAGGCCTAAGTATACTCTCTTTTGTGAGACTAGTATTAAGGCATTTTTTTACTCAAATATTTATGTACTGTGCAGTTAAATGCAATGTTTCTTAATGAAAACATGAAGCATATTAACATAAAAGTTGCAGTAATAACTCAGTATGTGTATTTGTAAATGAATTCACCGCATAACAAAAAACTGTGACTAGTTATGGTTCTTAATGTCATTTTTTATATAATGCTATTTAATTTGTTTTATGTGTCAGTACATGTCTGGCTAATTTTAAAGGATTGACATCCTTTTATTTTTCACGTCTTCTCATTCCTGCCATCAGAACTGCAGTTAGGAGCTTCATTCGGCTTTCTAGATGATAAATATCAAAGACGGCTGACATTTGCCCTCTTAAATTCAGTTAGCAATGAGCAACAGTACGGATAAGCCCGGCAGCTGAATATTAATCTCTTTCCAGTGAATGTGATCAGAATCACTTTGCTTTTAAAGTCATCAGAACCTAGAGACATGTTGTCTGGATTACTGCAAATTAAGAACCGTAGTATAAAATTCAGCTGATTATCAGAGGAGCACAAAGCAAATGTGAAATTGAAAAGTGCTAAATCCGACTATCATGAAGGGGCACAAATCTTTGTCATTGGAGCCGTGGTTAGTCCATGTATTCCAGGCACGTTTGGGAAATGAAGATTCAGTTTTGGCATTCTTCATGTTTCGTTCCTGTACTGTCCTTTCACTAGTTAAGAAATCCATTGTCTTCTCAACAGACAAGTCAAGGTACATGGAAGTCATGTGTTTCATGGAAATAGCTATAGTGCCTCATGCATATTTCATCTAGACAAGTGTCTGAAATGGAGTTTGTGAGTATACGTGTGAGTGTTAAGGGTTTTGTCCAGCTCCAGTGTAGATTTCTGTCATGGTCTCCTCTTCAGATATGCTTTCTCTATAGACAGACAAAGATTCGCTGTAGCTCAGCTTGACGTGAGGGGCTTTAATGCTTACAGAAACATCCAGTTACCCATACAAGTACCAAAGTAACAGAAATGATGCTAGTCCAAAAAGAGGCACGTTTGTGGTCTTTAATCTGTTTGTCATTGTGATATAGCCAAAAGTGATAACTTGCTCTGAAACCTTCCTTTTCGGCTGACATCAACAATTAACTTTTCAACCCCTTCCCTATAACCATCTGACTCTATTATGGTATGTTAACACCATTTCTCACAATCTACCAATTCCAGATGGTCTCCCCTACATTTTCTTTCCTAAATATTCAGTTTAGTTCAGAAACGCATTAGTTAAGTTGAAATGATGTCTCAAATTGGTACCTTGGAAAGTTAGTACGCAATCTTTTGTTGGAAATTGTTTTGGAGATGCCAGGGTGTCTTAGCAAACTTGTTTTCCAGACATTACTTAGTCTTACATGTATCTGTCCTAAAACATAACCCTTTTTGGCTTCTTGTACCCCAATAGAGCAATTCTCAGATCATGTTTGTTGAGCCACAGCCCAGGATCCATTGTTTACAAGATGTTCAATTGTGCAGTGGAGTCATTAATCAGTTTGGGGCCCGGTTGCCTCCGAGTTATTTTTATCTCACAGCAGGCTCAAGAGTTCTTTCAGGGCAACCCTGCTTTTTATTCTAGACGCCCCTCCAGCACTACTGCCAACTTTACCACCAGCCCCATCTATAAATACATTCACCTCTTCTTTGAGGCTTTGAAGTCCCCATTCATGCTCCTTATGTGCCCCTTCAACTTCAGAGTCCAACGGCAGACAGGAAGTCATGCGGCCCCCTCTCTTTCCAGAGTTGTGCGGGTCACAGGGAATGGCTGGATTACTCCCATGATGGACAGATAAAAAGAGCAATTGCCAAGTGGGCGATGAGGGTCGGTTATAAGCAACCCTTCGGCATGGACTTTTTTCTGTAGTTGCCATGGAGAGGGCCAACTCACCCGACCTTTGACCGAACACTTGACTGAAACCAGACTGCAAATCTGTGGGTGGAGTTTCAGCACCCTCCCATTTGTGTCTGAGCTCCATTTTGTACCATAGATGTTCCCCTAAATGAATATGCTGTAAATTGTAGAAAATATTACCCAGAATAGCTGAAAGCCCCTCCACTCCACACGTCCCCGTGTTTTTTCTTTCTACTTCCACCCCATCAGCTCAGTGTCAGACCAAGTTCTCCACAGTTGCAGGGCTAAAAGTGAGTTTTCCCAGTACCTCTATTTTTAGCTTTGCCTCGGGTGGAGATGAAACGGGAGCTGAAGGAATAGGAGGAATTTGGGTTTTTCAAGAAGCCATCATTTCTTTCTTTTTTTCTCTCCCTTAATCTGCCAATACATGCCTATTGTTTTCATTTTAGCCACTGCTAAAATGGCCAATTCCTTCAACCAGGGAATTCCCAGAATATGGTCTCCTTATGGCATGCACAGTCTAGCTGGAGCGTCTACCTGTTTGCTAAGCTGTTTTAAATTCCCATGGTGCCCTGGGGTCACATCAGGCTAGACAGTTCTGTCAGGGGTCATATCCTGAACATCAGTGAGGCGTTCTTTAATTTGCAGGGTTGCAGGTTCTACTTGTAAGTCTCCTTTCTTTATAACTGTTCATAAACCACCATGTTTTGTATGTATTAATTTCGTTTTTATCAATCAATGTTGTCTCGAGTCCTAGGGAGATTCTATCCGCCACTCCTGTCTGTGCTGAATGTGAAGTGAGCTACTTGACTTGCAAATGGATGCAAACGTGAGTGGCGTATCACGCTCGGGTAACTGAAGAAGGATCAGTGACGCTTCCCAAAGGCAAAGATTTATTGGCGGCTCCCGCCTCTCCAGAGAACGATTCAGCCTTCCCCCTTTCTTTCTGTATGTGTGTAACCTGCAGACACCCACCTCAGGATTTAATGGAACTTCCGGGAGACTTGCCATTCATGGTACAGCGACTGTTATGCTGCTCTCAACAGCGGCCTTAATTGCTTTCAACACGGTGGCCATTTAGTTAAAACAAGCATGCTGTCAGGGAACATCCTAGCAAATTCCGCCACACGGCTCCCCGAAGCATCTCATGCAGACTAATCTCCGCCACCGCATTGCCACCTTCTTGAACCCACAGTAAAATCCCAAGCAAGGAGCCTTAGATTATCTTTTAGGCCCAGGGAGTCGATGAAATAACTGTGTTAAGCTAGCGTGAAACTTCCAAACCAAGACTCCCCATCTCAGCAACACGTGCTAGCCTAAATGGACCCCTGCAGTTCGGACCGTCTGTTTGACATTGATACTTTCTCAGTACATAATTGATATTCACCTGTCTCCTCTTAGACGAGGGTTAGATTAAGGTTAAAACCGGGGGGTTTCGAAATGCCATCCTTAGGTTTATAGGCAGAAGGTTGAAATGGCAAATCAGCTGAGATTGCCACTGTAATGAATTCGTCCCTGGCTGTAAAACCTCTCTCCATACATTAACCTGCTCTTTAAAGGTTGTCGTACACGCTCCTTCCAAGGGTACGGCAAGCGCACCACGCACATATTGTTGTCATTGCTGCTGCATGCTCCAACGAGCCTGATTGTCCCCATCATATTGTGTTTATGAAAAGATATTTCTCTCACAGTGGTAGCTGATTAGCTAACTAATTGTAACTGCTGTAAAGGGAGGCCAGGCTCAGACGTTGGCATGCAGAGAGCTACGCTTAACAGTTCCACTCCCACACTCTCATTAAAATACCATTCAGAGTCTGGTTATTTATTTTAGCTGTGGAATGCTGGGAAGGGGGCTGCCTAGCACAGGGAGGAGAGGTAGTTTATGTCGGCCGAGTGGACAGCTGAGTGCGGCTATTTCGCATTGACACGGAATGTAGGATTTGGTTTTTGTCTTCTGCAACGATAATTATCTGCGCTGCAAGCTAATGAGAGTGGAGAGTAAACAAAAGCCTCATGCATTGTCATTTCGGTGAGGATCTCCGAGAGGCTTTCTTAGCACCTGGTCTTGGTCCTGTTCATCGCAGAAGCTATTATGTGAATTATACAATGACTTTTAGGGGTTTTCTACCACAGTTGAGCACAGTTTTCTAGCATAGTTTAGCACACTTATAGCAGTTTAGCTCAGTTTTCAGATGACTTGTAGTAAGTGAAACCATTTAAAAATCTTATTTTTGTGTTGTAATATATAGTTTTTAGACTGACTTCCCTGCAGAAGGTTTGCAATTCTTGGATGTTTCCTTGCTGTTTTGTTGTTGTTGTTTTGTTTTTTAAGAGGAAAAAGTCCACAAGATTTTTTTTTAGGTTCTGTGAAACTGCCACCTTTTTGTCTGTTTTCTTCAACAACCATTTCCATTTGCTTATGTGTGCTTATAACGTATTGTGTCTCTGTGACTGCCTTTCAATCGTGTGTGAGGCCGAGAGCCCCCACTTACTGATTGAAGATTGTTTTCTCTAGCCGAGTGGTGGTTGACTGAGAAATCTGGAGCGAAAGCAAGGGATGAGGAATGAGAGGGAGAGCGAGTGGGAGAATGTCAGAAAGTCAGGGCAGATGGACAAAAGGGCCAGTGTTATCAGCCCCAGCAGATCGGCCCCCAGAATGCCACAGCTGGTTCACATTTCCACGGGGAGCGATGGCGACCGGCTGCACTCCACTCTAACTGACCCCATCCTTTTCTCTCGCACACATACTAAATCTAGCTCTTAGCACACACTCGCTGAGCTACGCTGCAGCACAGACACACTGGACATGTTCGGAATGGCATACTAGCTTACTAAAAATTGTGCTGTATATACTGTGTACTGCATACTACATACTTTTTTTTTAAAAATAGCATTTCAAAATGGAATACTAGCTTACAGGTTACTAAAAAAGTGTGCTGTATACACTGTACTGCATACTACGTCCTATTTCTTTTTTTAAAAAACGTTTGAAATGGAATACTAGCTTATGTTACTAAAAATTCATGCTGTATATACTGTGTACTGCATACTATTTTTTTTAAAAATAGCATGTTTGAAATGGAATACTATTTTACGTTACTAAAAATTGTGCTGTATTCACTGTGTACTGCATACTATTTAAAAAAAAATGTTTGAAATGGAATACTAGCTTACATGTCTAAAATGATGCTGTATATACTGTACTGCATACTTCATACTATTTTTTTTTTTTTAAATAGCATGTTTGAAATGGAATACTAGCTTACATGTTACTAAAAAGTGTGCTGGATACACTGTGTACTGCATACTACATCCTATTTTTTTTTTTTTTAAAAGCATGTTTGAAATGGAATACTAGCTTACATGTTACAAAAATGATGCTGTATATACTGTGTACTGCATACTTAATACTATTTTTTTTTAAATGGCATATTTGAAATGGAATACTAGCTTACATGTTACTAAAAAGTGTGCTGGATACACTGTGTACTGCATACTACATCCTATTTTAAAAAAATAGCATGTTTGAAATGGAATACTAGCTTACATGTTACTAAAAAGTGTGCTGCATACTCTGTGTACTGCATACTACATCCTATTTTTCGAAATGGAATACTAGCTTACACGTTATTAAAAACTGTGCAGTAAAAACTGTATACTGCACACTAGTTTTTAAAAATAGCATGTGAAACAGAAGGTATTCTGCAGCGATTGCCGTATGCTGTATTGTTGACACTTGTTGTTACATTGCATGTTTTTTTTCAGCAAGTGGGATCTAGAAAATATCTTGGAAAAACTAAAAAAAAAAAGCATTTTAAATCCATATCATATCTGTCTGAAATTTAATCAAACAGGTCAAGAAAGAGATGTCGAAAATGGTGGCTGATACAGCTTCTACAGTATGCATACTATAGTATAACTTTTTTCCTCCCTATTTCCTCAGTAATTCTGTGTTCTAGTTGCTTTGTGACCCAAACAAAGTCAAATTGTGCCTCAAATAAAAGTTAATTTTGGAGATCTAACAGTGTATTGTTACAGTTTATTGGGTAAAATTAGAGCAATGTTGAGTTTATTGGCTGTGCAATATGTGAATGTTCTTGAGCGTTTTTATAGCAGCATTTCACATTCATCCCTCTAAATAGTCTTCCACATGCAGAAAACTACCCTTAATATGGTCCGTCGGGCAGCACCTTTGTTTTCCAAGTGTATTTGTTCTAGTCTATCATCTTTACGTGACTCCAGCCAAATCTGTTTTCATCCAGATCCAGCATGTACTCCCTGCTTGTGTGTAAGCAGCCCCCCGCCCGTGCGTTTCCGGGGAATAGCTTGCTCTAGTAAACAGGGCTCCCTGCGCTGTTTCTCTCATGTGTGTTCCATACATGAGCTTATTCAATCCCACTCTATAATCCCTACTGCCTGTCTGTTTGGCCCCTCGGGCCTTGTTACCATTCACACTTGCTCAACACACACAGCCACACAATTGCCCTTGCTTTATCAGGCAGGGAGAAAGAAGTTTTCCATGCACAAAGCTGTAGTTATACTATATTATGTTTTATGAGTATGTGCGTGTTTAATATAAAAAGCAAGATGACCTGAGAAGCAAACTTACATTTTATTTAATATTAATACATCAATACTAATCTTGCATTAAGAATGTTCATGTTTTTGTGAGTGTGTATTTAAGACATACACAAACATGTTTTGTTAAATTATTTATTATTTGTCTACAAATGTGGCCTTTATAAGCATAAACCTAACTAAATTAAATTCTAATTTATTATTTTTAAACAGCCATTTGTGCTGTGTTGTGTTGTTATAAAACACAAGACCTTTGTTCGATTTGGTTTGCGGAGCCTGTCTGTAACACACATTTTCACCATGGGAATATGCTCAAGGTTGCTAGGCTTGGGAGAAAGCATCTCCCTTAGCAAGGTATGCTGTGGAAAGTTTTCTTGGACTCGATATAATTTCTAAAGCTCTCTGGAAACTCAACAAAGCAGAGGTTTGCCAAGAAAATGCATTTTGGAAAAGACGTCTGCTGCTATTTTAGACAGAACTGGACAGCAGTAACGATACCCGGCTTGATATTCTGCATAAACATGAGCATTTCATAGTGAAACACAATCACACATTCTCTCGTTCTTCCAAACACGCAGGCAGTTCTTCCCTTGAGATGGCAGATCCGAGCAAGCCATATGGAGCAGGCTGCATCTTGCTGGGCACGCCTGACGACAGCCGAACAGCTTGGGCTGTACTGGAATGACAGCCTTCAGTTTTTTTTACTAGGTTTTCCAAAACCTGTTTCTTTTGCTCTCTCCCACCCCCTTCATTTTTTGCAATACTTTCTCCCCCCCCTCTTCATTACCAAACAGATGGAATGAAGGACTAGCATCACATATTTAGCAAGCAAACACACTTATCTGCTGACAGCTTCATCCTGGCTTAACAATCTGCCTACATTCAAGCATCTCCCTAAATGATGCCACATAACCACCCTTAGCTGTTGTTCCAGAGTGCACTTGAGGGTCTAGAGCTCAGATATCAGGTGCACGAAGGTTCAGTTTCCCTCAGAGGAATAGATGATGGGAATAGCAATAACAAAAGAGTGTGCCCCTCGAACACAACCTTCCCCTTCGGAGGAAGTCATTGCTTTGAGAGCTAGCATGTGGCGGTTGCCAAAATAAAGACGAAAAATAAAGGCAACGTGAGGTTGTGTTTTCCTTTTTCATTTCATTCCTTCCTAGCACAGTTGGAGGCTCAACACTTGATGTGTTCAGCTCTTCTTTGGCACCTCCTCCTACCCGTTTCTCTGTAATCAGCAGACGCGCCGCACCAGGTGGCTGGACCGGAGAGACCGGGAGAAAAGAGCGTCACAGCTTCTTAATTTAAAGTATTCAAATTCCTTGCGAGTGATTTTGATTAAGTCGGCCCACACATTCCCGTTCTCGCTCAGCAGGTACTAACGAGACATGGGCGGTGTGAAGGAGAAGGAGGGCTTCCTAGACAGTAGTGAACAGAAAAGCTCTCTGCTTCCTTGTACACACAAAGAAACACTTACCCAAAGTATCGATATTAGGTTTGAAAATAAAGTAGCTGTATCTAAGATAAGAATTAGTCTATTTGTCCCGCATCTGATTGTAGATCTCATGAGAGCTTTGAGTGTTCCTTGGCTAATAGTAGGATCTCTAACAAGTCATCGAACCTATAGTATTGGATTAGCTTTCCCACAATTTCACGTTTTCGGTCAGCGCTGCCAATTGTTACAGTAATGAAAAATTGATTGTTGTGTAATCAGCTCGACTTGCTTGCGGGAAAATGTCCCTCTGTCAATTCCCTCCGCCCAGTCAACCTATCACTGTTATCGATTCATTGGATTGACCTGATTGTGTTCTCTCTCATTCTCTGTCCTTCCCAGAGCAAGTAAAGATTTACTCATCTCGTTTTCCCTCCCTTATTTAGGCCCGTTGTTCCATGAATGCGGGTCAATTGAGCGTTGTTGATGGAGGGGTTCTGTGAGAGGACAGAGCGAGGCTCCCGGTGAAGCTCTGTCATCCTCTTACCTGTTCATTCTGTGAACGTTTGTCATTTCTTTGACCGCTCGGACCCTCTGGACGAGCTGGAGGCCGCAGGGCGGCTGATGCACCACGACTGAGTCGAACTCTAGTGAGAGGTACTGTCTCGCAGCTCAGAGGGCCTGTCAGATCTCTTTAGAGATAAAGAAACGAAGGCGCCTCTTGCGCTCATGCCGAGTACACCTCACACCATGCAGCGCTGACTTAACGCCTGATATGGTGTTAAAAAAGGCCAGTTGCCTGACATGAAAGAGGTGCCTAACGGGGTTGTTCATGGCACGCAATGCTGGCATCTTTTAATGCCGATGTTAGTTATTGTGTGCAAGCGTAGTGGTTGAATAAATTTGTTTTGATAGCCTTTCAATACTAATCCCAGCCATCCCAGCAAGTATGGTTCCTAACGGCGAGTGCAGGAATGCTGCCTGGTTTAAAAAGGGCTTTTACCAGCTGCTTGACCTCTCACCTTTGATCCCTCCTGCAGATCTTCAGTGGTCTGAAGAGGTAACTTTTTTGGTGGCAAGGGAAGGATTTGTTGGGCATTGGTCGAGACATTTCTGATTCAACTCAGTGTTGGCGCTAAAAGAACACTGCATGTCCTTCATGGTCATTTTGTAAGGTTGAACTCCAACAATCACCTAGTGTTTCTCTGCCTGTTTATGAGTGGTACTTTCATATGCAGACAGCGTAGTCTCTGTTTCCTCAATGGCTCGTTCAGGGACACATCAGAATCTCAGGCTGCCCAAGTTGAGGATAACTACCCCTCTACCCCATTCCTAGTGCTGCCCCAGTGAGTATGTGGGGTCACCTGACCTCTGACCCCTGATCCCGTTCTACAATCCCTCCCTTGTGCAGCTCAGAAGCCCAGTCAGCGAGATTAGCAACATGGGAAAGCGGGCCTGTGGTAGAGCTCCCGGGACTCTGTTTGCCCTTCCTCCTCACAGCTTTTATAATGGCTGTAAAAAGTGGCCAGTTGTTATTGTCGAGCTGAGCTGGAGGGAGGTGACAGACAGGAGACACAAACCCAAACCTGGCCATCTGTTTTCTGTCTTCAACACATCTCTCTCCTGCTCGCGTTCTCTCGGTTCAGCAGGCTGAGGGGAGGGAACCGCATCTACTCAGCCCAGTCATGAACCCAGGGACACTTACCTCACTCGCACACATTCGCGTCTGCCTCGGTGCATTTTCTCCTGAGGCTCCAGTCGCGGTCATAATGTGATTATACACTCCTGCACCCACTCACCACAGTGCTGTCATGTAATTACAGTGGTGAGGAGTCAACATGCTTGAGCAAAATGGTTTTATTATGGTGAGTAAAGGGGTGAAAAAAGCTGAATTCCCCATTTGTTGCCACGGCCACCATTAGCGTGCCAATTCGGAGCAGGCCCCGTCGAGTGGAGCATGTATAAACAAGGTGATGAATTGACCCCTGGGTTGTTAATTAGCACAATGAAGTTATTTCAGTTAATGGGACTAAGGGGGCGCTGGCGTCCTTCAGGAAAGAGCTCTTAATCTGAACAGCTCCACTTGTGTAGTTCAGGTGCCATTTGTGCAAATACAAACCCAACAACCTCTCAACACAGAGCAGGTTTGCTATTCTGGTGCTAGCCTTGCATTTACACACAACAAAACTACCTGTGTTGTTCAGTTTAGTGCCCAAATACCAGGAAGCACTGAATCCCACCATCACTGCAAGACAGGAGCTTGAATTCATGTTGAGATTTAATGGTTCCTACCATGAGAGCAGGATGTTGTCCGCAGCATAAAACATCCTGCCTGCGGCAGTGTGGTTACACCTAGCCTAAATAGATGCACAGTGCTGGAATGCTAATGCAGCCCATCCACCCCTCCTCGGGCTTTGCCTTCAATAACGGTGAGTGGCAGCCTAATTGTCCACCTTTGAAAGGAACCATCTCATCCTGCAGAGCAGCTGCCAAATCATAGGTTGCCAGGTTCCCAAATAACAATTTATTTACACTGATTTGAATGATTCCATACTGCAATCCCGCAGCATCTATGCGTAGCTGCTATTTACCTGTCTAAGAAAAGTATTCCAATTTCCAGGGAGCACCTGCGCTTAATGTAATTTTTTTTCCTTACTGGGGTCCGGAATATGAATACGCGCCGATATTTCCACCTCTAGGTTGGCCCTTGAAAAGCTCTTACTTGAGTCTTAAAGGGCAAGAATTGCATGTAGATGGCTTGGCGAGAGTCCAAAACGTAACGTCATTCTTTCAAGGACTAATGCAGATCACAACCAGGCCGGGTTTGTAATTAAATTGCCTTTTCTGAAAGGTACAGTTGAGCATGTCAAAGACTCAATGACATGTCTTTTAGACAATATGTCCTACACTGAAAATTAAAAATATTCTATTGTTTAACATGGCTTGTCTTTACAAATCAGTTCACCGATCAGGAAATTTGAGGGTGATGCTGATAGGCTAACCAACGTTTTTGCAAACATTAAGGACTCTGAAAGTGCTATGTTGACATGTTTCCTCAGTTTGGGCAGGACAAATTGAAAGTTTGGTATTTTAGTTCATTACAACCAAGAAACATTATTTGCTACTTGCTATATCTAGTCGGTTGCAAGTAGTAGTGGGGTGAAGAGACATTGTCATTATAGAGAGTATTTTATTGGACAAAACTATGCACATGACTCTCAATTTTAAATGTGAATATCTTCTAAAGGTTTACTTTATCCCTGTTTAGGAGTTAGCATTAGCATTAAAGCTAAGAAATATGAACTAAATTCCACAAAGCTTTGACTTCACGCGAGTGCCTTGTTTGACTGCATTGCAGCATGTCTGTTCCTCTCACAGAAGTGAAAGGACTCTTGGATTTATCTCCCTGAAAGCGCAAAAGGTCAAACGTGCCACCTGGTTTTCTCAGAATGACATATCAGCGTGAAGCACCACTCACTTTGTTCTGATGCACGCACATACACTCCCTCCGTTCTGCTTGTACTCGAGAATTATGTAACGGCTGTTTGGAGAGGATATAGGAGAAAGATGTTTTCTTGGCAAAAGCCCCTGCCTGGTTCTCTTGCCTCTTTTTTTTTTTTTTAACCCCGCCACTGTTCTGCATCTTAAGCGGAGACAGTGCGACTCCTGCGTGTGTTATTTTTCATCAAACATTTCATCTCGGCTCCACGGCACATCTGCAGCGCAGGGAAAAGCCGTAGATCATCTTGCTGCCACTGTAAACAAACACAAAGGCAGGAGGCTTTGGTCACAGAAGACATTGCTGTCTTCTCTGAGTCTCTGTGGATTGCAGCCATGATGGCAATAGCAGGTGTATGCCTTGAAATGAGAGGCAATCACCTGATAATGCTGTGATTGTTATGCATCTGTCTGGAGCATTAGAGAGAGGATAGAACTGGCAAAACATATTTACATAATTCTCCCACAAATACATGCAAATGCATATGATTACTCAACATTGGCACTGTGTATGGCGAGGCTTTAGGAGGAATCTCACAAAATCTGTCAAGAACATGTCCTATTTATTCTTTTCACAAGTCAAATTTAACCCAAAATCAAAAGAAATAAGAAATTATATATATAGTGATCTAAACAAACGGGTTTTATCGTTTACTTTAAATGTAAACTATTCGATCGGAACTGAAGAGGAAATGGCAGTGGAACTGTGAAAGAAACTCTGGCAGAATTTGATTGTGTTTTTTGTTTTGCCACATGGACGGACGTTGGCCTTTCTTTGTGTGCTATTCAAAATGGCAGCTTGGACACCAAAGAGAGACACACACAAACTCAAGCCACCTGGACTACACAGTCAAATCTGGCGCTGACATGAAAGCCAGATGTGTGTGCGCTCAAACTCTCACTTTACTGCTGCGGACAGACACGTAAGTGTGTGTGACCGCAGGAGGAGTGTGTGTCCTTGATAATTGGATAGAATCAAGAGCCATTCAGAAGGGCCTCTGTTTAACACAGTGCCTGTAGCATACGGAGGGGAACGGCGCCATTACAAGGGACTCTTTAAGGGATATTACATTCGCTCGTAAATAGAAACGGCCACGGCATTGTTTTATGAGACCCCTCTGAGGTCTTTTGTCTTGAATCTGGTTTGAAACCATCACGTTTTTAGTGTGTATAATCAGCCAGCCCATTTTATTAGTGAAAAATCAGGAACCTGTGTTCCCTTCCACTTTCTTTTGGTGGCTGGATTGTGCGAAATGATCATAGCATACATCATTTCACTTGGGTTCTTTAGCTAATGTAGAAGTGTAATTAGCATTTGTTCGCTTTGAATGCATGCGTAGAGTGTTAATTGCCCATCACGCTAACCTTTTTTAAATAAATCTTTCTTTGTGGGCATACTAACATTCATTAGCTTTGAATGCTTGAGGATGCCCTGTTGTTCCTTTTGAGTCAAAGATGACTTAGAATTGCAGAGAAGCTGTAGTGCAGCAGGGTTCTTTAGTCAATGAAGAAGTGTAATTAGCATTTGGTAGCTTCAAATGCATGCACTTCTATGCTAATGTAGACGTTAACTTTGTAAAATATATCTTCCTTTGTAGGCATGCTAACAGCATTAGTTGGTTTCAAAATTTGCGGATAGTGTCGTTGATGGCATCTTGTTCCTTTTGAGTCAAAGGTGACTAAAGAGGTTACAGGAACATTGCAGACAAATTGTAGCGTGATGTCTTTGCAAGCACGCCCGATTGCGCTGCTATCAGTGGTTTGATCTCTATATTGAGGAACGCTCTCTGGGGCGCTTAATTGGGAGTTTTAATTGGACGTTCGCCATGGTTTCTTCCTTCCATTTCCCTCACACAGACTCACTGGGGACTCCAATCTGGATTTCTCCTTTGATTATCCAGCCTTAAAAATCACACACATACATGCACTATCGTCCCTCCAGTCGTTACACAGCTGCATCTGTTTCTTTTCCAAGCGTCTGCATGATGGTTTCTCCTGCTACTAGATTTTTGCATTCTTGCATCAATCTGCAAAATTCAGGACGTACTACTTCATGTACATGCGCTGTCTCTCTGTCTGCATTTCCTGGGAGGATAAACAGCACTGCGGATTTCATAATCATCACTCACGTTAATGCGAACGCATTTAATGCGGCGTGAACCCTCCACAGCTATGGGTTGTATATGGACGGTCCAAGTGTTTATGACTATTTCAATGTTCATTTAGAAGATGTTTTGATATTGGTGTGCTAGAATGTAGATTGCAGCTTACTGCATTTTAACATTATTTTTGCAACTGCAGGGCAGTTTGATAGCTTCAAATGCCAGATCTTTCAATCTTTCTCTCTCTCTCTTTTCTCGTATCTCACCGTTTCAGTGCTGAATCCAACATGTTAGCATTAATAATGCATGGAAACGTGCAGGATTAGGAAGCCAGCCAGTCATGAGCGCAGCCCTGATTACATCTGACTGCTTGTGCTCTCCATTAAACAGAAAACACACAATCATACAGCATATTGGCGTTGGCCGGAGGTAGCGACAAAGATGCGGAGATAGAACTGAAGATATAGGACCTGGGGGGGGCATAAATGCATGTCTCGAGAGGCGCTCGACTGACTCTGTTATCTTCAGGCACTGCATCTTCTTGGCTCATAATGGCATGTTTATAAAATCCTGGGTTGTTTGCATGTTTAAAATATGGAGGTGTAGAGTTTTGCACCAAAGCAGTTCCTACCAAGTGTGACTCACATTGCGTGCAACACATTCCCGTTTTGTTAGCGAATTTATGCCAAAACCCAATGGCGTGTCGCAAAAGTTTATAGTGTTGCTGTGCATGTAGTGTCATTCCCCAACAAGTCCATAACATTCGCCTCTCCGTACAGCTCAATATTCATACACACAGGTCCTTGTGCATATTACATGATGGTGCGGTTGAAATGCGCCTCTTTTCCCAGCCTTTGAGGGCTAGCCAAGGTGGGGAACATGAATTGAGAGCATTCAGTTCGAGGAGTGCCTATATTCTGTTGTTAATAACAGTTGCAACCAAAACTAGGGTCGCATTTATTAGGAATTGCAAACAAGGTTGCTTTATCATGGGCTGAATATGGTGGGGTCCACTATTTCTTTTTAGGGTGCTTTCACACCTGAGCGTTTGTTTTGGAACCTGGTGCGTTTTCTCCCTTGGCTCGGTTCGGTAAGGCATATGTGAACACGGCAATCGCACTCGGACCCGCACCAAAACAATCACTCTGAGACCGCCTGAACGAGGTCTGATTGCAAACGAACTCTGGAGCAGTTCGCTTGTGGTGTGAAAGAAATCCGACCCAACGGACCAACGAACCAAACGATATCATATTTTATAGTGGGAAATGCGTTATATGAAATGCAGCAGTGTTCGATTCTGTGAGTGAGCACATTAATTACTGCAGTTAAAAACCAAAGAACACCTCATCATCTTAAAATGTTGTGTAATCGCGCTTATCCGTGCAAGTCTGCATGACAAAGCCTTGATTCCCGCTCTTGCTGCATTATATCATTCATATAGTGTTTCATTGCATCTCAACACTTCTTGACAGCGCTGAGCGATACAGAGAGAGCGTGCTTGAATTAATGTGAATATAATTGAACAGCGATAATGACGGCTACATTCGTATAGTGTTTGCATGTGTCTCAACACACAAACTTGTCAATCATTTTAATGGATGACACTGAGAAAACTCTGACCAATAAGGGGACAGTTGTACATGCATGTGACTTGCATAAACACATTTTGGTGCGCTTTGAAATATTGCCTTGTGATAGCAAACCGAACCAAGAAGAAAATGCAACATTGTAACAAATGTAGTCCCTGTTTCGGAACAATGCAATCAATCTACAGGTGTGAAAACACCCTTAATGTCTTGTTGCAGTGAAACTTCACGTTCCAGACATGGTGAATGGGAGCTACTTTAGGATTCGGACTTGGGCGGCCAGCGTAGGGGAGCGTCGTAAATCAGCGTGGACATATTCCACCTCTTTGTCTGGGTATGCCGTGCCCGCTTTGGCCCTCCAAATCCCTCGACGGACTCTTTCGATTGTTTATGTGGGGCGGAATTTCAAGTGTCGCCATGCAGGTTGACAGGAAACCCCAAGCTGACAAGCCAGCTGTCACTAGGTCCTCACTCGCGCATTATGACTTCCAGGCTTTCTGGAAACGTAACACGCTGCACAACTAGCGGTGCAGACTGACACGGCGTGTGTATGTGATGACTGTGTTATTGTGTTGAAGACACAAAGGACTTATTATTAAAGTTTGAAGTGTCTCACGTGCCCTCTGGGGAGAAGAACAAGAGAGTCCTGTTGCAGTGCGTTATGTCGAGATCTTGGCTTTTTGGGGACATTTGACAGTTTGGTTTTTGGTGTTGATGAAGCGTTACAAAGTTTTTTCTGTAATGAAGTAATGTTTGGGACGTCTCTTTATTTTTTGGAAATCCCATTACATTTACAGTTATTATAAATATTTTTTACTTTAAATATATTGTATACAGAATTATTAGAATAATATTTCGGTCACACTTTATATTAAGTGGCCTTAACTACTATGTACTTACATTTAAATTAATCATTTGATACAATGCACTTATTGTGTACATACATGTTTTTACATTGTACTTATATTTTAAAAACACCTGCATGTAGTTACATCTGTAATTAATTTCTGTAATTACATTTATAATTACACTGTTGACCCATCCCTTACACCTTACCCCTACCCTTAAACCTACCCATACCACCAAAGCTTTCCCTACCCGTACCCCACCTCAATAGCAGCAAATGTTTTGCAATTCAATATGAACCCAATAAGTACATTGTACTGATTTTTTGGTGTAAATACATAGTAGTTAAGGCCACTTAATATAAAGTGGGACCAATATTTCAAAACTTTTTTATTTTTATTAGGAATGCACAATGTGTGTCTGTATCATATTGGTTTTTCGATGATTTATTATTTTTATTATTTGTTTTGTTTATCTGTCCATACTGATCAAAATTGTTTATTTAATTATTATGCTTGTTAGTTTTTTACATTTTAAATGACCTTTTCCTAACTCATTATTTTAAATTATTAACACAATTCTTTAGCTAATGATAATTTTTTTGCATATTGTACATTATAATGTTATGATGCGTGGAGCATTTAGTGTTTTTTGTGTTTGATGTCTAATTTATGTAGACGTTTACATTTATTTTGTAGCTATATAATGCACAATGAGAATTGTGCATTATATAGCAAAGAATGCACAATGTGTCAGTACCATGTCTTTGATCATATTATTATTATAATTATTATTACATTTTATTATTTATCCATAATGTCCAATATTGGATATTTTAGTATACATGCTCATTTTTCTTATTTTCACAGTTAAATTATGTTTGCCATCATTTAAAAATCACTTCATTTAATCTTTTAAAATCAGATTTTTCACATTATTATTTATTATTTTATTATTTAAAATTCATTTACATGTAGCATTTAGTGGTTTATTTCTGATTTATTTATTTAACATTGGCCATTTGTCGGTTCGTTTAGTAGCTCCTCGACTTCCACTGTTGGTCCTCCACCAGATCCCGAGGGTACACATTAAAAAAGGTGCCAGCTTGGACTTGTTTGAACACCCTTATTGAGTCACACAGGCCTGGAGGTTCGTCTACAGAAGACACACTCACTCTTTAGAGTCTCAGTGATTCATGTCAACATCTCTTTCATTCTCGATGTGAGCGAGTGCTTCCGAAAGCAACTACACGTGTTCGCGCGTCTCTTGCCATCTTGCCATCTGATGTTCTTGCCATCTTTAATTAAATGGTGTACAAGCACGTTCGCCGGGTTTCCGCCCCGCCTGTGTGAGAAACACAGCAACCCGCAAGTCGACTCCCGAGGCAAAGAGTGGTGACGGGGGGATTAATCGCAATTTGGCTAAAACAAAGAGACGCCGTCTGAAATATTGATGAGTGTCTTGGTAATTACAAGATGGGCGGATAAGTAAATAATGACGAGATCCAGCGATAATGCCTGACTAATTATGAGTTGTGTAAAACTGCAATTGGGAGTCTGTGAACAGGCTCAAAGTCAACGTTCTGGTAAAGCGTGTGAATGAACTTGATGGTTGGCTGGTGAAAATATGTTAACATACTGGCGTTTATCTCTCTCGCCTGTCAGTGAACGCCATTACTCATCAGGATTCTTCTGTTTTGTCTCCTCCAGAGTGCCAAACGTCCAGTGTGCCGACCCCTCGTCTCCAGCCTGTGGGGCCGCGGCTCTCCAGCCAGGTCAAAGGTCATCTGCAACATGATGCCAGCCGGCCACCTGCCCATCCTGCTCTCCCTGAGCGCCCTGCTGCTGTCTCCGCTGCTCACCGGCTCCTTGGCCTTATGTAAGCAAACTAAGATGAAACTCAAGCTTAAAAGTCAAGTTAAAGTCTCGAGTGTCTTATCATTTTGCTCTTTTTTTTTACCCCCACCAAGAATTAAGTGTTAGTGTCATGCAAATGTTAAGACTTCATGAGTAATTGGTTAAGGGCAGCCAATGTAGGGTCGACATCAGCGCAGTACCTTTGCAGGCCCACTGTTGGCAGATCTAGTGGTTGAGGGCGGCCCTTTTTGGGTTGACCACGACGTAGTACCATTGCAGGCCGTGAACTCAAGCCTTAACATGAGGGATGGTTCATAACATCCAATAATCTGCTGATTAATTAGGAGATTTTTTGCATTCAAATACTTTTGTAAAGCATTTTTTCATGCATTATGTTTCTGACTAAATTCAAGCTTTACTGAACATTATGGAGGGTTCACGATGGTCAACTAGTTGGCTAATAACCTGCTCGTCAATTAAGAAATTTGGCTATTTTTTGCATTTGTTTACTTGTGTAAAGTATGTTTCTGGCCTTATGTATACAACGAATTTCAAGGTTAAAACTAAACTCAAGATTTACTGAACATTATGGATGGGTCATGATAGTCAGCTGGTTAAGAGGCCTTCCCATTACCTGCAAGTCGATAAAGAAATGTGACTTTTTTTGCATATGTTTACTTGCATAGGAAATATGTTTCTTGCCTTATGTTTGTGACAATTTTCAAGGTTAAAGCTAAACTCAAGAGATGGGTCACATTGGGCAACTAGTTGACTTTGAGAAATTTTGAGACTTTGGCTATTTTTTTGCATTCATATACTTGCATTAAGTATGCTTCTAGGCTTATGTTTACTTTTTTAAAGGTCAAAACTAAACTCAAGCTTTACTTAAAGGAGCAGTATGTAGGATTTCTGTCCGCTAGAGGTCGCTAAAGGCTTATTCAATGATGACGCTAAATTTGAGCGCAGAATCAAGTGGTCTTCACCTCAACGGACGGTGCAAAAGAATAGGGATTGGACTCTGGAAGAAATCATGTTCATGGATGAGATTATTAACATTACTGTAGTGTGAAGCAGAGCAGGAGTGAGTGTTGTGGAGCTGAACGAGGAGCTGGAGCGATTGCGCAACACACGCCTCACGAGCAGCGGGACTTTTATTATGACACAGTCGCCGGCGCTGCTTCCGCTTTTCCTGGATGGCTTGTGTTGATAAATATCATGCAATTCATTTTAAAACGTATTGTATGAAGGAGAAAATGCTGTATTACTGTTACTAAAAATAAAGCTGCATCTGATTATGCTATGTTAGCTACTTCACAAAATAGTGTTTTTCTCTGAGGCATGGTAAAGCATGGTACTCGCAAAAAATCAAGAAAATTAGATTTAAACAATAAGACTAAACGTGTTGAGCTATATAACAATAATTAGTTTTCTGTCTATAAATATATCAAAACAGTTGTTCCCTTGACTATTAAAACATGTAAATATTAAAGCGTCTTTGGCGTTTCCATGGTTTCTACAAAATAAAAGCGGAAACCGAGGGTAACGCGGGTATGACGCCATCGACAGGCGACTCCTCACACGTCCCGGAGCCTTGGTTAAAATCGCAATTTTCTCACGATTTACAAATAGTTGGAAACATTTGGGATATTGTAAGTACTCAAGTGAATGAAATATATAACACTGGCCTAGTGGTTTTTGGATATTTTACTGCAAAATTCTTACATATTACACCTTTAACATTATGGATGGGTAATGATGGACAACTGGTAAACTAGCTGTCCAATAACCTTCTCTAGTCGATCAAGAAATTTGGATTTTTGTCAGAAAAGTTATTTTTTTAGGTCCGTTGAACCCAAAACCAAGCTAATTATATAGGACTTCCTTAAAACTGATTAATCGACTAGTTGTTCAGGCGACCCACTGACTAGTTTTTTAAAAGTGTATAGTTTCATGTATTCACAGTTTCAAGGCTGTTTCATAAAAAAATGAAACGCTGGTGGGTTTAAGGATCTCCCCGTACACGTAGAGACGTAAAGCGCGAGATCACTGTTTATCGGATTATTTCGTCTCTCTTTTCCTGTTTATATCTCTTCATCAGACGGATCGGGGCCTGCGCTGTCTTTTAATTTCCAAGGCTCGAAGTCAGGATTTGTTCTGCACCATTTCTCCCCTAAGATGGGTTTAGAGACGCATTAGGGAAACAAAACAAAGAGTCAAGTGAAGTAAAGAGGGGCGAGTGCGAGCGCGGGATGAAAGCGGAGGTAAAGCCTCCCCCTGCTGCTTTCAAGCCTAAAATAGGTGTAATTCAAGCGCCGCCTGAGAGATAATGTGAGAATGGGCCGCTGTCAGATACGCCACGTCTTTGTGTGCCCGACATTGTTCTGTTCTCCTATTTGTTGGTTTTATAGGGCGGCCCAGAAAAGAGAGAAGGCAACACGTCTGATGCCTTCACTTTGTATGCAATGAGGGTGAGCGAAACTATCACTAGTTGTACGTCTAGTTGATTAATCGACCGGTAAGATTATTCTGGATTCAGGTTCACATTTATAAGGAGGCGGTTACTTCATATGCGTTCAAAAAATGGCTAGACGTAACAAAATGGATTAGTTTAAAAGAACAATAAACAAAGCTGGGACATGTAAAACAGTGCAAGACTTTGTAATTAACATTTGAGATGGTTCATCTAATAACCTGCTAGTTGATTTGGCATTCATATACTTGTGTAAAGCATTTTTCACATATTATATTTACAACTAAACTCAAACTTTACTTAAAGGGTTAGTTCACCCAAAAATGAAAATGATGTCATTAATGACTCACCCTCATGTCGTTCCAAACCTTCGTTCATCTTCGGAACACAAATTAAGATATTTTAGATTTTCTGTCCCTCCATTGAAAATGTATGTACAGTAGACTGTCCATGTCCAGAAAGGTAATAAAAACATCATCAAAGTAGTCCATGTGACATCAGTGGGTTAGTTAGAAGCTTTTGAAGCATCGAAAATACATTTTGGTCCAAAAATAACAAAAACTTTGACTTTATTCAGCATTGTCTTCTCTTCCGGAATCCTTTCCATTGAATTGATTCCATTGAATTGATTTCATTGAACTGATTCCATTGAACTGATTCCATTGAATTGATTCCATTGAACTGATTCCATTGAATCCTTTCATCTGTCGGCGTTGGTAATGCACTTTTACGTCGTTGTTTTTGGCGATTAGGACATCCGCGACATGCACACTTATGCACCATTTTAAAAAAATATAGCAATACCAAAAATACAAACAATGTAGAATAGCTTGAATACAGCGTGCGTCTCCCTCAGAATGTAAACGAAGCTCTGCCGCACCGGATAACACGTCAGCAGCGTCTTACGTCAGCAGCGTCACTGCGGAGTCGTGAACCACACTCCGGAGCAGAAGGGGGCGGTAATGCACCAATAAGCTGGATGCCAACCGCCATCAAACAGGAAAGAAGACGAAGAAGAGGCGGAGTCGTGAACACGGATTGACAACAGACTCGGAAGAGAAGACAATGCTGAATAAAGTCATAGTTTTTGTTATTTTTGGACCAAAATGTATTTTTGATGCTTCAAAATGTCGCGGATGTCCTAATTGCCAAAAACGAGCGAAAAAGTGCATTACCAACGCTGACAGATGAAAGGATTCAATGCAATCAATTCAATGGAATCAGTTCAATGGAATCAATTCAATGGATGGAATCAGTTCAATGGAATCATTCAATGGAATCAATTCAATGGAATCAGTTCAATGAAATCAATTCAATGGAAAGGATTCCGGAAGAGAATACAATGCTGAATAAAGTCGTATTTTTTGTTATTTTTGGACCAAAATGTATTTTTGATGCTTCAAAATGTCGCGGATGTCCTAATTGCCAAAAACGAGCGAAAAAGTGCATTACCAACGCTGACAGATGAAAGGATTCAGTGCAATCAATTCAATGGAATCAGTTCAATGGAATCAGTTCAATGGAATCAATTCAATGGAAAGGATTCCGGAAGAGAAGACAATGCTGAATAAAGTCGTAGTTTTTGTTATTTTTGGACCAAAATGTATTTTCGATGCTTCAAAAACTTCTAACTAACCCACTGATGTCACATGGACTACTTTGATGATGTTTTTATTACCTTTCTGGACATGGACAGTATACCGTACATACATTTTCAATGGAGGGACAGAAAATCTAAAATATCTTAATTTGTGTTCCGAAGATTAACGAAGGTCTTACGGGTGTGGAACGACATGAGGGTGAGTCATTAATGACATAATTTTCATTTTTGGGTGAACTAACCCTTTAATATTATACATTCATGTACTTGCATAATTTCTCACCTTGTGTTAACAGCTAATCTCGAGGTTAAGATTAAAGTCGCAAAACCAGTGCAAACTTCATAATTATGCATTTTAGAAAGCAACGTCACATAAGACCGAGCTAGAAGCGAGTGCATTTAGTAGCATGTGTTTTGAGTTTTATGTTTATTTTTACACAGCCTGTTTGTTTACAGACACTTGCGTCTCTAATTTACGTTTTAATATTGAAATTTTGTACAAATCAGTTCACGGTTGTTGAGATCTCTTCTTTAGCCTCCGTTTGTTGTCCGTTTCTGCTCAGTGTAGTCTGGGAGAAACAGTTGAGACATTTGTTTTAATAACCTGCCTTTCTTTTTATCACCGTAGGGTATATAATCTCTCACTGTCAGTCTCTGTTTTTTAATCGTGACGTGTGTCTCGTGTCTGTGCGCAGACCGCTGTGATTCAGATGTTTACTAGGCAGCACACATCGTCCCAGAGCTCTAATCACTCCACCCCCCCTCAAACCCCCCGGCCACCGAAACCCTCCGCACGCCGCCGTCTGATTGGCTGGGATGTCATCTGCTGTACTCTCACAGGCTCTGATCGCTAATTACTGTCTTGACAGTTTGTCGTACAGCAGCACAACATTTTGTTGTTGTTCTTGTGTCATTTTCAGTGTTGGAGAAGCTTTGAAACTAATTTGTGAAGTTTCCAACACTGATTAATCAATTTCTTTACTTTTTTTTCTTGTTAATATCTCATTTCACTCTGAAATGCATCAAATGCGGATGTAAAAATTGGGTTGCGATCTGTTTTGCATCATTTTTGTTCTTATAGCACCTGTTTTAAAGGTGCGGCCCACACACGTCATGCAGGTGGACTTGTGGTCGTACAGCTGCGCCACACACGGGCTTTTATTTAGACACTCTCACACACAAAGCGAGTAGATGTCACCTCTGCGAGAGGTTGCCAACTGCATGATGTCATCCTTACCGCTTCCCTCACGCTCGCCTGGTGCTCATAAATCAACATGTGGAGGAGACGTTTTTAATCAAAAAGAAAAAAGGGCTGTGAATAAATCTGGCCTGTGGTAATAAAGCTGGGGGCTTGTTTGTGTGTGTGTGTGTGTGTGTGCAGAAAGTCCAGCAGCTTTACATTTACATGATTAGCTTATGAGTGCACACACACACACACACACACACACGCAGTGTCCATCCTCACTATATATACACTGCCTGGCTACAAAACAAAAGTTGCTGTTTGGATTTAAATAAGCAAATGCATAAGAGTGTATGACTGGATCATTTTTGCAGTGATTATTGTGTTTCTAACATGTTATATGTCTGGCAACAGATGGTCTTCTAACCCTAATTGATGGAGTGTGTAGCTTTTCATTTCTTAAACAACCATTTCTTAAACAACACATCATGGCCATATTAGGGCCCTATGAAATCCGTTTTATTTTTTCCCAAATTCCATTTTATTTTTTTCCAAATTCCGTTTTTTCCATTTTAATTTTTCTGGATTCCGTTTTTTTTTTTTTTTTCTTTTCATTTTAAGTTTTTTGGACTTGATTTTAATGGTTAAATTAATTTTTAATAATCAAAAAGAATGTCTAATTAAAAGAATTCCTAAAACAACAAATGTATTCTTTAAAAAAAATATTATATATATTATATATATATATAATATATATATATATATATATATATATAAAAAAAAAAGTTTAATTTCATGATTAAAAGAAATTCAATTAATGTTATCCGTTAATTTGATTGCCAGAAAAATTAAAATATGCAACAGAATTTTTTTTCAGAAATTCTGTTGCGTATTTTAATTTTTCTGGCAATCAAATGAACGGATAACATTAATTGAATTACTTTTAATCATGAAATTAAACTTTTTTTGTCAGACAAAGTGCTTCACAACAGAGCTTTACTGTTATAATTAAAACATGAAAGAAAAACTGAGATTGTTCCTTAAAAATATAGTTTTAATAGTTTATTATTATTATTATAAGTCTGTTAGTGTTAGTATTATTATTACATTGAAGCGTATCTAAATTTTACTGTACAGAAGTAATGTTTCTGTCAAGTTCAAACTTTTTTTATTTTGACGGGTTGTCAAGAGCTTTGAGTTACTGTGTGTTTATGGTATGACAATAGATTTTCTTAAATAAAACGATAAAATGCTGATGAAATGAAGTGACTTTTGAAGATGAATTTTTCGCGTTCAAGAGTCGACAGAGGATGAAAACACTGTGTGTGTGTGTGAGGTAAATGAAACCGCGCTTCTGCGCCACTGCATTCATTTCAGAGACACACAAACATGCAGGATTCATATTTAAATAGTCTTTTTGTGGTTTAATATTCACAGACACTAGTCTATATCGTTATTTAATTTAAGTGCACTGACCTGCTTTTTATTCATTCATCAAAAATTTGACAAATTCCGTGACATTCCGCGTTATAGAGTAAATTCCGTTTTTATGAATGGATTCCGCGATTCCGTCCGCGTTTTCTGCATCGCGGAGATCATAGGGCCCTACCATATTCCAGGATGACAATGTCAAGATTCATCAGGCTCAAATTGTGAAAGAATGTTTGGGAGCGAGCATGAAGAATCATCTTCACACATGAAAATCCAGATCTGAAATTAATTGAAAGTCTTTGGGATGTGCTGGAGGAGACTTTACAGAGTGCTCACCTCTTGCATTGTCAATACAAGATCATGAGCAAAAATTGATGCACCTCTTGATGGAAATAACATCACAACATTTATTTCCATCAGGAGGTGCATCAATTTTTGCTCAAGATCTTGTACTGACAATTAGGGCTGCATGATTAATCGCAATTAACATGAAATCATGGTTAAACTGATATGGCTTAGTGCGATTATTAAAATTCGGCTTTGTAATTAGTAGTAAATGGTGAAAGCACTGCGATTTTGAGTCGCTTATTATGTGCATTTGAAAAAACAACATCTTTCCAAACATGAGAAGCATTTATGAACCTCTTGTCCAACAAAAGACAGCATTTAATAACATGTTTTTATTCCAAACTCACTTCATAACATCAGTTGAGAGTTTGATGTGGCTTCTTACACAGAATAAGGCACACAACATATTATTCCATAGTATTATTTACATGTTGATTAGCATTGCATTATAAATATACTTTATTATCATGAAAATACCCTGATAAACCATATATTGTCATAGTCGTGTGTTTATTAATCAATCAAAGCATTTCAATCTTTTGTTTATTCAGCTCCAGCAATAGTATGATGCCCGTTGGGATTTCCTGGAATGATGTGGTTATCGTACTTCTGCGGGGCATATCTGCGCAAGAGCGCCCTCTGGCTTTCAGATGGACCATTTACTACTGATCACAGAGCCGTGCTTCACTGACAAGCTGCGCATAAATAAATCGCAGCCTTTGCCAAATCACGTGCGGTTTAATTTGGATTAATCGTGCAGACAATGCATGAGTCATGTGTGAAAATGAGTCCCTCCCAATCATTCTTTCACAATTTGAGCCTGATGAATCTTGACATTGTCATCCTGGAATATGGCCATGATGTGTCTTCCTACATGGTTGTTTAAGAAATGAAAGCTACACACTCCATCAATTAGGGTTAGAAGAACTGCTGCCAAAATATAACATGCTAGAAACATAATAATCACTGTAATAATGAGCCTCTTATGCATTTGCTTATTTAAATCCAAAAAGTGACCCTTTTTTTGGCCGGGCAGTGTACATATGATCATGAGAAACAGTTTCAGTACAGTGTGTCCAGACTTTTGATTGCTAGTGTATGTATTAGCATTATATCAACCCGCGCTTTAGTCTCTATCCTTCAGTCTGGGATGAGGCGTCAGATGGGGGTCCACATTCCCACAGTCCTCCACACGAGCTCTAAAAACAGTCCGTTCAGCTTGGGTGTGCCTCCGTCTAACCACACAACACCCAATCTGAACCTCTCACCCCCCTGAAAAACCTCCAGCGTCCAGACACCCTGTCCAGCGCCGCGCTGACCAGACCAAAATACCCCGTGTCGAAACTGTACACCACAATCTGCACAATGCTGTGGTCCATAAAAATCACGTTTGTGTTTCTGCTCGCTCAGAATACCATTGCTCAATAACGGAGGCTTGTGTTGTTCTTTCAGTTCCAGTGTTTATGTTCTTGCATGGCGGGAAATCTACAATGATTTCCTGTGGCCGTCGCTATATTAGGAATCCCGCCAAAGGCTTAGTTGTTGTCGTTCCTCTGAATGATGCTCGCTACGTCGGGATATTTCGGGAAGCGGCATGCCACGGCACGCTGTAGCGTTTAGCAATCTCCTTAAGTGTCCGCATGCAGCCTGCGCCCTTGCCAGCTCCCCTTCGCTTTGATTGACTCGGGCAGAAAGTGACGAGAGCGATTTCAATAATTTATTTTCCCTTTGAAGTTTCCAAGTGAGAGATTTCAGTCCCCTAAGGGAAAGTAACCCCCCCTCGCCTTGTCTCTTTAAAGTTATCAGCTAAAACGCCTGAATGTCCCTCATTACCTGCCTTGTACAGTGCTGCGGTTTAACCTCCCCAACACAGCTCGATTGCTAAAGTAAATCTCTGATTTTCACATCTGTGGACCACACCAAGGTTCATTCAGGTTGCTTGTTAAAGGGATAGTTAGCCGAAAAATAAATCCCGTCATCGTTTACTCACCCTTATGATGTTCTTTCGTAGAGCACCAAAGGAGACGTTTTGACGAGTGTTTGTGCTGCTCAAGGGCATGTCAAGCTCAAGAAACTAGAAAAGCACAGTAAAACTGTATTCCAAGTCTTTACAGGCAAAATATGTTGAAGTTTACTTTATTAAAGCAAATAATGACGTGTATAAATTTGGCGCTCCAAGTTGGATGCTAATTTCTGCCGTTTGAATATGCAAAAGTACAAATCATATTTCAAAATAGGAGGGTTAGTTTGTTGAAAAAGAAATCCTGCCATCGTTTATTCACCCTCATGTCGTTTCAAACCCTACCTTTTCTTTTGTAGATCGCCAAAGGAGATCTCGACAAATGTTCATGTTGCTCTTTTCCAAGAAGTGTGACTAGTGCATGTCAAGAAAAAGCACAGGAAAACTTGTTTGTATTCCAAATGCATTAATGTCGTAATTAAAAATATTGGACGCTAAGTTGGTGCAGATTTCCACGGTTTCTTGTGTTGTCAAGTTTAAATATGCGAAAGTACAAATGAGATTTCAGATTTATGAAAGAAAGAACGTGTTTTGCACTCAAATATATCGTGCAACTTTAGAAGATTTGGAATATATGGATCTTGTTATCGTTTACATTCCAAACCCATGACTATTTCTTTCATAGAGCACCAGAGGAGATGTTTTGACGGATGTTCGTGCTGCTCTTTTCCAATAATTGTGACTAAGGCATGTCAAACTCAAGAAACTACAAAAAAAGCACAGGAACATTAGTAACACTTCAGTATAGGGAACACATATAAACTATTTACTACGACTTTTCCCTCAATAAACTCCTAATTTACTGCTTATTAATAGTTAGTAATGTAGTTGTTAAGTTTAGGTATTGGGTAGGATTGGGAATGTAGAAATAAGGTCAAGAGCCTAGTTAAAAGACCTTAAAATAAAGTGTTACCGAACATTTTCCCATACGATTTGTGCAAAGTCTTTGCAAGCAAAATACATTGAAATTTGCAAAGTTATTAAGTTGGCTTGAAAAAGCCAACTTACTGTTATGCTATTTTCTTCTGAGACTAAAATTTCCAACTCTAACTCCTCCTAGAGCTTTAACTCTACATACTCCAAACTCGGGTCAGATCTTCAGACTGTTCTGACTTAGTGTGCTATATCTTTTCTAACTGATCGGACTTACGGTTTTCCTAAAAAAGACTGTTAAAGCTTGGAAAAATCCCATTGACTTTCATTGACAGAATGTTCAAATGAGCCAAGACTTTCAAACTCCAACTGTCAAAATTCAAATTTAAACTATGGAAGCCCATTAGACTCAAAAACTCAATTAGACTCAAGTGCCATTCTATGTACTATTTCTAATCCATTGAAACTCATTGAAACTCATTAAACTCTATCTATCTATCTATCTATCTATCTATCTATCTATCTATCTATCTATCTATCTATCTATCTATCTATCTATCTATCTATCTATATCTATCTATCTATCTATCTAAATCTATCTATCTATCTATCTATCTATCTAAATCTATCTATCAAACTAAGTCTAGCAACACCCTATGAACCACCCCGAGTACCCTAGCAACTGCATAGCAACACCTTAGCGACCACCCCAAATACCCTAGCAACCGCATAGCAACACCATAGCGACCCCCGATTACCCTAGCAACACCATAGCGACCACCCCAAATACCCTAGCAACCGCATAGCAACACCATAGCGACCCCGATTACCCTAGCAACCACATAGCAACACCATAGCGACCACCCTGAGTACCTTAGCAACCGCATAGCAACACCCTAACGACCACCCCGAGTACCTTAGCAACCGCATAGCAACACCCTAGCAACCACATAGCAACATCCTAGCAACCGCGTAGCAACACCCTAGCAACCACCCAGAATACCTTAGCAACCATCCCGAGTACCCTAGCAACCATATAGCAACACCCTAGCAACCACTCAGAGTACCCTAGCAACCGCATAGCAAAACCTTAGCAACCACACAGAGTACTCTATCAAAATTACTAAACTAAAACTGAAACTTTCAAACTTTTAAAACTGCTTCAAACTTTCTGGACCGGCTTTTTCAAGCCAACTTAAAGTTTGTCTCGACAAACTTATTTATCTAGTTATACTTTATCATGTCATTTGCTTTAATTAATAACCTTGGCGCTCCAAGTTGGATGCTAATGGTACGGATTTCTGCTATTTCTTGCGTGTAAAGTTTGAATGTGAAAGTTTTAGGTCCTGTCATCGTTTACTCACTCTCACGTCATTCCAAACCCATGACTTTTGCTTTCGTAGATCGCCAAAGGAAGCATTTCAACAAATGTTCGTGCTGCTCTTTTCCAAGAATTGTGACTAAGAAAGGTCAAGCTCAGGAATCAGCAGAAAGCACTGGACAGTATGCAACTCTTTGCATGTGAAATAGTTGCCTTCAGTGTCCTATAATGATGACCAGATAATGATACCTTTGAACTATTTCCATTTTGTCGACATCGAAGGCAACTAGAGCAATATATAAACAAACCTTTATGCAGTTGGTCTTCAGTATGTATAGCGAGGCCGAAGATCAATTTTCAGCCAAGGCTGGACAATAAAGTACAACTAAACTAAATATGTTGACATTTGCAAAGTTATTAGCTCAGGCGAATAATCAAGAGAATATTGTCATACTTAAAAACATTGGCACTCCAAGCATTTTTGAATATACAAACACATTATATTTCAGTTTTACAATGGAAAGAACTTAAATTTCTTCCTCGATCACAATATGCTTACAGTTCAAACACAAATAAAGTCTTAATTAAAGACGGTGCAGATTTCGGCAATTGAGAATTTCAGACATTCATAGGAAAGGACTTGATTTTCTGTCTGTTTCTCATGCAAATCTATCGAATGACGTCAGGAGACTTGGAATATAGTCGTTTGGACTAGTATTATGGGTTTTTTTTGCTTTGCTTATATGCTTTCATTGTATGGAAAAGAGCAGCTTGAACACCCATCAAAATATCTTCCACAAAACAGTAGGTTTCAGATGCATGATGGTGTGTAAATTACATTTTCATCTCTTTAAAATCCTCCTCTAGACGATTTGACCAGCAGATGGCGCCTTTGTGGCTCGTGTCACCTCCACCTGCTGTATATATAGACGCACACACACTTTCCTGAGCAGCCCAGATTAATCTTGAAGCAGATTAGCAGGCTCGGATTTGCTGAATGTCAAAAATGATTATTGCATGTCACATTCGTGATCCTGCATCACCAGCTGAGCCCTTTCCCAGAGTCCCATCAGAGTCCATAGATTGAAAAGACTCTCTTTGTGGCTCCAAGATCAGTTTGCAAGCAAATTTGGTGACTATTTGAATTTCTTTCAAAGTATGAGAGAATAAACAGTTAATCAAGAGGCCTTTGACAGTATTACATGTACTGAAGTGAATATTTGATGATGCTGTTTGTGTTTTTGATCAGAACCCAGTCGTTTTAGTTTGTTTATTGTTCTCATTTGCATAATTGATGTCACGGCTACAATTAAAAGCGGTCAACCATTGAATTCAAGCCTGACTGACATAATGATGTTGTTTGTGTTGTCTTTCCTTGGCTAGTGAGGCTCTTTATTCAGCAGTATATCCTGCTTGTCTCCTTCCCTTCATATCTGTGTATTTTATCATGATCTCCTTGCGAATATTCGTGATGTGAGATTCCCACGGCCCGTGCCGTCCACTCCGAGGACTTTAACCCTCGAGCGATTGCAGGTGTCCGTTTTTGCGAGGCCTGTCAACAAGTACCAATCGCACGAGGACGCTGCAAATCACATTAGATTGTTGCAATTTCCTCCTCGTCTCAGTGGCCCGGCTGTTGCAAAATTGGCCTTATTGTTAAACTTAATTTCCTAAAGCTCTCGGTAGACTTTGACTTACTCACCCCGCACCTGCTAAAGATTTTCTTATCCAGACTTCTCCAGAAAAAAAGTGGCTCTTTGGGGTCGGCTTTAAGTATCATAATCAGCGGTAATTGTAGTAATATGACAGGAGAATTGTGGGAAGAGGACAAGCACTTCCTGTTGTTGATGGATTGTGCACTTGCATAGAGCATCTTTATGAGCCCTTGTTCATTTAAGTCCTATTTTCTACTTTATTTTTTGAGAAAACAAAATAGACACGAGACAATTTTTGACATGCAGATTAAAAATAAGAGATGCACTGAGCTAATAATATTGAGAAGCAAAAGTCCGCATTACTGCACCAGTAAATCTCATCCGATAATTGAAATGTTTAATATACTGTATCTTGTTTGTTTGTTTGTTTGTTTAAAAACTGAAAAGTCATTGTATTAAAGAAACTAGTGTATTCAATTAATTATTATTTTTATAATTTTTATTTTACTTTTTAAGAGTGAACTCATTGTATTATAAATCGGTGCATGAGAGACAAATGGCATTTATTATTATTATTATTATTATTAATATTATTATTTTACAATCTCAATTTTGATTTTATTATTTAAATTATTTATCATTATTTTATTTTATTTTATTTTATTTTAAAAATGAAAAGTCATTGCATTAGACAAACTGGTACAGATCTCAATTCAGAGATCTCAATTGTTTTTATTATTTTAATAATACTTTTTATGATTGAACTCATTATTTTAAAGAAACCGGTGCATGAATCATAATGCCATTATCGAAATTCAATTTCTCAATTTTATTTTATTTCATTATTTTGCAAAATTTTTATTATTAAAATTATTTATCATATTTTATTTATTTTATTTTATTTAAAAATGAAAAGTCATTGCATTAGACAAACTGGTACAGATCTCAATTCAGAGATCTCAATGTGTTTTTATTTTTTTAATACTTTTTATGATTGAACTCATTATTTTAAAGAAACCGGTGCATGAATCATAATGCCATTTTTTATTTTATTTTATTTTATTATTTTATTTTTTTATTTTATTTTATTTATTTATTTTTATTTTATTTTATTTTTATTTAAAACTGAAAATTCAATTCACACAATCTCAATTTTGATTTTATTATTAATTATTTATCATTATTTTATTTTATTTTACAATCGCAAATGTGATTTTATTATTAAAATTATCATTATTTATTTTATTTATTTTATTTTAAATGAAAAGTCATTGCATTAGAGAAACTGGTACAGATCTCAATTCAGAGATCTCAATTGGTTTTATTATTTTAATAATACTTTTTATGATTGAACTCATTATTTTAAAGAAACCGGTGCATGAATCATAAATGCCATTATTTTATTTTATTTTATTTTATTTTATTTTATTTTATTTTATTTTTATTTTATTTTATTTTTTTAAAACTGAAAATTCAATTCACACAATCTCAATTGTGATTTTATTATTAGAACTATTTATCATTATTTTATTTTATTTTAATGTTTAAGACATTATCTAATAGGAACCGGTGTGTTAGTCCCAAGTGGCGCTGTCACGCTGGGCCGTCTTAAGACCCAAATGACCCCTTATGGTTATGATGACCTCATGAAAACATCTGCACAAAAACCACATTTGACCTTTACTGCCATCTGTTTCAAAATCACTTTCTGAGTCGATTTAGTTGCTCACAGATGCTCCACAACTGCGTTTCTGAGTTATGCTCTGCATTACGCCGATATTATAACTAGATATTTACAGTCAAACCAAAAATTATTCAGACTTTTTTGATATTTTTGATATATTTTTACTAGTGGGTGCAGGACACTATGGTTCATTTATGTGAGTGAGGATAGCAATATTTTATTACCATCTTTTTAAACTATAGTGAATAAACCGTATTAATGAAATGTTCAAGGTGTCTGAGTAAATTTTGGTTTGACTGTATATCATGTTTTTCCCATCCTTCCTCTCCTGGTTGGGACTGTTAGTCTTCTGCATCTTCTGATGAGGCCTTCGCAGCAGACGATTAGCCAGCGCCACTAGTGAGAGACGCCCGAGTCGCGTGTTTCCATGGCGATGTCTGAAGTCAGATCTGTTGACCGATAGGCGTGTTGGTTTCATGTGGCCGGAGAGAGAAAGAGAGAGTCCAATTGAACCGCGGTCGGTCTGAAGTCAGTCGAGCACACGGCCACAAATCTCTGCGTTCAAGCAGGCGAAGCTAAACCTGCGGCAGTCCTTTTCCTCTCCAGACACTCACCAGGACTTTCTCTTCTAGTTTTACTCGTTCATCACAAAGACTTTCAGTTAAAAGACCTCTTTTGTCATTTTGGGGTTGCTGTGAATCTAAAGACGACCTTGTTTGTGTCTATGATTGTAGCAAGCGTATGTTAGTGGACAACACCACGGTTTTTACAGGTAGCTTGTTGGCCAAAAAAATCATCGCATCATGTCGTTCCAAACCCGTATGACTATTTTTCCTCCGTAGAGCGCAAAAGGAGACGTTTTGACGAACATTCACGCTGCTCTTTTACAAGAATAGAGTGACCAGAGATGTCAAGCTCAAGAAAGGACAGAAAAGGACCTGAACAGTTGTCTGTATGACTCATGCGATGCATGCAAAGTATGTTGAAATTTATGAAGTTATTAGCTTTATTAAAGGGTCAATGACGTGATGGGTCATTTTTTTGTCCAAAGGCCTTAATAATAATAAGGAACAAAGATATGACATCCAAAGTATGTAAGGTAGTACAACTAGATCTCTTTTATTGAATCCAAAAGGTTTTAATTATATTTTGCTACATATAAAGGTATTTTAAAGATTTTGAAGTGGTCATTCGGTTTAATCGTCCAAAGGCCAATACAGCCATTTCATTAGTGATTAAAATATCTTAAAATGTAATAAATGTATATATTTTTTATTCTGGCATGATTTTTATAACATCATATATCAACATAGTGCAAAATGGTCTTAAAAGTATGTGTAGAAGTCGTTGCTTTGTTGCAAAAAAATGAATTTCATTGATGTCATTTGGAGTAACCGATATAAAGGGACATTTTGGATCAAGTCATGTGGTCAAAATCATGTGACAGGATGTGACATCATTCAGACACCTGCAAAGGACCACATGGTCGTGAAGCAAAGTAACTAACTCTCTCTTAACTATTTGAAAAATTCATGTTTTCACTTGATCATACGCATGTCCTGAAACATCAGGTCATTCGGTGCAACTGCTATAAAACATGGAAAATGTTGAAATATTTTAAAAACTTGTACTAAATATAAAATGTTTGTTCTTTTCTTAGCTAGCTAGATATCAGCCTGTTAGCATTGTTTGATAATATATCATCATTCGGTATAACCAAAAGTATCATTCGGTAAAACCGAAATTTTGGTTAAACCGAATGACTTTTTTGGTGACAAATTTTGTCCATCAAGTGAAAAAAGCAGTGTTAGGGGCCGTTCACACAGAACACGTTTTTCTATTCCAATGCCCTACTTTCCCATTGTTTTTCTATGTAAACACGCGCTTGACGGACGTGCATGACCGTTACGCTCGCGTCTCGCGTCTTTTGCAGCGCCTCACACATGAGCGCCGCGTTTTTAAGACGCCGTGTCAAGTTAAAAGAATTTCAACTTTTACACGCAATGTCAGCTCCAAAACAGTGGACCAATCAGAAGAAACTTGGAGGTGGGGCAAGTGTTGCGAGTTGGCATGACAACTGTTTTATATAATGGCAACATGGAGGAGGAGGCGCTCATTATTATCTTATTTTCTTTTTTTACACGTCAAAACTTGTATCTGTAAATTCTGCAGTTTGCCTATTTCTATTATTTCCGTTATTGTCGTTATTGCATCACGAGACTCTCACGTTCTATGCTGCACTTTTTTAAAAACCACTCCTGAGCGTTCTGTGTGAACGGCCCCTTAATTGACTATAAAAACCACATAATCTCATTGTTAACACTTAATAAAACACTTAATATCTCTTTTTTACACTTTTAAAAACCTTATTCGTCAATGACCCTAAAGCAAATAACATCACAATTAAAGACATTATCGCTACCGGTCAGATGCTAAAGGTGCAGATTTCACAAATCTCCATGTTCAAGCAGGTGAAGCTCAACCTGCGACGGTCCTTTTGCTCTCTGTCAGAGTTTTACTCGTATTGTCATCACATAGAATTTCAGTCAAGTCTACAAGGACTCTTTTGTCATTTTTGGGGTTGCTGTGAGTCAAAAGATGAGCGCGAGGACCTCCTTCGCATCTAGGATTACAGCAAACGCACTTTCCATGATGTTAGCGTCAAACCCGGTCTTGTTTTATTATAAGAGCAGGTGCTTGACTTGTATGTAGAGTCGAAACATTACAGATGTTTAGGCCGAAACATGCCGCTCACATTGATTTCTCAAATTACAGCCACTTAGGACATTATCTGGCACTGGTATCCCCGTAATTGCCTTTTTCAGAGGTAAAGTACATATGATACCGAAATGTGCCTTTTTACCCTTTCAGATAAGCCTCAATCAGCGGTTGAAAGGTGGCTATTTTAAACAAGATGGGCGGCAAGTGATGCTCTCTCCCCTTTCCTAAAACGCCCCTGATGGGCTGCCATTTTTTACGCCAGCATTTTTCTAATTCTCAGCATAATGGAGCTGTTTTTTATAAGCTTCGAAAGGGTTTTTTTACTCCGTTGATTATGGTGTTAGTCATCTAACCGCGTCTATCACCCCGAGCCTCCCATTATAGGAGACTCACCAAATGGAGGCGGCAGAATCATGTTATTGGAAGCATTTCGAGAGTCCTAACGCCAGAGAAAGAGTCTGAAAGGAGACGAAGCATGTGAGAAAGGCATGAAAATAAATAATGTATGCATATGTATGTATATCAGCATTTGTTCGGCACATCTGTGCTTTGTTTGTGCCGGCAGGATGATGAAAAAGGTGTTTATTTGGTATTGTTTCTCCTTCAAAGTGTACTGAAAACACAAGTAAGTCTCGGCTAGTGGAAAGGTTAATTGTGCGAGTGATCCTCTTTGTCTGGTGAAGTAGCGCAGCTCGTCAAAGCTTCTCTATTACACTCACAAGCTCTCGTCAGACGCGGCTGTCAGAAAATCCATAACTCGCTGCGCCGCAGCCGTCGCATGTGGCCGCTAACCGTCATGGGTAAAGCGTCGATACGTGGCCGGCGGGAACGTGTGACCTCGGGCTACACCGCAGAGGCTAAGCTGTAGGGAGCTAGTCAATCCATCACTCACGGCTGGTTTTTCTGACCCTCGTCTTGTAGCATGTGTTTTTGTGCTCTACCAAATAAATTGACTCATACCAACTAAATTGGTAGACCTGTGTGCGTTTGCACTCTGCAAGTTGAGCTTTCGTAACTTCAGAATAAAACAGAAAGACCTCGGGCATCATCTTCTCCACTCTCTGGAACTTCAACGCTTCAAGTGTGTTTATCCGCACCCGGAGATTCAGGGGCTCGCCTGCATGCCCACGGGCGGTTAATAATTAATTTGCCGTGCTTGCCTGACCGTTTGATCATCTCCTCATATCTGTACGCTTTCTGGATTTTAGCATGTTCCCCTAGAGAGCCTCTTCTCTCATATCTTGTTGTGTCAAGCTTGACCTACTGCCCCACGGAGAGAAAAAAGCGAGCGCCAGCGGAGGCCCACCGAGAAGAGTCGAGGTAGACGCCATGATAATTTGATGAGCTGAGAACAAACTGTGCTGGGTTCTGATGAAAAAAACACACAAATTTTATTTTCTAAAACTAGCGTAATCCAAAAAGAACAAGCAGTAATGGTAGACGGAATGACAGACCAAGCTGGAATAGCTAAGTCACGACAGGAAGGCAGAATGATCCATTGTTACCGACTGTCAGTCCCAATCATCTCTGGATGTGATTAGCTTACAGCTGGCATGTCTTATGCAAAACGTGTGTGGGGTTTTGGATGCTTCACCTGACAAGGGGCTTTCAAATCGTGGCAGAATTGCAGGTACTTTATTATACATTGGCTAATAAATTATTCACAATGGCGTCGACGTGCGCATTGTCTGTGGTGTAATTACCGGCGTGCTGAAACGCAGGCACTTTCCATTTGCGCCGGTTTCTCGCCAACATTTCTATCATAGCAGAGCAGGTCACTAGCCCACTTCAGTCCTAGTCCTCTCACTCGTTATTTTATGGTTGAATGCACTTTGAGTACTGTTAAATTGCATGTATGTGGGTGTGTGTTCAATTACTCTGTAATTTAATTTAATTGATTTGCTGTTACAATGGCCTTGTGACGAATTGGGTTAGCTTCACTTAAAGCATACTAGCAGCATGCAACTCTTACTATTTCTGCAGTATATACTATGCACAGTATGTACATTTTCCTGTATATACTGAATGTATGACATGCTTTATTTGCCAAACAATGTAGGTTTTTTTTCCCACACAATGCAATGCGTTTATCTTGACTCACCATTTCCAGTGTGAACATGAATTAACCCTCTGGTGCTCTTCTGTCATTTTTCACCGAAAAATGTAACTTTTTTTTTTTTTAGAATTTTTTACTTCATCGGAATGGTACAAAACTTGGTAAAGGTTTTGGCACTTGGTGAACATAAAAAAAAAAAATCATGTACATGATTCAAAAAGGTTATGAAAAAAATAGTCACGGTCAAAAATGAGCACATTGGAAATGAATGGGAGACAAATTTCATCTAGTGAAAACTTTTGGTACTGCGTCCAAACAAAATCTTACTGAAAGCTCATTTTTTGAGATATCAAGCTCAAATTTGGAACACAACTTTTTTTAGATTTATGGCTTTGATTTTCTTGCAGTTTTAGGGTAAATTGTGTTTTTGAAAATACTATATACTTATATTTCATATAAAAATGAACATCATATTTTTGTGCATTTTTCATAACAGTAAACGTAAAGTTTGCCAAGTGTTGTCTTTGAAAAGAGATCAAAATTAAGTCTCTGCTCTAAAGCATTCAAAAATGACAGGTCTATGCTCAAAAAGTCAATAAATAGATTATAACTACAGCGTAAATATAATTTAGTACCATAAAATCCCCTAAAAATACAAAATATTAAATAAAATACATTATCGAAATAAAATATAGTACATTCGTTTAATTGAAATAATAAAAAAAATGACATGCGAAGAGCACCAGAGGGTTAATATCAGCTGTCATTTTTCGCTTTCTTGACTCATTTGGCCAGACTGCCCAGATTTTTTTTTGTACAAAGCCGTGACATGCTAATTCGACATGGTGAGGTTACTTGAAAACAATGTTGAATATGTTAAAACATTTGGCGTAAATTTTAGCGTACTGTTTTTGACTAGATATAGAAGGCAGAATTGTAAATAGTCAGCAAGTATTCCCTTCTACACATTGTTATAGTGATGAGGCTTGAAGCTAAATGCTAATAGTATTTTGCCTGTTTCCTTGTTTAGCTGCACCCCAGTTTACAAAAAGACCTCAAAACATGATCGGCGTCTCCGGGGGTGTTGTATCCTTCGTTTGCCAAGCCACAGGTGACCCCAAGCCACGAGTAACCTGGAACAAGAAAGGGAAGAGAGTGAACTCTCAACGCATAGAGGTAAGACTGGTAGCACTTTAAGGGCAAACGTATCATTTGAATAATCAACTATTCCTGTAGTATTTCTCACAAAATGTCATCAAAATCATTTGAGTTAGATCTCAAGTGTTTATGAAGCGCGCAGCATAGCTTCTGTGGGTATTGAGCAGAGCTAGTCTGTGTCTTTTTTTCCTTGCTTGTTGAATTCTTTTGTCATAACACAGCTGGCAGCTGTAGTGTCTTGATCGATGTTTAGTATATCTTAATTAAAGCTAGCTCTGCATTTAGCCATTCTGTCACTATTCAACAAAGATGAAAAACTTCCCTCAAAAAAAGAAAAGATGAACGCAAAAATGCGTTGGCAGTTCCGATCCATTCGTTGGCGCAAACCCAAGAGTATGCTCAAGCTCAAATTATCATCTTTGTTTCGTTTAAAAGTCATTTCGTGAGGGGTTTGAATTAATTCGCTTTCCCTGAAGGCTTTGCTTTGATATTGATCTACACACACTTAGGACAGTGTGCCATCACTGGGCTGCTTCTCATTATCGTAGCCTTGAAAACTCACCAAAAAAAGAAAATGAAGAGAGTTTTGCCACTGGCTTACAAAGAGCCTCGTTCCTCTTTGTCATTCCCTATTGATTCGTGTGACTGTTTCGCTACAATGACATCAAATGCGAAAGCACCGCAGGAGCCTAATTAACTCTCTTGCATAATTTGAGCTCACAGCGACATATAGACGTTACAGGATATTTTGGAGCCTTAAAATAGAAGCACAACAATTTTTATCAGAATTAACTGAATCTAAGCATCACCTGAAAAGAGTTAGGGTTAAGTTAAAAGTTGGGGATGCTGGTTGACCAAGGAAGCGAGAACACCAGCATCTAAAACTTTTCAATTAGGAAATTATGTGTCATTTACCAAGACCAATCCCTCTAGAGCAACCAGGAATTAAGTGCCTTGCTTTCGGGCACTTGGGATCGGTAATGCTCCAGTTCTGGGATTGAATTTATTGCCTTTTTGTCTCTTTAACCACCAGGCAACTGTTAATGACATTTACCATGAAGCTTTTCAATGAAATATTCCAAACCCGCTCTTTATCCCTCTCACACAGACAATAGAGTTTGACGAAGGTGCGGGGGCCGTCCTGAGGATCCAGCCTCTCCGGGCGCCTCGAGATGAGAACGTCTACGAGTGTGTGGCGGAGAACAGCGAAGGCGAAGTCAGTGTGCAAGCTACGCTGTCGATCATTAGAGGTAAGAGTACAGTCATATGGGTTGACAGTCAGATGTGTCCAATCCTGCTTCTAGAGGGCCAACGTCTTGCAGAGTATCTCTGCCTGGAAGTTTCTACACCAAAGACTATAGATATAGAAAGACAGTTCACTCCTCTTACTTAGGAATGGGAGAAACTGCAACACGCAATATGGCGGAATACGTCCTGCCTGAAAGAGCGAAAGAGCCAATCACAAGTCATTGCGTCACTGCAGCTGCCGTTAGAAGCTCCGGTTCCCTCCAGAAACCTGAGACTCGCGCTTAGGAGAGCTTTTTTAATGCTATTTGAGCATAAGAAACAACATTTATGGTACAGCTAATGTCAGATTTTGTTGCTGGTTTGAAATATGTTATTCAGCAAGCAATTTTTGAGATTTCAGGATTCCCCCATTCAAATAGATAGGACTTGGTCTTGGATGCCCGAAATAGCTGCCTGGAGGTGTTGCAAATATGGCTGCTGACTGAACAGACTTTCCTTGAAAGGGACTTTGTCTACACTTTCAGAAAAAAAGGTACAAAAGCTATCACCAGGGCAGTACACTTTTAAAAAACAAACATTGTACCTTATTTACTCATAAAGGGTACATATTAGTACCTAAATTGTACATATTAATACCTTTTGAATGGGCAGGTGTGTTTTATTAGGCCTGGAGGGCGACCCTCCGGAAGCAGGATAGGATTCACCTGCTTTAAGTTTGTACTACGTATCCCCCCTGGGATACCCACCTACAAGAATGTTTTAGATATCTCACTAATTAAAACACCTGATTCAACTCATCAGCTTCTTAGTATGATGAATAGGGAACATTCTGAGAGGTGAGTCCTGAGGACTGGAGTTGAGAAACACTGCACAAACCTTAGGATAACTTGACCAGCATTGTCTGGTTAACTTGAATGTGTCCCAATATTACAGTTGCAGAAACTCTAAATCCGTCCTGGTCGGTTGCAGAACCTCTGTCATGTTCACCATTGAGTTATGCATTTGTTCCCCGTGTGCTGCGGCCTTGTCATTGCCGAGCGCTGGAGCAGGCAGCTTGCAGGCTTCTTCTTGGGCCCAAACCCAAGCCGAGGGTTTTTGTAGGCAGCCCAGTTTTACATGAAAATCCTGGCTTTGGCAAGACCCATGTGGCTCAGGAAGGAACACAGGCGGTAGCACTAGGGGGAAAAAACGGCTGCTCCCCCCTTCGCTCTCTCATCCCCATCTGCTGTGGGCCTGCATTTACATCGAGCCTTATCACAAGAGCAATCCCCACATGCACTCGTACAAAGGCTGACACATGTGTCCATGCGCTCCCAAAGGAGAGTGCCTCGGCTCCTGAGCGCCTGAGTGGACATCAATCAAAATCAATTAAACTGTCCACCATCATGCTCACAATTTGTGGTCTCGAGCGGGAACTTCTTTCATTTTGTCCCTGACCAACTTCTGAAGCTGGTGACTTCATTAAGTACTCAGTCACCTTGCCGTCTTCAGGGTGTGTCCGTCCGCCTGCGGCAGAGACAACACAGAAAGGCTTTGCTGTAAATCTGCCGGTGCTCTTTCCAGGGGCTTAGGTTTGTTTTTAGCTGCCTTGGCTGCCCACAAGAGCGGTGAGCAGAATGCTTAAGATGTGCCATCTGCTTTTCCACCGCGTCGCAGAGTCCTCTGAGAGTCCTTGGAGGAGTCTCGGAGAAAACCAAGGCAAAGACACCTGCAACCTTCGCTGCTTCTCCTCTGTGTCACTACGGGTGTTGAACCCTTTCTTCCCCTCCTATGCTTTCTTCTCTTGTAGCCTCGCTGTTTTTCTCTTCATTCTGACCCTGGCTTTGAGCCCTTCTTGGCAGTCTTGTTCACCACCGACCCATAGCTAGCACTTCATACAGTCCAACACCAACAGCAGCCCAGGTTTTGCCATCTGCTCACACCCTCAAGGTGTCAGACGCTCGCACACTTCTTTACACATTCAGGTGTGTCTGGCCTTAACTTGCCCCTGGTCACGCTGTGAGAATGCTGGCTTCAGGGTGCTGGCCAACAAAAGATCAAAATGGTAACTCTGGACCGCACAGCTACGCGTTTGGCATCGTGCAACCCAAATCCAAAGGTGTCAGACCACCTTTCCAAAACATTAGCTCTTGTCCAAAACCCAATACTTTTTTAGACTGCATCTTAGGCTAATGCCAGATGTAAAGGCTTTTGCAGAAGTTAGGCTATGATGCCTAGTGTTAGCAGCAGCGCGGGGTATATTCTGTGTATAAGGCAATCTCAGAATGCATTGCGCCAGGCTCAGTGGGAAAAAAAGTCCATCCAAGATGGCGAACAAGGCCAGTAACTATTCTACCTAATAATTGTGTGTGCTTTGTATATTTTAGGGATGCACCGAACTGAAAAATCTGGATGCTCTTGGCCAATAATCAATAATCAATTAATTATTCAATCTTATGTAATAATCAACACTCATATAGGTAAAAACATTTAAATTGCACATAAGGTTTTTATATCAGTTTTTTAATAACAGAATTGTTTCCACTACAGTTTGTTGGTGAAATAAAAACATTTAAACAACAATTACCGGTAATAACTTGTTTTCATGACAGATTTATTCAAACATACATTGACCTGTTATGCCAGCACCCCCGCTTTTGGAAAATCACAAGAAATGACATACCCAAACTAAAACAGATACAGTTCATGAACCCTTTGCACTAAAAGCACAAGTATGGTCTCATTTGAAAGCAGACACTTTACAGTTTATTGTAAAGTCATAATTAATTATTGTCACAATGAAGAAAATAGTTAAATAGCGTCAAAGTTATTAGAAATGTATTTTTATGAAATATCTTTATGGAAATAAAAGTGAAGTTGGCCTTTTAGCAATCTAGAAATGCACTGCAGCTAAAGCCACATGTCTGGCCATGTACATTTCAAATCTGAAGATGATAAGTTTAAAACTCTGAGTTTTATTAAATGTTTTTCAAGACCATGTCATGTGATTTTATTTAGAAAAGACTAAAATGTTAACTGATGTTTTTGTCATCTATCAAGTGTATTGTCTATATTGTTTTGTGGTGCTAACTGCCCCATTCAGTTTCAGTCTCCCCTGAACACATTCACACCTCTCCAGCCTGCTTATGGCTCTAATTATTCTTTTTTTTGTCTTTATTATAATTACGGACGTTCTATTCAAGATGATTTAATCCCTCATTTCTTTCACCAAACTTCTCACTTCACCTTCTTTGAAACTGTATCTAATGCCCTTCTTGAAAAAAAGAAAAAATCAGTGAGCTGAACAATTCAAAATTATCCATTTGTATTAGCTCAGAACAGGTGCATCTCTGGGCTCGTTAGCATGTTAGCTTAGCACACCAACAAAACACGACAATTTATAAGATTAAAACCATGTTTTTGCTACAAATGTACAAGTCGAGTGTTTTAAATAACCTACTGTGATGTGATGTGGCTTCGGATCAAAAATCAGACAGAAAATATATCATTTTAGGCTATTCTGCACAATGTGAAAAGCTATCTCGATTAGCATTGCATTATAAATATAATCTATTATTATAAATACCTGACATGGCGTGAAGAACACAGATAAAAAACATATCGTCACAATCGTGTATTTATTACTTTCAAAAGTGTCGATTTGCACATATATTCATGATTATAGCATAGGATTATATAGCATAGCATAGCGAACTCTGGAAGCCTGTTAGTTCCTGGTATGTCACATGATTGCCTCTCCTTCATCATGTGTCATTTGTGGACTAGTGTGCACAGAGCGCCCTCCGGCTGCAGGTATGAGTTGAAAACACAGTAGATCTGTGTATACAGCGTTAATATGATGACAACTGCGCGTTTTGGGTAAAAATTGAATAAATATTACTCCTCTGTATAGAAAATTGACATAAATGTATGAGAATCCATCAATATTTCTCCAAATGTGCATGCCTTTAAGCTAAAAGCCCTGAGGGATGTTATTTTGTGGAGTTTTTTCATGACGATCGTACAGGAGTTTTTTCTCAATGGCTGAGGCTGACGCTTATATTTCAATGAAAAGGTAACGACTCCGTTTCTCATATTCATAACTCCCGGCGGTCACTATACGATGTTGAGAGTAAAATAAAGATTAAAAATTGAAGCTCGAGTCTTAGATCTTTTTAATGATGTATAGTTTGTCAAGGTAATTACATTAAATCTAACAGTAAATTTGAGCTAATTTAAACAAAGAAGCTTCGGTGTGTCAGCGCACCGGTGACGGTTAACAGGTTAAATAATGAGGACATCACTAATAGGTTAAGTAAAAAATATAATGAATGCAGTGCATATATTTAGCAAGATGCTCTTCTCTAGAGTTATTTTTTTCTATCTAACTAATGCATTTATTTATTTATTTATTTTTTATGTAATAAATGCATAATAACTAATGCATTTATGGGCATTGAATAGCTTTCTTAAGGTAAATGTGACATTAATTGACATTGTATAGCCTATAAGCTGTTTAATTGTCGTCTTTCCTCGGTTGAAACACTGATTGAGCGATTACATGAGACAGGATTCATTTTGTTAATTTGTAATATATACCTTCTGATGTTCACCCATGTTTATTTTCATGCTGTAACTAGTAGTAAAGAGAAAGAGATGATCGTTCACATGCTGCTTGATCCGTGCTGTCACAGATCCGTCACGCCATATTAAACGGCACCACAAGGATATTTATTGTTGGAATTTTGTAATAAATCTGCAGGATTTTAAATTTGAGACTTTGCTTCATGTTAAAAGTAACAAAGCTTTTTGTGATTTTGGATAGCAGTCGCACTACAAATTTGTCTGCATGTAAAAAAAAAAAAAAAAAAATGAAAATAGCTGTTTCGGCAGAAACTTTTTAATAATTTCAGTTCATCCCTATGTTTCCATGCTTATTTAAGTCTAGCGCTGTTAGCTTAGCAACATGCTAATGGAAAACTCATACTAATGTGAGGAGCACTATTTGACTTGCTGCCTATGAAGAATGTCTTAAATCAGCACCTTATTAGAAGGTTGTAAGTAGACTGTGTTCTTATCTTTTTGGCAGTTTGTCTTGCTTTCTTCGCCTCTTCTCATCTCCAATCTCATCCTTCGCTTCCAGAGTTCGTGCTGTGACCCTTCCTCCTTCAAACTCTGGGCGCAGGAACTCGTTAGCACTGCAGAGCGCCAGAGAGGATGATCTCACCGCAGCCCATGCCCGTTTGATCAGACGCTTTTAATTGGCTGCTACCCTGCAGGACGAGCCGCGTTTGTTCTGTCGCTCCTTGCGCGGTTTTAATTGGGCTGTTCTAAACCCCGACGCTCGCCGCAGAACCCCTTTTATTAGCCATTTTTTTAATCTCAGCTTTCGCGCTGCCGTTTCCAAATTCGTCCCTGTCTCGTTTGTCGCACTCAAGCACAGTTTGAGGAATCTTAATGTCACGTTTCTCTCTCTGTGTCTGGATTGAAGTGTTTTTCTCTGATCAGAGATGCTCATATCTCATCGTCATACTTCCTTTATATATACTTATTCTGATATTGAATCATATTTTTAAGACCCTTAAACGTATCTGTGGGCCGGTTATGAAATACATTGCTGGGTTTCTCCAGCTCCATTTTGTGGATCAGGGTTAAACGTCTCTCCACATACCTGATAAACCGCAGCACTGGATGCCCGGCCCCCGGAGGATTGTGGGTATTAGACTCAGTGTGTTCTTACAGAGCCATGAGTGATTTGAAGTAAAAAGGCATTGCTGATTACCATTCCCGCTGTTCTCCGGTGGAAATGCCTGCGTCCAGTAGCAAAAAGTGTATTATAAAACATCAGTGCGCTGGAGGCCTTAGACACGGACCGCTACTTCCACAGCATGTGGCAGCGACTTAGATGCACGGCGTAAGAACAATGCTAAAGCTACATTACCATTACATTGTTTAAGGTGTTTATAAAAAAAAAGCAGCACCATTTTTTAGGGAGCCGTGTCTTTAAGTTCCAGCAAATCCAGCCAGTCTCTTTCTGCTCTTCTATTGATTCTTCTCTGCGAATAATCTCTCTGTCTGTGGCTGATCCCCGTTGGGTCAATATGAGGCTGTAATTAGCGCTGGCCTGTGTTAGCAGGGCACATGGAGTAGAGTTACAGACACGCGGCTGATGGCTAGCTGTTCGTTCAGATCGCTCAGTGTGGTTTCAGGTGCTAGTGTGTTTTGAAGCAGATCTATTTTCCATTTTTACTAACTATTGACTCAACCACATGCGGTATGGTCACAAGTGCACTATTTTAACCAGTATTTCGGTAAAACGCGTTTTGGAGTGTTGCGTCGTTATCTTAGCAACATGCTAACAAAAAACATGGAAACTTTTTCATAAAAGCATATCCTACGAAGCCCCGGACATGACATGAAGGAAAAAAATAGTTGGCTAAATCATGCGCACGATTTATTAATTCGTTCCCTCGATTTACTAAAACGTGCATGATTTAAATCAAGGGAACGAAATAGTAAATCGTGCGCATGTTTTAGTAAAGCAAAGGAACGAATTAGTAAATTGTGCGCACAATTTAATTTTTTTCTTGCATGTCATGTGCGCGGCTCCGTAATATCCTAAACGCACTGTGATATTTTTTTTCTTTCTTTTTTTCAAAATTGTCAATAAAACAAAGATTATTGGAGTTCATAATACAAAAAAAATAATTTTCATTTATTTCTGTCTTTCTTAAAAATAAATGTAAAAAAAGTAATGTTTTTTTGTAAATATTTGAGAAATTTACTAGCTAGCGAAAATTGAAAGTAATTTTCAGTGCAGTTTCTAACCATTTTTTGTTTAAAAATTTTACTTATATTAATTTTTATTATATTATTTATTTATTATTATTAAAGTAATGTATTGATAGTGTATTCATTATTCTATTTATTTGGTAACGCTTTACGATAATGTTCAATTTATTAACATTATTTAATGTGTTAGGTATCATGAAGTAAGAGTATTTTTATGCCATTTATTAATCTACTTTCATTTTGATTATACTATTGTTCATTGTTAATTCATGTTTGTTCATAATCCATTAAATAATACTAATTTATGTGACTTGAAATGTTATTGTATTAGTATATGTACAAATTTACATCAGCTATTAATCTAGGTTCATTTTAAAGTGTTGATCATTGATAATTTCCAAACTAATATTAATCAATCGAACCTCATTAACTATATTTTTGTATTTGTATTTTTTTATTTTTTATTTAATTTTTATATATTGTTAGTTACACCATATAATTACAAAGTGGACTAAAATGAATGAATATGATGTTGTGAAATATTGACATAGCCTAATTAAGTATAATTAAGTATTATTGTAATATTTTTGTATAATTTGTCATCTAAATTACAATATTTTTTAATATATTTTTCAGTTATCAAAATCTAAAAAGATATGGCATTATAGTCAGGGTAAAGTAAATGAACATGACATTGAAAAAATTGACTTTTTTAATATGTAACTTTAATGTTTTTTAATTTACAATTTGACGTGTTATTTACTATTTAAATATTATTTTTGTTGTCTAAAAAGATATGCCATTTTAGTCAGGGTAAATTTATGAAATATTGACTAAATTTAAGGGACATTTGTACATCCACCCAAAAAAAAATGTCCAGAAGATAAAGCATGTGGAAATGAATAGCAATATTGTGTTGCAGTGACTAAAGTGGGTGGACTTCAGTAGTGTCTCTGTCCTTTATCTCTCAGTCGTGGAAGTGAAACACGCTACACTAATGAGAGGAAAAGGAGCAGCGCGTGATAGAAGTAATGAAGATCAGAGAGAAGGAGAAGGAGCGGATGACAGGGATTCGATTAGAGTGGAATACAGCTGTATTTGCCCAGTGCATTATGGGCGTCCGCCTCTCATAAACAAAAGCAATTCCCGTCCGCGCGCTCTCAGCTGCTCCCCGATGCATAATGCATTCGTTTAGCCGCGTTAAGATCTGCCAAAACGCACGGACTCTGTCGCCTGCGCAGTCCATTATCGTCCGGCGCGTTTGAAAGCAGGAGACAGTCGTTTAGTATCTGACGTCTGATTATATAGCCTGTGATGTCGTAAGCATCTCGTTGACATCCACTTCCTGTTTGTTACCAAGAGATGATTGACAGCTGTTGAAATGGGGTTCATAAGCTTGCGTTGTTTGACCCCTCAGCGCTCCCGTCAATCTGACGTTGCGCAGCTTACGTTTGTTTACGTCACGACGCGATGAGAACGATCTCACACTTCAACTTTCAGAACGTTACAAACATTTTTTAAAATTAGCATTTATAGATATTGATTTTAGTGATTAAACCTTGCTATTTGATCATTAAATATGAATAAATTTTGATACACAATTGGTTGTAATAATTTTAATTGCCAGAAGTATGTCTTTATTTCACTTTTAAAGATTAAAATAAATTAAGGCTAAATTTTTAAGGCTATTTTTTAAATTTTTAAGCTTTTTCTTTAAAAAAAAAATGCTTAATTAACATGCAGAATTAAATTAAAGAGCATTTTTGTTATTTATTTATTAATTAAGCATTGAAAAAATTTAATTGGATGGTCTTTTTTTAATTAAAGTGTAAAGATGTCTATAGACTGCATTTTATTTCATACTGAAATTACTGTTGAAAAAAAATTAAATATTTTAAGACATCGTTGAATATTGCCTATCATAACATTTATAGATATTGATTTTGGTATTTAAATCTCACTATTTAATCATTAAATAGGAATTAGTTTTGTTACAAAATTGATTGTATTAATTTGAATCCGCATTCGCCCTTTAATTCACTTTTTATAATTTATTACAATTTGATGTAATTTTGTGGTTTTAAATTTCAGACAGTTTAAGGGTGATTTTTTTTTTTAAATAAGTGCTTTTTAATTAAAATAATTAAGAAAAACATGTAGAAAATGGTTTAGAGTTTAAATATATATTTTTTTAAAATTAAAGAGCAAATTATTTATTATTTATGTATTACTTGTGTATTATTTATTTATTATTTATGTAAGACATTATTGTTGATTATATAAGAGTAAAAAGTAGCACAATTTTAAAATAACCTTTATTGATATTGATGTGGTGTTAAAACCTCCGTAGTTCATCATTAATCACACTTTGTGCCTTTAAATTTTAGGGGGAAAGTGAATTTAAGACGCTGGATTAGCATTAGCTGACTATAAAAAGTCTTAAAAACTTTTCAGAAGTATTTGAACTCTGAGGTCAAGCGAATGAATTCACCACATTCATGAATGAATCCAGCTGTGGGTTTCTGTCTGTGATTTTGAGTTTGACCGTTCAGATCTCCCGCTCCCGCTCTTCATCCTGGGCTTTCAGGACGGAGACGGGGATGTGAATTCGCACACAGCACACGCTCGGCCTCGGAGAGGCGCTCTGAGGAGATTGGCGGAGACGAGTTTATGGCACTCGGATGCTTTGATCCTGTGAACCCGTAGAGCCGTAATCAAGCCTGATTGGCCACGGGGAGCGGACGGGACGCTCGTCTCTGGAGGGGTTTGGTGCTCCTGCTCTCACTGCTGATGCCTTCTCAAGGAGGGCCACTTCATCCTGGGGACATGATGAGACGGACCTTCAGGCTTTAGCTTTTACAGAGACGTACAGTGAGGCCTCTTCTCTCCCTCTTATAAAAGTTCTGTAGCAGGATTTCTGATTTTAAATAAATAGCAATTTCATCAGCACATGTAGAAAACCATGCATATTTTTTTTTTTTAAGTAAATTATTATTTTTTAGCAAAGAATAATTCTCAAATTTGCCTTTGCAAAGATCATCAAAAAGGCTCTCACTATTTGATAATTAAATATGAATTAGTTTTTTTAAATAAAATGTATTGTATTTATTTTTGGTAGCATTAGTCTTAAAATACTGTAATACAATACAATGCAAATGTGTGGTTTTAAAACTTTATTTCTCATAATTCTGAGTTTTTCCTTAAAATTCTGAGTTTATTTCTCGCTATTCCAACTTTATTTCTCACAATTCCGAGTTTATTTCTCATCATTCTAACTTTATTTTTCACAACTCTTAGTTTTATTTCTCACAATTCTGAGTTTATTTCTTGCAATTCCAACTTTTTTCTCACAATTCCGAGTTTCTCTTGCACTTACGAGTTTATTTCTTGCAGTTCCAAGTTTATTTCTCACAATTCTTAGTTTTTTTTTCGCAATTCCGAGTTTTTTCTCGTAATTCCGAGTATATTTCTCATATTTCTTAGTTTATTTCTTGCAATTCCAACTTTTTTCTTGCAATTCCGAGTTTCTCTTGCAATTCTGAGTTTATTTCTTGCAATTCAAACTTTATCTCTCACACTTCCGAGTTTATTCTCATAATTACAAGTTTTTCTCTCAATTCTGAGTTTATTTCTTGCAATTCCAACTTTTTTCTCACAATTCCGAGTTTCTCTTGCACTTACGAGTTTATTTCTTGCAGTTCCAAGTTTATTTCTCACAATTCTTAGGTTTTTTTTTCGCAATTCCGAGTTTTTCTCGTAATTCCGAGTATATTCATATTTCTTAGTTTATTTCTTGCAATTCCAACTTTTTCTTGCAATTCCGAGTTTCTCTTGCAATTCTGAGTTTATTTCTTGCAATTCAAACTTTATCTCTCACACTTCCGAGTTTATTTCTCATAATTACAAGTTTTTCCTCTCAATTCTGAGTTTATTTCTTGCAATTCCAACTTTTTTCTCACAATTCCGAGTTTCTCTTGCACTTACGAGTTTATTTCTTGCAGTTCCAAGTTTATTTCTCACAATTCTTAGGTTTTTTTTTCGCAATTCCGAGTTTTTCTCGTAATTCCGAGTATATTTCTCATATTTCTTAGTTTATTTCTTGCTATTCCAACTTTATTTCTCACAATTCTGAGTTTCTCTCATAATTCCGACTTTATTTCTCGTCATTCTGACTATTTTTCACAATTCCTGTTTTATTTCTCGCAATTCCTCACAGTTTTTTTTCCTCACAATTCAGAGTTTTTCTTGCATTTCTGAGTTTATATTTCGCAATTCTGACTTTATTTCTCTCTATTCTGACTTTATTGCTTGCAATTCTGACTTTATTTCTCAGGTTTTTGAGTTTATATCTTGCAATTATGATTTTTTTCTAACCATTATGAGTTTGTCATGCAATTCCAAGTTTATTTCTCACAAATGCAAGAAAAAAAAAAAACAGAACTGAAAAAACAGAACAGAAATAAACGCATAATTCAGAGAAACGCTTTGTTTTCCTCCCTTTTGTGATTTTGGCCATCCATCAGAAAGTCTCTTAAAGACTGGACACGTGTTGGTGATCCTGTAGACCATCATGTGAACGTTCTCCGGCCGATGTTTGACTCGATTACAGATCTCAGTCGCCCGGGCCGAACTGTCCTCCTCCGCAGCAGCTGTAAATATTTAAAGAGCATCTCGTGATGTTGTATCTCCTCAGACCTCTGCCGTTCACTGTCTTAGACAGCTTTGGCACTAGACCATGCAAAATGAGCATCTGTTTCCTCAAGCGTACACGTCTTCATTTCAAACTTTAGGCCGAATCGTAGCCGGTAACCGGTTGCGTGGGCAAAGCTGTGGCACCAGGTTTACTCGTCGCTCTAGGACGCGAAGGAACTGCAAGGATCCAGACAGACAGATGAGTCACTTCTTCAAATGCTTGTTATTCCCCTCGAATGTGTGACATGCTCTTTTCCAGTTCATAGACTCGGTGCTTTGCGCTCGAGTTTCACTTCCACGAACGCCGGCGCCCTCCCAAGCTGCGTTTGCAATTAAGTGCAATAATAAAAATGGCTCCATTAAGGCATTTTTCCATTTATCCTCCCCAAGAAAGCGCCCTGTTGGGCCATTTAGTCTGTGGACGCAGCTCTGCTGTAATTAGATGCTCAGCTAAAAGCGCACAGAATGAAATGCTCATGCACAGCTTCTTTCTTTCTTTCTTTCTTTCTTTCTTTAATAAAGAGTAAATTCTTCCAGTAGGTTTTTAGCTGTACATGTACTTAAAGAATTAGTTCTAAAATACTTTAATTTAATTTTACTTAATTTTGTTGTTTTATTTTCAAAACAAGCACATTTGTAAACATCCTTAATGTACATTTAGAGTTTGAAAATATTTAAGTTTAAGTATATTTTTTGCAAATATTCTTGATGTACAAAAAATTATTTAGAATGTAATTTTATTTATTATATATTAATATATAGAGACTATCACCATGATATTTTTTGCAAATGTACTTTTAAATTAATAAGTAAATTAATTAATTTACTGTTTATTTAAAGTATATTTGCCCAAATGGCCTTGGTAACAGTCTCTGTTTAACAGTATTTCCCTCTCATCCACATAATACAGCATTGTCAGTGTGTTACCTTCATTTATCAGGGCTTTATTTGGAGGAAAACCACATGAATGTATTGAAGGATTGCCGAGACGTCCTGTTACGCACGCACCTCGCATTACTAACGAGGCCGACTGAAGCGAGCGAGAGCAGGAAATGAGTCCAGGAATGGAAACGGCCTCATTGACGTTGAGCGTTTGTAAGGGTCTGCTGGTCTCCTGTAGTTCGGGCCCGTCCGGAACCAAGCAAATAAAGAAACGCAGGAAGGCAGTTTCCCCTCGTCTTTGAGTCAGGATATTGGACCGGAGCGATTTCACTCCTTACCTATTTTTAGCATTATACATGATAATTTGCCTAATATTTGGGAAAAAGGTAAAATGACTTGGTACTTGATATTTGGGCTTATGTTTATGATTTTAACTGATATTTATGTTTGTATTTAGTATTATGCATGAAATTTGGGATAATAATTAGCATTTTATATATTTTGGCTTATTTGTAGTATTATACATGATATTCATGAGTATTGTGCCTTATATTTGGTAAAAGTTAAAATGATATTTGGGCTTAGATTTTTTTCTAATATTTTAACTTATATTTAGTATTATGCATGAAATTTGAGATTGTAATTAGTCATTTATATGATTTTTGGGCTTATATTTAGTATTATGCATACTATTCCACCTTAGTTTTAGAATTATACATGATAATTTTACTTTATATTTGGTGTTATAAAAGGTTAAATGACTTTGTATATTTTATAATTGTGCTTATTTAAGATTTTATCTATTATTTAAGCTATTTTTTTAGAAATAAACAATAAATGTGTGTTTATATTTAGTATTTTAATGTGATATTTAATCTTATTTAGTATTATGCGTGAAATTTTAGCTCATAATTAGTATTTTCTATGATATTTTGGCTTTTATTTAATATTTCATATTTTTTAGGCTTATATTTAGTATTTTATATGATATTTAGGATTATATTTAATATTTTATTTGATATTTAGGCTTATATTTAGAATTTTATAATATATTTAGGCATATATTAAATATTTTATATGATATTTAGTCTTATATTTAGTATTTTATATATATTTATTTGACATTTAGGCTTATATTTAGTATTTAGCATGAAATTTAAGCATATAATTAGCATTTTATATGATATTTAGACTTATATTTAGTATTTTCTATTAAATTTGGGGCATATATTTAGTATTATACATGATTTTGGGGATCATATTTAGTGTTTTGTAATATATTTAAGCTTATATTTAGTATTTTATATGAAATTTGAGCTTATATTTAGTATTTAGGCTTATGTTTAGTATTTTTTGTATGATATATAGACTTATATTTATGATTATACATAATATTTGACCTTATTTTAGTAAAATACATTATATTTGAGTTTATATTTAGTATTATGCATGATATTCCACCTTATTTTTAGGATCAAACGTGATAATTTGCCTTATATTTAGTGTTATATCAGGTCATGCCTTCATTGGCGTTGTGGTCTCGATCGAGCGCCATCTGTACCAGACTGCTACTGTTCTCGAATCTCTGAGCCCTCGTCCCGAGGATTTGGCTCTGTAAATACAGCTGTGAGGTCTCCGACGGGGAGCCACTTAGCGGGCAGGTTGTCACTGTCGCCGAGCGCATCCGTCTCTGTCACAGCGCAGGAGTCTTGCGGTGTGAGTGGCAATGACAGCTATCTCTCCTCGCTGCCTTCCGGTTCAATCCGACGCCTCCCTCGCGACCCCCAGACTCCGAGCAGGCGTTTCCCGCTCCACCTCCTCTGGTACTGATAAGTCAGCGTGGCAGATACTGCTGGGCTCGGTCATCAGCCAGACGCTTCGAACGCAACCATCGCCGCACGCCACCACCTAATTGTACAGCACCCGACCGAGCCTGCGCGATTGTAGCTTTATCAAAGCCCGACGGGGGACGCCTGCGGGTAACGGGGCATCTGTACACGTCTGCAGCGCCTCTGTAATCCACAACTAAACACACATTGTTTTTGATCGTTTGCACACTGCAGTGAGTGATAGTTTGTAGTCCTTAAAACTGAAAAACCACGGCCTAGCAGTTTACTAGTGTTCTGATTAGCATTAAATAATCGAATAATGTTTTAATATTAGTAAATGTCAATTATAAAGTGATACCTATAGTTTTTAATCTTTATAATTTAGTATTATTCATTACATTTTTATTCTTGTACATTATATTTGGTCTTTTATATAGTTACTATTTTATGACAATTAGAATTTTACATGAAATAGAAGCTTATAATTAGTATTTTATATGATATTTAGGCTTATAATTTGTATCATACATGATATTAGCCCTTTATACCTATAGTTTTTAACATTTACTATTAATGATTTTTTCCTTATACATTATATTTGGGCTTATATTTTGTATTTTATCTGATATTTAAGCTTATATTTGCTTTTATGCATGACATTTGGGCTTATAATTACTATTTTATAATATTTTAGGTGTATATTTAGTTTTTTTAATTATTATTATTATATGGAAATCCAAAGTCCAAATTTCCAGCAGTTGACCCCATGGGTTAGGCTTAGTTTGAAATGTTAATGTAAGATGGCTCTGTTTCTGAGAGTCCAAAGAACCCGGAAGAGTGGAAATTAAGTATGAAGTATTAACATTATTGGGCGATTTAAGAAACTTCTTGAAATTTGGATCGTCAGAGACGGTCTCCTTGATCCTATAGGCATACTATTTGGCAAATACCAATATGCATGATGTTGTGTGCAGAGGTCGCGCTGTGATAGTGTATCTGGAGAGACTGAAATGGGATTCAAGCTCCTTAATGGAGCATTATGTGGTTCCGCCTCGGCCCCGCCCCTCGCTCTCTCCGCTCCCAGTCCATTATTGGTTTCCCTGCACTCGTGTCCCTGTGTCCTGTGCAGCAGCGCATAAATACTGTGCAGTGTTTGATGTGACAGGGCAGCCGAACCCACAGCGACTTAAACAAGTAAGCACACAGACTCTAGTCCTATCCTTCATGCACTTCCTGTTATGCTAATTGGGCTGTTTTTTGAGCACAGGAAATTAAATTGACCACCTTGCAAATCCGAACAGCTGGGGCTACAGATTAGTTAAATGTCGCCTTAGTTCTGCATTCGAAAAACACATCTTCCACCTCCCATCGTATGGTTTATATCCCAGTTTTCTCTCTTTTGCTCTTCCGCCCTCTCCTCCCAGAGTTCTCTGTAATATTAATGTGCTTCCAAAGCCATCTCTGGCTGTGGCGAGAGCTAATCAGTTAACCTGATTAAGGAACTGATGAAATTAAATCATTTCGGTAAGTGAAAATAATAAAATAGCCAATGCAGAGGAGGATACGTCTGCGGAATGTGATGCCACCCCTGAGACTTTTATCAGCAGGAAAGTGTTTGCAGGAGAGCAGTTTTTAAAAATGCACGCTTATCAAAGAATGCTTTGTGTAATTATAAAATGTGTCTCTGGTTGATAAAGCTGTTAACAAGAATGCCACGGTGCCGGCGGAAGGCAGCAGTTGTGTATATATTACCTATTTATTTTGATGCACAAGCTGCAATAGCCATTTTACTTTTAATCTGTGATGTGAAATATTACACCTGCACAGATAATGAGCTGCAGAGATCATCGTAAATCAACCAGAACTCATTTGCTTATAAACATCCAGCGGCAAAAACTGGGTATCATACATGATATTTAGTATTATTTATAGCATTTGCTGTTATATTTCATCTTATGCATAGTAAATGGTCTTTTATTCGTCACTATGGTTGTATTTTAACTCTTTCCCCGCCATTGTCGGAATTTTCCATAACGGACGGCGCTTCCCCACCATTGACGAAAGAGTACTGAATCTTCAGATCAAAACACAGGCAAAAAAGAAGAAACAAGCAATAAAAGTATTGCTTATGCACTTTGTTCAAAATGTAGCTTTTTTCCCATGAAACTTACCGACATTCATCTGTTGATAAAAAAAAAAAAAAAATGCATGAAGCTAGAATAAAATGTGGTGGTGGCTGGGAACTTTTTCCAAAAAACGCTGGCGGAGAAGGAGTTAAAAGGATAAATCAGCAGAAGGTTGCATTTGTGTATAGATTGAATAATTGATGTACAAGCTGCAATAGCCATTTTACTTTTAATCTGTGATGTGAAATATTACAGCTGCATGGATAATGAGCTGCAGAGATCATCATGAATCAATCAAAACTCATTTGCTTATTACCATGGATGCACGTCTGCAAATCCACTTGCAATAAACTGACCACTCAGGTTAAGAGGCTTTGCACCTGTCAATTACATAATGCCATTAAATCACAAGCTACAATTAAATGCAATTACAGATAATAACAGCAAGCGTAAAAGCCCATGTAAAGCTAACGGATTGGAGGTTTGGGGGTGAGGGGCAGGGTTTCAGGACGACTTCAGTGCCCTGCTGAATCGGTAAATACGCAGCTGTTGGCTAAAGTGGCCGGTGCACTCAGCCCGCTACGCTGATCATCATAACAGCATCATTAACATCGCGGCTTAACAGCCTCTTAGTCAGGCCAGGGGCGGCCTTCAGAGCCGTCCTAGAATGAATGTAGGCCTATAATTGAATTCCGGTGTGTATTTTAAGGAATTATGATGTAGAATTAGCCCTCTGCAAAGTGCACAATCTCGGCTAGCATCTAGAAATGAATGGTGACGGAGAGTGGGGAAAGCTGTGTTTTGTCTAATGGACAAGTATTTGAAAGCCTTCCAATTAAAACTGTTGTTTAGGGTTATGGGATGACACAAGGCTAGTGCACATGCCCAGAACTTAATTGTAAATCAACTGGTTGTGACGATATCAAAAATCTGTTGTAGAGACAATAGCTACCTAATTGTGAGATCGGATTGGTGGGGAATGCTGGAGTATAACTCCAGGGCTTTTTTAGCATGAATACAAGCCAGGCAGGACAGGACTAAGGGCTCTTGGTGCGGATATGCATGCCTACTGCCTGATTTCCTTCGTATTTTACCGGAGCAACTGACCCTGAACCAATTTGAGTGTTGGAAGAGTACATCTGCAAGGCAAATTCTATTCCTAGCCGTTCTCCATTACTATTTCCCGAAGAGGACATCTCTACATTGGAGTGCTTGCGGTGAGCCTCTCTTAGCGGATGATTCCAGGTCAGTTGTTGCATCCCGGTGACAATATAGACACTCTTTCCCTTTGCATTCGTATGCCCGCAGTCATTACCGCCGTATAGGCAGCACAGTGACACTGGTATTATTGCCGCTTCTGTCTCGACCTTTTTCACTGATTCTATAATAGAATTTGCATTGCTTTGACATTTCTATCAGTGACTCTGTTTGCTGCTCCCACTCGCCCACCACCACTCAAGACTCCCCAGCACTTGCCGGCTTTAATTAAGCTCAAATCAAATTACTCATCTTGTGTTTAAGGCTTAATTTGTGTGGTTTGATGAGAAATCTATTCTGGTGTCACAGCATGGATAATCCAGCCATGGATCACATGTACAGTAAGCACAGAATGTCACTCTCCAAATTACTACAGAATAGCTGCTTTTGAAAGGACAATTACCTGTGTAGTACCTCTTTCCCCCCAAGCAGGAACTTTTAAACATCCTGTCTCCACTGGTTAATAATCAATAGGCAGCCATAATGCTTCCCCAGCCAACACTGAATAATAGAACATGGAAATAAAAGGTCACTGCACAAAACATTGGCTCAAATCCCCTTTCTTTGGTGTAAAAACCTCGATTTCCGGTACTAGGTACAGTACTTAGGTTCCTTGTAATGTCATGAGCCTTGGCACACCTTTGTGATTCTCAAAGGGTTCAAAGGATGCGACCTTCACACCTAGAGCCTGACCTGTGCCCACTGGCACAGTCTACAGTGTCCACAGTTCTCTGCCAGGATGTGAGTCACGCCAGGTCACAGTGAGAGGTTTTCCCTTCCCCTTATCAGTCATTGTCTTTACAGCAGATGCCATAAAGAGCGTGAAGGCTTGTGTTCGCCTACAACAGCAGTCATCAGCCATGCTGGATTCTGTTGAAGAGCAAGAGGAGTGAATTGTCAAACTCTATTGTGTGTTTGTATGTCACTTGTCTCTTCAAATTTGACTTCTGCCGTAAACAACTATAGAGGGAGGAACCTGGGTTGAAATGTCACCAGTGATTGCCCCGATTAAACAGCTCTGTTGCTAGTGGTGTAGACTCAGATCTGTAGGGCCCAAACGGTATGTATGATGATACAAGCAACAGCTCTGTGTGCTCTTTTCTATGCTAATGTTTGATTGCCCCTCAGCAAGTCCCCTTGAGGGTCCCCGTAGAACAGGGGTGTCCAAACTCAGTCCTGCAGAGGTTAGCTCCAACTTGCCTGCCTGGAAGTTTCTAGTATGCCTAGTGAGACCTTAATTAGCTGTTAAAGGATTAGTTCACTTTAAAATGAAACTTACCCCGAGATTTACTTACCCTCAAACCATCCTTGTATATGACTTTCTTAATAAAGGCCTTCTGAAGTGAAGCGATGCTTTTGTGTAAAATAAATAAATAATATTTAACACGTTATAAAAGTAAAATAACTAGCTTCCGCCAGATCGCCTACGGAAGGAGGTTCCATATTCAACTGCGATTCAACTCTTCAATTCAAAGATTCAGTTGTGTTCATCAGAAAGAAGAAAGTCATATACACCTAGGATGGCTTGAGGGTGAATCTTGGGAACTAAAGTGAACTAATCCTTTAAGGTGTGTTTAATTGGGGCTGGAGCTAAACTCTACAGGACAGTGGCCCTCTGGTAGCAGGATTGGACACCCCTGCAGTAGAAGAACAGGTCCTAGCCAAACCTGACTTGGTTACTCGCCGTTTGCAAGCCAAGTTGGGTCTTCCAAGTAGGTTATTGACATCTCTATGTTTTACCCTACAGACCTCATTCCAGGTTGAGTTGATTCTTCCAGAAACTTTGAGTTGGTAACTGACATCTAACTTCTCCATGTTCTCCCCTACAGAGGACCTTCTTCCTGCGGGGTTCCCCAACATTGACATGGGCCCACAGCTGAAGGTGGTGGAACGTACTCGCACGGCTACCATGCTTTGCGCCGCCAGTGGTAACCCCGACCCGGAAATCACCTGGTTCAAAGACTTCCTTCCCATTGACCCCAGCACAAGTAACGGCCGAATAAAACAGCTCAGATCAGGTAAGACAAACGATGGTACTGCTCTGCTAATATTCATCTGTTCATCCCAATGCTTTTGTTTTAGGATTCTGCATCAGTCTTTTTTCTGATTGTAGGCACCCTACGCTCTACCAAAACAACCACCCAGAGCGCTAGCGCAACATACTAAAGTTGCTAGGGAAGCTGAAATGGAAAGATAATGACTTTTAATGAACAGTGTCAGAGGAGCTTAGTCCAGATTTTGTGGCAAGCGTATGATTAATGTCTGGTTTAGGCTAATGAAACTTTATTGAAAGACCCAGTAAAACAGAGTCTAATTATATATCTCATTAAGTCTAGCGCTCCAGTCGCCCCAAGGCCACCGTTGTGGGTCAGTGATTTGTCAGCAACAGAGAAAAGAAAAATCTATTGGGTTGCATTTGATTCAGAGCTGTTGACGCAAATTGGTATGGGCAGTAGATACTCAGCTACCAACCCTTGACCTGAACTCTCTTACCCAGAGTTCCCCTTTTCAGGATCAGTCATGGCATTTTCAAAATAAACTTTCAGATTCAAACAAAATGGTTTGGTGGTTAGTGGCGACATCTGCTCTCACTTATGCTAGACTTAAGTGCTTTGTTTTGTGCCGTGTTAATGGACAGCCTAGAATCACTGAGGGGGTATCACAGGCCTCCGTAACACTGTTGGCTGTGGCACAGGAACACAAATGCCTTTGACTTCTCCGGTTGAGGACTATAATAGTCAACCCTTTTAGCTTCCATTAGTGAAGTCACTAGCCTCAAGGTTAGGACTTGTAGCTCATTTTCAAGCTAATTTCTCTTCCCTGCTAACAGACAAATCTGAGAATGTTTATGTTAGCATACAGCCAAAGCAGTTGTCCTGCTAAAAAGTTAGCATGGCTGTGTGGCCTGTCCCTCCCTATGTTTTGTTTGTCTTTACGTCACTGTGTAAGTGGGTCATACATGTTGTTGTGCCTTACTCTCTGCTCTCTTGTTTGTGATGTCTCTATCTCTATTTCAACATTCACATGCATAACATTGACTAGCCCTCAATAATTAACATACAGAGGTGGCGTGAAACATCGACTCTGGAAACACCGGAACAGGTTCCCCTTACCCGTTATTACCCTATCAAAAGTGCGTTCGGTATGCAACAAACTAGATGAACTTATGCTGAGAGTTGAACATGACTTTGAATTTAGACAGAGCAATCTCGTTTGTCTCACAGAAACTTGGCTTAAAAATCACCACTCAATCCCGTACTTAACGGGTTATACAACAATAAGTGCGGACAGAGACAAACGTAGCTCATTTAGGAGGAGGGCTGTGTGTGTGTGTGTGTTGATAACAGCTGGGCCACACAGTACAGTGTATGGGAGGAAGTGTGCGCACCAGACTTTGACATTTTAACAATATCTTTTAGACCATTTTACCTCCGGCGGGAGTTCGGCCAGATCACGGTCATATTTACTTATGTTCCCGATCCTAATGTTGTGGCAGCAGGGGAGAGAATAGCGAAGAGCTATAATGATGCTCTCGCTCGCTCTGCGGATCAACCTGTTTTTATGCTTGGGGATTTTAATGCATGTGACTTATCGGAATATCTGCCTACCCTTCCCCAGTATGTGGACTGTCCCACTCGTCTAAACCGGACTACTGATCGCTGTTATGGAAATATATTAAATGCTTATAAAGTGGTATGCAGACCCCCCCTTGGGAAATCTGACCATAATGTAATTCATCTTTTGCCCAAATATAAGACTGTAGTGAAGAGGGCAAAGCCTGTTGTTTAGCAAATACAGGTGTGGTCTGATAGATGTAAAGAGCAACTAAGGGACTGCTTTGAGGAAACTAATTGGGACATTTTCTTTCAATCATGTCAGGATGCTGAAAACTGTGAAAATTTTCCCAAATAACAAGCCCTGGGTATCAAAACAGCTAAAAAGCTGTCTTAATGAAAGGAGGTTTGCCTTTTGTTCTGGTAATATAGATTTACTGTGTGAGAAATGGAGACAGTTGAGGGGGGAAATTCTTAAAGCAAAATTTGATTTTAAAAATAAGATAGAAGGTCAGTTTTTAACTGGCAATATAAGACAGGCATGGGAGGGATATTAATGGGTAGGTCTAATAAAAAGGATGATAGTTTTGTAAGTAAAAACCAAAATTTTATTAATGATTTGAATAACTTTTATGGCAGATTTGAAACTGTGGACGGTAGGACAGAATGTGATGTGATATGCAATAATCTCCCTGTAGAAACATCAATAGTTATTAATGAGGCTGATGTTATTGCAAGTCTTAGCAAATTGAAGCCAAACAAAACCACTGGCCCAGATGGCTTCTTAAAGACTGTGCTCCTCAATTAAAAGGAGTTTTTACAAGGCTGTTTCAGTTTCTTTTAGACACTTGTACAGTGCCGAAATTATGGAAATATTCAATAACAAGGCCTGGTGCGAGTATATTAAATGATTTTCTGCCTATTGCAATAACTTCCATACTATGTAAAACTATGGAGCGAGTCTTGGCTAACCATCTAACTTCAACTGTGGCCTCGAGGTTAGATCCACTTCAGTTTTGCTAAACACAGACCCTGCTAAACACAGTTACAAAACATCTTATGAATCCCAAAGCACATGTCAGGATTTTATTTGTGGATTTCACATCGGCTTTTAATTCAATGAAGACACACATTCTCTTAAAAAGGCTTGTTGATCTTGATGTTAACACGAGATTAGTTTTATGAATTAGAAACTTTCTTTTTGCCGTCCACAGAGGGTCTGTGTCAGAGGTGCTCACTTTAAGCACAGGTTGCCCACAAGGCAGTGTTCTTTCCCCTGTGCTTTTTTCTTTATTTACTAATGAGTGTTCGATTCAGGAGGAACATTTTAGATTATTAAAATATGCCAATGATATGGCCTTAGTTGGCCTATTGGATAAAACTAACTCTCTGCATGACGTTGCCTATTTCTCTCACACTAAGGCCCTTGAAACTTAGTGTCATTTTAACCAATTAGTAATTCATGTTGTGAAGACAAAATAATTAATCATGTGTACAAAAAGAGACATGACAATCCAGCCAGTTTCACTTGTGGGTCAACAAGTAGAAATTGTGGAGAATTTTAAATATCTCGGCTCAATCCTGGACTCACTGGTGAGCTTTGTCGATAACTCTGAGTATATCTTTAAAAGATGTTCACAACTCGGTGGCCTTGGAGTTAGTCAGCATATTTTAGAACTTGTTTACAAATCCGTTGTGCAGAGTGTACTGTCTTATCCCTGCCTGGTATGTACAGTTAAACTGTAGATCTAAGAATAAGCTTACCAGAATTGTGTCAATGGCAGACCACAGAAGCCCTTAGGACAACTTTATGTTGAAAGGGCCAGTAAGAAGGCGAGAAGTATTCTTGCAGATAGTTCTCACCCTCTTTTGAGGGTGAGAGAGAATACCTCTTGTGAATAAAAAAATGTGTTTAAGCGATAATTTATTCCAAATGCTATCAAAATTCTCAATTCCGCAAGTGTTTGATAAAATAAATGACAGCAGCATGAGTTGTATGAATACCATTGGAGTACTACTAATTAGTAAATTCAGTATGCACAGCATACAGCATGTACAAATTAGCTATAATCATGGTCCTAATTCAATTTGTGTGTTAGTGAGTTATCTAAATGCTTTTAGTGGTATTTATTTGGTTCGTCTAATTGGTAATTAAATATGCCAAGTTTTTCTAAATCTTTAAAGATGTTTAAAGAATTTCTTAAGGCAGTAATTATTTTAACAAGAGCAATTAGTCTGACTGTGTTTTCACACACATATATATAAAACATAACCCTAACCTTAACTCTAACCCTAACATATTAGTTTTTCTAAACCTGAAAATGACAGGTTTTGTGGGATTCCCCCATAAATTAAATGTGGTCATTAAACGTGTCTAAAATCTGATCTAACCATCTGACGTGTCATCCTACAAAGGGATCTTCCCCACTAAACTCTATTGATTTCAGGATGTGTGAAGCTGCTGTGAGTCCGACCCTAAAATGTGCTGTTTTATTCTTCCTTTCTCCTTTTTTTTCTGTTTATTATCATTTCCAGAAGCCTTTGGTAAGTGTCTCAGTGAGTGCGCAAGCTTCCTAGTGTCCCTGAAGCAGATGGCATTTTAACTTCGTTTTAAAATGCATGTCCTACCCTCTGCTTTCCCTTTAACGTCTGTCTGTACCCTCCTTATTTCTTTTTCTTCTCCTCGCCCACTAACATGAAACATTTCCCTGTTTCTCTCAAGACTCGACCCAGCTTTTGGGGATGACACACTGCAGAAAGTCTTTGTGTGTGTGTGTGAGATTGCGTGTATGGATTTACTAGTGCAACCGTCTAGTGTTCTTCATTCACATCCAGCTCTCGAGCTCTCGAGAGAATTCCTTCTCTGGCTTTTGCTTCAACTCTTGCCGGCCACAAATATTCAGATGGTTATAAAAACAGAAGAATAACAGATTAGAATTTCAGAAGCTCCGGCCAAGCAGTTGCGGTTCTGTTGTTGACCGCTGGACACACCCTCAGTCCGTGTGCCACCGAGAGCTCGCTCGACTCCATCACAATAACATATTTATCATCTGAGCAGAACCTCAGTCTAGATGTCTGAAAACTGCTGGGGCCTTGGAGCCTTCCGGCCCAACCTGGACCTCTAAAGCAAACATCACCTGAGGTCCCGTACACAAGGGATGGACTACATTTGCACGTCCTTCATAGTCCATGTGCTTGAAAGGTAAAGTCAACATGAAATGGCATTCAAAACGCATTTTACTTTTGCAAGTCGAGGTGTTTCTTTGATATAAATTAGGAAAATTGATCGGGAATTGATTGGATTGTGAAAAAGGTGGCTTGATTTTTGCATATGAGACCAGAAAAAAAAAGACTATATTTGGCTATTAATTAACATTATCCCATAGCCTTACAACCTGACCTCAGCTGAAGAAAAGAAAACCCATCTTAATCTAGCCTAAGCTCAGGGCCTAAAGTTAACACTCGCCAAGCGTCAAATGCAAGTAAAAATCCCGGTAACGTTTTTGTAGATTCTAACAATTGTGAGAACATGAACATGAACGACGCTTGGGACAGGGAAGTGCTGCATTGTCACGAAAGTTTAAGCATTGCCAAATTAAATATTTAAACTCAAGAAGACTCGAAATGGAACTTAATTTGTTATTCATTACTGTGTGGGAAGTTTCCTGTGCACAAACACCCAAAGTGCACGCCCTCAATCTGTGTCTCAGACAGCGCAAGAATACTGAATCGAGCTCTCTTTCAAGTCTTCTTGTGCTCGAACAGACTTATTCAAACAAAATTATGTCAAAATGCTCGTCTTGGCAAGTATCCTTGTAAACAAGTCAGTTTTTCTTAACTGAACGTAAACAGTTGAGAAATAAAATGCACGTGTAACAGTATATTGGATCCGTGCGTTCACTCTTAAAGTGACAGAAGCCTAATATTGCTGCTGTCTGTGTTTTTAATGGTAATCAAAAGATAAAGAATAATCACTCATTGTTCTTGACTGAATAACTTTTGTAACTTTAATAAGGAGTAATCTATCTTTCATGGCTGGTAAAATGAATTTATGGCCGGTAAATTTTCTCAAGTCACTGGCCATTGGCAGGTGTGGCAAAAAGTTAGTTTTAGGCCCTGCCGAAGCTATTGCAAATCTTAGCTGGTCTCCCAGCTTGGTAAAATGGTCTGTCAGCTGGGTTTAAGAGGGTTTCATTCTGGGAGACCACCTTATCCTAGTTTAAGTGGGGGGTTTTGCAGGGAGATGTGGAGTGAGCAAGTAAAATTTCATGTTGACTTGATTGTTCATCACATGTGCTGTTGTGTTTTTGAAGCTCTTTCAGCAGAGCCCTGAGAGCGAGTGAAGGCATCTTATGTAGGGATGTTTACTTTAGAGCAGTCCTGCTTCCCAGTCCTCCAACCTGGAGGGATTTATGCTGATGAGAAAAAGGCCTGTAGCCGTCGACGCCAGCCAAGACTCCTGCTTTCCTGTTTTTATCTCTATTCCGAAGTGAAACTGATCTCTTTAGTTTCCAAACCGGGGCCGGAGCCATTTTTCTCTTGAGAGGAAAACAAGATCTGGGGTGCTTTTGAATAACCCGTGTCCTTTCTTTAGTTGGCAGCAGCTGTCACAGTTGTGGCCGTTGTGTGATATATGGATCTCGTCCTGGTGTAGGTACAGCTGCAACTCTTGAAATCACCATAGGTGATACCTTGGGATGAACGAGGGAGAGATAAATGGACAGCTTCCTGCTGCGGTTCGCACTTCCTGTGCACGCTGGCTGGCCGTCTGATTGGAACAGGCCCCGGGGTGCTTGTCTAATTGATGGCTCTGAAGCTCTGCTACAGTGGTTAAGAGCAGGACTCTCACTGTGATGTGATGGACCCAAATGAACCTCTATAGCGTTGCTATATGGTTCTTTGGAGATTGAAGACAATGATGTTGCATTGTTGTTTTTTTAGGTCAGTGTAACAGTTCTAGGTCTTTAAACAGAGGTAATGTCAAGCTCTTTTCATAGGCTTGACCTAGACCAGCTCCACCTCTGTGGACCTAATGGGTGGAGCTTAACCTAATTAGGTTTAGGGTTAGGCTGTAGCTGGACCTTCAAGCTCCCACCCATTACACACAGAGAGGCGGAGCTGGATGTCAAGCTCCACCCAGCGAGCAGCCTCTCTAACTGTGAGTCACCGGCCATTAGATACGATGTTGGCGGTGAGTTTGTCGGTAGATAGAGGCGACATCTGTGCCTTGGTGGAGACATTTTTAAGGTCACTCTGCCTAAACGCATGGCGGCGAGCCGAACTCAGTTTCAGCTGTGCAGATGGATTGAGACCACGGCCAGATTGTCTGCCGCCCCCTATTTAAATCCCACTTATTTTTCTTGCCAGAGTAGATTGAGAAAGTCTGGTAGCTTCTTTTAGCAAACGACAGCACGTTTTAGCGTTTTGACCAGTCAATCAGTCTGTGTGATTTTTGTGGCATTTGTGTGTTTGAAAACCTCTAACCTTTAACCTAACCTCACCTAACCAGTTCTTTCCAAACCTTAACCGTAACTTTGACTCTAGCGGGATCAAAAACAAGCTAATTCTGCTGCCTCAACGTCCCTGATACTAACTAAACACTGACGATCCCTGATCCCCGTGTCCTTCTGATTCCTCCTCAACTCCTTAAATATACATAAACAAGTTTTAAATTATAAATATTTTGCCTGCTTTTCAAAAAGAGCCTCAAAGCGCACATGCGTTCGGCTGTAGGTTGAATTATTTAGCACGCTACTCGCAGCGTTGTACATTTTATATTGTATATTGCTGTTAGGAGGCTCATAAATATAAATACTAAATGAAAACTCTTTTATTTACACTCATTTTATTATATTTTGTTTGGCAAGGCACAGCGTCATTTCCAGGCCTGATGTTGGTGTTTTTAAACAGGAATATTGAGTAAAATGGTGTGTTTTTGCTCTGCCGGAGCAAGTTAATATCAGGCTGATCGAGAAGCAGGCAAAATATCCTTCACGGCACACAGATGACCTTCATACTGCTGCTGGACAAAAGAGCTCGCTGTGTTTCTAAAGCGCTGGGGTCAGAAAGGGACAGGATTTCAATGAGCTGATGATAGTGGAGAAATAAACCTAAAACAGGCGATTGCGAGGTGTTAAAGATAGGAAGACAAGGGGCAAAGACGGCTTAGCTTGTGAATATTAGATATGACGTCATGTAGATGTTGGTAAGCTAATGCTAACCATTACTGGATACTACTTGCAGCTTCTGCTCGATCTTAAGGCCTCATTGTCTTGTTACAGTTGTGGAATTTTTATTTGTCTATGTTTTGATTTGTTTTTGCGGTGCACCCTAGGAAAAATGAAATTTAAAAAATAAAATTAATAAAAATAGAACATTATATTTAATGATGTATTTAAATTAATATTTTATTTTAATTGCATTTCAATTATTTTATATACATTTTTAATATAATTTATATTATTTATTGCTTTTTAGTATGTAATTTGTAAGAAAAATATAGTTGTTATCATTATTATTATAGTGTTCTTTTACTTTTCAGTGGTCCCTAGCAAAATAAAACAAAACAAAACAAAAAATATTTAATAATGTATTAAATTAACTAATTATTATTTTAATTAGACATTGATTTTTTTATTTATGAAACTCAATAATAATAATAATAATAATAATAAAATAATAATGAACAGTAGTAAGATTAATGAAATAAAAATATTTTGATTATATTTAAATTACTTTCATATTTTATTTATATTATTGATTTATTTATTTAAATTATTTAATCTATAATTTATGGAGGAAAAATAGCCATAGTAATATTAATTGAAGTAAATGAAATAATAAATTACATAAAAAATAAAATAAATACAAATAAACATATTTCATTTGTTTTTATAATTAATTGCTTTTAATATATTTATGATGCAAATATAGTTATTTTTTTTTTTTTTTTTTCTAATTATGCTCAGATATTTCTTTTGCTAGAAACCACTTTTTATGTGTGGTTTCTATATATATAATAAAGTTCAAATTTTTTATAATTGTTGAGAAATTTTTTTTACAAATCTTTGGAAAAGAAAATGAACTGGTCAAAAAGCGCCATTAACCTTCACAGACATATACGATTGTTCGTATACATCTATTAAGTAGAGAAGGGAAAGAAAGACGAATGTAAAGCTCCACGTCCAGCACTGGCAGGTCTTTAACCTTTACTAAAGCTGTGATGCTGATCTCAAACTAAACTAACCAGTCATAACCTGAACGTACATTAACCGTGAACTAAATTGATGTCTGTTTCGTTTGTGTCTTTTTCCAGAGGGTACTCCCATCCGAGGTAAGACACTAATATAAAAACACAACTAACCTTAACTTAACCACTAACTAATGACTCCAGACGACCTCTTGCTGTCCGAAACGGAGAGCGGCTGTCCTCTTCTTTCTCCAGCTTTCATTGTGTGTCTTTGTGTGTGTGTTTGTGTCTGTGTCCCGTCTCATGTGTGTTTAATGTCAGTGTTGGGAGTCAGACAGGTGTCGGGGTTGGTGTTTACCTACGTCTGTGACATTTGCGCTGTTTGGCAGGTGCTTTTAGGCCACCCTTATCACGCTAATGAGGACGCTGGGTAAATTGGTGTCGCAGCTTTCCTTTCAGTCCTGATCTCATCTCCAGCCGCAAGCCGAATCACCAATGCTAATGTTACACAAATTTACCTACACTTTTCCAGATAAAAAGTCTCGTTTCCTCAGAGTTTGGAGATGATATCAGGGCTGATTTTCAGAGGGGTCGCTCCAGATCTAGATCAATATTCCTTTCATTATATATGAAAACTGTGTGCAGTTTCTAATGTTAATGAAGTGCCTTCTTTTTCACAGCGAACAGGTAGGTGAGCATCTTTGTTTTGATTTTACATTAGTTTCCTGGGTGAACGAAGCTACGATTCAAATGGTAATCACAATGAATTTTGTGCATTTTTCTTATTCAAATGTTCAATTTTGTATGTTTCCAGGTGCCTAAATTGATCATGCTTGTCTACATTTCTTGAATTTGTCTAAGTTTGTTGATTTAGTTTAGTGCTGGGTTTCATCAACTTCCATTGCGATATGCGTCCATGATTTGATATGTGTTGCAATATCATAATTGGATCGCTAGTGAAACTGCATATATATTTATATCTAGTTCCATCATGAAACTCTAGAGGGCGCAGACTGACAGTTCCATTACATCATTACCACATGACTCAAGCTGATGCTGATCCTACAGCCAATGAGATTGCTTGCTCAGCATTTAAATAGTCTGGTTCAGTGTTTGCTGTAAGCTAGACAGAGTACCTCTGAGCCCCTCCACCTCCCCAGCTCCACCTGCCTAGATCTGCTGCGGGATTTATGTATGTCTTAGTAAATCTTATATTAAATTTAACATAGCCTAATTTGATTTGTTCAGGAACAAGTAGTAGATTAATAAGACCAAAGATTGCCTGTTTTATGTACCCAAAATGAATTATATCTCATGTTTAACCACTATAAGAGCCAGCGGCAAATTCCCGAAGCACTGGCCGAGATGAAGCTGTTCTCAGCGGGTACTCGAGCACTGAACGAATGCTGACGGCCTGGAGGTCCCATCTAAACAAATTGTAAAATAGGCACTATGATTAAATATGTCACATATTTCAGGTCTAAACTACATTCTTGCCTCTAGTTTTTAAATCTACAGTTCGTGGTACAACAAGTGTAGTATTTGTAAAAGCTATGGTGGATTTGCATGACAGTCGCTTCAAGCCAACGGTGAAAATGTAGGAGTGCTGTTATCACTAGAATATTGCACTGCTCTTAGCCAATCAGATTTGAGAACCAGAAAAAAACTGTTGTATAATTTAATTTAATATTATATGCAACATTTATATAATATACAAATAACATATATGTACAGAGCATATTTATTTATAGATAGGCTAGGTACTTTTATTAGTACATTATATTGGCCACAGCTAGTAAAGTATACAGCATTAAAGCTCTTTCTTCGATTACACACATCAACATGCATATTTATAATGTAAAAACACTGCTCATTAATCATTTTGCTGCTCGCTAAACTGAACGTGACTTATAAAGCAGCATTTACATAATGAGATTAGTGATCCAGGACAGAGCTTTTGCCCAGGGCAGCTTCTACAAATTCAGGCCCAGTCTGGGCTAAATGTGCCGGAGCAGCACAGCTCTGCGTCCGTTTTAGGCACCTAAGCAAAGCTAAATTACTGCGTTTGTTAGCGACTTGGTTACATTTGTGTTTGCATAAGCATTATCTTATGTCATGCCAGTTCGGTCTGTGTTAGTTAGTGGGTGTAGCTGACCTGTGCACTGCTAAATGACAGTCCGAGCTGGATGTGTGCACGAGTCATTGCCGTCTTTATGAGAGCGCTACAAGCCAACAGATGGAAGTTGACACCAATTGCATTACGTATCGGCCCCATGATGACGCTCCACATTTAATGACCTTAGTGTGTGTCCGTACGCGTACAGGCACAGTCATTGCGAGCCATCTTTTTAAAGCAGAAGTCCCATTTTTTTCACATTTTTTTCTTCCCATTTTTTGCATGTGATTAGAAGTTTGATTGACAAGAAGTATGCATAAAAATATATTGGCTGTGTTCAGATTGGAATACTAACTTACTACTTACACATATATTGTATGCTGCATACTTTTGTTAAAACAGTAGACTATAAAGTGAAATACAGTAGTATGTTTATGTTGGCACTTGATTTTCAGTGGAAAAAAAAACTGAAAAATTCATGAAACAAAATAAATGTATTTGAAGCAACACTGCATCAGGTACGAAGACAAGTTTTCATAAATTAAGTATAGATATTAAAGTGTATTAAACTGTATTGCTTCTGAATTAAGTTTATCTTGTTTTAGAGATTTTTAGGTATTTTAACTGAAAAATCAAACAAAATACCCATTAAAAAATAGTTTTTTTGTTTTGTTTTGTTTTGTTTTTTGCGGTGTTGTTATCATCTCTGAAATAAACACGTTATTTGGACATTTTTAATTAAATTTATTATAAGATTGTCTTAATTTTTGGTGGTCCAATCAAAAAAAAATAGTAAAGAGATAAGTGCTAAATTATAATTATTACTAACTTACATTAGTCACACTGAAAATGGAAGGTCAACTAAATTGCATTGCATTTTGGGATGCACTAATTGTAGCATTCCTGTTGCTCAAATCGTAGAGCATTTCACTAGCAGGGAACACATGAACTGATCAAATGTATAGCAAGAGTGCAATGCTAGTCACTTTGGATAAAAGCATCAGCCAAATGCGTAAATGTGATGTATACTGCACATTTAAGCAAATCTAGCAGGTCATCCCATTATTCTAAGCATACAAAAGAAGTATGCATATAATATCCAGCTAGTATGCTTTTCTGAACATAGCCCAACTCTTCACATCTCTCTCCTAATCAGTTCTGCTCATGCAGGAAAAAAAAAAACAAGAATGCGGTCGATCCCACAAACAAATCAATCATACCCCAGCATCGCCCACTAATTGAATTACACAAATGGGACTGTAGGTGCTGGAAATCATGTGTGTGTGTTGAAGATGCTCCGGTTCCTTCAGTTGAGAGCTGTTGCTGAGCTTAATCAAGCATGCCGAGAGCTGTCACGTGCACACAGGCTCTAATAGACAGCTGCATGGTAGCGCTGGTCACGGTTCACCGCTCCCCTCGACTCCACACCTGGCTGCCACGCTCCACGCCCCAGCAGAGCTGCCTCCTGACACGGCCTCCACTTAACAGACAGCCCAGCCTGTTTTCCCCCATGATCCGGGATCGGATGGATGACGGGAGATGACAAGACTGTGTCTCCCAAGGCCATCGCTAAAGCCCCAACCAGTTGCAGGTCAACAGCTACCGCGTGTCCATCAGTCACGGGCTCACACCAACTCCGGCTGATCGTGACAAAAACACTTAATGGCCAGTTTAAAGGACACAGTTCGTATCGACACCGAAGCAGTGGAGAATTCCCAAAAAGTGCTTTCCACACTCTGTGACTAGTTGGATTTGCCGGCATAGCATGATCAGCAGAAGTCATGGTCATCAGCAGACCCACACATTATCTGTGCCTGAGAGATTTCCTCAGAAACATCTACACATCCCTGTGTGCTTGTTCATTAAATGCTAATTTGATTGATATGCTTTCTCCTACAAACTTCTGCTGATTTTTACCCTGGTCGTCAGCAGTGAAAGTTCTGTCTTTTTCCTTTTGGGTAATTCATAGTACTCTCACAGTTTGCAGAAAGCATTAGAATCCGTTAATATATTCGTTATTGTTCAGCTTCAGATAATAGTTCATAGCTAGAGGGTTCATGTCAGCTAGATGGTTGCTTCGTGGCATGGATATTCAGAAAATGACTTCCACTTGCCTTTTAACAAAAATGGTATTGTGCGGCGTTATGACTCTTTGAGCTTGACGCTATTGGTTAAAAAAAGATAACAGCTTGTTTTGTTGTTAGCTGTGCCGCTAACGGAAGGTTACGCCGGCAGCCTCAAAGACGCCACGGGCAGGATGGATAATGGAAATTCAAAATGTAATTATACATAAAAGATAATAACTGAAAACATTTTTGGGCTGAGTGAAAGGGAGATTTAAGGGAAGAGTGAGGGAGATCAAAGACATTTTGTTCAGTTTCCGACATGTTAAACATAGTAAGGGAATGTTGTTGTTGTTGTTGTTGTTCAATATCCCTCTTGCTTAGTTAGCTAAGGACTGTTTGGAGAAAAATGAGGACAGTATATGAGCATGCAGAAACCTTAATTAGATTTATGCTAACTTTGCCCGTCCATAACAACGAGCAGTAAGGACAAAGAGATTGATAGACTTGAGAAAGACTGCTAAAGTAGGAACACTGTCATTCCCTCCCCAGATCATATATTCTCAGTGAGCTTATCCGAACTCAAGCGGAAACAGGCAAGGGGGAAAAAAACACAGCTGCAAATATGTAATGAAGTCAGTGGGGAATCGTCAGCCGGCTGAATAGCAAGCAGGAGTACCCAAAATAGTCCTGTTCAGGCAGGAAGGATCCCTGAGAAAATTTGCTTGCTTTGGAGCCGCTGGGAATTCATTTGTATTTAATGAATTTTTCGATATGCTATGTTCTTGCTAAGATTTCCTCAATGACATTACTCAATCATCAGCTAAACTGTTCATAGAAAAGGGCATCACAAGAGTTACAACCCCAGCTAAGATGAGAAAGAAAGATGGGGAGAATTCAGAGCTCCCTGAGAGCTTGGCACACCACTGCGCAATGGTTTATTTATCACACCCTGCTCCAGTAACATTAAAATTCGTGCCTGTTTTCTGCAGTCGGAGGCTCCAGAATTGACGAGAGAAGGACGAAGGCTTGGAGATTTCCACCAGATTTTCCGACGGCGTCACGTAGCACAGGTTGCGCGCGAGCGGTTCCCCTTCAGCTGCACACCTGAGGAGACTTTAGAACGCTCTCCAAGCCCACCTGCTGTCGCCCGGCCGCCCGCTGCGCCAATGTGCACATCAAACGATCCGTGTACGAGCACACACACTTTAGAAACCACCTTCCATTTTTGTCTCTCCCTGCCACGCCTCTAAACTCCCTGATCCCATCATGCTGTTGATCCGCCGCGAGCAGGTGTGAGTCATCGACCCAGAAGCCAGAATCTCATTGGCACACAGAATGTTCCACAGGATGCAGACTGTGCGCTTAAACCTCAGCGTGAGTCCCTGCTGTTGATGTCCCATCACCGCATGTGGCAGTATCTGAAGGTTGACGTCTTCGTTCGGCCAGAATGAATGTCTCCCCAGGAGTGAGGACGGTCTTGATGGTACCTGTTGAAATGCAGTGGTGGAATACTCAAAGACAGATAAAGAAGAGCCGGGGTGGGTCGGCCTAGTGGGTAAAGCGCCGGTGGTAATGGAAAGGTTGTTGGTTCCCAAAGAAAGCTAACTGTTAGCATTCTCAGTAATCTCAATCGCTTTTGCTCAGGTGGCACATTCAGACCTGAATTCTGCCACCTTTGCTTCATGAGAGCTCTGTTTAATGCCTGAATCTCTTCAGAAGCAGACGGGAAACCACAGGAAAGTGTGTTGAAAGTGTTCTCAAAACAATTGATCACATATAGTATAATATAATGATAATGTTGCTTGCAAAAAGATGTTTTTCCTAGGCAATCGAAATGGAGTTTGAACTAAGGGGTTGGGTTTGGTGATTTAGCTTCAGAAAATCTGGTAACTACAGCATTTTGGTGGTTAAAAAAAAGCAGAATTCTCCATTGGCAGCCATCGAAAGTATGGCTAAAAAGCAGGAGTGGTTAACTTCCTAAAGCTTCTCAGCAAATCCAACCCCCTATGTTATAAGAGCCCTCAAATCAATTGATTGACATTTAGTATGTTATAATGTTGTTTGCTTAAGATAAAAAAAAAAAAAAAAATTCCCAGGCAGTCAAAATACTACTTATGGAGTTTGAACTGGGGGATTGGTGATTTGACTTCAGAAAATGAGCCCCTGCTGGTAACTACAGCATTTTGATGGCTAAAAAAGCATACTTCTCTTTTGACAAACTTTAAAAGTACAACAGGAGTGGTTAACTTCCAGAAGCTAGTCAGTAAATCCAACCCTCAATGTGATAAGAGCCCTCAACTCAACTGATCACATTATAATGTTGCATGCATAAAATAAAATAAAAATTTCCCAGGCAGTCAAAATACTTCTTATGAAGTTTGAGATGGGGGATTTGGTTTAGTGATTTGGCTTCAGAAAATGAGCCCCTGCTGCTAACTACAGCATTTCAATGGCTAAAAAAAGCATACTCCTCCGTTGACAAACCTTTAAAGTACAGCAGGAGTGTCTAACTTCCAGAAGCTACTCAGCAAACCCAACCCCTATTTGAAACTCCATAACCCCTAACCATAGTCCTTACCATTTGAGTAAGACCTTTATTATGTCCTTGGGTTATTCCAGGGAAACTCATGGTGAAGTTTCTTCAGATGAGAAAGTGAAGGCTAATATATAGGCCCTCATCAGGCCCTCTTCACTTACACCAGTTTGTGTTCTGCAATATCTCGAACTGTGTTTTGGCATACATGGCCTCGGCTACAACCCAACCCTGGGGCATAATTTTGAGGAATATCAAGTGTTTATCATGTATAGCCAATGGCCATTCTCAGTCCCACAGAATGCACTGACATGAGTCTTACCACAGCTCCTGGGAGACCAGCTGAAATAATTCATGCCGTGGGATTTAAGTGTTGTGTTAAGCTTCAGCCCTGTGCAGCACATCTCGACATGAACTAATGGATGTTCGGCTCACAGCTCAGTCTTGACCCTTACCGACTTCCCTCCCGTTGGGACCGAGCAGCGGTTTATCTCCTTCGACTCCACACCGTGATAGTTCCCGGTACACTGATTGATGCGATCCAGCACTACTGCGAACACCATAACATTGCTGCTAGTTCTTTTCTGTTGCGTTTGACGGGATGCATTCAGACATATTTAGATCAGTCTAATCTTTCTTGCCTTGAGTGTGGAACTGCTCAGATTCAACAGTGTGTTAGCGTTAAAAGGCGAAGTTGGCTTTCAAACAGCAAAGGCCTTTGAGCAATTTATGAGGATACGATGCTGCACCAAACATACAAAATAAAATAGTTTCTGACAGTCTTGTTACTTTCAAACCTCTAATAGTTTGCCATCTTTTCCCTCTCTCTGTCTTTCATCCCTTTCTTTGGGGTGATTTTTTTGCTCTCCAGGTGCCCTGCAGATAGAAAACACTGAGGAAACCGACCAGGGGAAGTACGAGTGCGTGGCGTCTAACATCGAAGGCGTCCGATACTCTTCCCCTGCCAACCTGTATGTGCGAGGTAGGGAGCAACCTGGCCCTGGAGCCCATCGAAAAACAACCAATTAGATCCTCTTATGCATGACTGGTCACATGACCAGTTGTATACAAATCTTATCTAATCTTTAAGCTAAACACATTGCAGTAACAAAATATGCACAATTTCGAAAACCTAATGGGTAGTATTCAGTCTTCTTTGATGGGCGGAAACTTGGGTCGTACAGGTATGTTGATAAAGTTTTCAGTCTGAAGAGGATGATGGTAAGTCTTGATTTTGATTGGCCCATGCAGTAAACCAATCAAAATGCTAAACTGATTCCCTACGAAAGGTAAAAAAGGTAAATTGTTGCAACGAAAGTGTGTTGATCTCCAAATATGCATGTTGCTAATCACATACATAGATGTGTATACATTTGTTCAAATGTACAAGTAATTGCTAAATCTAAATAATTAACGGTATTATTATAATGGAACGTCTGAGACTGTTTTAAGGCAGATGACTAACCTTAAGAAGAGTTGAATCTCCAGGTTGATGATTTTAATAAATCGAGGCAGATGCATTTTGTGCATGTATTATTTATTTAATGCATATTAAAACCGACAGCGTATGGGATGGGTTTTTACCCGCTGTGTACCAAATAACTTTGTTCCGGATAAATTATTCACTGGCCGTTACATTATGAAATGGGTCAGAGAGTTTTCTTTTCATTATTATAGTTATTATTGTTCTCCTACTAGAGAAGATGCAGACGCTCCATCTCAAAACGACAGGGATAGTTTTAATGAAAATTCTGTCATGTCATTTCAGACCTGTTTGAAATTCTTTCTTCTGCAGAATACACATGATGGTTTTTCTACATTGGACATTTAATTTTGTTGAATAGACAAAAAAGCACAGAGACATTTTTCAAAGTATCATCTTTTATGTTCCATAGAAGAAAGAATAAAGGTTTGGAACAACATGAGGATGAGCATTAATGATAAATTATTGACTTGGTATAAGTTGCCACCATTTTATGACAGCAATAAGCCTCAAGAGGCCTTACTTTTACAGCGATTTTTACCATGGTAAGAACCTTATACCTTATAACACCTCTTATCCATGGTAAAGTCAATGTAAAAGTATGGCCTGCTGTGGATTATTGCTGTTTTACTCTCTTCTGAAGACCTGGAAGGAATTTTATTCGGACAATTTTATAAGACCTTAAACAGTGTTAGATGTTCAGCAACATTTGATCTGATTTCTAGTGACATTTCAGTAATTGGGTGACTGGAGATTTCTGAAATCCACTCAAATTACCACAGCAGTAATTAATTCAACATAGGTATGCTAATTTCTCACTGATTATGCGCATACTGCATTAAGACCGTATCCCGTCTCCTTTTGTCCTTTTTTTTCAAAGCTTAATTATTGAGTACAATCAAATGTTTTCTGTTCTAGAATTAACGGCACTTGAAATTAGCAGCTACAGTGGAGGAAACAACCCGCCCATTTATACGAGTAAAACCACGACGAGACTGCATTCACATGCATATTCATGTCTGATAATAGCGTAGCGCTTTTAGAGTCGGTTGTCTTGATTGTAGCTGCTAACTTTAATGCTAATTATGTGGTTTTCATTTGTACGGTGGCTTTGATTTGGTCTCTACTTTGGGTTGTTTCATTGATTTCCTGTTTTTGTCTCTTTGTTTTGTTTCTGTAATTAAAGCCGCAGCGGCAGCTCTTCAGGTGGCTAAAGACCTTGTAATTGTGCATTGTTATAACATGCTTGAATTGACTCCAGTGGCCGAACGCTTTTCCGAGCAACCACTGGGGTGAATCAAACTGTGTGGGTCAAAGCAGGTAAACGCGGCAGACATTGTCGCGTCACGCAATAAATAATCAGGCGACATCAGTCAGAGAAATGTAGCAGCTAAAAGCCTTGAGGTGGCCTTTTTTACTCTCTCTGTGTTTCCCCTATTTTTCTCTTCTCCTCATGTCATTGTGTTCTGCATCAACCCCTTTACATCCCTCAGAGCTTCGAGAAGGTTGGTGTGTTTTTTCTTTTTTCACTTTTTTTAACCCACATTAAATCGAAAAGTCAACATGTATTAAAACCTTAAACTTGACTGATCTATTAGAAGGCTCAGTGGCAATTCGAAGTTTAAAATTAAGCTGCTAAATAAGGTTTAAATTCTGGGAGATTTGATTTAACTGCATAAAACTACTAGTAACTAACCCGCTAATTCGGGTTCGTTTTCCTTTTTACGTTTTTAAGTTTGCATTGTGGGGCCTTTTCTCGTTTGCATCCTTCAGTATTGCTTTTGCCCACAGAATATGCTCATGTGCACATGCTGTCATGGAAATCTCGCATTTGAAAGTAAAGAGTACCATGCATGATGGGAGAATGTAACTGCGCTTGCATGCCTCAAGACGCAATTCCTTCGGCTGTCGTGCTTCGTTGCATTCCTGTGTGTTTTATTATTCTCTCTTTGTTTCGTCCAATTCTCCTGGATTGAGCCTTTGTTGGCGACTCATTCAGTCGCTTCCTTGTGTTGTGGTGTTTGTGTAATGTGCACCCTTAGTTTCGCTCTGTTTTCAACTTCTTTTTTGTTGTAGTTTATGGTTTGTTAGATGTGGTTTGTGTTTCTGTGCATTGTTGTCTCGTGTTTCTGCAGACAGTTTTCCTGCCATCTTCTGAATCACAAAGCCGTCCCTGCACACAAAAGCTTCGTTATGGTTGCAGACTCACTCTGCTAATTAGTTTTGTGTGCCACATGGATCATTGGCAGATATAATGATCTCCGCACTTCACGCAGCCCCCCAGAAAACAGACTTTATTTCACAGCAGCAACTAGCTAGCGATATATCCTCGTGATGACTGACTGCCTCTTGCCCTTTCGCAGTCCGCAGGCTCAATCAAATCAGGATTTATCATTCGCTCGAGCCTTCGTTGCCAGCGTACGTCTGAATTGCTTCTTACATTGCCGCAATGTGCTGTATTAAAACCAAATCGGACCAGAACAAAAAGCGGGTGCTTTGTTTGTGAGTCTGTCTATGTTAATCCTTCACTAATGCAGCTGAGCACAATAATTGCACGCCTGTTCCATATCGAAGTCCCATCATCCTTTTGCTTGCATAATATTTTTAGGAGAAACAAGAAAAGACCATTTTCCAATAGAGTAAGACAAAAAAACTAAACTAATTCAGTACAATTAACATATAGAATTTTGCATCTCAAGGAATATCTTTTCTCTTAATATTTATCAATTTTATCTTAAATGTTTACTAGAAAACAAGACAAATACTTTGCAGTCATTGGATTGCCACCAACATTTAGCATTAAATATCATGTCACTGGATGCGCTAAACTTCCATTTTCATCATTCTATGGCAGTTGCGATTCATTAATTGGGTTTTTTGGAGCCGTAGAACCAGAAATCAGGCGGAAAGCTCGCATTTAGCCAGACAAGTTTGTGCAATCGTGCGGATGGCTAGCTCTCGACTGATATCTCATCCCTCACCCCAGTGTAGTGACGTTTCAGATGGCCGTTTGTCAGGGATAATGACACAGAACAAGACCCTCTGCTTCACTTGGCTAATGCTAAGGTGTTGCCGACTATCTCGTGATGTCTGAGACTAAATGGCTCTCTGAATTATTCAGCTTTTACAGACACAGTGTTGTTGGGAGGGGGCGACACCACATGATTTGGGGTTATAAATAATGAAGTGCGCTTTGCCGCTACTCTGTCTCTCAGGGTCTGGCATTTATTGACGGAGCTTTATTTTTCATATCCGGCTGTTCCCACTGTGAAATGTGTGCCACTTTTACCCTGATAGCTTGTTACTGCTACCTAGCATATAGAAAGTCTAACAGTATGAGCGTATTAGCTCTCAGCAACAGTAATAATGCTAAATGAGAAATGTTGTTGTTAGCAGCTGCTAGCCACTAGCCGCGATCAATAACAGACCAGAAATGCCTAAATAATCACTTCTTTTGAAACAATTGACCAAATTTTGTTTAACTCTCTTAAATGCAGTTTTATGAGCTAATGTTGCCAATGTCATGCTGCAAAATTGCAGCCGCTCTTTTCGACTTTCATTCAATATTTTTTGACTCAACAGTCTCCTTGTTAGCCATCTACATCAGGCTTGAGAGTCAATTGCTTCCGTATGGCGAAATCCCCCTCTGAGCCTCGACTTATCTAGTTCCCTTCTATTCGCGCCGAATTAATAACAGAAATTATGATTGTTCTTATTTCAATGTAGCCGCTAATCTTTCATTGTTGCCGCCTGACAATGAAGCCCTCAACCGTTTCGCCATTCAACTCCACATAATGCCAAAATGTTAAGGATTCAAGATCCCAGAATGTTTCCAAGAGCATATTAATAGTAATTAGTCCCCAAGACGAGGAAACCGAGACCGCACAGATCCACTCCAGATGCTGGAAGACTTGAGCTGTACCGTACGCCATGCTAAATGTTATGATTATGTTCGGTGTATGCGCATGTAGATGCATGTGAAGCCCACTGCTACCACTTTGGGTTGTGTTTGCATGTCCTTGCATGTTTTTTCGGTGTAAAAAATAGAAATGCAAGCTAGATCACACCCTATCTACTTGTCGAAACAAAGGCTACTTTGAATAAACAAGTGTTTAGTCCCTGACTTGTATTGAACACTATGCCGTAACCAGCTGATCAGGGGTTGTAGAGTTTTACAAATGCTCAAATTTCCATTACTAGAACTGGTCTGAACCCCTACAGAGGCTGCTTTGCATTGCAGCGGCGGAGGTGTGTGTGTTAATATGGGGGATCCCCTGCCGTCTGCATGCAAATGGCCTCGCTACCTTCAAGCGAAATGGATTATTGTGGGTTTTGGACATCAAACAGGGTGTAATCTCAGCTTCAAGGTGACATTAAAGGCTGCACATTATTTTGGCTTCCCTTCCTACCTTCATTTTGGGGCTGGACAGGCTGTCTCACCAAAATGGCCACCTTCGAAATGTCCTAGTCAGGAATTACAAGGAGTGAGGCACTCTTTGGCCTTTTTATTTTGTCTTCCTCTGTCCGTTGTTAGAGTTGTCTTTCTCTCCACATTGGGCTTGAAATGGGATTTGGACTCTGGACCTCAAAGAGATCGCTCTCGGCCTGCTGGGCTCCTGGTCTTAGTGAATGAGGACCGTGTCCGTCCAATTGGACTGTTTCTATATTCCTCTCCGAATATCACAGTGGAGAGCACCATCGCACATCAAACGCCAGGATTTGAGCTATAGGACCATGTGTCAGGACTTAGATAAAGCTTTGTGCAATGGCATTTCAAAGCAAAGGCTGATGCGGAGATAGCGCCAGTCGTAAATGTCGACATGCATCTGAAAAACATTAGACCCGCTTATGATTTCGCCACTTCGCCACAGTTTATTCCAGCCTAAAGTGTGGGATGCTTTGTTGCCGGTGACTTTGAAGTTGCCAAGCTCCTCTGCATCTTTTCAAAAGGTCGTTCTGTTTAAAAAATGACCGGATTGAGTCTTATAATTGGGAAAATTCAAGTACGTATTGTACAGTACAAGTTTTGGATTAGGAATAATTCACAAGGTGAAAGGTTGCAGCCCTCATTCGCTCGATTAGCTTACGGTCAATCGAATGTGGCCCTAGGAAGTGAACTTCACTTTTTAGCCTCTTACAGACTTGGTTTTAAGAACGGCCAAATGTTGCATCACCCATCAGCAGGCCCACACGCAATATGTGCCAGCAGAATCCATAAAGCATGTTTGTTTATTTAATATATTGCCTTTTTAAGTTCCTTTTATCACATTTCACCATCATTCTGGCGCAGGAAATGCATAAGCATCAGCAGATTACGTCTGGGCCTGTCCATCATTAATCCACAGTAGAAGAATCACACTCGTCTTGTCACTGTTCACTGTGTTTGCTCATTGTTCTCTACAGAGCCTTTAAAGACACTCCTGCACTGTGATTATATGTGTGCGCTGTGACGAATTCACAAATTTCGACATTTCAATTGTGTGGATTCCCTAGAAGTATTGCACTTGGGGAAGGTTGCATGCCATAAACGTGTTGACTATAGCAGTAGGCCTGGTGGATAGTTTGCCGTTCTGTTGATGTCATTCCTGCAGTCATGCATGCACCTTGTGATACGTGGGCTGCCCTTTCACCTTTGTTGAACATTTGTTCAATATGCATTTATATGGGGGGGAGGGGTCATTTCAGTATGTCAGTGTTTTAATTTTCTGTTGCTGTTGTTGTTGTTGTTTTTGTTTTCTCAACAAATCAAAAAGTATTTTTCCTTAATGAAAGGAGTGATCTGGGTTAAATACAAATGATGTTCTCTTATATTTGTGGTATAATGTATAAAAAAGTATTAAAAAATGTATTATAAATTTTTATGATAACCGTCATTATGCCGCCAAATGTCGTGGATACAGCTTAACTTGATCCTGGAACTTTCCTTTAAATAAATCACTTTTTAACCTAAAAAAAAAAAAAATGTGTGTATAAATATATAAATTGGGGAAATTTGATTATAAATGTATTAATATACATTGTTAAATAGATACATTATAAACTAATGACAAAAATTTAACTTTATATAGTGATTATGAAATGGCTCGGCTGTGATTTTCACTCGCTGGACACCAACCGAGGTCATCCGTCACACTGGCTCTCTGAAACTGTATGGTATAGATACAGAATTTAGAATGTAACAGTTGAACCTGTAGCCATGACTATTATTATTCAAAAGTACTTTTACATTTAAATGTTTTAATTGTATGTTAATTTCTAAAGTTTTAAAAAAAAATTCAAAATTTTGGTGCCAACATATAAACTAGATTCAAACTGTGCTTTCGATGGTGTTTAATTACAAATTCAAGACTTAATGCTCTTCGACTGCTGGTTTCCAAGGCTATGGTGAACGTTTAATCGTGCATTTCAAGCCCCATTGTGTGAGAAGTCAAACCCACATACTTTTGCTCCAGCTGGCCCAGGGTTACAGTCTCCTCTTTGCCCCAATCCCCACCTCTCACTCCCCGTGTTATTTCCCTTCTGTCTCTAGCCCCACATGTACGTCCACCATTTTGTCCTTCCAGTCTGTCCTCCCCCCGTCTGCTGTCTTGCAGCCTAGGTCTTGTTCTGCCTTGTGCCCTGTCTCTACCTGTTGTTTCTGTCCTTGTTTCTGTGTGGGGTTGTGAATTTTCTTTTTTTGTATTAGTTTTTTTTTCTGAGCTAGCCCTAGTACCCATTGCTGTCCCTCTGTCTTTCCTTTCTCCTCTTGCCAAATGTAAATGAGGCATGACCCCTCACCACCCGCCATCTTAGGACACACCTAGCACATCCTACTACCTGTTCCATTGTCATTCGCGTCCACCGACATCAATAAGGCAGATGCCTTGACGATTCTTGGAGAAACCAGACTCTGAAGTTTAATGTCTAAATTTTGCACATTTTTTAACATGGACAATATTATGCTACTGTCACTCTAGTCTAATGCTCTGTTCCAAAACCTTGCAAGATAACTACTTAGACATCAAGAACATGTACCCAACATTTCATAAGCAGCTTTATCTAGTTTTGGGTGGTAAAAGGTCAATCCAAGAATCAGTTGCAGAAAGCTTATGGAATAATTTCATTCAAGATTTGTTTAAATTAAAGGGTGCTGTATTTAAATGCTTGTTAGAATGTCTCGTAATTAGCTTAGCAGCATGTCAAACTCAATTGACAACAGTCAGGTCTTTCTCTACAGTATTTGTGTGCACATAGAGTTGTTTAGAAAGCTGCCTCAGAACTCAGGTACTGGAACAGAGTCTGTGTATTTTAGAGTCATTTTAAGTTTCCATCAGACCTTGACTTTCAATGAGTTATATCAAAAAGCAAGGTTACCAAGAATGAACATGCCAGACAGGCTTTGGAAAAAAAAGCCTGTTCCACAACCTGGCCAACTTCATCTATGCCATAACTCATATCCAAACCATCCCCCCTACAGATCCTTCATCTTTTCTCTCGTGTGTAGGTTTGGCATCTCAGTAGTTGAGGTGCGTCGCTGTCATCCTTGTAGACTAGCATCTGTACCAGTCATGTGCCCTTATTTGGTCAACGTTTTCTTTCTTTTTCTTTGTTTTATTGATGTGTGTGGTAGTTAGTTGAGTTTAATTGACAGCTACTTATTGACTGAATCCAGAATTTCCGCCATAAAACTTTGTGTTATGTCTAGCCAGGACTGCAATGTGACAATACAATCCTGTCACATTACGTCATATTGGCTGGAGACGATAAAAAGCCTTTCTCTGCATTGAAGTGGGTTCCCCCCTCGTTCCTTTTCCCAACCCTTCCCTTTCTTCCTCTTTTGCGCGTTCTACTCTCTTATATTTCTCTTTTTTTCCTCTCCAGTTGTCTTTTGTCTGGGCATGCTAGCGACCCTTCAGTTATATTCCTCTATGCATTTTATCTCAAATACTTCTCTCTGGTTTTATTGTTCCCATTTACTCTTTGGTTGACCTCTACCTATTTCTGCATGATGTCTGTGAAAATGACAGCTGCATCTATCAATGGAAGCGTGTCAGATCTTAAAAAGGCTTTGTCCAGTTGATCTACTCTCAACCACAAAAATCTGATTAAGGTTTCTCATCTTTAGTCCCTCTTGGAGGGGCTTACCATTACCAGTGTATGTACGTACCAACATGTATGTACATATGTAGGGTTACTTTGGCACAGGTAGATTTGAAAAATCGCCAGTGAAGTTTCATACTTCACACTTTCTATACCCTACTACAAAGAGGATTTTCTGTTCACACTGTAGAGCTTTTCCACTTTTCAACAGTAATGCATGTTTTTCTTTTCCTTTACTCTAGTTACAGGTCACATAGATGTCTATTTTTAAAGATGAGAAACTCATAATAGATTTTTGTGCATTTAATCGTGCTGTGATGGGTCAAATATTGGTCAATGGAACCTTGTTGCTATGAATTTGTTGCTTTAATGTCAATCTATATTGTTGGTGAAGCAGTTCTGTTAATTTAGTTACTTTATCATTATTTTAATTTGTATAAACCCAAGTGAAGTTTGTTTAGTCTTGTTTTATTTTATAATTTGTTGTCCTCTCTTTAGACGACAACATGTGCGTTCTAAAGAAAGGCTTGTTTTCATCGACGTGTCTTGTTACCTTTCTCTTTCTCTTTTTCTTGTCGCCATTCCTCCGCCCTTTGCAGTTCGTCGCGTGCCCCCACGTTTCTCCATCATGCCCACCAGCCACGAGATCATGCCGGGCGGTAGCGTCAACATCACTTGCGTAGCCGTAGGCTCGCCTATGCCCTACGTCAAGTGGATGCTTAACTCTGAGGACCTGACGCCTGAGGATGAAATGCCAGTGGGCAGGAACGTTCTGGAGTTAAATGGCGTCCGCGAGTCAGCCAACTACACCTGCGTGGCCATGAGCAGCCTGGGCATCATCGAGGCTGTGGCCCAGATCATTGTTAAGTGTAAGAATCAATTGAATCGAGGGTTCTCTGGTCAAACGAAATTAAAACTAAGCCATATTTTAATTGCTTTCTAGTTCCAGTATTGACTACATTATCCCCCACTACAGCTTTGCCGAAACCTCCAGGTACCCCCGTCGTAACTGAAACTACCGCCACCAGTATCACCATCACCTGGGACAGTGGCAACCCTGAGCCCGTCTCCCATTACATCATCCAGTATCGTGCCAAGTCTCCCGAGAGCAAGTTCGAGACCGTGGACTCCATCACCACCACTCGCTACAGCATTGGAGGACTTTCTCCAAACACCGATTACGAGATCCGCGTGTCAGCCTACAACACCATTGGCCAGGGCCCGCCCAGCGAACCAGTCGAGGCTAGGACTGGGGAGCAAGCTCCCGCCAGCCCACCGCGAAACATCCAAGCCCGTATCATTTCCCAGAACACCATGATGGTACGCTGGGATGAACCCGAGGAGCCCAATGGACAGATCAAGGGTTATCGGGTGTACTACACCATGGACCCATCTCAGCCCATGAGCATGTGGCAGATACACAATGTACAGGACAGCGTGATCACCACCATTCAGAGTCTGGTGCCCTCCGAGACCTACACCATCAGAGTGCTGGCCTTCACATCCGTAGGAGACGGACCCTTCTCAGATCCCATTCATGTCAAAGTGCTTCAAGGAGGTTTGTTTGTCAATTTTTAGTGTCCATTTTCAGTATTGGGTGAGCAAAAGATGTGGCAAGGTAGGTTTTCTATTGGAAATGTCCATTGTTTGTATTGGGTGAGCTGAGGGTGTAGCAAAGTAAGTTTAACAACTGAAAAATGGTGGGCTAAAAATGAAGCAAGATAAGTATAGCACTCTGTTGTCATTTTGTCTGCTGAAGATGTTTAGCATTTGGAAATTTTTATTGTTGGGGAGTCAAAACTGTAGCATGGTGAGTTTAGTGAATTGGGTATGTTTGTATTGGGTGAGACAAAAATGGAAGTACATTTTCACCTGGTAATTGTCCTAACCCAGTTGCCACGAGGGTAAATGCTTTCTCTAACACTTTCACTAAATATACAGTTGTAAATTTCTGTTTGTTTCATTTCATGTCTATTCTATTAAACTGTCAACACTGGCTCCATTTGTAGTCCCTGGACAGCCGACAAACTTCCAGGTCGGTGAGGTGTCAGACACAAGCGTTGAGCTAACATGGGAACCAGCCTTCGAGAAAGAGGGAATCATCAGTTATGAACTGCATTACAAAGAGGGCACTCAAGGACCTCAGGTGCCTTCTCAACAGCAAACCTTCTCAAATATATTGTCAGGACTGCTGTTGCACATCCAATTGTGATGTAACTGTTATTATTTCCCACCAAACAGGTAAAGAAATCATTCGGTCCAACCGCTTCCTATGTGGTGGAGGGCCTACATGCTAATACAGAGTACTACTTCTCTCTGGCTGCCGTCTCCATCAAGGGTATTGGAGCCTTCACCAATGAAATATCCCAAAGGACATCCCAAGCCGGTATGTAGTCCATTTCCTTTCCTAAGGATGCGAATGAAGGGTTGGGGGGATCTAATATTGTATTTTGTTTGAGAAATGCCAAGACATAATGCCTATTTTGAGCTTTGCGATGAGGTCGGGATACAACAGCACACTGTTTGAAAGGGCCTCTGTAACCTTCACACCCGTTTCCCAATCCAGGGATATTGTTTATCGACTCCAGAAATGTCAAGAGTAAATGATAATGGTGTGCTTGTATCTGCAGCAGATATGTGTTAAAGACTGGATGTTAGTCTGGTCCCTGATTTTTGACAGGTTCGGGTTTCTGGCATTGGCTCTCGTTCCTTTGCGTTGTGTTTGTTTATGCATCTGAATTTGAGCAATACAGCATCACCTTTGAGCCAAAGGAGACTTGTTACATGCAGGCGGCAAAGGTGATGTTGTTTTCTTGAGAATATTTCCAAATGACTTGCCAAAACTTGATGATTTTGAATATTTTTTCTGTGCATGTTGACAAATTGTTTTTAAGAGAAGATAAGTAAGAGCAGAACAAATTTGTGTAAATTGTTCATAAAAACCTTATGTAAATCCTTATGCATTCAGTTCAACGCATCAGTTAATGCGAGAATGGTTGTATGGATGATTTGCGCAATTTGTTCTGCTTGCGTTGCATGAATGAGACCCTCTGACTTTGATGTTTTAAACATAATTTATTTTGTGTAAAGCATCTAAAGGTTAAACCTAAACTTTTAAATGACCCGTGTTGTTTAGTTTAATGGATTCCTCGCCCCTTGGCAGGATGGTGTCGCACACTTCTTTTTCTTCTTTGTTTGATGATTCTTTCATCTGGGTCTCTCTATGTCACAGTTATGTACTTCAGAGATTTCCTACATGTGAAACAAACAAATCAATGTGGGCTGATTGATCTGCGGCAAGCGTGCCGTTTGGTTCCCCTGCGCGCTCCCTCCTTTCTTCTGTGTTCGTATTTCTTTTTCATGTGTCAACAGCAAATGCACTTTTTTCCTCCCATGCGACTGAAGCACACAAAATATTATTGACTCTGGGGTCTGCCATGGCTTTCCACCACATCTAGTCCCTCACTGTGTATTACTGAAAGCAACACAGTCAGTGGCCGCTGGCGCCTGCAGGTAGTCAGCATTTACGCTGGGAGACCGTCTGAATTATTCAAGCCTCCGGCCTAAAAATACACCCTTGCTGAGTCGCATCATGATTCGGTGCATGAAATCATCGGTGCTTGTGGGGAACCTTGCAGCTGGCATGTGCCCTCTGCTAAAATATTGCAGTTACTTGCATACAGTATTACGGTACATACATAGTGGTCCAAAAGTCTGAGAGCATGAGTGGAAGTGCATCTATTTTGCAGTCTTTTCCAATTTAATGCAGAGGTTTTCATTTGAAAGCATAACAGTTTGAGTGAAAAGTTAAACCAAAAAATCCTAGAGTTTCATTGTGGTCTCAGACTACTGTACTACGATCACTTGTATTTCTCTAAATGATTACATTTTGTTAACTTTAGTTTCAATTGAGCACAGAAAAATAATGATGGGATAGAAGGTTTAGCTGGCAGAAGCCTTCCAAGCCAGCTAAACAAAGAAAAAAATTATGTGCACCTTTAAAAACCAGACCATTTTTCACGCTTTTATTTTAGTATAAAGGTAAAAAAAAATAAACTAATTGTTTAAAGTCCACATGAGATGGCATTCAGAACTCATATACTGTAATAACTGATATGTTTCTGAGTGCAGTGGGATATTCAGTCAGGAATTGATTGGACGATTGGAAGGAATTGGAATTGAAAAATAAGAGTTTTCCAAGACATTTTAGTTCTTTAGAATTGTGCACAGAATTGTAATGCATTTTGTTTTCATGTTGACTTTAAATGCTCCTTTGGTTTAGATTCCAGTTGTAGGTTTAAATCTTTAGACTTACAGTGGGAGGAAGATGCCAGAAAAGCCATGGCAGCAGACGTGGACCATTTTAACTCATCTTCTGTTTCTACCTATGCAGAATGGGTGGGATGGGGTTGGTTGAGTGGGTGCTGGGATGCAGGGAACCTGCTGCATTGACACACAACGTAACACCTGAGCGCGAGAGAGCGGGCACTGAATGCATGTATTACCTCCCCCTACCCCTGGGGGGCGCTCTGTTAATGCACGTTGTACGCTGTGTGTGTCCCCTTCTGTTCCATCTCTATATGTCCGTTCTGCTGTTTGTGTCTTCATATATTGTATTCTGGAACAATGCAGTGCACTTTTTTACCTCCCTTTTGTTTTCTAGCTCTTCGTATGTTTCACTTTGTCTCCAGAAATGAAACTAAAGCTCACCTGCTCCAGCTTGACGTCACCTGGTTTAAATTCATTTCTGTTCAGTACACAGGTTTAAGTTCACTTTATTTCATTTCAGTTTGGTTTACACTTGAGGAAACGGCTCTCAGCATTTGTTTTTTTTGCTCCTTCTGTCGGGGTTTCATTTTCCGTGACAAGCTCGACATGCAGCAACAGCACTTAGCATTGCCAAAGCAAATCCATTAAACTAAAGGTGAGAGTAAGTATCCCTGTGGGACGACCATAGGCTTCTTGCTTGAGTTACGGGACTTTGTCCCGCAGGGTCTCGCACAGATGGGAGACGTGGTTCACTACATCTGCTGATGTCTTCCCTTGAGCAGAAACTAAAGTAGTGTAGATTTACCCATATCAAGGTCAGGGAGGCGACAAGCTAGGACAGTTAGAAGCAATTTAGCACAAATGCCCCTCAACTTAACACATAAACATTACAGTGTGGATTCCCGTGAGGTAAGTGACTGCGTTCGGAGGAAGCCCAGTCTGCCATCACACCTTTCAGAAGTTGGCCACATAACCAACTTGACAGTCCATATAAGTAGATATATAGTGACCTTGAGGTGCAGAACTGTCTTATACACCAGCAGAATTGGTTTAGATCCCTTTTGCAATCTAGAAAGAGTGTCATTGTCTTCACCGAAAGTTCCCAAGACATTTATACACTAATTGGCCAGATTATACAAGCGTTCGACACCAGAATTTCCTCTCCGTAGATCTATTTTGCACTACACCAATTGGCAGACTGGTCTTCCTCATGAAGGCGTGAAAGGAAAGTGTATTGTGTTTGTTTCCTTTTTGGTACAGTGCTGTTCAGTTGACACTCAGTCAGGTCAATGTTCGTGGGTCAGCCCACAGTTACGAACCAAAGAACCAAAGCCCCTGCGTTGGTCCGGCAGAGAGTACTCACCTTACCCTCCATATCCCCCAACACTTGTTGAAATACCCTGGGGGATGTGTCCAAACTCTTGAGGGTTAGTGGAGATAGACACTCCTGCCTTGACCAAGTGGGTGGCAGTGGCATTCTGGGAAATGCACTTAAGAGTCAATGGCTATTGAGTGATGCTCAGGTTTCAAACATGGTCATAGAGGGTCCACAAACTGGGGGCAAGGGTTACCGCACCAATCTTCACGTTGGGTATGGTGCAAGAACATCTTGGAGGTCCCATTTCAGCCAAGTCCGGTCGTTTCAATCAGTTATTACACTCAATCAGTTGGCAGTGTCTGGCTCATAAATTAATTCCAAACTTTGTAGCCAAACAAATCTGTAATTGTTGGCTTTTTTTTGTAGCAGCACCTTGGCATGGATCTGGATTATTAAGTCATTATTACAGTTAACACCTTTTATTTTGGTTCTAAGGCACAGCCCTTGGTTTTGAAGAGTGATTTCATTTTTGTAACACTGAAATCCATGGCTCTTTTTGTGTTTGATGTGTAATACAGTTTCAGAGTCATGAGTCTCAATCTTTAGGTAGTTCTGCAACTCTCTGATACCAAACTTTCTTTCCACACTCAAACCAGGTCGATTTATGAGAACTGAATGCAAATACTCCTCAAGAGAGGAAGTACATCTTCAAAATATATCTTCAAACGGAAGATGAAAATCCAGTAAAACTTTAATCCATTAAGCCCATTTGGTGAATAAACAGTGCTCTGAATAACATCGCTCACTGAACTCTGGGACAGGTGACACCTATGATAAAAGCTGGCTGGTGATGGGACAAATCGGTTAACCGTTTCTCAAACAAAAGCACACCAGGGAATGGTTTTATTCAGAAAATAAATGCTTCGGTTAAGGGGGATTATATTACACGGGTATGGATAGTTGGATGTTAGTGAGGTGCTAGCACCCTGATCTCAATCTTGTGGACCCTCAGGCTAGTGTAAACAGTGAATAGTGCAGCCTGATGAAAGCACAGGGAACGCTCTCTCCCTCCAGCCCCAAAAACATTCCGACTTTATAGGCCACATGACTCATCAAATGGACTAAACAATTGAACGTAAATAGTCTGAATTGAGCTGTATTCAGTGAGCTCAGCAGTAGAGGGAGAGGGCCAAACCCAACCGACTCTAGGGAAATATAGTCTCCCTCGAATCGGGTGCTTGTGGTAAGAAAGTCTTTAAAAATTAGTGTTTGAAGATGTCAGGTACGTATAATGTACAGGAAAATGCTTTGTGTTTGTTGTTTTGTTTTGGTTTCTGCTGTTTTAAATGGTTTTCCTTTCTGTTTGAAGCTTGGTGGCTTTCCATGATTCTTCTGAGTTGACATTTCAGGTCCTAACATTTTCTTTCCAGCCATTATTTTGCCGAGAGTTTTGCTCATTTTCCTGTAATCTGTTTTGAATGATTTTGTTTTGCTTTCCAACGATGGTGCTCATCCATTTGAATTTCAGTCACAAATATGTTTTATCCCCGTCTGTCCGTTTCCCCCTCATTCATTTGTGTTACTTATAGCTTCAGGGATCAGTGTGAAAGAGTAACTTTTAATGTTCAATTTACAACGGAGATAAATGTTACGGGCCTTTAAACGGTATCCATATGCGCAAGCATTTAGTAAGCGTGGACTCTGCATTTCAAACGAGACTTTTATATTGATTTAGAACAGCAGAGATGTTGTAATTTCTGATATGTGCAGGGGAAGTGCTCAACAAAAACGCCTCGAAATACCGCAATGAACGGCCTTCATTCAAATGCAAATAACATGATCTATTTTTCCCTCATGGTGGAAATATATCCTGAGAGCCCAGGGTATTTACTGTGAAAGATTGGCTAAATCTTTGGCTTGCATATAGGCGGTTATACACTAGTATTTTTGTCTTCTTTTCCAGTACAAATATTGAAACTTCCTTAAACAAAGATACATTAACTTAATAAGCAAAAAGATAGTCTTGTTGTCTGAAAAAATTATGTCAAGGGGGTCAGAAAAAAAATAATTCAAATGGAAAACAAGATTATTTTTCTGACCCCATTGAAATTACCCCCTTTTTTAATCTGTATCTTACGCCCAACATCCGTGGTGTTACTTCTAGATCTTTGACACAAAAATCAAGCCAATGTTAAACCTTCATGCTTCATATTTATGCATGCATGCAAAACCCCTTCAAAACCAAGCTCTTCTGTTTGCATTTGCCCTTTGTTTTCCTCGTTTTTTCTTCTGTTTCAGTATGTCTCTGCTTGTTTTTTTCAGTTGGTTTTTCCCTTTTATCATTTTCTTTTTCTCTTTCCCATCTTTTCGTTTTTTGTTTTCCACCCCTCCTCTCCCCCCCTTCCCAAACCTGAGCAGAGCCCTCCGCCCCCCCTCAAGACATTAAGTGCTCCAGCTCCAGCTCCACCACCCTGCTGGTAAGTTGGCGCCCTCCGCCGGCCGAGAGCCAGAACGGGGTGCTGGCCGGGTACATAGTGCGCTACGCGGTGGTGGGCGGCGGGGCCGAGGTCAGCACGGATCCCGCGGAGGAGCCGGTGGAGGAGCCGGCGGTGCAGTCCAGCTCCGACCGGATCGAGCTGCAGCGGCTGGAGAAATGGACCATGTACCGAGTCACCGTGGCGGCCTCCACCAGCGTGGGTCCGGGCCCCCAGAGCGAGCCGCTGCTCTGCCGCACGGACGAGGACGGTACTGAAACCTTGACTAACATTATTCACTACAAAATTTATTGATTTAAAAATGAAAATAAATGCATTTAATAATTAAAAGTTTTAATCAGCAGAAATTTACTTGAGAAGCAACACTGTAAGATACTAAGACTTGTTTTCATTGATTGTGTCTTGAATAGAAATGTGTTTTTTCTTACAGCTCTCGCATATTTTGTTTTGATATAATGTATATATATATATATATATATATATATATATATTGCATTTTGACAAAAATACGTTCATATTAAAGGCACATTTTCTGAAAACAAGTATTGATAACTTATGCAATGTTGCTTCTCAGGTACATTTATCTTGTTTTAAGATATTTTACCTGGAAAATATACAAGTTTTTTGCAGTTTTTTTAGATAGTTCAGGCAAAACAAAATGCTACGAAAGTAAAATGGCCTCTTAAAATAATTTAAACACTGTTTCAGTGTCCAACCTAGACAGCATTTTAAGGCATGATACCATGTCAAGATTACGCTTCAATGCAAAACAATACAATCTTACAACATGAAAAATGTATCGCCTCCTTCAGCTCATTTCATGCCTAAAAAAACTGTATGTTACTGTAACTTTTCTATAGCCACTGTCTTTTCCCAGTGACATTATATGGTCTTTGGCCAAGCTTATTGAGAAAATAAATCCAAGATGGTGGATTAGATGTGAGAAATGTTGATTATACGTCTGTGTAGACAGCTCACTCTTTTTTGGGAGCAGATCTATTGACTAGCGTTATGTGATGAAGGAAACATTGACTTAGCATCATTTTCATCTGTCACATCTCTTTGTAAAAGCACTCGGACAGCTTATGAGCAATGAAATAAATCCAGCCAGAGTAAGAAATTGTGTCGGACGTTCCCTGGTGACAGCAGTCTTTCTCTGTGACTGACAGCGCTAGTTCAGGATACAAGCTAGTAATCAATACGGAGCACAGCCTTTCACTGGCGCTGTGGGCCACCCTACGATGGATGGTTTTGACGGGCTGGTCAACCGCTGTAGGCGGGTCAAGAGGTAGGCAACGCTTCCCCAAGACCTCCGATGGGAAATCTTATTTGACCAACCCAACAACATAGAGTTATTTGAGTAGCGATACATTACGACAGTCACATCCTCTGAGACTTGTACTGTTAAAGTGTCTTATACGGTACAGCCAGACCCCAAAATACAGTACATCCCCTTATGGCGTCTTTTATTGACCGTCCAGGAAATCGGTCTCCTCCTTACAGCAGTACTGAATGACCGGAGGTATTAAACATCAAGGCCTCATATAAAAGGATTTTCATTAGCTCGCAGGTCTGCAGACAGCGAATTGATCAGAGCTCAGATAAGAATGATAGTGAAATGGAAGGGGATGAAATGGTTGCTCGGGTATATGGGGGTGTGATATTACATTTGATTAAATGTCCCTGAAGATGGGCGCTTAATCAGAAACCTGGTTTCACATAATTGAATGTACATACTAGCTGAGACACTAGGGCTTAGTTTCTTTTCAGTCGTTATGAGGTGGGTGCGTTGTACAGTCTTAAGGGGTTGGTACCATTATAAGATCAGCTTTTGGCAAATGTGTCTACCTGTTTCGACTCAGACATAATTAAAGATGTATGTTATTGCCCTTGCTCAGATTTGTGCTATTTGAGACTTTAAAATATTTCATGCAGATTCAAACATTTTCATATTTTTTAATAGTCAAAAAACATCTGGGAAGCCATGTTTAGGGAATAACATCTCAGGAACTATGATTTCTAGCTTTGTTCAAATTGGTAGATTGGTAGAAAAACATGTTCCCTTCAAGTCCAAGTGGTTCGAAGTCCCATCAGGATAGAAATATTTTCAAAACTAGCCTCTAAAGTAGGCAGAAAGTGAAAAATGTGTAGACGAATTAGTGGTAATTGGGTCTTAATTGTGGTAATTAAAGACTAAAGATACAAATAAAAGTGTTTTGATGGTAAAACACACATTTTGATTGACTTTTTTGTCTCTTTTATGTCCCTACAGGGCCAGTTCTAGACATTGGAAGGCCCTAGGCAAAATTTATGTTGGAGGCCCCCTGAGCCACACCCCTCCTAATAAAAAGCATTTAAAACAATATGATTCCTAACCTTTTTATTAAACATCTGCTATATACACACTTTTATATATATATTTTTATATTATTTTTCCATATTAATCAAACTTTAACTAAGATAATCTCTTATTTGTTTGTTGAGGATGCTATCATGGCCATCATTTGTTTTGTATAAATAATAAATAAATAATTTGTTCGATAATTAATTTACAGTAACACACCCACCAACAGTTTTGCCTACTCTATGCAGTAAAATAAAAAACATTACATAGCCAAAAAATAATTACAGATGAACACTTCGCAGACAAAACTTCAGAAAATTAACATCAGTGCCTTAATCGTTTTTGTTTGTTTGTTTTTTTCCTTTGGACAGGATTTCCCCCTCCTATTGAAGCACTGTAGACTATATTGTCATATTATATATCGCAGTTCAATACCTCAAATATGCACAATATACACAAATCAACTGCTAGTGAAAGAGACAAACTACTAAGATGATATAAGCCTACTTAATTTCTTCATAAAAATATGCTTATTTTTCAATAAATATAACAACAGTATTTACGAAGACTGAAATTAGAGCAATAATGTACACATTAGCAGAATTTAGAAGATACAGAGAGTTGAGGGATGTTTTTGAAACATTCAAATGCTATAGTGTGCTTGCTCTTTGACTTTGAATACAGACTTCTCCTTTTACTTTACTATTTTGCTAGTCGGCTCCAGACGTGATGTCATTCACTGTATGTGTGAATTCAAAGTGTCTACAATCTGGACACGATGACGGATGCTCTTTTACACTCATAATAATCCAGCAAATGATCTATCCCGAAATGACGCTGATTGACAGAATACATTACAATCACTCCAAAATATATAATGAAAACTCAAACACCTTCATTATGAGCTGCACTTCTTTGCATGCCTGTTTAGCCTTTTGCTTAGCAGCCCTCGAAGGTGTTTATTTCGGCTCCATCATAATTCAATGACTTAAAGTCATTGATCCCAGTGTTTTCATACTGTATGTCCTGAAGGTGGGACCCACTTTGATACAGTGAAAATAATTGGTTTCATTATGGGTGAGTGACAATTCATCTATATCCAATGCACAAAGAGCCTAGTATTTTGCTGCCCATCTTGATTGGTGGACTATCGATTAGGGAATGTTACGGTTATGGAGGCCTCGCCTCAAAGACCGAGGCCCTAGGCAGTTGACAAAATGGGCCCCTAAAGTTGGTAAAAAGTGAAAAATGTCTAAACCATTGAGTGGTAATTGTGTCTTAATTGTTCATTAATAACTAAAGATACCCATAAATGTGTTTTGATTGCAAACACAAATTTTGATTGATTTTTTTTTTTGTTTCCCAATCATGAAGAAAATTGGTGGATTGGTAGAAAAACATGTTTCCTTCAAATCCTAGTGGTTCAGAGTCTCATCAGGGAAGAAATATTTTCAAAACTGGCTCCTAAAGTTGGTAAAAAAGTGAAAAATGTCTAAACTAGTGAGTGGTGATTGTGTCTTAATTGTGTTCATTAAAGACTTAAGATACTAATAAATGTGTTTTGATTATAAAACAAATTTTGATTGACTTTTTGTTTCCCTATTATGAAGAAAATTGGTGGATTGGTAGAAAAACGTGTTTCCTTCAAATTCAAGTGGTTCAGAATCTCATCAGGGAAGAAATGTTTTCAAAACTGGCTCCTAAAATTAGTAAAAAGTGAAAAATGTCTAGATGAGTGAGTTGTAATTGGGTTTTAATTGTGTGTAATTAAAACACAAGTTTTAATTTAATTGTCACTATTATGATGAAAATACTTAGGCAAATATCACTACTACTATTGCTCAAACTAAGAGTTAGTGATAAGAACAAAAATTGGATATAGCATAGCAACAACCTAGCATCATATCGGTGAGTTTTGTACTGTACTGTATGTAAAAAGCTAGTTTTAATGATCGTGAATGTGATCCATTCAATCCTTCATGGCGTGTCATCTTTTCCCACCGCAGTGCCCGGGGCCCCCCCTCGACGTGTGGAGGTCGAGGTGCTCAACTCCACCGCCATCAAGGTGATGTGGCGCTCCCTGTTGCCAGGGAAACAGCACGGGCAGATCCGCGGGTACCAGGTACACTACGTCCGTGTCGAGAACGGTGAATCCCGCGGCCTGCCCCTCATCAAGGACGTCATGCTAGCCGACGCACAGGTATGTTAGCGCGATTATTAATGTTTCGGGAACAAATGGCTAGTTAACTGGTAGCCAATTAGCTATTTTTATGGTACTGTTGCAGCAAAAGCTTGCCAGTTAAATGCACACATGGCCACTGCAACAAACGTATGAAAATCCTTTTATAAATAATTTCATCTGTGAAGTTCTTTTATAGCCTCTAGAATGCTTTCCAAAAGCAGTCCAAAACATCTTATCAGCCATTAGAATTGCACGGTTTAGTCAAACCTCTAATAAGTTTAACCTCTAAGGCTCTAGTGTCATAGATAAAGTCAACAAAAGCTGATTATGTCTGCCGTATTAAATGCCCCGAGAGCTCCACAAAAACACGAGGCACTTGAGCATTGCGGTCACAATTCAGACTTGATTTAAAAGCACAAGAGGCAAAAAAAAAAAAAAAAAGAAAGAAGAAAAAGCAACCAAGCGCCTCTGGCTGCAACCTAAAATTATAATACAAGCTTCTGTCATGAAAACAGCAGTGAAATTACAGATACGAGGCGCCTTATTCTCCTCACAGCTGCAAATATTACAGCTTTGAACAAACCGTGACTAAAGCTTGTGAATTTATGCCTCTTATGTTTATGACGGACTTGTTTACAGTCGTCAGTTAAGTGGGAATCGGTTGATATTCGACTGATATATGGGTCACGATACAATGATTCTATGTTTATTCTGTACAAACGGTGACAGATTGTGATCTTTTACTTGTTTGTTTCTTTTTATCTGCAGTGGACTACTGAATTGGATTTTTTACGAATAGAAAGTGTCATTAGTATTTTAGTATATATTTAGTATATAGTAAATATTTAATAAATATATACAACTTTCTAATACTTTTTGAACAAACCATTAATTTAAATATCTGTTCAATAACTTAAAAAAATATTCTCAGTGTATAAATATTAGTATTGTGAGGTAAAAGTTTTATTTTTTCAGGTTTTTTTTTGTTTTAGTCACAAATTTAGTTTTTCAGTGAAATTAAGTCCATAAAGTCATGTATAATTAATTTGTTTTAAATATTCATGTGAAAAATATAACTGAATGTTTTTTTTAATATTTATGAATACATTATTAACAATTTAAATAACTTAAATTTTTTAATTTTTAATTTTAATTTCAAGTTAATTTCAATAACTTAAAAATTCTCAGTGTAAAAATATAAGTATTGCAAGTTTTTCAGTGTAAATAAGTTAATAAATAGTTGTGTCTTATTCATTCGTTTTAAATATTCATGTGAAAAATGTAACTAAAAATATTTTTTTGCTGTAAAAATTTTGAGGTGAATTATCCCAATATTTTTTTATACATCAAATTAATTTTACATTGCATATGACATCTCTTTGCATATTTCTTAGAAGTTATGATCGGATATCAAACTCGAAAACAGACATTTTTATACTCTTACCAAATGAAATGGCAAGAAGAAAAAAAAACTGCAGGAATGACATGTTCAGATAGCGACGGCCACTCAATTTCCTGCCTCGTCTTCAATCTTCATGATTTTTTTCACCCTAATCCACACTGACCTACTTTAAAACACTCTGCCGTTCGTCCATTTCCTTGGCACTTTTACCTTGTTTCGTCTTACACTTTCCTCTCTTTCTTTCTTTCTGTCTGTCTTTTCCCTCTCTTTTAAACCGCCCTCCCTCTTTCTCCTCCCGGGTGGGGGATGTTAGTGGGAAATGGACGACACAGCTGAATACGTGAGTATGGATGTCTGTGATGTGAGAAGCTGTGAAGTTACATCAGACCCTAAACCCACAACTAATCATGATAAGAAAATGATTGACACTTTCAGTCTCATGTAAAGAGTTTTCTTGCATTGTGAGATTTTTATAATGAGCTGATTTTTGTCACAGAGAGAAAACAACTAATGCAACCTCACGTCCATTGTGTGTGTGTGTGATAGAAACATATTAATGGTGCACAGGGAAATGATGTAACATCAGTGCTCTTTTATGCCTGGCATGGACGAGTGTGTTTTGTGCTGTGATGATGTGTCTTCACAAAGAAATGGTGTTTTATTTATTTTTATAAATGGATCATTTGTGTAACCCAAAGACTGCATGAACAGGTTGGATGTGAAGCTCAGTTCTCTCTGAGCTGCGGGACTCGCAGGTGCTTTATTCTCCACAAGCGCTTGGCATTAATTTCCTCTCCGTCATGCGCGCTGATCAAAGCTCACTCGCTTTCACGTGAAATATTGGAAAATAGGGGCCCGTCAGAAGGGCGTGTGTTGTGTGTGTGTGTGTGCACAGCTTACCAGCCAACCTCCAGAAATTCATTACTCTGACGCTCTGTTTGCTCAGACTCTGTTGAATTAATGCACAGACATGTGTTATAGATGAGCAGGAATCAGAATCAATAACCTGGTCACACTGAATGAGATGCTAAATACCAATAATAATCATCCACACTGCAGTAAATGTCTTCATAATATATATTTATATATTAATTATCAAAATATTGAAATACTAATAATATGATAATATAATTATATAGAGAGAGATATGTGTGTGTGTGTGTGTGTGTGTGTGTGTGTGTGTGTGGTGTGTGTGACAAATGTCCCCATGAGCCTGAGACCACCAATCACACAGTTCCTGTGAGGGTTAGGTTTAGGGTAGGGGCACATTTGTTCAGTGTAAAATGCATTGAAGTCTATGAAAGTCCCCACAATTCACAGTGTGTGTGTGTGTGTGTGACAGATAGCAGATGATATACAATAACTACACCATTTTATAGATATATCATTAAATTGTGTAAAATTACATTAATTATGATACAAAAGAGAAAAATGAACCTTAAAGAACATAAAAATACTTTACAGCAGTGCTTCCCAACCTCCTGGAGGACCCCCAGCCCTGCACATTTTGTATCTCTCCCTATTTCTGACATACCCATTTCAGGTCTTGCAGTTTCTATAGCTCATGAGTTGAATCATAGATGAGGGAGACATACAATATGTGCAGGCTGGGGGTCCTCCAGGAAGGTTTGGGAACCACTGCTTTACAGTATTCAATAAAATATAATATTTGTTCATTTTAATGTTTTGAAATATTTAACACATAAATATAAACAATAGAAAACATACACTACTGTAAATGTAAAACTATTTTTTAAATTATATATAAATAAATTATATGTGCGTATATATATATATATATATATATATACGTGTGCGTGTATGAATTATATAAACTGTACTATTTTTTATATTTGTAAATAATTAAATTTATATATAATATTACATTTAATATTAAATCAGTATATATATTATATATAATTTATATATAATTAATAAATAATAAACAATAAATTAAAAATAATAATTTATTGGTGTGTTTTCTATTTAGGGACAATTGTTTATTCTCATTATATCTCATAATTAAAATGTGCAATAAATACATTAATAATGGTACAGGAGCTAAATGAACCTTAAAGCTACAATATGTAAGGATTTTGCAGTAAAATATCCAAAAACCACTAGGCCAGTGTTATATATTTTGTTCACTTGAGTACTTAGAATATCCCAAATGTTTCCAACTATTTGTAAATCGAAACCCTCGTTTCCGGTTTTATTTTGTAGAAACCATGGAAACACCAAAGACGCTTTAATATATTACACATTTTAATAGACATAATTATTTGTATTAACTGTAATACAGTATTTTCTCCATCATACAATACGTTTTAAAATTAATTGCATGCCATTTATCAACACAAGCCATCCAATATTTAATCTGATATTGTAAAATCGATCTATCTTACTGCAGTGTGTAACAGTGTCTCACAGCAGCCGCCGAGCGAACGCACAGAGTAACGTTATAACATCATTTTCAACACTCTCAAATGTATCTAATATGATAAACAGAGCTGCGTTACCTCATACTCATGACCGGAAAAGCGGAAGCGGCGCCGGCGACTATGGCATAATAAAAGTCCCGCTGCTCGTGAGGCGTGTGTTGATCAATCGCTCCAGCTCCTCGTTCAGCTCCACAACACTCGCTCCTGCTCTGCTTCATACTAAATAACCTCATCCATGAACATGATTTCTTCCCAAGTCCTATCCCTATTCTTTTGCACCGTCCGTTGAGGTGAAGATCACATGTCCCAAGATTCCGCTTTAAAACTTGCCGTCATCAAGCTACGCCTTTGTTTTGAATAGGCTTCTAGCGACCTCTAGCAGCCAAAATTATTACATATTGTACCTTTAAGAAAAAAAAAAAAAATAAAAATATTTAATAAAATATAATATCAAAATATTAATAAATATACACACATATATACACACACACACACTAATGTAAACTAGTGCGTGTGTGTGTGTGTGGATTATATAAATAAAATTATTTGTTACTATTATTTATATTTGTAAAGAAATGAAATACATACAGTCAAACCAAAAATTTTTGATATATTTTTACTAGTGGGTACAGTGGGTATTTATTTAAGTGAGGATAGCAAAATAAAGTAAACTGTGACATATTATACCCAAAAATTCTTCATACAGTGGACTATAAAATTTGGAACCAGATATTATTCACACACTTTGACCTGATCATGTTTTGCTTAGGTGTTATCTGACATAATTTTTCTGACACAGTTTAACTCTGAGATCTTGTCATATTTTATTACCATTTTTTTTAAACTAGTGAATAAACTGTATTAATGAATGAAATATTCAAGCTGTCTGAATAATTTTTGGTTTGACTGTACATGTAATAAAGTTTCCCAAATGAAATGTGATCTCACTTTCTGTATTAATGTGGCAAGTGACAAGTAGGTTAATACGCTTTAAAACAAACCCCGCACAGTACAGATTGCAGGTTGTGACATTGAGAAGAGGGGAAACTGACGCCATGCCTGTGCAGGTGACATGTTGTAAAGTCTTTAAAAAAATCAGTTCCCTAACATAGTGCTAACTTCCCTCTTCGTGTCCATTAAACACAGGAGATGGTCATCGGGGGCCTGCAACCTGACACCACATACTCCATCACCGTGGCAGCCTACACCACCAAAGGAGACGGCGCCCGCAGCAAGCCCAAGCTGGTGGTGACGAAGGGAGCAGGTCGGTAATAATAACGTTATCATTAGCCGAGCTCCATTGCACCGCGGGCCAGGTGTTATTGGCTACAGGAGCAAAATGAACCTTAAGGGACTTCAATCGAATAAGAAAAAAACAAACATGGCCTATATAGTGTGTCTGGAGTACATAAAAACTATAAGGGAATGTAGCTGAGATTGTGTATTAGTGGTTAGCCACATGTGGCGTGCTACTGCAAGAGAAAGTTTAGTTTGTAGAAAACTTGAACTAATGTAGAGTGCTAAAGTGTAAGATAATGATGGGTCAGAAGTAGATTAGCCTGCTAGCAGTGATTTAGTGCGCTTAACAGCATGCTAAAGTAGCATCGTTAAATTCTTCCACCTTTCAAGATAATTTCTGTTGGACTCAAAGTGTTTTCTAATTGTTGGTTTATGTACACATGCAGATGGAGTTTTTGCTTGTGTCATGAGCGTTGCATTTTTAGGATGATACAGGGAAGTGAATTGCCATTGCCATGCAGTGCTTGTGCCTTGATATCCTTATAAGTACTTTATCTCCGAACACATGCAGACCAATGTGTTTTGTGTCTAACGCCATGAGCATTTTGTTTTAAGATGGACTGTTAAAGGGATGGTTCACCCAAAAATGAAAATTTGATGTTTATCTGCTTACCCCCAGGATGCATCCGAGATGTAGGTGACTTTGTTTCTTCAGTAGAACACAAATGATGATTTTTAACTCCAACCGTTGCCGTCTGTCAGTCGTATAATGCGTGTCAATGGGAACTTCATCTATAAGAGTCAAAAAACATGCACAGACAAATCCAAATTAAACCCTGCGGCTCGTGACGACACATTGATGTCCTAAGACACGAAACGATCAGTTTGTGCGAGAAACTGAACAGTATTTATATCATTTTTCACCTCTGATACACCATTATGTCCAACTGCGTTCAGCTTTTGGTTAGTGAGGTCTGAATGTGCTCTGATGACGGAAGTGATGTCTGGCGCTTATACTTCAATGAGTGCTAGACATCACTGCCGTTGGCAGAGTGTGATCAGACCTCACCAAGCGAATGCTGAACGCAGTTGGACATAGTGGTGTATCAGAGGTGAAAAATGACATAAATACTGTTTGGTTTCTCGCACAAACCGATCGTTTCGTGTCTTAGGACATCAATGTGTCGTCACGAGCCGCAGGGTTTAATTTGGATTTGTCTGTGCATGTTTTTTTTTTTTTAACTCTTATAGATGAAGTTCCCATTGACACGCATTATACGACTGACAGACGGCAACGGTTGGAGTTAAAAATCATCATTTGTGTTCTACTGAAGAAACAAAGTCACCTACATCTTGGATGCACCCTGGGGGTAAGCAGATAAACATCAAATTTTCATTTTTGGGTGAACTATCCCTTTAAATAGCGCTATGAAGAGTTTCCGCTAATCCTGCCTGATCATACAGGGCTTCCACCTGACAACCAACCAACATGTTGATTTTAAAAAATGTTGTATACATCCCTAGTGTAAGAATTTTGGAGGTTTTCCTTTCTTAAATGCACCATGGTATTACAAGTACGCTATAGAAAAGTGAATACCATGCTAGTGAATTTTGGACTGCCGTCATGGTAATGCCATGATATTCTCATGATAAGTACCTTTTAAGCAGTATATTATAATGGTAATCAAGTAGTAGTGTCGTAGCCTGGCTCATTTTTCGGCTGCAGTTAGCGCTCAAACTCCAGCCGCTGACGAGACAGGTGTGCCGATCGCAGGTGTCAAGTGTGACAGTCCCGCCACATATGCATGTCATTCTCATCACCTATCTCTCACCCTCTCCCTCACGCAGTGATGTGGCGCAGTCGCCGGCTCAAAGGAAGGATGTCCCTGTGCTTCCCGCCTCCGAAAGTGTGGCGAAACGCTTACAGCAGACAAAAGAAATAAATAAATAAACAAGGGCAGACTCAGCCCTACTTAAAGAAGTGGCATTGCGCTCTTTCATGTGCCAGAACAGAGGGGAAGCTTGACCAATGGGGCTCAGAGGAGCCACTCCGGGGCACTTTCATGCCTCATTTCTGCTACATAATGCTGTCAGACAATTTAAGCCCCTGCCTTATTGTATTGATAAGGGCCGACCCGCCTCTTTCAAACCCGAAACCTTCCGCAAGGCCGCCTGTCATCTGAGAGCGCCGTCCGTCCCCGAGCTGCCATTCTGCATGTCGGAGATACACTTCAGAACAGCGACTCTGCACTGCGAAGCCCGTCAGTCAGGCTCTACAGTCACGCCGAGCCATCATTCAAGTTTCAAGTGGCGGAATAATGTGCACTAGAGCGCATATTAGTATTTTCAGTGGTTCAGATCAGCTATTATTGTTAACTAAAACCATAAAAACGTCATTACAACTTGTTTTATTTTAGCTAGTTGCTTGTAGGCAACATTTCTCAATTTTGTTTAGTTCAATGTAAAGTACTAAAATAACTAAAACTGAAGTAAAAACTATATATTTAAAACAAAAAAACTAAAACTAATAAAAATGACAAAAACACAGCAAAAATTACTTCACCTAAATTAAAATGAAAATGGAAAATATTAAAATAAAAACAAGTTTAAAATGTTAATATAAAATACACCGATCAGGCATACACTATGAGCACTGACAGGTGAAGTGAATAACACTGATTATCTCTTCATCACAGCACCTGTTAGTGGGTGGATATATTAGCAGCAAGTGAACATTTTGTCCTCAAAGTTGGTGTGTTAGAAGCAGGAAAAATGGGCAAGCGTAAGGATTTGAGTGAGTTTGACAAGGACAAAATTGTGAATGCTAGACGACTGGGTCAGAGCATCTCCAAAACTGCAGCTCTTGTGGGGTGTTCCCGGTCTGCAGTGGTCAGTATCTATCAAAAGTGCTCCAAGGAAGGAACAGTGGTGAACCGGCGACAGGGTCATGGGCGGCCGAGGATCATTGATGCACGTGGGGAGTGAAGGGTGGCCTGTGTGGTCCGATCCAACAGACGAGCTACTGTAGATCAAATTGCTCAAGAAGTTAATGCTGGTTCTGATAGAAAGGTGCCAGAATACACAGTGCATCACAGTTTGTTGCGTATGGAGCTGCATAGCTGCAGACCAGTCAGGGTGTCCATGCTGACCCCTGTCCACTTCCGATCCATGGAGGCTCCACCTCGCAACTTACAGGACTTAAAGGATCTGTTGCTAACATCTTGGTGCAGATACCACAGCACACCTTCAGGGGTCTAGAGGAGTCCATGCCTCGAAGGGTCAGGGCTGTTTTGGCAGCAAAAGGGGGACCAACACAATATTAGGAAGGTGGTCATAATGTCAGTGTATAATAGTATATTAATGATACTAAAATAACACTGGTACAAATGCAAAAAAAGAAATAAATAAAAATTTGTCATTGTTGTATCATGTTGAAGTATGTGTCAGCCATATTGATGAACATTATTAATGTTGCATTCAAAGAGCTGCGTTATCGGTTAACCGTGCCTTGATCTCAAAGCAGATGTCCTTGTATCGATCTAATTGATGTTGTCTGTTGTCCAAGAGGAACGACATGGAAATGATTGATTCTGTTCTCGTTTCGGAGCCGACAGACTGATTGATGTGTGCGCTGTCAAACCCTTCGTCGCTAATACGCCTTATCATTCGCAATTCCATGTGCATTAAACACAAACTGCAACGTCTTTAAGTTTAGACGTCCCTAGGCCAGATTCCGATCAAGTACAAGCCTTCCTGTTTTTAATTTCCTCCTGTCTCCCTTCATCCTTGTGGGAGATGAGCAGATTGCATGCTAATGCAGAGGCTGGAGGTGTTCTTCACGAGTGCCCGCTTGGACGGCCGCCACGGCTCGGGGACCAGAGAGTCTGGATGACTCACAATCCTCCCGGCACTGTGGTTATTCTCTTCAATTAATTGGTCCACTTAGGGCCACTTGCTCCAGTCCTGATTGTGGAGAGTGAAGCTCCTCGTTGGTCTCTGGAGCTTCTTGTCTAATAGCGTCTGATGCCAGGATACTGTGGCATGGAGTTGAACTTTCTGTAGACTGCATTTTTTGGATTATGGGATTACAAACAGGCATTATTGTGTTCCAGCTCTAAAATTAGATTGAATCAGCTGTGTTTGAAATCTATATTAGGTGCTACGTTGCATGGCAACTGTAAGCCAATTTTATTTATTGTGATTATCATTAGTTATTAATTTTCTAAAAATCTGATTTGATTAATTAACGTTTTAAGAAACGTAAAAAAGGTGATATTGTTTATTGCAATAATTAACATGTGATTTAATTATTGAACATTTGTGTCTATTAGCTTTATAAGCCATGAAATGCTTTGCATCATGCTAATGTGCCTACATACCTTCACCATGGTAAAATCGCTGTAAAATATGGTCTCTTGTGGTGTGTTCCTTTAATTTTTCTACAGTACACAAGAAATAATTAATCAAAAACTTTTAATTATTTTGACCTTTTGTCATCCTGTGCTGAGGACATTAAGTCGGACGGTTATATTCAGACATATTTGGTCAGTTTTGCCCTTGTCTTTTGTATATTTTGATATCAGTTCGACCCAGAATGCAGCGCTGCAGTTTTCTCAGGGCTAAGTCATGTCAGCTGGCAGTCGTGCTTTATACGCCTAATATAACTCACTGTAAGTCCTGTCGGCAGGTTAATTGCATGTTAGCTGAAGGTTATTTTTATTTTGTTCTTTTTCGCTGCAGCTCTGGTGCTTCTCCTCTGCTGGAAATGAGAAGGACAGAGAGTGAGAGGGAAGTAGGAAGGGGAGGGTGTGAGCGTGAAACGCAATCCTATCTTAATCAGTGGCTGTGGGTCAACAGTGGCCGTTAATGCAAGGCCTAATGGGAAACGTGCCTGTGGTCCTGTGGAGAGGATTGTGTGTCGTCCAGTGGAGTGGACTGGAGTGCTGTTGGCGAGGGGAAGCGGGCTACAATCACGCCGACTCTGACCCTCGTTGTCCTCTCGCTGCGGCAGATTGCCATGTTTCCCCGTCACCTTCATCAGCTCTCCTTTTTTTCCTGGAGTAATTCATCCTCCTGTGTGCTCTCCTTCTCTACCATATGGCAGTTAACCCACCATCTTTTAGCCAGTGATCTGTTCAACAAACCATCTAGTCACTTCTGTTAACTTAAAATATTCTCAAAACAAGCTGTTCGGACGTACGACTATGATTTAGAAACATTTGCAGTTACTTATAGAGTATATATGTGATGTTAATGCCTTTATGGCACTTTGCACTATAAATACATGCTTATGTAACTGTACTTTAAAGGAAATGGGTTTGTAATCCTTTTAAATTTGTTTCAGGTGCCTTTTATTTAGTAGGGAGTAACAGGATGAAAAGACATTTGGTTTTGATATAGCAAACTTAAGTGAGATACGGTTCATTTGAACTTAATGTAACGTCCCTCTCTTTCTTTCTCTCTTTCTCTCTCTCTGCAGTGCCGGGGCCCCCTTTTCTCTCCGTCAACCAAAACTCAGAGACTACTGCATTAGTACGCTGGCAACCCCCAGATTTCATCGCTCCGGGTCTCGAGGTGCAGGGCTATCGGCTGCAGTTTGGCCGAAAAGATGTAAGCCCCCTGGCCACACTGGAGTTCAGCCCTCAGGAGCTCGAATATTCCATTAGCAATATCCACCGTGGGGCCACGTACGTGTTCAAAGTGTCCGCCAAGTCCAGATCGGGATTTGGCGAAGAGGCTACACGAGAACTGAGAGTCCCAGAAGAGGTTCCTCGAGGGTATCCTCAAATAACCGAAGGGTCCAACATCACCTGCTGCTCACTCCAGTTCTCCTGGCTGCCTCCGGTGCTAGCGGAGCGCAACGGTGCTATAACGGAATACACACTGGCCTACCAGGAGGCGGGAACGGCTGGCGGACCCAAGGAACTGCGTCTGCCAGCAAGCGAGAACAGCTACACCCTCAACAGCCTGAGACCCGACGCAGTGTATGATGTGAAAATCCGAGCGCACACCAGTGTAGGTCCAGGGCCCTACAGCCCACCGATCCAGTATCGAACAGAGGCCTCTCAAGCAGGTAGGGGTTGCTCATTTCCCCGCCTCAAGGAACAAACCTCTACAATGCAAGCACCTACACCCGATTATATAAAGTTCTCTGGGAGCCACATACCTCACTAACACCCTCCCCCACAACAAGGTAAAATAAGTCAGTAAGCTAAAGTCAGTCAGTTTTGAAAGGGGAGGAGCGTCAATTTTTGCGAGGTAAGTGCCGGTTGGTCAGACACGCCCAGCACATTCACTCATCTAACCACAAAATTTCCCTAGTATCAAGGGTAGGCGAGAACCTCGTCAAGGAGATCACAAATCTGAAGTGGAACTAGGCACATTTGTTTACTTTGTTTGGGTTTTTCTTATTTATTTTTCGTTTTCCTCTTTTCTGTACTCACCTTTCCCCTCCCCCCGCTCCCACACTGGGATGGTTTGAAGCATGGCGTCCCATGATGCACTGCTAACAAGTGTGGGCATGACAGTTGTGTTTGGGGGTTTGTCCTCGTTCCTGTCGGGCTTTCTGCCACGGCAGTGCCTATCCAAATTTGAGAGTATGCAGCAGAGGGTTACTCAAACATAATGTGGGTTCAGCTATTCTGGAAGCATTCAGGGGGGATTATGGGAACTGCTTGCCAAATGTTCTTGTTGGGGCGGCACTGCCGGGCCAGGGCAGGCAGAGTACTGTGCGATCCTGTGGTTCTGTGTTCACCAGTCCAGTCTAGTGTGCTGTTTGTCCCAACTGAGCGCCTCCCTCCCCTTCACAGCTAACGCCACACTCCGCTCACTCCGAGGGACCAAAGCCCCTTTCCCTTAGGGGGAAAAAAGAAAAATGGTCGCAAATGCTGAACATTCTATCAGCCTTCTTTCCCTTCAGTTTTCCGGTACTTTTTCCATTTCTAAAGTGTTTTTCTCAATTTGTTCCCTCCATTTACCTCTGGACAGTTGTTCCTAAGAACTTCACTGTGAAGCTGGTCACCAAGACCACGGTACTGTTGACCTGGAAGTTTCCAGAAATCCGTTTCCCGTTCCGCTGCATGGTAAGCAATTCCTGTTGCGTGATCAGTTTTGTCCATCCAGTTCAAATGAGTACCTGCTGGAATCTGATTCAATTTACGTGTTTTGTGAACAATTTATCCACGCACATTCTTCCACAGATCGAGTACAACCGGCAGAAGGTTGACATTGATGCTAGGATGACCAAAACTCTCATCACCAACTTACGACCCAACGTCACCTATGAGTTCAGAATCACCTGCCAGGACAGCAGAGATGGTGGACCCAAACACAAGCTCACTGCCCGAACGGCACCACCTATTCTGGTCCGAAAGCCTGAGCTGGACCTGAAAAGAGAGCCGGACAGTACGCTGACCATTGTCTTCCCACCGATGGAATAAAGACTTGATCAAGTGAGGAAACCCATATACTGTCCTAGGCTAGAAACGCACTCTACGCAAGTATACGAATGCAAAGATTAGCGTGGAGTCCTTTCACAGTGTTGATGATGGAGCCATGACAGTAATTGAGCTGATAGAGAAAACTACAGTAGAAGACAGTTTGCGCTATTGTTCGCTATAGTGCCCCTTGTGGCCACACTGAGAATGCAGTATATACTTGAGTAAAGAAATGTGTTTGAAGAGTTTGCATTCACATGTTTGCGTAAAGTATTTTTCAGGTTTTGTTTGAAATCGTTTAGCTAGATATTCCCATTTTTATGCTCTGAAAGATATGGAAAAGTAGATTTTTTTCAGCCTAATATTTTTATAATACTATCGTTTTTTTATGTGGGGGGGAATTCTTTGTTTTATGCACCATCTTGACCTCTTGCAGGGTAATCTATGTTGTGGTGGTTCCTCTGAAGAAGGGGAGAGGGCCGATCAGACACATCAAGAGCCCAGATGAGCTGGACTTAGAAGAGGTGAACATACCCTTTTTTCTTCAAGTCTTTGTCCTTGTGTCGCAGACACAGTGGAGCCAGAGCCATGGAAAGTGTTCTCACATGAGCATTGTGGGAATGTTCCCCAGGGGTTTGTCAGGGAGAGGGGACAATTACACAGCTCTCATCCCTACCCGCTGGCAAACTGCCACGCTTGGCCACTTGACCTTGAGCTGTGGATGGCCCAAGGGTGCCTATATTCTGTTTATATATTATTTTATTCAATGTGATTTCCAAATTAATGTTTTTTTGTTTGTTTTTTTTAAAGTAGATATGCCATTTTGTTTATCGTCAGTGCACAAGCACTGCTTATTAGTACTGCTTGAGAGTAAGAATGTTGATTTGGTTTTTGATATGGTAGATATGTTGTGTTTTAAATGCTGGTTTCAGTTTTTCTCAAGCAGTCTTTTCTCCCACAGCTGTTGGGCGACAGAAGACTCGGTCAGCTCAAGCAGGTGGACGGGAAGCGGCCCTACATCGCTGCCAGCTTCAAGCCCTCATCCATGCCGCCGTCCTTCACCCTGGGTGACCAGAGAGTGCACAGTGGCTTTGAAAACAGGGCTCTGGACCCTGGGCAGGAATATGTGTTCTTCATCCTAGCCGAGCTTAACACCACTGGAGGGGTGAGTAAAATATAAAGAAAAAGCCTTTTTAATCCATCACAAATTGGTGTTTTGATGTTATGACAACCAACTGTTAACCATTTTCACTTGTGCAGAAATCGTTTGCGTCCAGCCCCTACACAGACCCAATCACAGCTCCTGACGTGGACCCTCAGCCTGTGGAGACAGGAGGGGACGGACTCATCTGGGTGGTGGGACCCGTTCTCGCTGTGGTCTTCATAATCTGTATTGTTATTGCGATTCTCCTCTATAAGAAGTGAGTGGACTTTTGATGTCATAATGAATTAAAAAAAATAATAATTTATGTTTTTCCTTACCATTTACAGTACCAACAAATATGGGATATTTGACCTAATACATTTATAAATATAATTTATTTATTATTGTAAGTAGAAATGCACCAATACTAAATTTCTTATTAAAATGAGATCTGCTGATACCGAAATCTCACCCAAATAATGCTGTAAACTACACAGGGAAACCTCTCAATTGTTACATTAATATTAGAGATTAAAATTAACAACAGAGCTATTATATTCAACTGCCTTTTTTAAGGTATAATAATTACACTCAAAAACTGAATTTGCATGCAACTCAGTTGCACATAAGGTAGTTTCATAAGCACTTGTCTTCATGGTGACATGATATGGTTTTCAGTAAGTTGTACTGTATCTTTTAACATACTTCTGATGTTCATGCATTTTTTTTTGTGCTGTAGTAATTGGAAGAAAATACTTGTGCTTTGCACTGCCGCTTGAACTGAGCCGTTACAGTGATCTGTCATGCCAATTTAAGAGGGTCAAAACGCTGTTTGAATTTTGTGATAAAATGGACAAAATTTGAAAGCTTAGACTTTGTTTCTTATCAGAAGAAACAATGCACAAAGCTCTTTGCGATTATTGGATGTGATACTTGTAACAAATAATGTTTGGTGTAGGGGAAAACCGTGGACCTGGCAACCGTGGCTTGAACTGTGGGTGATTCATAGCGTCATATAAAGCCTGCTTTAATGTCGCTATTTTTTACTGTTAATGCCTTATTGTTGCATTAACTTGCCCTAAATTCAACATGAGAGATTTTCTTCAGACACAGTACGAGTTGCAGTCTGAACATAAGACTTTTTTCTACTGTTTTCCCACTCCCATTTGCTTGACAGGATATAATCGGCCCTGATCATCGGCTGTTTTTAAACAATCGACAAATGGCCGATAGTGAAAATAATTGCTTTTATCGGCCAATACCGATTATTGGCCAATACATCGGTGCATTTCTAATTATAATATAATTTATTATAAATTTTGGTTTCAGTCACAGATTTTCATTTCAGTTCTTTATATAACAAGTAGGTGGAACTATCTTCAAACAAACACACTGTAAATTCATTATGAGGTGAAGAAATGCTAAAAGAACGATTTAATCTTTTATTAGAAATGTTGCCCTCAGCCGTTAGCATAGTTTGGAGAAGTTCAAAGTAGAGCTGAGGAGAGCAATCAATTCGATCTTATCAAAATTTAATGAGGTGATGGCTAATAGCTAATAGCTTCAGAGGATGGCCAAAGCAGACCGCTTTGACTTTTAGCATGCAAACGTGCTCAAACTCAAAGGGAAGCTATTCCTCATTAGCACCTCACGAATGAGGTTAAAAGCAGACGACTCCTGGCTAGTATTTCCTCCCTCAGCAGGACCTTGAGTTTGACCTCTGGTGTCTGGAGATCATATAGCCCCCCGGTGGGTGCAAACACACATCTTTTACAGGTCTGTCCAAATGCAGATGAGCCTAATCTGGCACCGCTAGCCTGCCCTGTGAATTTAAATGCACTCTATTGATTTTTTTTCCCCTCTCTCCTCTCCCTTGTTCTCTTGTTGTGTTTTCTCCCTTTTATATATTTATTTCACTTCAATGCTTTCTTCGGAAGCAGCAAGCCTGACAGGTAAGGCTTAGCAGTATTTTATTGCTGTTTTCAAGGGGGCAAAAGAAAACAACCTGCCTCAGCATAAAAGCAAGTTTTAATTAGATGGCAGAAAAAAACAGTGCAATGAAATAGCGGGTTCAACCAATGTGCCTCTCGGCTGTGTTGTGTGTGGACATAGCTTTGTTTGTGTTAGCATCTAGCTTCCTCTATATAAACTATAAACACAGTGTTTTCTGCAGTATATACATATATACACCGATCAGGCATATCATTATGAGCACTGACAGGTGAAGTGAATAACACTGATCATCTCTTCATCACAGCACCTGTTAGTGGGTGGATATATTAGGCAGCAAGTGAACATTTTGTCCTCAAAGTTGATGTTAGCAGCAGGAAAAATGAGCAAGCGTAAGGATTTGAGCGAGTTTGACGAGGACCAAATTGTGATGCTAGACGACTGGATCAGAGCATCTCCAAAACTGCAGCTCTTGTGGGGTGTTCCCGGTCTGCAGTGGTCAGATCTATCAAAAGTGCTCCAAGGAAGGAACAGTGGTGAACTGGCGACAGGGTCATGGGCGGCCGAGGCTCATTGATGCATGTGGGGAGTGAAGGCTGGCCCGTGTGGTCTGATCCAACAGACGAGCTACTGTAGATCAAATTGCTCAAGAAGTTAATGCTGGTTCTGATAGAAAGGTGTCAGCAGGCCAGTCAGGGTGCCCATGCTGACCCCTGTCCACAGCCACTGCTGCTAACATCTTGGTGTCAGAGACAACAGCACACCTTCAGGGGTCTAGAGGAGTCCATTCTTCGACAGGTCAGGGCTGTCGAAAGGGGGAACAACACAATATTAGGAAGGTGGTCATAATGTTATGCCTGATCAGTGTAGATAGATAGACATAGATGTTTATTGAGTCAGTCAAAACTGATTGAAGACTCATTCAAAAGTCATTTATCTGAATTATGAACTGAATCGGTCAGAAAACACTGGGTGTTCATTTTGTGATTTGGTTTACTTGTTTTATGACTCATTTGTCAGTTTTCATTTAGTCTCCATGTATTTCTTTATTTTTTTAAAGCAGCAAACGGAAAGAGTCGGAGCCACGGACAAAGTGCATGCTGAACAACGCCGAAATCACCCCTCACCACCCCACAGATCCCGTAGAGATGAGACGAATCAACTTCCAAACCCCAGGTATATGCACATGAATGGACAATCCGATTACTTTAAACAAGAACTACTGCTTCATCTCATGAAACCTGTCATATTTTTTTTAGGTCATATTTCACCCTTCAAATCTAAAGAAAAAACTAAAGAATTATATTTTGCATGAAGAAAATACAGCCTTTTTGACAATATTTTAATATTCTCCTTTCAAACACGCATTCACTTTGAAGTGCGCAGGAGTGACATATATTGTCAATTAACTTTAATTTAACTGTCAATTTCAGGTGCACCTGCTGCTATTTCTAATTTGCATCTCTACTGATGCGGTTTATTAGTTAATAATTGTGTACAGCCTGTCAGTCATTTTTATTTTATATTTGGTTCAGGGGTTGCTTACAACATTCCTCCAACTCTGAACGAAATCCAACGTCCAGGTCATGTCAGATATGTATTTGCCGTCGCCATCCTTGTCTCGCCGCAACTCATTCAAAAGCAGACGATCTTTTGTCTCCTCCAAATCCTCCAGTTCAAAGAGCATTCTCATTTTCGCTGGCTTTGGATGCTAAACCTAGTCTGACATTTCTCCGTGGCTCCTTGAAGTAAATTTGTCGAAGGCGTCTCTCTCCTGTCCGCTCTCGGCGTCTCCCCATCAAACAGCTCTTGTTTCAAAGGCGGTAATCTCGCCGCGGCCGCCCGAGGAGGTCATAACGCGGCCTCTGCCGAGAGCTCTCCTCCTACAGCGGGGATAAAACGAGAGCCAGATGAGAAATGGAGGTGGAGAAAGCAAGAAATCCGCTATCGCCACCTCATTTCCCATAATCACCTGTCCATTGTGGGGCATCTTGTCCGGTAGCCACCTAATAACACATCTGAAATGAGCCTGGCATGCTTTCATCTTATTTCTCGCCTTTTCCGTCTGCTTCAACACTATCAGAGGTTCTCCTCATTGAAGTCGTCCTCGTGGACTTTATTAATTGAGGAGCGTTCAATTTGTGACGCGACGTTGTTCTTTTTAAGCGCTGGATGTCATTATCTCTTTGCTTGGTGAATTTTTATTTAAGCGGACATTTTAGCCCAATTAACTGGGACGGGGAAACATTTGCGACATTTCCATTAGCTAATAGGGGCCATTGTTCAAAGGAGCACACTTCAGTTCACTTGGATGACTGGCACATATGGCGCCCAACGCGGGGCTCAACTACTGCGCTTATCCTAATGAGACAAGACACTGACATTCTGTTTGTTTCGTAATACATTTAGGGTCAGATTGTGCTCAGTTCTTCTGCCTCCTCTTTAGTCTGTCTGCATGCGAAGTAAGTGCTTTAGAACAAACATTTTTATTAGCAAACTGTTTAATGCAACACGATAAGCAAACATACAGCGCTCACTTTTTTTCAAGCCTGTGATAAATTGTCTTTAAATAGAAGATTTGTAATTCTCGTCATTTTTTTTAGGCTGCTTGTACAAATCTTGACACACATCAGTGTTTTTTTCATCATTGATTTTAAAATCAAGGCGATGCACTGATGTAGACATTTTAAAACAATAACCGTTAATTTGCTAATATTTTTAATTTATTGCTAATACCAATGCACAGAAATAAATAACTGATAAATATTCTTATGTTACAAATGATAACCGATATGACTGTCAAATTTATAAATCTATACAGTTTTGCCTTTTTAAATGTTTATTTTGGCTAATGCAAACATGACCACCAATAAACATATATACAGTACATAAATAATTGAATTAAATAAACTTAAAAATATAATAATCCTATTTTTTTTTCTTGCATATGTTTTATGCATTCATATTTATAAGGCTAATTATAATATTAATCTTGAATTACAATGATAATTCACCCACTCAATAAAGTATTAAATACTTTCTGCTATTACCAATGCACCGATATACAGTACAGTCCAAAAGTTTGGAACCACTAAGATTTTTAATGTTTTTAAAAGAAGTTTCGTCTGCTCACCAAGGCTACATTTATTTAATTAAAAATACAGTAAAAACAGTAATATTGTGAAATATTATTACAATTTAAAATAACTGTTTTCTATTTGAATATATTTGACAAGTAATTTTTCATGTGATCAAGCTGAATTTTCAGCATCGTTACTCCAGTCTTCAGTGTCACATGATCCTTCAGAAATCATTCTAATATGCTGATTTGCTGCTCAAGAAACATTTAATGTGTACAATTGTACAAAATATTTGTGTACAATATTTGTTTTCAGGATTATTTGATGAATAGAAAGTTCAAAAGAACAGTGTTTGTCTGAAATCTAATCTTTTGTAACATTATAAATGTCTTTACTGACACTTTTGATTGATTTAATGCATCCTGCTGAATAAAAGTATTCATTTCTTTCATTTCTTTTCAAAAAATAAAAATAAAAATTCTTACTGACCCCAAACTTTTGAACGGTAGTGTATAATGCTACAGAGCTTTGTATTTCAGATAAATGCTGTCTTTTGAACTTTCTATTCATCAAGGATCCTGAAAAAAAGTACACACTGTTTCAACATTGAAAATAATCATAATGTTTATTGAGCAGCAAATCAGCATATTAGAATGATTTCGAAGATCATGTGACACTGAAGACTGGAGTAACGATGCTGAAAATTCAGCTTCATCACAGGAATAAATTACTTTGTCAAATATATTCAAATAGAAACAGTTATTTTAAATTGTAATAATATTTCACAATATTACTGTTTTTTACTGTATTTTAATTATAAATGTAGCCTTGGTGAGCAGACGAAACTTCTTTTAAAAACATTAAAAATCCTAGTGGTTCCAAACTTTTGGACTGTACTGTAGATATTTTGGCAGATAGAGAGAACCGATAAATATTCTTATGTTACAAATGATAACCAATATGACTGTTGAATTTATAAATTTTTACAGGTTTGCCTTTTTTATTTTGATTGATGCAAACATGGTCACAAATAAAAGATAATCTTATTTTAAATAATCTTATTTTTCCTATATTTATGTTTTTTATTGACAACAGTCATGTTAGCTAAAAAGTACATTTCATTTTTGTTCTCTAAACCGTACTTATAATGCTAATTATAATGCTAATTCAAATGTGATCCACTTGTTAACGTGTTAATCTGGCCCGTCTGCATAGGTGTCGTGTGACTAAAGTCATCACAGATGGTTCAGACCTCGACAACAGAAGTTAAAGACATTCCTCTTCCGCTCACTCTCCAGACAGCTGGACAGACGTCGAGCACTAACAGTGACCGTATGTCGTTTTACCGCTCGATCGGCACTGCCATCTGATATTTTGAGAATTTACTCTTTGAAAAACCACCATGGAGTCAGGTAGATGCTATAGTGAAATGTTTGTATCTTAATGACTTTTCGAATTGCATCGCTGTATAAACAGTATCTCCAGCGGTTCATTCTGTATGTCTAACAAACATCAGCGGCGCTGAAGTTGGATGAAGGATGGCTGATATATGAGTGAGTGTCCTACTTTCACTGTCTGACAGACTGCTTGGCGTCGGATCCAACACCGAGGACCCTCACGAGGATTACCGCCTTCATTCAAAGCAGGGGTGGTCCGTTCTCCTGCCTGTTTAAAAATGCACAATATAGTTTTAAAAATTAATTAGAGGGAGCAAATGTATAAAGGAGAAGTTCTATGTTCTGCTCATTAATTTCCTTGCATTTTCCCATTTATTTCAGTCCATTTCAAGATTTTGTTCTCAACTAATTATCAGTGCATTTAAAAGGGATGCTTTTATTTTATTTTTGGTGTTTGCTGTTTTTCACAGATTCGGGTCTAAGCAGTCCTGTCAGTGAAGCCGGTTTTGACTATGAAAGTTAGTGCTCACATCTCGCGCTGAGCTTTGGTGTTTTCTTATCTTTTTTTAATGCGTCTGCCCCACATCCGAAATAATGGGTTGTGTTCTCCGACTACATTTGCATATGACTTTTTTTCCCCCTCCCTTCACAAACTGCCGGATCTGCGCTAATGTTCACTCCTGTAACACTGGGAAAGTTAAAAGAAGTCGTACCTCAAATGAAACCTAAGACTGTATCTCATTAGCAATTGCTTTTCCTATATGAGGTGCATGATTTAGGATAAAATAAAGTAAATAATAGCATTATAATACCCTTTTTTATTTTGAACAATGTTAGCCAACATTAAGCATAGACAGTTCGCAACATATATATTTGTCTTTTATATATCCTAGACCTTTGTTCTGCATTATGCATCTGTAGTAAGTTAAAATGCAAATGCAGTTAACTGTTTCATCTTAATTATGACTGCTTTTAACTTTCATTCGTAACACGGCTTTTGATTTTTCCTTTTTAATTTGTTCAGTATTTCTGCTTGTCGATTGCTTTGTTCTTCCAGGCTGTTGGCTGCACTCTATTAATCCACAGTAAAAGCACTGCAGTCACAGCTGATGATGTACAGCTGTACAATTTTTACACAGGTCTCCACACATTTCAGCATTCTTTTCCCACCCCTCCAGCTCAGCTGTCCGTTCGGCCCCCCATTCCGCTCTTCACCGATGGGGTCGTTCTGCAGGCAGAGATAACGAGTCGAATTAATTAAACCCTCCGCAAACAATAGTCCGACATTTGATACATCCCTCCCGCCCCCCAGCGAGGCAGAGGAAAGAGAAACGCAGCTTCCTTTTTTTGTTGTTTTTATAGGGAAATATACCAAGTGTTTTTCCTTTTATATGTAAATGAACAATCGCATAAAATCGTTTCGCGAACAGCGGCAGAGGATATCAAAAGGATTTGTTATTTGCATCACCTGTCAAGCGCAAATAAGAGACTGAAAATATGTAATTAGACAGTTTGCTTCTCTTTCGCTCAGTGATCTTGAGCTTGATTGCATGGGATAAAAAGACTCCACGGTGAAGACGCAAAAATCCTGGCAGAGAGAGCAGATAGAAAATGAACAGCAACAGGAATTTGCCCTTGAAAGAGTTATATACCTCGCTTAAAAAGACTTGAAATAGACTTTTTAGTATCTTTGGCCTAGATGAAAGTCATGTACATAATGCCAATGAGTTTAATTATCTTCATTTGGGGGGTTTTCTTAGTAAATGTTGATGTGCAGTTTTAATTGATTGACAGCCCTAGTACAGCAAATACATACAACATTTTGATAACACTGAAAACTTTGTGTCATCTGCAGAGGTTAAAGCATTTTTCGCACCCCAATCAGATTAAATGTAATTGTTTTTTACGTCTTGCAGAGAGAAACTTCCTGAGAACAAACAAATAACGGCTTGTTTATGAAATAGAAAGATGGAAGACGAGTAATTGTTGTTGACACGGAGCAAAGTTGAGGAATAGGTTGACATTGGAAAGAGTTTGTTGGGCTTCGATTGGGTCTAGATGGCCTTTCACATTGCATTACGGAGGCTGTTGTCATTTAGCATGCAGGTCTGATCTCAGGTTGTTTGCCAAAGTTGCCCTTCGCATCTTTTTCGAGAGTGCTTTGGCATACATTACCTTGGTTCACCTTAAGAGGTTAAAGCAGATTCCAGACAATCTCTAAGAGCTTGGCCAGGCTGATGAAAATAACATTTGTAGACTAACAAAAGTGTTAGTGTCCGGAAAATCAGCAAATTCTCACATACTGGCAGTGGAAAAGTGATTTTTAAGTGGACAACTGTTATTAGCATAGTTTGGTTAGCTTTGTTCTGAGGGAAATACTGAAAAATAACAGCCAGATCTTTTTACGAGGCATCTTGTCGAGTGGCATTATGGGTCATTTGCATCGTTTTTTTTTTTTTTTGTGTGTCATAACGTCCAATTAGCAAGTTCAATCTCAATCAAACACAAGCAAAGTCATTTGCAGCATACAATATTTCGAGAAGAAAAAAGTGTCAACTGGAGGTCAGATTGAGCATGGCTAATGTGATTATGCAGATTATCCATGCTTAATTAAATCACAGTACTCTCCTGAAGGAAGATGTCAACATTTAGCCAACTTTTGACCTCTGAAGCAGACGATGAATGAAAGTCCAGTGACCTCTGTAAATAAGTTAGCGTCCATCTCAGCAGCAGCTTGTTGATGATATGTCTGTTTTCTGCTTCGTTCCATTACTAATTATTAACTAGATTAACTCCACAGCAAGGCCTAGGGTTTTTTATTTTGTTATGTCTGAGCAAACATGTGCTAACTAGTGCTTGTTTGAGGAAAGGTCTTGGAAGCTGTTGCAGAGTTAGCATGGGCGGCTGCTTCTGTGACACGCTTGCTTAGCTTTGACTGAACTGAAGCAGAGAACACGGCACTTCACTTTGCACCGGTACCATCGGGTCATCTTAACCCAGGCCAGAACTCTCAAATAAAGCCCCTACCTTACCCTGATTACCCCCATCATCAGCCCTGCACCTCAAGAACTTTATTTCCCATCATCACTCAAACGAAGGATTACATAAAGAAATTATTGCAAGCTTCTGCCAAAAGGAAAGCTGTTAGAAATATTAGGCAAGATGTTTCCTCCAGGGAAAGGCAATATTGTATTTTCTACCATTCGCTTGCTCGCATTTTTTGTGTTTAGTGTGGAAGCATTCCAGATTTTCCCCCCACAGCAGCAAGACAACAAAAGTAAGAACAGTTAGTCCGAATTTCGTTTTTTGGAATTTCTTTCTTGCAAGACCATAAATGGCATGAAAATTAGTCCTTTTGGTGAAATGCAAGACCAAAGCTTGTATCAGACTGCCAGAACTGCCTACTTGACAGGGTTAGAGTTATGGTTAGGGCAGGGGTGTCCAATCCTGCTCCTGGAGGGCCACTTTCCTGCCTAGATGTTTCTGGTGACCCTTAAGATCTTAATTGGCTCAAAAGGGATCAAGCTAAAAACCCTATTGGTAGGTGGTCCTCCAGGAGCAGGATTGGACAACCCTGGTTTAGAGTAACAAAGGGTTAGCCCTACATAGGGAACACAGATACCATTCCCTCATTCCCGTCACCATCGCTGTGAACAATATACATCCGGTGACTAGCTTCAATTTTGTGGTTTTGGCCTTAAAATAGAAGTTTTCAGATTTGCATTTGATTAAATCTATTATGTTTCAGCTCTGCAGACATGAACATATTTCTCAAGGGCAGATCTTAGGGGTTGTTTCAATTTATTGTTCCTGAGACTCGGTTGGAGAGGAGATTTGTTTGGTTTTGTGCAGGCAACCAAGCGCATTATTTCATTTGTCTTAGCCCGCTGAGTACAAACGTATGGTTTGTCTAAGTGTATGGAGTATCCTCATGCTCATCAGTTTTAGCTACTGTGGAGTGAGAAACGAGACATTTCATTGCTTTGGCAATATTGCAAAGCTATTAGGAACCATTTGACCCCCTATCAGCGTTGTAATTGGTCTGGGGTTTTTGTAGCACCTTAGCAATCATCCTTAGGTCCTTTTCCTTCATATTGTCAGTATAAAGGCAGAGTTTTTCTTTCTGTATTAGGATGATCCTGATTGGACGGATTGATGATGTAGAGCTCTGGCCTGGTCACACTGTGTCCCTAACATCACCCACTGTTCCTCACTCCAGTCCCACCTCATTGTCTTACCTGCTTGGGTGTCTTCCCTCCACCCCTTATCCCACTTTCGCCACCAACTTTTCGGATTTTGCTTCTAACTGCCTTTCTTGGCTGTGGTGGTCTTACTGACCTTGTCTTTCTGTGTCTTCTTCTCCTGATTGGTGCACAGGTATGATGAACCACCCTCCCATACCCATTTCGGAGCTAGCTGAGCACACGGAACTACTGAAGGCCAACGACAACCTGAAGCTCTCCCAGGAGTACGAGGTACGGCATATTTTGCAAAAAATACCATTTTGTGTTAATAAAAAGATTCTTGGCTGTACAGAACGGTGCAGCTGTCGGTTTTCCTGACAAACCAATGCCGATTGAGAAAATTTTTTTTACTGATCACATGGCAGTTACTCACGTGCCATGGGGTTTTGCAGTGGCACGGATGTGTCTGTTTGGAGTGCTGGGCTCGTACATGTAGCGGCTGTTGATTAGCCCTCACTATTGCTGAATCAGCCTTCATTTGCATAGAGCAAATGTCGTCGTCCATCTTAAATCACAGCGTGCTACAGCAGCGCTGCCATCACCACCCCCGGGGCTTAATGCCGTCTTAAATGGCTCCCAGCGTGAGCCAGGCCTGATATCTCAGCAGGAACACGGGCATGCTTGAGTTGAGCCAACCCGCTATCATTTTTGGGACATTGGCTTAGCATATAGATTAGCATTAGCTGCATATGCTAACCAAATGAAGGAAAGTCATTCTTAAGCAGCCTGAGTAGTAGATTGTTGAATATTTAGTTTCTGACCTCGCTACCGGAGTAAACAATGGCGTAATTCAGCAAAGTCACCTTCAACCAGAAATTAGCTTCAATTAGTTTCATAAATTGCTACAGGAAATTTGATCTGCTCTGGCTTCGTGAATAATGCTGCCTTCACATGCTATCCGAAATGTGATAATTCCCACTTCTAAAGTTGTGATTACGAGCTAATTGCGTTCAAGTTTTGAAATGGGAGGGTGTTCATGTGCAATTTTTACCTAGGAAACTCGTATTTACGACAATTCTGAGAGCATGCGAAGGCAGCATTAGACAGTCATTTCTTCTGGAACAGGTTTTCTCAAAGGGAACACCTAGAGGTCTACAATGGAACTGCATTTATTTATTCATTTATTGAGAGGTTGAAAATCCCTTTAAACTCGCATTTCGCAAGAACATAATTGAGGGCAGCTGAAGTTAAAGTTTGGGAACTGCTGCTCTAGAATGTAGGAATGTAGTTTTTGATCTTCAGTGTACACTAGTATGCTAATAGTAGCTCTTAAATCAAAGAGTGATGTAGAAAACTAGGCTAGAGAAGGGAAAAAAGGTTAGAGATGGATTGCTGATGTGGAGCAAAAAAAAAAAAGGTGTGGTGCAAAGAGTTTGGTCAGATATGAGGATGTGGGCTGGGTGTTATGCAAAAGCATGCTGTGGATTACCAAACTCTGGATTATGGCATCAAGCTTCCGTTCATTTGTGATCCGTTATGTTACAGCACAGTCTGGCATTTGGCTTGGAGCAGAACCAAACCAATCCAGACTGTGCGTTAAAACCCACAGGCGGTTTTCAGGGTAGATGATAAGAGAGACATGTTTGAGAGCACGAACAACCTGTGGAGGATCCGTGCTCTGTTATTTGTGCCTGTAATCATCGCAGGGTAAACAGTTACATCAAACCCCTCATTGTGGGTTATTTAGTCCCAGTTTCAGCATGCAAAGACGGTCGCCTAAATGAAAAAATCCCTCAAGCTAGAAGAGCTGGGACAGAGCCATTGCCCGAGAACAGGCTCGGAATCATAATGGAATACTAAATTACCCCGACAGGGGAATAGAATATTTATTCAGAAATTCTCATATTGGGAATGTGGTGGCATTTATCTTGCTGGCGCCAGATAATTCACCCCCTCACAGGAAGGAACAGACTCTTTTATCAGCGTTTCCTTTGCTATTATTCACTGTCCACGTAACGGTCCCGACAAAGCTACCTGGCCGAATGCTTGTGAATATTTTAAAACGATAGCAGACAGCTTTTAATTACACTTTAATGTGTGCTCTGATTGCGGCAGGAGCAGGACTTTTATCTTGTTGTGAATGTTTATCTGGGCTGCTTTGTGAAGGATTCTCATTTCTTTCCCACCCGCCAGTTTCCGTTAGTTTTAGTCCTCCGTGGCCTCACTCAACCCCGCTTTCTGAATGTTGAACTCTCCTCTGTTTCTCCACCTTCTTCTGATGTTCTAGCGGATGCAAACTCACTCTCTTCTCACATTAGTATTCATGCCAGTGATGCTGAGGGATTGGGAAAAGCCCTGAGGGTGGTTTCATTCCGTACTTTCTCTCCACAGTCCATCGATCCGGGTCAGCAGTTCACCTGGGAGCATTCCAACCTGGAGGTCAACAAACCCAAGAACCGATACGCCAACGTCATCGCCTACGACCACTCCCGCGTAATCCTGGCGCCCATCGAAGGTCGGGCAGAACTGCACATACACACACACACACACACTGATTTTTTTCAAAGAAATCCGTCTAAATACGTTGCACGTAAAGGTTCCAGAATGACTGAACTTTGTTGTCGCCCCCACAGATCCGTCTGGCTTAAAAAAAAAAAAAAAGCTGTTTAGAGAAATTTATTTTGCTGCAAGATCCTAAAATCTTTCAGAAGAACCTGATCTAGCATGTGCATTTGGGAGTATTTTATGTCTTTATTATGCGTTTTTATAGTGTTTATCCGTATAAATCAATTTACTTTCTCCCCTTCCCACACAATTTTATTGTCTGGTCACGCACACACAAGAAACTAGAGTCAGATAATTCACAAGCAGTCAAAATTAAACTAGCAGGCAAATGGTATAGTGCACAGCCATATCCCAGAGTGCCTTCGGTTGAGGTATGGAAGCTGTCAGGCTTTTTGGATGAAACATAAAATGTCAGTGGAAAATCAGGAGAGATTCTGCTGTTATGTTGGTAAAACGCCCATATTTTTTCCATCCAGAGGCGACTGTCAATGCTCAACGCTCTCTTTTGCTGTTTACAGTTATTTTTCCCCCAGGTTCCCTCCCTCGTCGTCGCATCACCTTGATTTTCGCCACACTTCTTCACGACCCAATTTAGATGAGCAATAACGCAGCGTAACAGAATCATCACAAAGACAGCGCCCATAAATGCATAAATTAATCAAGTTCGAAATTTCCATTTTACAGTGCAGTGATTTCGCCATTAGACACAGCGGTGGAACAATTCGTGCAGGCAGCCGTGCTCTGTTCACTTAGCTATGACTAAAGCGAAACACTCCCGCGATCGCTTTGTGAGACGGGGAAGAGGCTTTTAATGGCATTCTTTTTTTCCCCTGATTGCTAATTTTGTCTTTTTCACCGACGTAGCGGGGGCTAGAAAATGAGCACGGCCAAGTGTTTCATTGTTCGTTGTTAAAGCACGAAAACAACAATTTAGCACCGCGGGCCTGTGTTTGTGATTGAAGCTTTTGTGTTGGATAAACTGTACAATTAAATATGCCTCTCATAGGTTATTTTGCCAGAGGTCTGAAGCGAGTGCGGACCCCGAGTGTAAATTAATGGCATTTGCATCTACAGAGGGATTTGAACAAACCCCTAACATTAAGTATTGAATTTGTTGCATAATTTATCCTGCACCGTTTGTGCTACATAAATGACACATCAAATCACAAAAATATATTTACATTTGCTTGTTAAATCACCTATATTATTATGATGATTATGAGAATCGCGTGTTAGTACCCAGACCAAGACTAGACCTTCAAGGTACACCCAGTACTAGACCCTGAGACCCAAATTTTGAGGGCCAAGGCCACATTTATGTGGTCTCAGGACCTAAGATTGTTACCTCTATCAGTGGCACACAAGGGCTTTACTTCTATTCCCGCTGCCTCACGGATCCTGAGCTTAGAAGGGAGAATGTTTGGCTGCTTTATGGGAGATTTACTGCTGGCCGCCCAGAGCGATGGCAGAAAGAGAGCGAGACAGGGTCCGGCGTGGGTTCTGCTCGCTGATTTAGTCCTAGTCCAGCCTAATTCCATCGTATAGTATCTGGCCCTAAATCAGATGCTGTTGGCCGGCCCTCAGAGAGCTAGACAGGGCCGAAAAAGCTGGAAGGAAGTGAAAAAAATCAGTGAAGGGGCTCAATGGCTTTTCTTTCTTGGGGATTATTTTCTATGACGGATATCTGTCACAAGCTCTGCAATAGCCTCTAACCAGACTGTGACTGTATATCACGTTAGTGGAGTAGCAAGTTTTTCACCAGTTACGAGACTCACACAGCAACATTGTCAGCCATTTTGGAACTGCCTAGAAACAGGGGTATTAAACCACACTTTTGAAGTCAACACGTAATGTTAGTCAAGTTTTCTTGTGCCAAAACAGACATTTCCAGCTGCCTGCGCTATTATACATTTAACACTCATTTTTTCATGTGAAATCAGGACCGCTTTACTACATACATGTCAGCATATAAATCTGATTGGTCATGTGTTATGTTCTGATAATTTTCTCATAAAGTTCCAACAATCAAAATAGTTTATTTCAAAATCCTGCTTTTTATGATATGTCCCTTTTAAAGTGAACGTCTCTGTCATTCTGACTCTAACTTTCACAGTTACCAACCTTCATGCTTCGTTTCAAGGTATCACAGGCAGCGACTACATCAACGCTAACTACATCGACGGCTACAGGAAGCAGAATGCATACATAGCCACGCAGGGGCCACTGCCAGAGACCTTTGGAGACTTCTGGAGGATGGTGTGGGAGCAACGAGCCGCCACCGTGGTCATGATGACCAGACTGGAGGAGAAGTCACGGGTGAGGCTAGTCAAAAAACAGACCGCATTTGTGGTTTAATACAGGATTGTTTCAGAATAGTAGTAAATATCATTCTCCTGACATCAAAAGTCAAAAAAATTTAGCTCTTATTAGCTCTGTTCAAAAACTAGCTAGCTGTATTGCTCCCTACTAGGCAGCAAACTCACCAAAATGGAGCCTTAGAATGGACTGATTTGGAACAGTATACATAGACAGCGCAAAATAAAATGCTACTCAAGCAAAAGCATGCAACAGAGTTCAACATTAGATAGTCTACTCATAAAAATGTGTGCTTTTAATAAGTATTGGGTTAAATAGTCCATTTTTAATTAGGTAAATGTTTATTTATACTTTACAGTAAATAGTTTACTAAATTAAATAATTTGTGGTGCATTCTCCACTAAGGATATATGCGGCATAGTTGATTTTGATATGTATTGATACTGAATTATCTGAAATGGTTCCAATACTCCTTTTCTGCCGACGGCGAATTCACACACACCCTCCTCTTCTCACTCACTCGTCTCATTCGCTTCGGTTGGATAGTGCTTGTATTGCACATAATTTTAGTCATTCCTGCAAGTTTCATGTTCACACCAAAAGCGTGCGCACTGCTAATCTATATAAGTGGTGCTTTCATAAAACCTCCTCAAACAGCGTGCAAGTACCAAAATTAGTTATTTTTGTGGCTTATTGAGCTTAAACAGTCAAATACATTCAAAATGATGTCAAAATTCCCGTCTTGCTGAGTATTCAGGTAAATACAGTCAGTTTTGGAATGTAAATAGCTGAGAGAAAACACATGTTGTGTAAAAGTATATTGGATCTGTGCATGAATTCTTAAAGTGACAGCAGCCTAATATTCCTGCTGCTGTCTGTCACTCGCTGCTTCTGACTGAATAACTTTTGTAACTTTAATTGTAAGCATTAATCTATATTTAATTTTTACAATGAAATGCAATGCAATGTTATTTTACATTTGCTAATTTAATGTCTGTAGTTTTTATGACCTGAATATACTGTTAGACCCACCTGAGAAACGTAAAGCTGTTTATTTAATGTCTCTTTATTCTGTTGTATTTATTTGTGCTATTGTTTGCATTTTATTTGTTCATATTTTATTACTGACTGTTTGTCTTTTTTTGTAAATATAGTTCAACGATTCAAAAAAGCCTCCCTGTGCTGTGTGTAAAAGCTATTACAACAAAATTACCCAAAATATTATGAGATAATAAATTACCTGTATGGCAGTTTTCCCCATGGTATCGAATAACGATAATTTTCAGGGTATCATATCGAAGTTGGAAATTCCAGTTTCTTGACAACACTAACACGCAGCATTACAGTTTTGCCAAATCTCACATTTTGAAACAACCTTTGCATACGGAGTGTGCCGGTGATGCCTTAAAATACCGTCTAGCTAGGCAGCTCAATAGGTTGTGGAAGAGAGCTAATAGTCCCTAAAAATATAATAGGCCTTAAACCCTTGTTAAAAAGACAGAGCTTCATACTGAACAAATTGACATTATTCCAGTTGAAATGCCATTGCCGGTTGAATGAATGAGCAAAAAGGGATGAAGAAAAATGAAGGGAAATAAAAAAAGGGGCTCTCCGATAACAACCTGGGAATCATCTCTCGGCTCTATCAGCAGGCAGTTCAGCTCATTTACCACAAAAAATGGAGAGAGAGAGAGAGGAAGTTAAGAAGCCCTCATCTTGAAGACTTCCTCAGCCGTGACGTCCAGAAGTTCATTGAAGACGATTCTGTCACACCCTAGACTGTCAGGCTCAGCAAACTCAGTCAGTATCTCAGGACACCCCCTTGCTCTCTCTCACCATCTTAGCGGGCGCCACATGGCGTATTAGAGCTCTGTCAGATGCGATCAGAGTGAGCCGTTCAATCTGCAGCATAAGCGCAAAGAACGCATTAAACCTGCACATTTTTGAAGCAGCGGGCTGTCACATCGTATCAGGGCACGGGGGGCGGCCCGACTGCTTGCCATGCTCCATATTGAGTGAATCTTTATTTGGGCTGTGGCAGGCCAGGGGTCTGTCAATGTGCCAGGTGTCAGAGGCGGGAAGGAAAACATTATTCCAGGGTAACTGATCTGACATGGGCAGACAAGAAAGGTTTGTGATTGCAGGTGTGAACCCCCGTGAATCTGTACGGCGACTATTATGGGTCTTCTCATTTCAAGAATCAAAAGTAATTTGGTGTCATTGCAAAAGGCTTTAGTTGGCTCCCATATGATTATTTGACCAAAAAAATAAAAAAGGAGCAGGATCTCAGTGAGGTTAAGTTCAATAGCAACGTAATGCCTCAGCACACTGAAATTTGGGAGGTATTTGCATAGAAATGTCTGGGTAAATCTGAGTCAGTGACCTCCAATAAAGGCAGCTAAACCAACTTGAAAGACATCAGGTATGCTAACATTCCCTCACCCTCCACAGATAAAGTGCGACCAATACTGGCCGAGTAGAGGGACGGAGACCTACGGTATGATTCAAGTGACGCTCTTGGACACCATCGAACTCGCCACCTTCTGTGTGCGCACCTTCTCTCTACACAAGGTAAGACTTTTTGTGTCTACCCGTGTAATAGTGCCACCTAGCATGCTCTCATATCAAAGATTCGATCCAAGTGCTGTCTACAGCAGGGGTGCCTAATCCTACTCCTAGAGGGCCAGTGTCCTACAGAGTTTAGCTCCAGCGTTAATTAAAGCTAATCAAGTTCTTCAGGATTCTTAGAGACTTCCAGGTAGGTGTCTTTGAGCTAAACCCTACAGGACCTTGGTCCTCCAGGAGCAGGATTGGACACCCCTGGTCTACACAAGGCGTTTCTAAGAGAAGTGTGCTCCCTCCTCTAGGAACACTTTGCTTTGGCTGTTTTAAAGAGTTTTACCTTGTGCATGGACCTTTTATTTCCCTCTGGACCTTAGAGCAGACGCATCACACAGTTTTGCTTTCGGCCCCGACAGATGTACGCGACCGGGTTGATTGCAAATGGTCGAGGCGGACGAGACATTTTTTCCCGAAACCCTCCCCGGGTTCTCATCTCAACTGTATACACCAACACACGCACATGTTTTTATAATCTCCTCGTTCCACATCCATCATCTTTTAATGTTACGCCTGCCAAAGAGAGGCACTTAGCTAAGTGGCCAGAGCAAAACGGCTCCATGCAAAATTGGCATCCCAGACAGCGCAGCGGTCAAGTAAACATGAAGTGGTTGGGAGCGAGGAAGAGAAATAGAGAGGGGTCAGTGAGTTGCACGGTCAGACGGTAACGTGAATTAAAATGGATTGAGCTTTTACTGTAGTTGAAGGGCGCCCATAAGACACGAGCCGAAGCATTGATTAAAGAAAGACTGTCGTACAGCGCATGAAGAGTGCGCTCATGGTTACGGGATTAAGCTTTCGTTTTAAACCCACAGGAAAGAGAAATGATATCTCTTCAATATCTCAATTGATTCTCCTAGACAGCACGGACAGTAATTGGATCTTCTCAGATTTGTCCCAGAAATGAAAACCCCAGTATTCCTCTAGTTTCAGAAGAGATCTCAAGAGATCTCCTAAGCTATGAATAAGCAATTAAATTGTCTTCTTGGACAGTTTAGATTAGACATAATGGCTTATTTAGTCGTATCACAGTGTCTATACTAAAGGGACATCTTCGAATACAGACGACGTGTGTTTTTTTGCACCACAGTTTGTTGTATTGCATTGCAAGGCTGAATAGTCAGAGTTTGCTTACAACCCTTACACACACACACACACACACACACATACACTCGCTAGAACACCGAGGTGTATTTATGTGTGCGCATATCCTGCAGTCGCACACACAGTCAACCCAGAGTCATGAATTCTTAAAAACAATCCTGCACAAGCCCATCCACTGCAGAGAAACACAGCCTGCAGAAGACAGCCAGAGAAAAAAAGTATCCAGCAAAACTGGGCCAGTTTGCTCTTAATTACATCGTTTATTTATTCATTTATTCAAAGGGAGCCTCTGTTGGAACAGCAGCAACATTGAAATGCAAAACCTCCCTTTAAAGACGTCCAGGATGAGAAACAAATGCTTGCAGTTAGAACTAGCAGGACACTGATGTCTGTCCCTCTTCTTACTGAAATCTCCTCTGCGGCAGATATGTTCCTGGCTCGCTTGTTTGCATTTAAATACAATGTTGAAGACATTTTGGTGACACAAGGCAATGCCAGAACACGTGTATCATCGTCTCATGTTGACGTAGCATGACTTGTCATAGCTGAAAGGTGCTTGACTTTAATTGCTAACGCAATTAAATCATGCATTGCTAGAACTAGGACTAATGTATCGCAATAGGATTCGTTCCTGTGAATTCATGCAACTTAACATAAAGGCAATTGCTCTTGTTTCAGAATGGTTCTAGTGAAAAGCGAGAGGTTCGACAGTTCCAGTTCACCGCCTGGCCGGACCACGGCGTTCCCGAGTATCCCACTCCATTCCTGGCCTTCCTCAGGAGGGTGAAAACCTGCAATCCACCAGATGCCGGTCCCATCATTGCCCACTGCAGGTCTGAACCCTGTTCCTACTTCTCAAGGCTCCTGAAGCCGAAAACTTTTGGTCTAGAACAAATCTAGTTGTTCAAACAGTTGATTTCCCCTGTGGTCCTTAGCAAAGAAAACCAAACTTGCCTGCAACTTTCCCTCATCCCTGACTTGTACAACATGTGTTTTCAGTGCTGGTGTGGGCCGCACGGGCTGCTTCATCGTGATCGACGCTATGCTAGAACGCATCAAGCATGAGAAGACTGTAGACATCTATGGTCATGTGACCCTCATGCGCTCCCAGAGGAACTACATGGTGCAGACGGAAGACCAGTACAGCTTCATCCACGATGCCCTTCTGGAGGCCGTCGCCTGTGGGAACACGGAGGTGGCGGCACGAAGCCTCTTCTCCTACATCCAGAAGCTGGCACAGGTGGAGACCGGAGAGCACGTCAGCGGCATGGAACTGGAGTTTAAGGTAACCAGAAGGCATTGCAATTAGGAACACCAAAGATAAAGTCTTATTGTGCACAACTAGCCACGCAAAAGTAGCTCTCACCTCTAATTACATCTCATCAGACAAGATGGTCTGGAAGGTGTTGATCTGGAGGGTGCAAGATAATCGAATGTGCCACATAGGAAAGTTAATAACAATCCGCCTCTCTCGGGAGCATGTTTTGTTACCATTGATGGAGATGTGAAAATCTAGCTCTAGTTGTGACAAAAACGACTAAAAGATGTCGCCTAGTTGATAGCAGCCAAAGAGGGATTCTGGGAAGGGCAATTAACACCCGACTAAGAAGGATGTTGAGGAGAAGCGATGCGTTCACTAATGAGCAGACAGGGATTGTGGATTCTATTTGGCAACTTGAACAGTCCTGCAGGTTTCTGGCCTCTGAGACCTTGAAAAGCTTTTACTTCTTCCCAGTTTTTTTTTTTTTTTTGCTCTTTCCAGGCTTTGTCCCTCATTCTGAGTCTATTTCTTTAGCCTGGAACAAAGTAATGCTCACCAGCTCAGGGAGCACTGTTGGGCACTAGCATTAGTGAGGTAGCGAAGCAATTAGTTGAGCAACGGGTCTCAGTAACGAGGTTGTACCATTGCTATTTTCGAAAATCACGTAACGTTTCAGTAACAAAGCCCTCTGTTTTCTGAAAGGTAAATCACAACTAACGATGTCCAGTTTGTTAATGAATGAGTCGGTTCTTTTAAAAGGGTTTCCAAACTACCTAGGAAAAGGCCTGAATTGGTTCTCAAATTGGTTAGAATCAGTTCCTCACATAAATGAACAAAAATATGAAGTAGCATCAGTGTAGCGAGATAATTGGGTAGTGGTATGCCTTACTAGCCATAAAATCAACCCGGCCCACTAAACCAGCCAGCTAAAGTGTGTGTGTGTGCTTATTATTTCAAAAGCTCGGTTCATGACTGCCGCTTCCCACCGGAATGCCTCATGCCCTTCCAGGTCCCTCTTTGAAAGCTACTCAAAGACTCAAAGGAAAGACAAACAGCCAGTGGCCGCTACTGAAAGAAAGAGAGAAAGACTAGGCCTGGAGCAGGAACTGAATGGATTTATAACGGGGCAAAGGCATTACCTGGCAGAACATAGGAGAGAGAGCGAGCGAGAGCGAGGCACAGTTTCTAGATGTGCCAGGCTCGTCCAGTTAAAAGGAGACAATCCTTCCAGACAACTGACCTAGAAACAGAGAAGAATCGCGGGTACTGTGGCTTGGTTGATGTTAATTGATGGTTACAAGCTCTAATTTGGATCATGACATGAGAGTACGAGGTGTATGTGTGCATACAAAACGGTAGTGTTCTGTCACAAAGCGGCATCCTAAAAGTGACAGTGACCCATTTTGGTGATTGTCGGCAAAGTTTTGTGTGACTTTCCAGTTTTTCGGAGCAGGGTTACGTGCCACCCGATGGACGATAAATGGGGTTTTTGATAATTATAACAGCAATGAGCGCTGACAGGTTCCTGCAACCCCACGTAAACTGGGTCACCCAGTCTCGCCTGTTTATAAACAGTCTGAGAAGAACAGAGAACAGGTGGAGAGGAAAAAATAGAGCCATTACACCAAAAATAAAAAGTTAAACGACTGTCTGAGACTCCCATGCAGCTAGTTGTGTCCTTCAAGCCTAAATATTCGTAACCTCGTTGGAAGTAAGCTCAATTTAGTTATCATGTTTGTGTTTTTCTTTTCCCACAGCGTTTAGCGAACTCCAAAGCCCACACGTCCAGATTCATAAGTGCCAATCTGCCATGCAACAAATTTAAAAACCGCCTGGTCAACATCATGCCGTACGAGACCACTCGAGTGTGCCTTCAGCCAATCAGAGGGCTGGAAGGGTCCGACTATATCAACGCCAGCTTTATCGATGGATACAGGTACGCCGACAGCGACCTTCAGCCACGAAGCAACCTGAAGTTATTCGTTTTGCCAATTTGAGCACATTTCTGTTGCATTTAATTGACTTTCCCGTTCCTGTAGACAACAGAAGGCGTATATAGCCACACAGGGCCCATTAGCGGAGACCACCGAGGACTTCTGGAGGATGTTGTGGGAGAACAACTCCACCATTGTGGTGATGCTGACCAAACTGAGAGAGATGGGACGAGTGAGTGCTGCTCTTCTTCAAGACCAACAGCTTTTTGGCTTCTGGATGATGTAATTTAATTGCGCTTTGATTTGTTTTTGCAGGAAAAGTGTCACCAGTACTGGCCGGCGGAGCGTTCGGCTAGATATCAGTACTTTGTGGTGGATCCCATGGCAGAGTACAACATGCCACAGTACATCCTCAGAGAGTTTAAAGTGACGGATGCCCGGGTGAGTTCTAAAAAATACCACAAAAATGTCTGTTTTTTTTCTCAATTTCTGAGTGGAAAAGTATTTTTTTTTTAGTGAATGTTATGGTATCCATACTAATAATGGTGCTAGCATGGTATTTTGGACATTTACCATATAAAAGCCACAGTATATGAATTTCAGTACCATGGTATATGTCAGAATACCATAGCGATGAGAGTGATGGGATCATAATACTCAGTATTTTTGTAAAGGAAACATTTACACGTAATTCCAATAATATCATCGTATTAACATGGTGCATGTCCAAAAAACACAGTATTACCATGGTACCATGTTTGAACTCATCTAAATAACATGGTACATTGATATTGTGGTACTAAATATTATTATATTCACATACCATGGTACCATCCAAGGCGCATCAAAGAATATCATAGTGTTTCCTTGGAATCATTTGGGCAAAACATGGTAATATCATGGTAATTTCATATATACCATGGTACTGAATGATTATCATATTCATATTCTATGGAATTTATTTGGTAGGTATTGCAAATTGTGTGGGATATATGTGTAAAAAAAACATGATTAAATCATGTGGTAAAAACATGGTAAATCTGTGGTATTTTATGTATAGTTAAAAATATAATTGTTGCATTTTTATTTATTTTGGAACTGGTGCATGTTTTAATATACATTTTGTAATAATATTAATTACACTTTTATTAAATATAAAACGGCTTTTCTATATATAATTGTGCAATTTTATATATTTCAATTTTTATTATAATTTTATTGATATTTGTATTTGTATGAATTAATATTGATTTTGTATATAATATTAAAATATGGTATCATATTATATTATAATATAATATAAATCATGTGGTAAAAACATGATGATACCATGGTATTTTTGAAAGTGACCCTCCTAATTTTCCCTTCCTTTTGGAAACACATTATTGCCGATTATAGAGATGTTTTTTTAAGGAAATTTTCTTCTGTAGATAGCCAAAATGTGGTTAGCCATCCTATCAGCTGAGCGACCGTTAGCAGAAGCGCTCGAGCCCTCATCAGTCGAGTGCCTTTCCAGCAAACCGTTAAAGCCAAACACTCTGACTGTCACCGTACGTGCAAACGCGAGCGGACAGGCCCGAGACGAAATGAGCATCCCGAGCGTCGCTCACTCCAGCCAAGCACTTTAATTGTGATTGAATCATCCAGACAGACTCTCCAGTAATCAGACTGCAGAGCGAGGCCCGCCAAATCAATGAGAACTTTAATCAGAGCGGACTGGTGGAGGCGGGGCCTGGACTGAGGCATGATGGGAGGATGCGGCGCTCACTTTGGCAGCGAACAAGTCACGTATTTAATCACACGATTGGACACACATGGCTCGGCCTGTGGGTTGTGCACGCTCAATTCGGTTCGGGCTCTTTTCTGCCTCGTTTTCTTTCACCCTTCATGTTTTGCAGCAAAAACAAACTGCTTGTTTCAGTTGATCAGAAGGGGGTCATGAGGAGATAATGTGGACATTATTCAGTATATTTGTTAATGTTTATGTATTTGTTCTGGAAGAAAGCATAGAGATCAATTAGAAGAACCATGATTTTGTATCGAGTTAAAAAATAATCGATGCATGTTTTATTGCTTTATTCATTTGATAACTGGCAGATGTTTTAATGAATGCAAGGAAGAATTCACTGTATTAATTGAAACCTGTAGTTTGAACTGATTCATGAAAATGAAAAAAAAAAAAAAAAGCGCCCAGCCTAGGAAATAGAAATGTAGAGGAAATGGACAAGTTTTTGTCTGCTCCGTAATGCATGCGTGATCCAAAAAGCCTGAAGTTAGGCTGTGATTAAGTTTGGACTCGGACGGTTTGATCCGTCAGCCTCGCTTATAGACTCTCTCTGCAGGGATGAGTGAATATTTCCAGCCCCTTCTGCACGATTTAATTGTGCCTCGTTCTGCCTGAGCTTCCCTTCGATTGCTTGCTTTCTCTCGCTCTGCGAAACAGGCCTCATCCGTCGCCGGGTGTCTTTGCTCTCCTCTCATCCGTCAGTGCCGGAGCTGCAGGGTTTCTCCAAACCTCGAGTCGCACCATCGATCACCCGCCCGGATCACTCCATTTAGCAGCGTCTCCACGAGACGACACTCGTCACGGCGGACGCACCATCGATTTCCCTTAACCCAGAGTTATTCCAGCCAAATAAAGGACAACAAAAGGCAGAAGGGTGTGGAGTTGGCTCAGATCGGAGAGTAGATGTTTGCCGTAGTTTCTCCCGTATCTGTTGTGCCTGTCAGCGTCCGTCTGGATGAAGCCAACGATTGACTGATTCGGGATTGTCGGAGTAAAAGAAACGGATGGGACTCGACGTTTATGTAACTGTTTGTTTGTTCTCTCGCTCACAGGACGGCCAGTCCAGGACCGTACGGCAGTTCCAGTTCACTGATTGGCCGGAGCAAGGCGTACCCAAATCAGGAGAGGGATTCATTGACTTTATTGGCCAGGTGCATAAAACTAAGGAGCAGTTTGGCCAGGACGGGCCCATTTCTGTCCACTGCAGGTGAGAACACATGCAAACATGGTTTAACATCCTATAAAATCAAAGCTTTGAAGACCCTTTCACACCAAGAATGATAAAGATATTACCATCTATATTAGCATCAACACCAAAGCCCTATATCGTTCTGTTTATTATAAGCATGTTTTGTCGTCTGTCGCTTTGAATGCTCGAGCAGATGGATTCTGATTGGCTGTCAATGTTTTTATTGTTCATCAGCTGGAAAAAATCCAACAATCTTGTTTCTCTGTTATCGTTATATTTCTTTCACATTTAGAACAATTTTTATAACTAGTTATCGTCCTATAATGTGTGTGTTTATATGTGTCTGTGTATATTATATATATATATATATATATATTGTGTATATATATATATATATATATTCTATCATATATATGAATATTTTTATAGTAACTAAACTAAAAAACTAAAACCATAAAAAATACCTTACTCAAAATAATATAAACTGAAATAAAATTAAAATATATAAACCTCGCCAAAGCAACAGTTATCATTTCTATTTAAATTAATTTCATATACTTAAATAACTAAAAGTAAACCTGAAATAAAAAACTATTTTAAAAAAATACAGATATTTTCTAAAATGTATAAAAAAACACAAAACAAAATTACTAAAACTTTAACTAAAATTGAAATAAAAAAATAAAAACTATATTAAAGATACAGAAATAATATATATATATACATTGTATTTTCTGAAAAAAATAAGTTGCATCTGTCTAATAAAATTATTCAGAAATAATGGTAAATAAAATGAAAATTTTACAAAGATTTTAATCACTATAAATATGTATTTTACTTTCCCTCACTGAACAACAAATTTAATGTTATTCAGAACAGAATAGGAATGAAAAATACAAGCATAAAACATACATAAATTACAGTGGAATTCATTATAAACATATATTATAAATGTCAAACAAATTTATTTAAAGTGAATCTGACACTATCTGTCTCATTCGGCTTGTGTGCTCTATGTTAATTGTATTATGTAAAAAAAACAGATATGAGAAATGCATGTGATGTTACAAACAAGACATTTGAGCAGAATATTCACGCTGCTCTTCTTAATACAGTAAGCTCTAAAAGTACTGTTAATATGACAAAAAATTCTCTCTTTTTTTTTTTTCACATTTTAAACCAGATATGTCTAATCCTGAATGCGGGTTGGTCAGAACAGCCGACATCATTCACTAGAAGCTTGTTTTTGTCTGAACCTCTCTTCAAAATAAACACAAACTAGCACACATGCTCGCGTGGGACGGCTGCTTTTATCATAGGTACAATAATAGCACATAAAGATTAAAAAAAGAATCCCTGGCCGTCATCAGAAATGATGCATGTGACTCCATTACGGCGCTATGAGCCACTGTTCCTCATTACAGATATGACTAGCAACTAAAGTGTCCTTCGCCATGGCCAGCGTTTAACAAGCAAATCGTTACTCTTCTAAAGAAGACATCGTCCAGCCGCACATAAATCACGGCGTATCCCTGTGAGCCTCCGTCCGAGTCTGATTCCTGCTCCTGTAGATATGACTGATGCTCTGCTGCATGTTAAACTGCATTATACAGCACTTGTGTTCAGTGAAGACTGCAGTATAGAGAGAGAAAACTTCAAATTTGACTTCATGTATGAGAAAGTACAAGGTTATTATTTCTATCTATCTATCTATCTATATATTAGGGTTGTGACGGTGAAGAAATTTTCCTACCAGTTAATCGACATTTAAAATGCTAATTCAAAAGAGAAATGCACCCTGTATTGGCGCTAATTTGAAAGCGAAAGTAAAATGTACAAGGCTGCACGGGCATTCATAACAGTGCGGAGCAGAGCGAGCGTTTTCAATTAATTCCTGTGGAAGTTGAGCTTCCATATGAATTAACTAAAATAGGGCTGTCACGATATTAGATTTTTCACACCACGGTTTTTGTGGCCAAAAAAATTCATGATGGGTTAATATAATATTTGGTGTTAACAGGTTAATCTAACATTTCCCATTTCCATGACTAGTAACATAATCGCATCTTACTCTCTGTAAAATGCCGTAACGTTAATCTGCAGGGTGACGGACACAGAGGTGGGTAAAAAGGTTGGTGGTGTTGCCACCCTTCGCACCGACTGTTGCTAGGCAAATCCTGTGGATTGGGCTGTCTAAGGAGCTGTTTTCTTGGAAGCCGAGAAACTCCCATTCTGTCGAGCTTACTTTTTTCAGGTGTGGACAGAGCTTCTCACTCTCCCACTCGGACAACATGGTTCTTCTTCTTCTATAGCTGCGCGCGCTGCGTCTTCTTCTTGTCTGACAGGTGTCAGCGTTAAGGTGCAATACTGCCACCTGAGAGCTCAACCAGGCGCTGGAGTATTTACATGTCATGATATCATAAGAGTCCTATTCATTTTAAATATTGTGGTTATCGCCAATACCGGTATATTGTCACACCCTAAATTAACACGATATCGATGTTTGACGCTTCAAATATCACGATTGTCGCCAATACCAGTATATTGCCACACCCTGAATTAACACGATATCGATATTTGACGCTTCAAATATCACGATTGTCGCCAATACCGGTATTTTGTCGCACCCTGAATTAACACGATATCGATATTTGACGCTTCAAATATCACGATTGTCGCCAATACCGGTATTTTGTCGCACCCTAAATTAACACGATATCGATATTTGACGCTTCAAATATCACGATTGTCGCCAATACCGGTATTTTGTCGCACCCTGAATTAACACGATATCGATATTTGACGCTTCAAATATCACGATTGTCGCCAATACCGGTATTTTGTCGCCCTGAATTAACACGATTCGATATTTGACGCTTCAAATCACGATTGTCGCCAATACCGTATTTTGTGCACCCTGAATTACACGATATCGATATTTGACGCTTCAAATATCACGATTGTCGCCAATACCGGTTTTGTCGCACGAATTAACACGATATCGATATTTGACGCTTCAAATATCACGATTGTCGCCAATACCGGTATTTTGTCACACCCTGAATTAACACGATATCGATATTTGACGCTTCAAATATCACGATTGTCGCCAATACCGGTATTTTGTCGCACCCTGAATTAACACATATCGTATTGACGCTTCAAATATCACGATTGTCGCCATACCGTATCGCACCCTAAATTAACACGATATCGATATTTGACGCTTCAAATATCACGATTGTCGCCAATACCGGTATATTGTCGCACCCTGAATTAACACGATATCGATATTTGACGCTTCAAATATCACGATTGTCGCCAATACCGGTATTTTGTCGCACCCTAAATTAACACGATATCGATATTTGACGCTTCAATATCACGATTGTCGCCAATACCGGTATTTTGTCGCACCCTAATTAACACGATATCGATATTTGACGCTTCAAATTCACGATTGTCGCCAATACCGGTATTTTGCACCCTAAATTAACACGATATCGATATTTGACGCTCAAATATCACGATTGTCGCCAATACGGATATTTGCCGCACCCTGAATTAACACGATATCGTATTTCACGCTTCAAATATCACGATTGTCGCCAATACCGTATTTTGTCACCCCTAAATTAACACGATATCGATATTTGACGCTTCAAATATCACGATTGTCGCCAATACCGGTATATTGCCGCACCCTGAATTAACACGATATCGATATTTCACGCTTCAAATATCACGATTGTCGCCAATACCGGTATATTGCCGCACCCTGAATTAACACGATATCGATATTTCACGCTTCAAATATCACGATTGTCGCCAATACCGGTATTTGTCGCACCCTAAATTAACACAATATCGATATTTGACGCTTCAAATATCACGATTGTCGCCAATACCGGTATTTTGTCGCACCCTAAATTACACGATATCGATATTGACGCTTCAAATATCACGATTGTCGCCAATACCGGTATATTGCCGCACCCTGAATTAACACGATATCGATATTTCACGCTTCAAATGTCACGATTGTCGCCAATACCGGTATATTGCCACACCCTGAATTAACACGATATCGATATTTGACGCTTCAAATATCACGATTGTCGCCAATACCGGTATTTTCGCACCCTAATTAACCAATATCGATATTTGACGCTTCAAATATCACGATTGTCGCCAACCCGCACCCTAAATTAACACAATATCGATATTTGACGCTTCAAATATCACGATTGTCACCAATACCGGTATTTTGTCGCACCCTAAATTAACACAATATCGATATTTGACGCTTCAAATATCACGATTGTCGCCAATACCGGTATTTTGTCGCACCCTAAATTAACACATATCGATATTTGACGCTTCAAATATCCGATTTGTCACCAATACCGGTATTTGTCGCACCCTAATTAACACGATATCGATATTTGACGCTTCAAATATCACGATTGTCACCAATACCGGTATATTGCCGCACCCTGAATTAACACGATATCGATATTTCACGCTTCAAATGTCACGATCGTCGCCAATACCGGTATATTGCCGCACCCTGAATTAACACGTTATCGATATTTCACGCTTCAATGTCATCGTCGCCAATACCGGTATATTGCCGCACCCTGAATTAACACGGTTATCGATATTTCACGCTTCAAATGTCACGATCGTCGCCAATACCGGTATATTGCCGCACCCTGAATTAACACGGTATCGATATTTCACGCTTCAAATGTCACGATCGTCGCCAATATAACCGCACCCTGAATTTATCGATATTTCACGCTCAAATGTCATCGCCAATTCCGCACCCTGAATTAACACGATATCGATATTTCACGCTTCAAATATCACGATTGTCACCAATACCGGTATATTGCCGCACCTGAATTAACCTATCGAATGCTTCAAATGTCACGATCGTCGCCAATACCGGTATATTGCCGCACCCTGAATTAACACGATATCGATATTTCACGCTTCAAATGTCACGATCGTCGCCAATACCGGTATATTGCCGCACCCTGAATTAACTATCGATTTCACGCTCAAATTCGATCGTCGCCAATGTGGTATCGCACACACGTTACCGGTATATTGCGCACCCTGAATTAACACGATATCATTTCACGCTTCAAATGTCACAATCGTCGCCAATACCGGTATATTGTCGCACCCTGAATTAACACGATATCGATATTTCACGCTTCAAATGTCACGATTGTCGCCAATACCGGTATTTGCCACACCCTAAATTAACACGATATCGATATTTCACACTTCAAATATCACGATTGTCACCAATACCGGTATATTGTCACACCCTAAATTAACACGATATCGATATTTCACGCTTTAAACACAACAACTGGTTCCCTATTAGCACTGGGTTTAAATCCAAAAATCCAAAAATCTTCCGCTATCGTCTTGTCAGTCAGCTCCTCACTCTTGTGAGAAATAAATTCTGACTCCTGCTGCTGATCTGTGCTGTTTGTTTGTTTTTTGGTCCGTGCATGTGTGTGTTCAGATTTGCCGTTGCTCTGACATTATACAGACGCTCTGTGTTTGCCAGTTTAACTCTCACTCTCACTCATCAGTGGATCCTGCCGTTCATCGGCACTGCTGTTTCACTCACTCGTTCCAGACACAGTAATCGCTCTCACCTGCTACAGCTCCCGCTCACGTCATTTACACACGTCTGTGTTTATAGAGCTGCTGGAGTCTGGCCACTTCTTGTCTTTACTGTCCTTTTATCTTCCATCCATCTTTCTCACTGTGTGTCTCTCTCTCTCTTCAGCTTGTGTTTCATGTGGTGCCGCATCTCCATCAAAGGGATGTTTTTATGGGGTTTTGGGTTCTTTTTGGATTTTGACAGCATTACTTTACAAAACAAAAATCTGTGGTTTTTCCAGTAAAAATATCTAAACATGCTTAAAATGAGTTATATTTACTTGAGAAGAAAAATTCCATAAAATATTAAGACTTTAGGGCTTCAAGAATGTATTTTGATTGGTTTGATGAAGTTTTTCTTTCTTGCTAGTAAATTTCTGCAAGTAACTTGAAATAAACATGAAATATTGAAGTTGAAAGACTGAAATGTATTTTCTTAAAACATACTCAGATATTTTATTTACAGCTTTAAAAAATATTTTTTACAGTGTAGTTTCACTTGTACTTAAAATTGCTTATGGTTTAAGAAAAATACATGAACACTTAATTCAAAAATTAATAACTTTCACAATTTTGTTTGTCAAGTGGATTGAAGGATGTTTCCACTGGAAAACTGATTATTAAATGTTTTTTTCTTCTTCAAATTTTCACCTTTTGTGTTCCCCAGGCAAAGATAACACAAGGGTGACAGTTTTCAGTGTCGTATGAACTATTTCTTTAATCTTCTCTCCTTATTCTCCCTTTCTCTCATATTTCTCTCCTCTCCATCCATCTCTCCCCCAGATTTCATATCTAATAGAGCCACATGGTTTTGTCATTAATTGCATGATTACGTACACTGAATGGAAGTGTAAATCCTCTCATTCAGTGCGCCTTCACGCCTGTCAGATTTGAAAGTCTATCTATTTAACCAGCGCTTCGGTGAAGTCTGAGAGCCATGCGATGCCAAGAGAGCCACTTCTTTCTTTCTTTTCCATTCTTCTGCCCCCTTTTTGTAGGATCTTGGCAACATGGACGGACAGAACCGTCAAATGCGTTTTGTTTTCCTGACAGTCACTGTCGTGAGAGTCCAAACTGGCTTTTCATTAGAACTCTTACGTCATCCTAACGCTGCGCTGTGATTGGTCGTGTGCCGTAGTCGACCTGCAACTGTCCATTCTTCGCTTTCAGCTTCCCTCCCCTCTTTTCCAAGCCATTTTGTCACTTTCAATCTTGCCAAGTGGAGGCAAAGGGAAAAATAAGCCCGTTGTCATATCAATTATTGTTGGCTTGGTGAAATCGCTCGATGCCAAAGCAGCTTATGAAGGCAGCCTTGAAAAATCAGACTTAAGACTCCTCCTATTTCAAGCGCTGTCATAGCGAGACCGGCTTAGCATGTGTGCGTTTGTGTGTGTGTTTGTTCAAATGAAACGTCTGTAATTTATTCTATGGTTCTGCTATTTATGTAGATGGCTATTGGGTGAATTTGTGAAATAATGTAGTATGCAGTATTTATAATGTGCAGAGTGTGTGAGTCTGTATCCCACAATGCAGTGCAAATGAATGGACTCAATGTCATGATTTTTTTTTTTAATCTCCAATTTATTGGGTCAGACCAAAACAAATTTTTATTTATTTATTCATTTATTTCAAAATCTGATGTATTTCATTTCCTTCTATTTATATATAGATTTTTTTCTTTTTTTTTCACTTTTAATTTTATTTATTTTGTTATATTTTTATTTATATATATTTTTAAATGGATTGAAAAGTGGAAAAAAAATATTTTTGATGACTTTTAAAAGCATTTTGTTTTATATTTAAATTTTTAAATATATTTTAATATATAAATATATAAACATAATATATATAATATTATATATTAATATATATGTATAATTAAATGTTTATATCATTATTTTTTGTATCTTTTATTATTTATTGTGTATTTGTATTATTTGTGCATTTATTTTTATTATTCATTTTATTTATTATTAATTATGTTTACAAATGGATTAAAAGTGCAAATTGCTTATTTCTTAGATGTTAACTAGATGCAATTTAGTGAGGTCATGTGACAATACTGCATACTATTTCACATATTAATTTTTGGTCCCACTTTATATTAAGTGGCCTTAACTACTATGTACTTACATTTGAATTAATCATTTGATACAATGCACTCATTGTGTACACATGTTTTTACATTGTACTTATTTTTAAAACACCTGCATGTAATTACATCTGTAATTAATTTCTGTAAGTACACTTATAATTACACTGTTAACCCATCCCTTACACCTTACCCCTACCCTTAAACCTGCCCATACCACCAAAGCTTTCCCTAACCTTGCCCGTATCCCACCTCAATAGCAGCAAATGTTTTGCAATTCAATATGAACCCAATAAGTACATTGTACTTATTTTTTGATGTAAGTACATAGTAGGTAAGGCCACCTAATATAAAGTGGGACCTCATTTTTTTTTTTTTTTTTTTTTAAAAGTTGTATGTGCAAATGAATGCAATATACCAGTATGCTTGTATACATACAGTATATTTGCACTTAAAATAAGAGAAATCAATTTGCTAGTAGGATAAGAACCAATCTAAATATATTACACAATTATGTTTGTAAGTAAATGCATCTTGTTTAAGTACATTTAGATGTTTCCACTGTTAAAATGATTTTTGCAGGAAAGATTCCTCATGTGACAACATACTTTTTCACAAAGAAAGATATTAGCAGTTATGTTAACAAACTATACATGTTTTCCTCAACGCAGTGCCGGTGTGGGACGGACTGGGGTCTTCATCACGCTAAGCATCGTGCTGGAGCGGATGCGCTACGAGGGTGTGGTGGACATCTTCCAAACGGTCAAAATGCTGAGAACGCAACGGCCAGCAATGGTGCAAACAGAGGTGAGAGTCTAGAGCTTCTGTTTTACTGCAGATTGTCTTGTTTATTAGCTCATCAGTTGGCGATTTGAAGTAATAGCGAACGTTTATGCTGATGTCTTTGTGTTTCCCTCTACAGGACGAGTACCAGTTTTGCTATCAGGCGGCTCTGGAGTACCTTGGAAGTTTTGATCACTATGCAACGTAAAAAGCCATTTTTGTTCCCCCCTGCCCCACAATCCCCCTCCCCCCAACAGCCTCCTGAGCCATAAAAACTTGCTTGAAAACATGAAACGATGACAACTATACAAAATTCATACGGTTTTTTTGAAGAATCGTCTTTTGGAACCAATCAAAACATGTCGTGAGTAGCCCCAATTGGACAGCAACACTGGAGAAGCGCAAATGGATCCCAAACACTTCTACATCTCAAACTCATGATGGAGGAACCAAACGTATTGGCTCAGGCTGGAGGGTGGGAATGATGTAGGTGTCGGACCACTAACATTACCTCAAGTGTTCTGATGTGGAGGACAAACATCGTTTCTTTCCAAACTAACTCTGTGAACATACTACAAAAAGACAGAAAATGAAGGAAAAACTTGGTGCGATACAACAAATAAACTACACCGATAAATGATGAGCACCTAATTGGTTGGTTGGCATCTGAAATCCTTCCTTGTTTACTAAAATGGCAGTGTTTCCAATGAAACGGACATCTGTCAGTCTAGCAGCGGACATCATTGACGTCTTCAAGAGTGTACTCAATAGAGAAGTTGGAGGAACGGTACAAACAAGTTGGAAAAGACTTCTTTTGCTGCTCACGTCTTAGGTTCAAGTCTCTCCTTGTGACATGTTACCATTCGGACAAAATTGGGAGCCACTTTAGAAGCAATTTCGAAGAAAACCGTTCATCCACTTGAGAAAGTAACCCTCCTCTCGAAACCACTGGAGCTGAGAAGAGTCGCCAAACACGTTTTGAGGCATTCAAAGAAATGGTTGAATCCTAATCGCATCCCGTAAACGCATCGGTTTCTTGAGTGCTTTCAAGGACATGCTAGCAAATGTTTTTACCAATGTAGCTCCATCTCCATCATCTTAAGAGCCAGTGGGAGCTTGAACTATTGGGTCAAATGGAGATTAGGACCAGAGGAGCCACCACCGAAGTCTGGAGTTTCTTTGCCGACTACTACCGTGACTAGTCTCTCCATTGATGTACACCATGTATTTGGCGAGCCGGATAGGGGGGTGCGTGGCTACGTCTTGCTTTCGGTACTTTGACGTCCCTGGTGACCAACATTCTTTGCCATCGTTTCAAATGACTTTTTATCTTACAACTGTGTTATTTGGTTTTGTTTTGCTCTTGATACCAAACATGCTGCTTTCGCTCCATTATGCTGTACGTGTACATTTGAAGAGTCTAACGGATGGAAGTGTGCGAGAGTGTGATGACGAGTGTTGGTCCCACCTCTCGATCCATTTCCTTATGGCCCAACGGTCGCCCAGGATGAAACCGCATGTCCAAATTTATTTTATCATCATCATCATCATCAAAACGACCCATTCCTGGTTTCTTTGGGATTTCTTGCATTTATTTGCTGGTTCTTTTTGGGAACGTGTTTCTTCAATGGATTTCGTCTAACAAAGAGCAAGAAACGGGCATGTATTTGCATCATGAAATTGCGGTACAACTATCTTGTGAATCTGTTGTTGTAGGTGGGACTGTTCTACACACTCATGCATATGTGTGTGAGGGGGAGGGGTCTCCTCTCCACGGTCAGAGCTGATTGGCTGTTCTGGAGAATGCTTGAACCTGGAGTGTTCTGATTGGTGAGAGAATGAAAGGAGCCGTGTGTAATCTTATTTCCAAAAAGCCTTATTCTTGTAACATCATAGGGGAAAAAATATATTACTGTTGTATTATTTTGACTATTATCTTCTTACTTAACAAACTTTTGATTTATTTCTTGGTTTAGTGTTTTGTTTTTTTTTAACAAAGATACTTTACTCATTTTTTTTAATTAGCAAGAAAAATAATGCTCATTTTGCTCATATTATGTTAAAAGACATTCTATTTTTTCACTGTAGAAATGCTACGTGAGATGTGTTTGTGTGCATGTATACATAAACGAATGGGACATGAATGTATACATACACACTCACAATATATTTAAATGCAGAATATAAAGATGTATCCAAATCTTCATATGAATAGCCTTTTTTTCTTTTTTGAAGTGGGCACTCGTTTTTATACCACCATGAAATTGTGAAATTATTGCGTGTATGAAATCATGAATGACTTTTTATTGTTTTGTTTTTTGTTTGATTTCTTTAAAGAGTTTGGGAAATGCATTTTCAGAAATGCAGAGATTTCCCATAATTCATTGCGGGGGAGAACTTTGACTTCCTGTTGCCCAATAATGAAGGATGGATTACGATTTCAATCCTATTGTTATTCATCAATAGTACGAGTATTAACTGAAGTATTACTTTTATAAAAGATGTAGAACTGGTTTACTAAATATTGAATTGAACAAAAAAATATACAATCTATACTTTCCAAATTTTACTAAAAAAACAAACAAAAAAAAACTCAAATTTTGTTACAACCCATCTTTGTGAAAGATTTCTTTTTTTTTTTTTTTTTTTTTTACTTTTCAAGCCACCGAATGTTTGATCGTTTGTTAGATATCAACTATGATCCTGAATATAATGCCTGTAAATAAACAAATATATATTATATGTATTTGTATAATTTGACCCACAAGATTTATGTCTTTGAACAATACTGAGATAAACAACAACAAAAAAAAAAGTTTATGCTAATGGAAACCTTCCACAGTTTTGAAAGAAGCTTTGTCTCACGCTAACAGCCCTGTTTATCTCTCTTCCCTTCATTCCTCTTTTTTTCCTGATCCATTTGTTCATTTATTTTTCCCAACTCTTCACTTTTTATTCTTATCTTAGCCTCCACACACTGCAGTCCAGTGGTGAGAGAAATCACAATGGTTCTCCTTTTCCAATAAGACTTAGTGGGTCTTACTGGTCTCAAAAAAAGACTTGGCTTTCTCCAAGCAAAATATAATTTCTCATTGAAATGTTTCATGAGATTCCCCCCAAAATGAATCACTTTTTTACCCATCCCAAGCCTAAAGCAGTAATCATTTTGTGTTTTTCTCATTCTGAGTGATTCTTTTGTTAGATTCGGATGATGAAGGGCTAGTGTGCCCAGTGCCTATAAAATGCCATATGAACAGCGAGAGCGAATTGCCTTGAATTGGTTGCGTGTTTGGTGATTAGCTTCATGTCATTATCGCTAGTATAAAGACAAGCCCCTCTCTCACCACTGCCTCTGTGCTCCATCTTTTATTTAAATCGTTAGTTCATTGCAAAGCTCTAGAAGTTTATAGATGCATGCCATGTTTCGTTCATTTGTTTGTTTTTTTACTCTGAGGATTTTCCGTTAAGGGACGAAGTACGAGAGAACTTGGAATCTGGAAATTTCAGCGCTGCCTTTTAAACTGTTGGGAGTTTTGTGCGTTTCTAACAGACTTTTCCTTGGGAGGGAAAACGCAAAGGACACTCGTGCGATTGGACTTGTCGGACTGATCTCCTAAATCTACATCGGCAGAGGTGCTCGGAAGTTCTGTTTGTCCTGATGCAAGGACGTTGAACCTTTGACAACAGGAGCCAAACTTATGAATCGATTAGCGTACAAATAATGAAGAACCAATATTCAAAAGTGAACGTATTAATAACATGGCCAACAAAAAAGAAGAAAAAAAAAGCCAAACTCGAACATGAAAATAGTTTTTCTTTGTACGAAGGCCAAGTGCTATCGCTTTCAAACTGTTACTTCTGATGGACACAATAACTGGTTTGAAACCACTGTGTATGTAGATATGTTGACTTTGTATTAAAGAACTGTTGTCTGAAAATGATGGTGTGCCTCATATTTCATCTGAAAATATTCAGTTAATATTAAGTCACTCACATCTAGCAACATGTTTGCATTATATTTCCACAGGATCATTAAAATTTCATAAGCTCAGTTTGACAAGGCAGATGGCGAAATGAAATTGCATATACGAGGACCAATCAGCTGTCATCGCACATGGCATCTCAACTGAACAATCAATTATTTCGCAATCTGGCCTGATACCTGAATCGTAAACACATCCATAAGCTCAACATGCTACATAATCTAACATCCCATCTCGATGCATTTCGCAATTTCAACATGAAGACCCGGGGATGTAATTGACATGTGGATTGGCTACGAGTTTCCACATTTGTGTATAAACCACTAGCAAACACAGATAAAACACTTGTTTCATTGTTTTTACATCCAATTATATGCATAATTAGTCAGCTGAGTTGGTGATCTGAACAACTAAATTCTCATGATGTTCTAGAACATCTTTATTTGCAAAGTCCAGAATGAATGATCTTTTGCTTCATCATAGATTTGTGCCGGTTTATGTTAATATCACAGTGCAAATCCTCAACATATGCCACTGGGCTTGCCAGAAGGCTTGAACCTTTCACCTGATGCTATTTTCTTTCCGTTCAGTCTGTGATGCTTCAGTCGAGAGAGCAAAACATGGATTATATTTCATTATGAATTCAAAAAGACTTTAGTAATGCATGTAGAATCTGATTTGTTAATATTGTTAATAATAATTAAAAGTGCCACAAAATGTGTTTATCTTTTCCACTGCACTACTTTTACATTTTTATATATATATATATGTGCTAGACGGACATGTTTGGACATTGCTCTCATGTCTTTTGCAGCGTCTTGCACATGACACGGTGCTCTAAAAACGCGGCAATCAAGTTAACTTTTTGTGTCTCTAGACCTTGCATTTTTTGTTCCACTGTTTTTCTATAGGGGCTTTCCCACTGGGTCGTTATAGGAACTAGCCACCAGGGCGGTCCCCTGAGAACTACATTTTCTCCTGCATTCGCACCGCCAGTAGGAACTCAGAAGTGACATAAACTGTCACTTAGCGCCATATTTACTAAACGAGAAAGCAATTCCACAAATGTGCCGATGGGAGTGGCAAGTTTTGCATGTGATCTACTGCTACTGCAAATTAAAGAACACAGACACATTCAAATCATTTACATAATAACCAACGCAATCTACCAAGAGCAGCGCAAATTAGCATTGGGATGCAAATAAGCAGAGCTGATGCTCATCTGGTGCAGGTCGACACAGGCGCAACTTGTTACATGTAATCTGACAAACACGTACACACACACACTAATATAATATATATATATATATATATATATATATATATATATAGGCCAACATGTCAAAATATATGTTTGGATAACGTCTTGTCGCAAAATGGGTTAAGACATGCTTTTTTGGGGGGTGTTAAATCATGGCGCAAATACCAGTAAATTGACTAGCGCAAACATTAGTAAATTGCGTTATATACTCTCCCATAAATTTTGCAACTGAAAGGGAAACTCCTACAAATGTATATGCAATAAGGTCAGCAGCAAAATCAACTCAGCCTTTTTTAGCACTAATTTGGCACTGCGTGTCTATAGCAAATCCTGACAGTAGTTTTTTAACGCCAAAGAGGGTTTGCGCTGGCGCAAGCTGTTAGTAAATCTGGCCCTTAGCCTACATCCTTCCACTCTGGTTGTTGCGCAGGACAACAACCAGAGCGGCAGGTTGCTTTTTTTTTGACAGCATTGAGAATGGATTAGCCAGAGTCTGAGCACAAAGTGCTCCTATTCTCCATCTTCAGTAGTTTATGATGTTTAATACTCCTCTCTACATCGTTATTAGATAGAACTGTTAACGGTATGTGAAAAAGTATTAGGGGAGAGTGGGGTAAGATGAGGCATTTTTTACTTATGTGGTCCTGATGATAAGGGAAAATTAGGCAGAAGTACAATGAAAGCATTTAAAGTAATTTCAGGATGTTTCCTATCATTTTAAATGATCAGAATAGTATGGATAATTTGGTAGGCCGGCTGGTGCCCCAGCCCCAGGTTAAGGGTAAGTTGAGCCGAGTCAGCAGGTGGGTGTAAACTGACCATCTAACTGAATCTGAATCAAACCCATGTGAAATTTTAAAGATAACCTTTTTTAAAAGATTACCTAATTTAATAATCAAACATCCATTTACAAATATTTATATTTATTTTCTTAAAGCTACCTTAAACAACATAAAACCAAACAAATGAAGTTGAAATTTCAATATCTTTAATTGTTCGCATTTCTGAAACAATATGTTGAACACCAAAGTTGTAACCTTCCCAAAAAACAGACTAAACAGAGAATTTGAGTAAAATTAAATAAAAACTGAATTAGAATGAATAAATGTCACTGAAACTAATAAATATTTTAGTTAAAATGTCCTTGGTCTGGTATTTTTCCTGCAATGTTGACCATGTTAGGCCATTAGGGACTACTGGTGGAAAGATATAAATGATGAAACATCTGGTTCGTATCAGAGAAGGATTTGGTGGACTTGTATACTGTTCCTATCAAATAAACAAAAAAAAAAGGAAAAAGAAAAAAACCCAGCTGCATATTATTACATTGAAATTATAGAAGTTTATACTTCAGAGATTAAACTTGCACTGTAAATTCAGAGCCTTATGGTGGGGTAAACACTGGCTCAATTTACCCCACAGCATTTGGCTCACTTTGCCCCATAGCTGCCATTTTTGGAAAAACAAACTAGCTTACCAATTCAGGATAATATTTAGCTAAATTACTTGCATGGTTTTATACATTGCTAAATCACCAATATGATTCATAAATATTTTTAGACTTGGACAAATTTGCAATGTAACAGCCATTACATCTGTTATGCTAAAATTTTACTTTGACAAGCCAAAAACTGTTTTTAAAGTAAACTGGTGCCTTCCACTCCTGCTTATCCTTTTCACAGTCTGGCAGAAATAATGTGTAGTTCCAAAATATATGGTCACATGGCAATAAACGGGAACTGCTGCCAAGATACAGGGGGTGGGTCAACTTACCCACTGGCTCATCTTACCCCACTCTCCCTTATAGTGTTTGCCATGTAGTTGATGCCCAATGTCGCTAGCTGAGCAGAAATACATAGTCATGTTTCGCATGGTCTCTTCAAAGTTGCAGTGGATTACCTCAGTGTAAAGGTTGAGAAGGGACTTCAGCGTCGGCCCATCTATCGCTGTTTTCCGTGTTTTTGGAGTAAATAGGCTATAAACTGTGTATTTACACAGCTTTAGTAAAAATGGCGGGTGCCGGTGTTTCACATGCGTTCGGCCAATCAATGTACACTTGCATCACTGGTAGTTTCTATTGTGCTAGGTTAGATCCTACTCTAATCTAGCTAATTTACTTCCTTCAAAAGGCATTTCTATCACTAAAATCATTCCCAGTTGCAGCAGTATGAACACGCCAAAAAACAGGTACTTCTGCCATTAGTAATAGGAACTATGAAAACATTCCTCCAGTGCAAAAGCCCCTTATGTAAACGCGCTAGACGGACCATTGTTTGACCCTTGCGATCGTGTCTTTTGCACCGTCTCGTGCAAAATGCCATTTTAAAAACCATGCCATTTTTTTTTAATTCCACTGCCTAGCGTCTTACATTTTAACTGCAAAAACACGTTCTGTGTGAACTGGCCCTAAGAAACGTAATTTTTCTAGACAATGCAAAAGAGAAGGTGAAGGAGAGATCTGGGGCTAATTGCTTTTCTCGTCACTCATATAACTCATTAGCACTGTTCCTCGGGAGCCCATCAAAGCGCCGTTTGCATCAGAGCAGCCAAAAGCCATGGAAATTTCTAATAAATGAGAAAGAAGTAAATTGGACCCTCCGCCGCCCGTGGCAGAGCTGAGCTACAAATGGCACATCAATTGAATCAAGGCATGGAAAAGTAATCCTAGAGAAAGAGCCAGACATCATCTTTGGGAGATGAACAAGATAGACTGCATTTTGCTCAGAGTAATTGCTTAGAAATTGTTCAATGCACTTGTATTCGGATCTAATCAAGACTGAGTTCTTTCAAATGCATTTGATACAGCAATGGGTTGATTTGTTTTCATGAGTTCTTTTGGTTAGCAGAGCACTATTCTTGAGACATGGGAAAAAACAGTTTTATGTTAGTTTAGAAAACAGCAACATTTACACTTTAATATCAGTCGAAATTATCACTAGAATTTTAGTTAATTGTACAACATTTTATTCAATTATCACTCACTCCATCTGAAACCACCTCTAAGACCATTTGTTTCACTTTTATTTAAAAAAAATGTACTATTTCTGATTTAATAATGAAAATGTTTTAGAAATGTGACAGTATCAAAGTCAGTCTTCATCTTAAATATAATCTTTCCATATTTTGCCTGCTAGGAGTTAGAACATAAAAAGCCAAAACTGAGATAAAATGTCAATATATTTTTGTCAAAATTTCGACTCTGTATGTAATAATTTCAACTTTTCATCTCATAAATATGATTCAGTATGTCATAATTTTGAATTTTATGTCATAATTATGAGTTAAAAACTTGGTGGTCGTAATGGGCTTCCATAGAACAGATGTTTCACAGCATTTCTAGTGCGCATAGCTACAAATACATGATCAAATGTTACTGAATTCAGTAACAGAAAGCAGCATTTATTTTATGCTAATCCAATTCTTAAGCAACCTTAACCGAGACCTTTTTGGGGAAGCAAATGATTTCTTTTTGAAAATTCACTTGAATACACTTACGGTTTATCTCAGCGAGAGGAGAGTGGCTGCTCTCCGAGTTTATTATGCAAATGAGACAATTTGACAGATTGCACGCAACCCTTCATAATCACTGTTCACGGACGACTGGCTGCGGCACGAGACGTTTCACTGGGCGGCACGCATATTTATTCTGAGCTTCTGGGCTCTTTTAACTACATATGTTCTCAAAAACACTTTCATAGCACTTACGTTATACATCCCAATCATGATGGGTCAACAGCTTTTATTGGCCCTGGAACAACTATCCTTTAACCAACCATCACCTTAATTGTGGGTTTTTGTTATAAGCTATAGGCTAGTCATGTAGTGCAGTACATTAACAGAAACATTCAGAGAACTTTAGCTAACATTGTGGCAAAATGATCAAATTTAATGTTCCCTTAATGTTTGCATAACCAAGAAAAAAGTTTTTTAAAAACTAGACTCTAAACATACAGAGAACATTTAGAAAATATAGCTGCAAGCAGCAATTATAGGAGTTCAAGCACTTTAAGGCCTTTAAGCACTTGCGCAAAAAGATCTTACGTTTTATTTAGCAAGCCTTTAACCACTAAATTCATAGAAGGAAAAGACCATTTACAGCCAATACAGGCAATTTACCATTGGAAATATATGGGTTTTAAAGCTTTTTAACAGTTATAGTGCCACCAATAGTCCAATCTTCATTAAAGTTTGCATGCTTGTTTAGAATCATATGTTGCATGTGCTCACCTATTTTCATGAAGTTCCAATCTTTCGTTTAGGAGTTATAGGCTTTTGTGGTCACTTGGCCATGCCCCTTTTCTAATTGACCCTCTTATAGTTACCCAAAGGGTAAAGTTCAACTTTGTTTGATAATTATTGATATAGAGTGTCCAGAGAATTGTTCTGGACTAGTTTTGTTCTGATCGGGCGAAAAACCTAGGACGAGTTCGCAAAAGTAGTTTTTTACATAATTGCGAATATTTAACTAATGATTTGATTGACAGCAGTAATTCTTGAGGCAAATGTGTTCAGCATGAGGAGATCTATCAAATGATATGAATATTGTGTGGATGTGTGAAACACCACGTGGTTACAGGGGCGTAAAACTCGTTAGCGCCACCTAGCGGCCGATTTCTTTCAAAATTCTCACAGACCTCTAGGGTCATGATTCGAACATGCCCACTGAGGTTCATTCAGATCGGCCTCCATTAACCTTGTCTAATAGGTGCTCAAATTTCATTGGCCGACAGCTGACATGTTTTTTGAAATGCATCAGTGTCCTCATAGACAGTTGTGGCCCCTCGGACGAAGACACGGAACACCAATTTTCAAGTCGATCGGACTAACGGTTGTGTAGTTATAGCTGTTTTCATGTTTTTGTCCTGTCATAGCGCCACCTAGTGGCCAATCGCTGCAATTATATTATTATTTTTTTTTTTTTTACTGTGACCAAAGATTGAGCCCATAGACAGGTGTTCCGAGTTTGGTGAAAATATCTTATTCCGTTTACAAGATATTACCATTTTAGTAAAAGTGGCCCCGCCCACTTCAAACATTTTGGTGGCCCTAAGCGACTGTGAATAAAAAAAAATTCTACTTTTTTTGAAAACTTTTAATGTTCAGACTCCAGAGAATTTTTCTGCACTGGTTTGGTTCCATTCGGGCAAGAAACCTAGGACTTAGGTAGGTTTTTCAAAAAATCCAAAGTACCCAAAAATTTCGACAAGCGAATCCGAGGCATGAGCCAAGGATTCCCGCCTTGAGCCAGGGAATTCCAACGATATAAGAGTTTGGAGCCATTTCGTATTTTCCACCACTGTAGCGCCCCCAACAGGCCGATCGGGGCGAGCCTGGGTGACGTTGTAGGTAGCTACAAGGCCTCAAAGTTTCAAGTCTCTACGATTTAGAGGAGAATGCTGATCCTTGGAAATTTTAACAGTTACAATAGGGTTTTGGCGCTATGCTCTTGGACCTAATAACAATTTTTATAAATCAAATGTCATAAAGGCATCATGATAGGCTATACTTTTTCTCAGGCAAAGCAGAAATAGTCTCTACCGCGCATGTGCTATCGGTCTAACCTTAATTTGTTATTCGAAGATATTTAGTGTTATAGGCTAATTGTATTTGTTCATTTTGCTCTGTGCAGGTTTTAGAGTTATAAACAGCTAAACAATTAATGTGCGTTTCATAATTGCTCGTTATGGTGATGATTAAGTGTTTTTTCTGTTTTGTGCCCTCAGTTAAAGAATTGTATCGTGTGTAAGTGGGTGGTTGTGCTTCATTATGTGCTATGAGGCTAAAGTGAAAAGTAAGACTGAGGTTTTGTGAAGTTTGTAATATGACTCAAAACCACTTACGTGTCAAATATTTTTATTTTACTCACGGCAATAATGAACTAAACCATTTCTGCACGACGAGGTACGTCTTCTCACTCTCTCTGGGTATATCTGTCATTTTTGTTTTATTCACTAGCTTGACACTGTGCTGCCCTCTTGTGACAGACAATGGAAGCGATTTAATTTTGGAAATTATTTACTGTAAACGAAGCCAAACCCATATGATTTCAGGTCCATATAGAGACATGTTGCTCAAAATGCTTTTTTATAATATCATTTAACCCTAATAACAATAATTATTGCATAAGAATAACATAACAATTGTGACATGAGACGATCTCATATTAATGAATTCTTTGGAAATGCCAGAACCAGAATCTCTTATTGTGGAGTTTTTCTTTATTTGAGGTTTATGAATTCTAGTCCAACTGTATTTAATATTTCACAGGTTTTACAGAACCTAATGTGGATTTGTAAAATGTTTGTGGATGATGGCAACATTATGCAATATAATTGCATAATAAACTGTTTGAGATGTAAGATGACAGATGATATTGTTTTATTCTCATTATTATATAATGATATTCCGCCTTACCACCTGTCTTACCTCCTTTCCCTGCATCGACCAGATGCATGCTGGGATAGACTCCTGCTGGGACAGAAATTGAAGCTGGTGTGGATGGATGGATATCGTCACTTACAGTGTGTGAATCACTAGATAAGACAAGTGTGCTAAATTTCATAATAATTCAAAAGAACTAACTAAAAAGTACCTCAGAACGTTTTGGCAAGGTTCTTCCAGTGACATTAATAGAACGTTCGTTATGAGTTACCTGGTCTTAAATAATGTTCTCAAAACGTAATTTTTGTATAGAGTGTATGCATGTAACGTCACCGTCAGCAGTTACGACTGCGGATACGCCCACTGCGTGGCAGCATTGGTTTTCAGCGTGAATGCCGCGAAAAACACACAAAACACATCCAAAACAGGAAAGAGCTTTGCGACTGACTGTACAAATAGATTTGACACGAAATCTGAGGTATATTTTTACAGACTGCCGAATTAAGCTACAGAAAAAAAGAAGCAAATGGATCGCAGCAGAAACAACTGGACTCCAGGCAGAGAAAAGTGGATTTGCAGTTATTACCCATTTTGTCAATATGTTGGATTTTGGGGTAAAATCATACCCTATATAGCTATTGTATTGTTATATAGTCTATTGTATTAACTCATCTATTAAATATTTACAGTCTTCTGCATAATTGGGTGTTTTTAAATAAAAACACCCAATTATGGGCGATATGACTATATAAGATCACTCCGATTTAGACCTGATATTGTAGTTATATAAAGCATTCACAAGCAGATTTGCTATTTCCCCGGAGTCAAAAGCAGGCACATATAAATGTCAGGAAACACGATTCCTGGGTGGCTGCATGTCAATATCCATGGATTAGGTTTCTTTGACAAGTTGTAAGGAACACTATCGAGTCCAACCTTTAGAGTAATCGTTTGTTTTAATCGCGTTTTCGCAGTTTCCCCTATTAAATCCAGTCATACCGCAGGTTCTTTTGCCACTCAGTCCCGCTGAGGGAGCGTGTTCTGGCGGGAAAGTGACGTCAACGCATACCCTCTATACTTTATTCATGTAACGTTTTTCTAAAACGTTTTAATCAGGTTTTAGTTAATGTTTTTTTTTTTTTTTTTTTTTTTTTAATGTTACAGTTTCAGAACGCTCAGAGAACATTCAAAAGTAACATGTCAAAACGAATGTTTTCTTTAACATTGACATAGCCAAAAAAATAAATAAATAAAAAATGTTGAAAGTTCAGAAGACCATTAGCAAAACGTTCTTACTACTTATTTTTGTTAGCTACCATGGTATAGAGGTGGTATCACATGATAATATATGGTACTTTGAAATAGCCTATAACATACATTATATTTCCAAGAATACTTATATCCTGTATTGTTTATAGCCTGTTTTGTATGCTTTATATTTTTTATTTCTTATTCACTTCTTATTCTGTTCTATTTTATTACATGTTTATTATCTGTGTCTTGTTGCTGTCATCCTGTCTGTACTGTGGAAACTTCTGTCACCAAGACAAATTCCTTCTAAGCATATTTGGCAATAAAGCTCTTTCTGATTATGTAACACCATGATATTTTTATGTTCACATATCATGGTATTATCACAGTAGCCTATTCTGAGATAAAAAGGGGTTACTACAATGGTACAAAACTTAATGATCTACCTTTTCGTGTGTCGGTAGCAGTCGGATTCTAAAAAACAAACAAACAAAAACAGATCGTTTTCTGAACGTTTTCTGTTCTTAATGGCGTGTTTTGAAGAGCTCAGATCTTCACACATGTCAGCACAAAGATTTTAGAAATCAGGCCAATTTATTTGTTTTTAGAAGCATTTCCTGCAGCAGTTCAGAGGTCAGAATTCATCACCAGCAGCCTTATTTGGTAGATCTTCTGTTTTGTCTGAGTTTATTGCTGGAGGCTCTGCGCTGATTGATGAGTCACTTAAGAGTTACTTCACATGTCTGGGGATGTTTGTGCAATAATTAATGATTAGTATCAGTTTTGTGGTAATACGAATCTGTGCCTTGTCTTTGTTCGCATGTAGAAATAATTTAATCTACATCTTTACAGCGTGCAAGCCTTTGAGCACGGATGGACGCGACCAACGCATGCGCAGTACCACGCACTCTTCCCGCGTCTAGCAAAATCGGACCGCATGCGAGGCGAAAATGAACGCCGAATCGCGAAGTATATCTCCACATCGTCGGAGCAATGTGTAAACAATCCAACAGCATTTTATGTGTTGTTTAAGAGAGCGTTTATCTGAAATTGATGACAAGACCGGAATAAAAATAACAGCGCGAATAATCGGTTGTATAGAAAACTGAATAATATTTCAGATAATACCCTTTGCAATACTTTAAACGTGCTGGTGAAAATGTAGGTTTAGCATAAAACAAAAATCTAAACAAATTATTAATATAATGTTTATGAATATAAGGAAACATGTATATTTTAGGTGTTTTTACATGTCACTTTTTCTTTGCATTTATTTTATTGTATTGCTGAATATTAAGACTATTCCATGTAGAGCTCATAAAACTGTATGTAAAAGTAGGCCTAATAGTTTTAGATGCCTTACAACACTAAGACAGTGTTTAAAAATTTCCTGTCAGCTACCCAGATATCCATCATGTTCATGATCCGTCTGGAATTGTGCCGTGTGGAATTTTTCTGTTCAAGTTCAAATAAAGGCCGTCTGTAAAACCCCACCCCCCACAAACCCTTCTGGGATATAAATGAGGAGAGCGCTGCTCTTAAAGGTACCTGCTTGCGATGGAGGCTTAACACTGTTCTCTCCTGGAGCCGTGAGTGTGTGTGTGTGTTCGCACACTGTGTTGTGAAACAGTGGGATGGCCATGACCTTGATCTGTACCCGTGCGCCAGGGTGCCGGCGTGGGCATCAGGTGTTGGCATCTGCGCTGCAGGTGCCTGTGCCCAATTAAAGGGGCGGCTTGACAAGCTGCCCGGTGGGCATGGCAGCAGGCCTTTAATTTAATTACATGGAAATGCACTGATTCAGGGTGAAATGAAGCAGAACGTGTCTGTTTGTTAGCCGCAGATGACTGCCACTTGACTGACAGAGTGCTTGGATTCTGGCTGATGTTTTTTTTTTTTTTTTAGGTTATTAACACGGGTTCACTGCGCTGGAGGACCTACCGCGGCGTATCATGGATCTGTCTGTCTGATGAAGTAATAAATAGCTGAATTTACTTGTGTAGACTTAAGGCCCATTCACACCAAGGATGATAACTAGAGTGCTGCAGGGATGATGTATTTTTGTAGGCCAAAACCTGGAAACGAGTTGCATTTTAGCTCTTCGAGTTTCATCGTCCCGAAGTCAGTGGGGGTTTATAAAGTTCTGTGGTGAACACAAGCTCAGGATATTTTCACGTTTTATTCGACAACATAAAATACATCAGTAATATCTCCCTGTGGTTTTTTTTTTTAAAAAGCTTTTATTTTTCGCTAACAAGTGGCTAAACGGGACTACAGAGGTTGTCGGGGACATTAAACGTCATCACGCTGAACAGGTAAACTCATCTACACACTAGTCCGCTTTCACAGCCACTCTTGCAAACCCTTCTAACTCAAACTTTCAGGGAAAATGTTTATAAATTAAGACTGAAAGAGTTGTCGAAGCTTAACGGTGGTGACATTGAAGTCAAGCAACTGTAGTTTAGTTCGTTTATAGCCTACACTTAGCTTTTTACTTCCGACGCTTGAATTTAGGCATCAAAATTCACAAAGACTGGTTCAGTTGTGATTATCATGATGGACAAAATGTGTAAGAATCATAAACTTTTGGTGATCACATGCAGCTTATTTTCTGCAATAATCCAAAAACCAATGGAAAAATCCTATTGGGTTTTTGTCGAGGAAACAGGGTGAAGCGATATTTCCAGGTTGGCCTACAAAAAACATACTCATTGCAGCACTTTATAAAGATATATCATTGAAAGAAATAATTTTGGGTTGGACTATCCCTTTAAGGTTTCCTTTGGGTTACCAAATTTAAAGTCAACATGAAAAATCAAAATTCATAATATTTTATGGAATATTGCAGTGTTTATTGGTGCACATCATTATTTTTAAATTAATGTTCCTCGTAATCTTGAAAACGAATAACTTCCCCTCACTGAAGAAAAGAGAAACACAAGAACTACAACTGACTTCAATCACAGCCTTATCAATTGCTTAATTATCTCATTAACTTTAACTCTGCTTCAGTGTTACTTTAACACTATTTAGAGAGGGAGCATATGTACTCTGAGCAGAGTTGATTTAACTCTGGGGATTTTACTGTGTACGCTCCTAAAAATAGATTTCAGTTGCATTTGAAGATGTATTTTAAGTAAGCATGTTCACAGAAATCACAGCATACTCCAACATTGCTACTTTTACATTGCTAGCTTGCAGTGTAGCATGTTTTAATCCAAAAATAAGAAGCTGTTCAGAAGCAGCATATGTAACTTGGAGGAAAATCAAAGTGCATGACGCAAGCGAACAATCATGTTGGAATATATCATACCGCCCTTCCCTGGAGACACTCAAACGCCACTTGGAGTTCACAATCACCACTCTGAGAGATAGTTCAGATGAGTTATAAACTCTTAACGCCTGCTCTTAACTTGGCTGAGAGTCAGCGCCTGCAAATAACCATAGACGTGCCATAAAAGTCAGCAGCATAAAGTAAATCAGGTCATAAGTTCAGCTGTATGTGTTTGGATTATAGTGTCTCATTTGGTCATATGGTTTGTGTTATTCATGAGGGGAGTGATCGGCTAAACCTGGCAGGTCTCGTGAAGAATGAGTGTGTGAGGTGAACATCTGAATACACTGATGCCGAAAAGAGCATTAATCATCAAAGACACAAGAGCAATAAACATATGTCTTTACGTTAGAGTTTATTTACAAACCCAAACTATGCAGAGAATGTGTTTTTCTTGCTAACTGCGTAGGCTTGCAAAATGGCAGATGTTTAGCACTGATTGCAGATGTTTATTTTTGCCTGGTGTCAAATGACCCAGCAAACAAAAATATGTTATGAAAACATTATTTCTGAATGTTCTGTGTCTCTTGGTTAAACATTCCATTTTATCATTCTTTAAATGTTATGGGAACATTCAACACTATCTCACGACCAATTTGTACGTATTTTACGAGGTGGCTAATTCGTAAGAATTCATACGACCTCGAATTCGTATGATTTGTCTAAACGCCAGTGACGTAGGTTTAGGGGCGGGGTTTGGGGTAGGTCATTCGTATGAATTCATACGAATTTGTCAACTCATAAAAAGCGTACAATTTAGCAAAAAAACATATGAATTTGTACAAGTGAGGTCGTATGAATTTGTACGAAATTAGCCACCTTGTAATATACGTAGGAACTGCTGTGAGATCAGGTTGGAATACTACTTTTAAATCATTCCTGTGTCATGATCACCAGTTGGAGTGCCCTGGTTAGCCACCAGAGTGCACTCCACCCCGGACTATTGCCTCACCACTTCGGACTTCATTTCCCATAACCCACTTCCCGGACTCATTATCACTTAATTGCACCCATCTGTCTTGAGTTATGTTATTAGTGTCTGTCTATTTATACTGAGTTTGTTTCTGCCTTTGTTGTCGAGTTTTAATCTATTGTCACCGGCTTTACTGAGCACTCTGTTTTGTTTTTTGTTTTCTTGCTTCATGTGTGGACTGTTTAGATGGTGTTTGACTCTTGCCTGGATGACTACGATTTCCCTAATAAATGCTGCAATTGGATCTTACCCTCAAGTCTCTGAGCATACATGACATAAAACTCGTACCATTTTCAGATCCAGCAGTATGGGCATTCAAATTCTTCCTCCGGCCACTATGAAGGAGTGGATGGCTCGACTTTGGGCTTTGACTGCTCTGCAACAACAGGGGATGGAGGTAGGAGGCTTTGCCCATTCCTTTTGGACCATGGCGGTGGGGCTGGTTTATAATGATACGGCACTGAAGGATATCTTTAATAACTGCCTTGATGACTCTTTACCTCTATTCACCTTTCACAGAGACTTTCCAACCGTGCCTCCCTCAATGAGTCAAGACCCTGGCTTTCTGAGTCCCACTGGTAAGCTCCAGCCCGTGAGTCCGCTCCAGAGCCGGCTCCAGCCCGTGAGTCCGCTCCAGAGTCCGCTGTAGGCCCGGAGGCCACCTCAGAGCCCATTCTTGTGCCACCCAAGCTCCTTGCCCTGCCAACGCCACCCAAGCTGTCTGCCCTGTCGACGCCACCCATGCTCAAGCTCCACCCCCAAACCTGCTGAAGCCTGCCTGGTCTGTTCCTCCGGCTGCACCCTGACCCTCAGGGACTCTGGACCTGGCCCACCATCCCTCCCCCTGGTCCTCTTCCAGTCCACCTCCCTCCTGAGAGTTTTTGTTTTGTTTTACCATTTGGAGCGTCTGGTATCCGCTCCGTAGAGAGGGGGTACTGTCATGATCACCAGTTGGAGTGCCCTGGTTAGCCACCAGACGGCACTCCACCCTGGGCTTACCACTTCGGACTTCATTTCCCATAACCCACTTCCCGGACTCATTATTACTTCATTGCACCCATCCTGTCTTGAGTTATGTTATTAGTGTCTGTCTATTTATACTGAGTTTGTTTCTGCCTTTGTTGTCGAGTTTTAATCTATTGTCACCTGCTTTACTGAGCACTCTGTTGTTTTTTTTTTTTTTTTGTTCTGTTGTTTTTTTTTTTTGCTTCATGTGTGGACTGTTTAAATGGTGTTTGACTCTTGCCTGGATGAGTACGATTTTGGATTTCCCTTATAAATGCTGCAATTGGATCTTACCCTCAAGTCTCTGAGCCTACGTGACACCCTGAACATTCTGAAACATGTAGTAAGATTTAAAAAAGTTCCATGAATGATGTATAAACATTTTTGTGCTGTTTTAAGAACATTTTAAAGACCAGATCACTTTGAACGAACGTACTATTAACGTTACTAGAAGAAAATTTGTTCATAACGTTGAGAGAACGTTAACTGAAGTTCTGAGAACAAACATTCCCTGTTTGTTGGGAATCATTACTTGACTGTTCCATAGATAAATAAAAAGAGCGAGATAGGGCTATGAAACTAGCATTGTGGTGGCAGCTAGCAGCTAATTGCACCAGAACACATGTTGACTTCTCAATGTTTATGAATGCATTTAGCATGCTATGCTACAATGATCCCTCAGCTAATTGGAAACAGACATTATAAAGGTCCAGCAGACCATCGGATCTGGCTGTTTATTGCGGTCATAAATGCTGATGGGGCTTTTAGCTTCACCCCACAGAAGTATCTGATCTAGCTAATACTTTGCAGAAGAACAGACCCTTTGAAGGTAAGAGTAAAAAGAGAGAAGTTTTTTAGACTTGAAAGATCTAATATTTAAGCACAGTTTGAGATTTCTTTCACTAGTTTTTATTATTTTTTATTCACATTTTAAGGTTTTTGTTGGTGACTAGCAAGTTGATTACTTGTCTCTTTAATGCTTATAAAGATATTCCTGATCTGTTTGTCACGATCCCAAGAACACTTCCAGTCATTAGTCACTTTCATCGGTTTTAAAAAGCGTTTCGGTTTAATGCATAATTAAAATATAAAGATGCATAAGCATTTTCCTCAAATCAATATCCGTTCATGCAATATTAATGTCATTTGAGCTGCTGATACACAGATTATACCACAAAAAAGTACGATGATGATCGAAAACATGTTTGAGTAAATAAATGGTCTCTAAATATTTCAACCCAAATTGTGTTGGTATTGAAAGCTGCTTTATCTATGAAAAAAATGTGTGTCGGAAATGGGCTTTCATTTCATTTCGGAGAGTTTCTGGTATTGATTGTAGTTGTTGTTGGCGGAAGGCCAAAGATTCTTTCATGATCATCCCGCGGCTCTTCCGGGAATAGCGGAGCTAAAGCGCGAGGAAGGAGGAGGATGGTGTGTCTCATCATCATCATCACAGTCATGCGCGTATTTGAGTCGAAGAGCGGATGAGTTTGAGTGCGTATCAGGATGGAGGTGATGGAGGCAGAGCTTGAGGATCTCTGGAGACGCCGGGATCTGCGGAGAGACTGAAGGAATGCGCGCCGGTCTTTAACGGTTTCTCAGGTAAAATGTGACGTTTTGAACTCAATAAGTGCATCGCTGTCAACTTTAAATTGCGATTTTAACGTAGTTTTATGTTTACTTTGGATGTAGACACGGTTTTACTCGTTGTGCATGTGCTTCTGCTAAAAACCAATCTATTTTTGTAAACTTGTCAACCACAACAACGTCAATCCCAGGTGAAAAAATACTATAGTAATTTATAGTAAATACTATAGTGTTTTTGAACCATACTATAGTAAAGTACTTGAAATAATTTGTTGTGGTAATACTAAAGTTGCTGTGGTAATATAACAACTATAGCCTAGTAATATAAACAAATTACTTTACCCAATACTGTTTTCTACAACTATATGGTATATTACTACAATACACTACAGTTTATTGTAGTAAAAACTAAAGTATACTACAGTATTTATTACAGTTTATCAGTTCACTATACTTAATACTACAGTATGCTGTAGCATTCATTAACAAAGTATATTGTAAATACTATAGGCTACTACAATTTAGTATAGTATGGTTCAAAAACACTAGGCTATAGTATTTACTATAAATTACTATAGTATTTTTTCAACTGGGATGCCAAAATTGAATCACATGCAATTGGTAGGGTAGGCTACATACAAAGTTTAACAGTTAGTCGGCAGGTGCAAAACGAAAAATGACGTTATATATGACGTGAATAATTTTTTAGCTGTTTATATAGGCTAGGCTAAATGAGTGGAAGATTTTGTATGTGACACAAATGTATGATACAGTCTTGATTTTTTACATTTTTTTTAAAGATTATTTTAATCTTGAGTTTGAACTATGTTATGCATGGGTGAGAAAATTAACACAGCAATTGGTCTTACAAAAATTAACACAAAATTACCTGGCAAAAATGCTAATTTTTAAATACATATTTTTAAAAATGCACGTTTAAAATGATCGAGGACCCATAGTGCTTTATGGGGGTGTTTTTTTTCTCTGTTTGATCTGTTATCTAACATTTGATCATAACATTTATCTTAATAAATAATAACAGATATCTTAACATTTAACCAAAACAATCATTTAAAGAAACTTTAATTAGCTTTTTATTATTCACTTTAGTTAATAAGTGTTGCTGCAATATGACATTGAATCATATAATGATGTGATTATGCAACAAAACAACATATAGCCTAGCCATAATCATATTTGATAAATAATACCCCCATCTCTTTGCTGATGTTTCACACATTTAGATGCAGCTTCACATTGAAATCCTTAAAGATGTGAATGCATGGATTTCCCAGCCCACTCTCTGGCGCTGACATTCGCTAAGCTTATCTCTGGGCTTCATTTTATCGAATTTGATTACAAGCGCACTGTGGAAAGGTCTGTGTTTGGCTAATAGAGTTTGTTTTGGAATTACGCTGCTAAGAGAGACACATAAACACCATCACCAGCCTCAGGTTTCTGTGTGCTGTATCCTCATTAGCAGCGTTTACAGGAACCCACGAGTGGAGACGGCATCCTCAGTCCCCGAATGTATTCAGATGTTTAGTCTTTTGCCTCATGAAAAATAATGGCTGAGGTAACGGCACTTAGGGTATCGATCTGAAGCGGTTTGTGGATGAAGGCACTCATGTTTAATGACCAAAGTGGAAAGGAACTACTTCACATTCCTTAGGGAAACGCCAGAGACAGATTTATGTTTTTTAAATAAGGTGTGGCTCATCCATGAGATCTTGGTGTTTTTATGTAGATCCAGGAAACCTTACATACACTTTAGGGCTAAATATATATTGAGACGGTTTGTTTTAGCATGATGGGTAATAAAGAAACAAGGACACACATTAAAGTGAGTTCAAATGTTTAAGGAAACTTAATTTGGAAAAAGAGGGCCTAAAATCAACTTAAAATCACTGTAATTCATGGCTTTGATCCAAGTTTTTTTTGTACTCTGAGAGTAGAAGAGAGCGCTGTTCATTCACTTTCATGCCAGTACTGAGACTCAAACCCGCAACCTTCAGGTTACAAGTCCAACTCTCTAACCATTAGGCCACAACTGCCTAATGGTGATAATGTTACTTACTGGAAGAATGCTTTTATATTATTAATGATATTAATAGGCTGAATATATATATATAATAATAACAATTATTATGAATAATAATAGGTTAGGTTCATTATATAGAATGTTTTTATAATAAGTAAAGTTTGTGAACCATGTTTGATGTTGGCTTTACAAAGCCAAAAAAGTGGTGAAAGTTCGAAATAACCTAAAAGCACATTGCTAGCATGTTATTAGCATGATTAGCATTGTGCTAGCATGTTTAACACATTGCTAGTATGATTTAACATGTTGCTAGCTTGATTTTGCATTTTTTACTAGCATGTTTAAACATGTTGATAGCATGATTAGCATATTGCATGCATGATTTAACATGTTGATAGCACGATTTAACATGTTGATAGCATGATTAGTATATTGCATGCATGATTTAACATGTTGCTAGCATGTTTTAACATGTTGATAGCATGATTAGCATATTGCATGCATTATTTAACATGTTGCTAGCATGTTTTAACATGTTGATAGCATGATTAGCATATTGCATGCATGATTTAACATGTTGATAGCATGATTTAACATGTTGATAGCATGTTTTAACATGTTGATAGCATGATTAGCATATTGCATGCATGATTTAACATGTTGATAGCATGATTTAACATGTTGATAGCATGATTAACATATTGCATGCATGATTTAACATGTTAGCACATTTTAACATGTTGTTAGCATGATTAGCATTTTGCTAGCATGTTTAACACATTGCTAGTATGATTTTGCATGTTACTAGCGTGATTTAACACATTGCTAGCATGATTTAACATGTTAGCACATTTTAACATGTTGCTAGCATAATTTAGCACATTGTTAACATGTCCTCCCTTTCGCTGGCAATGAAAGATACAACAGATGGATCCTTTGCAGTTTTGCCTATCCCAGAATTTATTGCATGCCAGTAATGACATTATTTTTATATTGCAGAATTACGCATTTAAACATAAGTATTGGGTTTTAACTTACTCAAATATCCAATGATACAAATGTAAAAATAATTAAAAAAAAACTTTAAATTGGTTCAAATGTTGACTCATGTCTCATGCCATTATATATCCCATTTAACAACGCTTGTTCCGACCATCACGGCTTTCGAAGGATGCAGCCTCTGAATTGTGACAGCTGCTTATAGCATGTTTTAGGTTAATTACAATACTTCATGGACAAATTGTTTATTGTTATTATTATTATTATTGATTATTGACAATTTAAAAAAAAAAACTTCCCCTTTACTTCAGCAAATGCTATGTTTGGGCTTGTTTATTGTTGATTTGATCTTACATATTTGAAAAGAACCATCACAATAAGTGAATTCATCTGTAGATTGGATTCGTCAGATATTTAATGTTTCCTGTTGACGTCAAAAGCGGCACATTTTGTCCATGTTTTAGTCTCTGTTTGCATTTGAACGTCTGCTTGGAATCATGTGTCCAGTACTATTGCACAAGACTTTGGGAAAACAACACACAGGGATGTGACTAGTTTTCCTCGTTTGCTAGGAAAACAATGTTCCAAAATGAGTCATGTTGCGTACATAAGTACACAATTCTAGCAAATACAGTGCTTAGCAATGTTTACTAAAGGGTTAGTTTCATCCAATAAAATGAAAGTTCTGTCATTATTTATTCACCCTCATGTCGTTCCAAACCGGTAAGACTTTCATTCATCTTTGGAACACAAATGAAGATATTTTTTAATGAAATTAAGAGATTTCTGTCCCTCCATTGAAAGTCTATTCACCCAAAACACACATATTTAATTTAGTTTTTAGTTTTTAATTGAACTTTTATTCACATATAAACCTTGATTAGCGAACATAACTAGAGCTCTCAACTTTGGTAATGGAAGCTCAACCATAATTGCATGACATGCAGAAAGCAATGAGGTTTGTTCTTGCACGTCGAACAAGTATGGAGATTCCAATCATATAAAGCGATCATGTCTCTTCAGAAGACTTGGGCTGCTATAGTAGATACTACATTTCGTTTGAAATTGACTTCACAACTGTTACAAAGTATGTTCTATATAGTATAATTGTGTGGAGTATGAATAAAATTCGGACATACTACATCCGCCATGTTGTCACTGTCATGTGACCTATGGTGTCAGTTGCGTTGCTTCACCATCATTCACAAATCCTCTCCCGTGGCGTCATGGGATATTACAGTATCCATATATATAAGTGTCCAGTAATATGTCATCTGGGTACTTTTCGCCTACTATGTATTCAGACATACTACTGCAGTTTGTGTTGTATATAGTAGGGAAGTATTCAATTTCCGATGAAAGTCTTATGGGTTTGGAATGGGATTGAAAGAAATAACCCTTTAAGCATTTCCATTTTCTTTTTGTCCACAGGATGAAATAAACCCCCTAGAGAAGAGAATTCAACTTCCGCCACCATAGTTTCATCGCTGTTCTCCATCGATAAAATGGTCCCTCCAAGCAACTCGACTCCACTGTGCTTCTCCATCAACAGCCCTCCTTTCAAATACAACCACACCATCGCCTCCGCGTACTTCTCTGCGGTCTTCAGCGGGCTCGGATTGAGCTCCAACCTCTTTGCCCTGGTGGTTCTGGCCAAGACGTTCCACCACACCAAGAGCCGCTCACGTTCCTCGTTCCTGCTCTTCCTCGGCGGCCTGGTGTTCACCGACTTTATGGGACTGTTGGTCACCGGGTCCATCGTGGTGTCCTTCCACATCACGCACTTTAACTGGCGCCAGCTGGACCCTCACTGCCACTTCTGCAACTTCATGGGCATGTCCATGGTGTTCTACGGACTTTGCCCACTGCTTCTCGGCGCCGCCATGGCCATGGAGCGTTTCATAGGCATCAACCGACCCTTCTCACGTTCCACCACCATGTCCAACTCGAGAGCGTGCTCAATGGTGGCCATGGTGTGGGTCACGGCCGGTTGCATCAGCCTTTTGCCGTTGGTGGGGTTGGGAAACTACCACCTCCAGTTGCCTGGCTCCTGGTGCTTCCTCAACATCAGTTCCAAACCTCTAGACATGACCTTCAGCTTGATCTTCTCGCTCGTCGGCCTGCTGTCGCTGGCTGTGTCATTCCTGCTCAACACAGTGAGTGTGATTACCCTCCTGAGGGTGTGTTGCGGACAGGACAGCAGTCAACGGAGGCGAGATTACGAAGTGGAGATGATGGTGCAGCTCATCTTGATCATGGCCATCGCCTCCATCTGCTGGTGCCCTTTATTGGTGAGTTCTCAATACGAAGTCCAAATTGACCAGCTGTTTTTGAATTGTTTCCGAAATCTACTCTTAAAAAGGTTCCAAAAGGTTGTTTTTTTTCCACAGCGATGCCTTAGAAGAACCATTTTTGGTCCCCCAAATTTTTCAATGAACATTTTTTTCTTAGTGTGAAGAACATTTAATGAAAATCTAAAGAACCTCTATTCCACTCTTAAAAATAAAGGTTCTTTATTGGCATCTGTGGTTCCATTAAGAACATTTAAGTTCCATGGAACCCTTTCATTGCACATTAGTGGGAAAATCTTAGAACCATTTTTGGTCCTTTCAGTGAACAGTTCTTTTAAAGAACCTTTTTTCAACTTTTTTCACATTTTATGCAATGGAAATGTTACAAGGATCTCCATGGAACCATTGATACCAATAAAGAACCTTTAGTTTTAAGAGTGTACCTAGATACCTAGATAGTAGGCGACCAAGACGGAATTTCGTAGAGCAATATTAAGGGTTCAGTGCAAGTACAAGTTAAGCTAAATCCATAAAGCATTTGTGAAATAATGTTGATTACCAAATAATGAAGTTCCACTCCTTTTCTCAAAAATAGAAGAGAAAAAGCATACAACTTTCAATGGATGTGAATGGGGCCAATCCGTAAACATCAAAATACTCACCTTTTTAATAGTATAGCTACAAGATGTGAACAATGCCAACATGATTTTAGTGTGTAAAAAAGCATGTCATGTCCAATTTTACAGCTTTCTTGCAATGACAATGCAACGCCATAAACTATAAGAGATTTAAGCAGCTTTACAACTCAAATAATACACACGTTTGAACAGAAGAAATACAGTTATAAGCTTCTCATTTCTGCTTTCTACATTCTCTAAAAATTGGCATTATTGGTATCAATCAATATCATTCAGTGTCTGAATTCGAATGCAACTTCTTTTGCGCTACACAGTTGATTCCAGTAGAGTTTGATGTTGGTGCGACACTCTAGAATGCATAAAAATTGGAATTATTTCCAATTCCAAAAATATAGAATTGAATCTATTATAATTGATAGCTTTAAATGAGCTCAGTGCAGTGCATTCTGGGATAAGTGTGTCCTTCACATGTGCTTCTATATTACAATTTGGCCCAAGGAAAGCATCTTTTTGAACATATTTATGTTGCCTACCTCTTAGAAAAGCTTTGATGTAATGCCTGCAGCTTGGGAACAGTCACTAAAAAAGGCAAAAATTTGCCTTGAATGTAGACACATCTGATTTCAACTGCACAGACTTTAGTTGTCGAGTTCTTATCTGACTTCAAACGATCTGTTTACTTAACATGCTGTTCTGTAAATCCAACCCATTTTAGATCCAGATGTCGGTGGCATCTGGTACGTACTTGCGACGTCACATTATGAGTACTGCTTCTTGCAATCGTCCAAATCCATTTTAATTGTCCGTGACGGTGCTTGTTTTTAAGTCCTGCTTGTTGTTAAGTATTTGTTTATCTAAATGTAGAGCAGAAATACTGCTGCGTGACACAGGTGCATTACTGTGGACGTAAAGTCAGACGTTTTACTTGTCAAATAATGCATTCAGAGGTTCTTCACACAGGAAACTCTCCATGTTTTGGAACATGAAGGAGTTGTGTGAGAACTGCTGATAAGACTAATGGGAAGAAGCTATTTCCTGTTGAGGAGAAGAACAGGAAGTCCACACCAACAAACACACACTCAAATTATTTTTAACACAACATTCATCATTAGCCAATTGTATGCTAAATTAGCTCTCATTAGAGTATTAGTAGACTGTAAGGTTAGGGTTAGTAAAATAAATTGACATGTAATAGTCAGTAGAATGTCTAAAGTAGAAGCCTAGAAATCCACAGATCCAAAAGTGGCCATAGTTACATAAGCACCGTCCACTTTTAGACAATCATCTGTAATCTGAAATGGAACTTTGGGAATAAACACTCTGAAATTCCTTTGTGCTATTATAATGATGTCATGATGATGTGTGACATAAACGGGAACACGCTTTCTGTGACCTGTGACGCATCTAACCTTGTTTCTCCCGGACAGATGTACATTTTGAAGACCGTCGTGTCCTCCGTAGCCATCGACCCCTATTGCGTTCTGTTCTACCTTCGATTGGCCACCTGCAATCAGATATGTGACCCTTGGATTTACATCCTATGTCAAGAGTCTAGCCTGAGGCGAGTAAAGCTGCCCATCCGGTTAATGGGTAATTCAGATTGTAATCTGAATTAACAGTGACTGCCATTCACACTCGCTCACTCATCAGATTGCTTCAAACTGTTTGTGGCGCTGTGCTGGTTCATCTGGGAATGACCGCTGGTTAACTAAAAACCATCATCCACGCTAATCATAGTTTCTGCCAAAATAGCACAGTTATGAGCATAACTTTATGCATATACATTTATATATATGATATGTGTGTGTGTACTTGTTACTTTTATTTTATTAAATAAACCTATATGTAAGTATATCATATGAAATAAATATATACTATAAATGTATGCCTTTATGAATGTGTTCATAAATAAATATACATCTTTTTATGTCTTGTTAAATAAATATACATTAAAATATATATTAAATATTTAAATGCATGCAATATAGATGTACTTGTGTGTGTGTGTGTATATAACTATTTGGCAGAAACTGTACTTACCATGGTAAATGTGTCTTTTTTGTCATGTTCCACCAAATGCACTACATGTCTGTGTGTGTGTGTGTGTGTGTGTGTGTGTGTGTGTGTGTGGTGTATTTTGTGGAGTGAACACTGCAAAGGTCAATGATTTAAAACTGCTTAGCTCACTACTTTTACTGCTGTATTCGCTGCATTATTGTTAAGTGTTCATGTTATCAACAAACCCGTTTGGTATCTTGCTGGAATTATCCAAAATATCCAAAAAGGTCATGTGAGAGCAGCCAGTTTCATCCTAAAAAAAGCTTTACAGTGTCCAAATGAGAAATCACAGCTGCCCTCACACGGCTCTTTTTATTTCGAGTATCTCCATTTGTTTTGCTTTATTTTTTTCACAGTAATATGATAAATCGTAACTAAACTAAAAGGATATTATATTTTATTATTGTTATGACCATTAAGCAAATTTCCCCACAAATTCTCTTACATTTTATTTTAATTATTTTGGAATTAACAATTTTAAGTATTATTAATTAAATAACAGAATATTTAATTTAAACCAAAAAAAAAATTGTAATTGCATTATGATAAAGAGAACTGGTGATTGTCATGAAATATTAATAGACTTAAAAGCAATTTCTTAATTCTTTCTTTTGATTTTAGGGTGAAACACGTCCTTGATTCAGATTTCGTGAAAATAAATTAAAAACATGACCAATTATATTAGTATCGGCATGATGCCAGTAATTTTGTTCCTGTAAACTGTATGTTCAGAAACCCCAGATGACATTCTGGTTATTCTCATTGCAAAAATCCTCTCGTTTTTATAAACATTTCGATATGACAAAGCCTGCAGTTGTTTATTTTAATAACAGACTCAAGTGGAGTTTAAGCGTTGGCTCGCGCTCAATGTTTGTGCTTGCGTTTCTCTAACTTATTCACCATCCTCTCGTTGTTTTTGCTTTAAACAGGTGTTTATTGCGCAGACAGTGCTGTCGGGCAGCAAGCTCGAAGTTCTTAAACTGCTTCTCTGGCTTCGTTTTGCGACGTGGAACCAGATCCTGGATCCCTGGGTCTACATCCTCTTCCGACGTGCCGTACTGAAACGCATCTCGCCCAAGATGGACTGGTCCCGCGGCTCCATCATGAGCATCTACCCTACGCTCTCGACATCCTTCCGCAGGCTCACGCGTACCTCACTGGGAGGAACGATTGACCGTTTGGAGCACCTCCGGCCAAATCCAGACAAAGCCAGACGAGAGGATACGCCCTTACCTGTGCAGAACATCCCTGTGTCATCTTGTTCCATTGAGCAAACCAGGACTTGCATCTAGCTCAACATCTGTGATGATTAAACGTCTCATGGAAAGATCTAATGTGGAGCCAAATGTAGGGCATGCCCAGCTTTTTGACCCTTTTCTTGATGCATTGTTTTCATAGAGGTGCTGATGGCCAGCCTGGCAAACTCTTCTCAGACTAGGGGTGTGCGATATTGACAAAAAATAATATCTCAAATATTTTCTGGGATTTTGTCAAATAACATTGATCAGATGATATTTTGCTAAGTGTGTTATTGTGCTGCCGTTGACAGCTGACTCCTAAGTTTTTGTTTTTCTTCATATTTTGTGCGGTGGTTAGTTGACAGACATTTTCCAATAAGTTTAAATTGATTTTTCCTTTTATCTCATCATTTATGTCATATTATTACATTTTAACAGACACTTTTGATCTTTAACTAATTCAATGAAATCAGTATCAACTAAATGCGTCTTTGCAGTGCTGAGGAAACAGAAGCTGCATCTGAAGTGGCATTTAGATGTATTTACACAGACTGTTTAATGCAGCTCAGAGGGGACACAAATGCATTTAACCTGCAGTTATAAATGCATAAAAATTGTTTTAAAAGTAAAACGATGATATATGAAATTATTTTAAAATTGAAAAGATACTATAAATATGAAATTAAAACCGCCAGTCACTGTTAATGAGCAAATCATTCATTCAAATGTTTCATTCAAATGGACTGATTCATTCAGTAATGAAGCATTTGACTTTCTTAATGAGTAATTGAATCAATAGGCTTGTTCGAGGTGCATCGGCGCTGCGCAGACCGGTCAGCATATGACATCAAAGTGCCGTGAGAGCATTTGGAGAGCATACGACTCATTCGGTAACAAAGCATTTGACTTTCTTAATGAGTGAGTCATTGAATCATTCATTCAACCGATTCATTCAAAGGGCCGATCATCTCAGGAAGGAAGCATTTGACTTTCTTAATGAGTGAGTCATTGAATCATTCATTCAACTGATTTGTTCAAAAGGCTGATCATTTCAGGAAGGAAGCATTTGACTTTATTCATGAGTGAGTCATTGAATCATTGATTTAACCAATTCGTTCAAATGGACTGATTCATTCAGTAACAAACTGAATCATGTTTGTAACAATTTTTGTCAGCAAAATGGAGCAAAACAGGCAATATTGTGTCTAAAATGTAAGTCACTTAATTGTTTATTAAACTGTTGCATAAAATCAATATCGCATTTGCAGTCGTGCTCTTTGTGTGATTGCTTAACTATATCATGTGATATAAATATAGCCTAAAATAAAAATTCTCATACAGGGGCATTTTTACTGCAATTTATTAGAGTAAATCGCTCTAAATGCGCATGCGCAGTAGTCTAACCTAAACCGAAAAGGCTACATCACGCAGTGTATGCACTCTCTAGGCAAGTTTTAGCAAAGTGATCAATAATCAATAATGTCAGATTGCACATTGTTAAAACAACAATTACGATATTATCGTAGACTATGTATATCGCACACCCCTATGTCGGACACGTTCAAGAAGCACATGTTTGAGCTCTTTAGATGTGGTGAACTCGCATGCACTCGTATGTAAAAAAAAAAAAAAGTACAGTAGAAACTGCAGTTTTGGCTCCCTTCCTAGACATATACACTCCTTTTCCTTGCTGATAAGACGATGAGGACCACACACTCGATTAAAATGCCATTGAAACACCCAACTTTAGCTGCGAAGGCCATTCTGACTTATGTCTAGTCTTGTCATGAATACTCTTGTCTTGAAAACAATTATAAATTCTGGCACAAAGTTGGTTATTCTTATGTAAGGAAACACAAGGTTAGCATCAAATGCTGTCAGACTGAATAATCTGTTCTGATCTTGTATTTATATTGTGTGTAAACCCAAACTCATTATTCAACCCATTTTTGTTTAGATTGCATTGGCCAATTGTTCTCTCAAGTATTTGTATCTTTGGTAGAGATGATTTTTGGCAAACAATGTCACTGTGGCCTAGCGCACACTGCAAATAGATGCTCGTCCGCTCGTGTACATTTAAAGTCAGTTTCTTGCGTGTAAACAACAAGGTGTTTTTTGCACCAATTTCCAAGATACAAAGCCATCTGTGCAGCAGTTTGATCTTTGCGAGAAAAAACACGAGATGACTTGGACTCTGCGACTCAAAAACATGAGTATGCGAGTTGCTACGATAAGGGCTTTTTGTTACTGACTGTAAGCATAATGAGCTTCTGTCTTGTAGAGTGCGCTAGGCTAACAGGAAAGCACTTGTGAGATTCATTCCTCTATTTGCATTTGTTTCACAGCTACGACTACTAATGTGAAGCATTAGCATGACTAGCTACAAATAAACCATCGCTGCATCTATAGTATGAGTAGTATGTCCAAATACAATAGTATTCGAAAAACAGTTGGGAAAAGTACCCGGATGACCTACTACTTATGGCAAGATTCAGAAGTGTGCATTCGATGGACATTTTAATATCCTACGAGGCCACGGGAGAGGATTTGTGAATGGCAGTGAAGCGACACAACTGACACTGTAGGTCACATGATAATGACAAGATTGTGGATGTAGTACGTCCGTAGTATTATGTAGAACATACTTTAAGTCACAAAGTAAGTTTCAAACCAAATTTCAGACATAGTGCATGTTTTGTGGATTTTAAAGTCAACATGAAGCAGTCGCAAATCATTTTACTTCTGTAACGTGATATTTTTTTTATGTGTAGAAAAGTGGGCGGGGCTTGATTTTATTAGTTAGCCAGTGATTTGATGGTGAAAATGACAGTTGGTTGGAGGGGGAGGGGTTTGGAAAATAAGAGTGTTTGGTGATGTAATTTTTGGGGCGGTGCCTTTGTGCAGTAGAGTGCATTAGTGCCCGCCCACTTTTTCAGAGGTTCCTGGACTGTTTTTCCTATTTATTTTCCCCATAGGGATTTTTAAAAAAAATCTAAGTTAGAGTTAAAAGCCATGAACCAAACCAACCAGTCACAAGGTGAATCACAAGACTGATTTGAAGCAAAAAAGTATTTGAAAATCTGACAAAAATACAAGACTGTGTACTTAGCTTCAGTGAAGGAAAGAACTACAATTCCCAGAAGAACTGCGAATAATTGAATTAAAAACTATGGAGAAGTACAAAAATACTGACTTAAAGATGTTCAGTGTGTATATAAAGACAACATATTTTATGCTGATTGCATAAAAATGTATATTTATACAAATATATTAAGTAGTTTATGAGCATAGGGATTCGCAGTGCTTCATAGGAGTGGGCGGAGTTTTTTATCACAATTCTCTGATTGGTGGAATTTCTCTGCAGAATCATGGGTAATGTAGTTTTTCACCAAACATTCTGCAGTTAAACACGATTATTTTAAAAAAATAAGCTGAAATAATGCTGATGTCTTCAACATATTCCATCGATTAACAACCAGACAGTAGGTCTGTCTTTAACGTTTTATATATTTTCAGTTTTCATTTAAATTTGTGTTGTCATTTTTGTTAGTTTTTTTTTTTTTTTAAATTTTTTTAAGTTGTAGTAATGTTAGTACTTAAATTTTTCAACTGAAATACTTTATTTTTTGTCTAATATTTATATTCTATTTTATTCCGGCTTTATTTATTTTCAGCATTCTACAAGTTATCGTTAAAAACGAATTCCCTCTTGTAAAAAATGAATGGGATTTTTACTTCCGGAACCAGACCGTTGCAGTATAAGATGTGGAAAAAGAATTAAGAAAGTAAATAGTGTCAAATTTATTTCTCATTGACTGAAGGACTTTTGTGAGCCATTTTTTGAGTGACTATCTTTGATGTGTATGAATTGCGAATGTACAAAAAGTCTGCGGACTCACAATTTGTGGTATGCTAGAGCGTTTTTAATCTTTAAATATATTCAAATATGTCACATCAAGTCATGTAAAAGGGGTACGTACACTGTAAAACATGATATACAATGCGCAAACACTTAGCAGATTTTTGACTTAAATAGCTACACATTAAATGCGTACATATAATTAATTCAAATGTGTCAAAAAGTGATGATTCATATATACACAAGCCATTCGTGTCACAAGATCTCATTAATCGTAAAAGATCATTCATTTCACCTGTAACACGATGTAATTATACATAACACAAAAGACAGAACAAACAAAGGCTAGGCTAAGCTAAGCTAATGTCTGCTATCATATACTTGATTGTAATGCTTCTAAAGTCAAATATATAATGTAAAACACGTAAAAGATTGGTTTAACCCCTACTTAACTATACACATCGGTGGGAAATACAGTTTGACCTACTTCATACTGCTCTACACACTTTAGCCCATTGTTTATTTTCTAATACCTTGACGTTCTCCATTCCTCAGGATCAGTGTGGGAATTGGGAGGATTGAGTATATGAAAACAGATGACAGACGTCATAAATCAGCCTCTCAGATGTCTTTACTTACTCTGAAACAAAAAAACAGGAGGAAAAGCATGTGCTTGTGTGAGATAGCGTTAGCCTGTGAAGTCTGACGTTGAGCTTCAAATGGCGTTTGTCCAGAGTTGCTAATGGTTTTCTGTGAGTGTGTTGCTGTGAAGATGTAAATAAACGCCTCCTGAGATGACCTGGTTTATTTGTTCTCTGCGTACTTTTCTTGCACAAATGTCAACAAATATCTGAAATCATGTAGGTTTCAGGCTGATTTTTTTTTTCCCTCTACAAATATTTTAGGCCAGGCATTACCTCTAAATCCGCCCATTCTTGACGTCTCCCAGAGCGCCCCACACGTCGAACAGAAAGACGTCAGGAAAGCCGAAGTCCCCCAGAACGGAGTCGAGCGCCTCTGCGAAATCATCCGGGTTCTGCTTGTTCTTCCCGGCTTCCACTATGGTCGTCGCTGTACGACATGAGCGAGATACGAAATCAAAAACAACTCCTAACAAAATGATCTGTGATGTGTTTACCTGCCATACTGGCTCTTGTTCGAGACTATATATTTATATAGGGGGTTTACGTCATTCTTTGAGGGTTTATGTCATTCCACGTCACAGTTGAGGGACTCAAACACAACGAGTCCCTCAATTGCTCTCAATGTCAAAAGATGGATCTCAAAATCATGCAGTCACTGCTGGAAAGGGTTCAAATATGCAGAAGATGCTGGAAAACTGAAGAATCTGCAGGATTTTTCTGAAGAAGCTCTTATATATATATATACACAATAATAATACAATCTAGGGCTGAGTAAAAAATATCGATTTCCTTGATTTTAATCGATTCTCATTTTTACGAACCGATATTGATTCTTAAATCCCAAGTATTGATTAGTCTAGTCTGTTTTCAGTTGATGAATGAGCAGAATATGTAGCGCCTCCCATCCAATAATCGCAATAATCTTTGTGCTTTGTTACTTTTGATATGAAGCAGTCTCAGATTTCAAATGACGTCCATCTTATTATGAGATTCAAAAATAAATACCGTTTAAGCATGTTTTCAATCCTCTCCTCCGCTTTAATACCAGTTACAGCGCCAAATAAACATGCATGACATCTGAAGGTATGTTAAAATATACAGTACAACTTACTGAAATCCGTATCATGTCTCGTGTAATCGCTCAATCAGTGTTTCAACCTCGGAAAGACGTCAATAAAACAGCTTGTAAACAATGTCACGTGACGTCACATTTACCTCAGAAAAACATATCAGTGACCATAAACTCATTAGTCAGCTAGAAAAGTGCTCTAGAAAGCAGCGTTCTGATAAATAGCTATGCACCGTTACATATTCATTATAATTCTTCAATATTTAATGCATGTTTGAATAAATCAGTTATGACAGCTGCCATTTAAATGTTTATTAAAAAAAAAACTAATTGGAGTAGAATATGATTATGTAATTCTAAACTTTATAATAAAACATCATTGAGTCCTTCAATATTATTATAGTACCAGCTGACTCCATGTGTACAGCATTAGTTGAGAGATTTTTATCCTCTAGAAATTTGCCATGTACTGTAACTGAAATACTACATCCAAAATAATCGATATCGAATCGAATTGAAATCGTAATCGAATCAAATCACAAGCATGTGAATCGAGTGAATATAATGATAAAATAAAAAAAACTTGTCATTGTTACATTCCTGCCTTGATGAAGACAGACCAAAAGTAAACATTCACTCAGTCATCTTCATTTATTTTTAGAATGATTCGGTCCCAAGAGCCAACAAATACTTTCAATAATGCTCATGATGTAATGCAGTGAATTCATGGGAATCAGAGGGACGTTTTCTCAAGCCTTTTACGGCAATGTCCAGATACTAAAGGCCAAATGTCATCTCACCGAGTTCAAGGTCGCGAATCCCCATGTAGCTCTCGAGAAGATCGTCGACCTTCCTGATAGCCTTGTCTTCGAACTCACTGGGCTGGTGGAAGACAAATGGATGGAGATGAGTTGAAACAGAGGACATTTTGGCAAGCAAAAGTTGGCCTGGAATTTGCACCCTGAACTCACGATTTCCTCCACGGTGGCTGAACCTTTGGAGCGCAGACGCAGAGTCTCTTTCCCGCTCACCATCTTTCCCTCGCCGGACTTGGGCGCTCGTGTCCTCTGGCCTATCATGTCTGATCACACACAAACACACACACATCAAACATCTCAGTCACTTCAGATTGGCATCTGGATCGCATTTGAAAGTGGGCACAACAAAAACAGGAAAACAGATTGAATCACCAATAGCAATTGATGAAAGTAAATTCCAGGCTTCAGCTTCCTGTTTATGGCTGGGAAATGTCTGAGGAAATGTATGCGCTCTTGTACAGCTCATGTCCACCGTGGGATTACTGTAACTGTGAGCTGTGTGTTTTATTAACATTCAATTTGATTTGTTTTTGTATTAATATATTGCATTTTATTGTGCTATTATCATTGCACACACAAACACACATACACACACGTATTATATATATATATATATATATATAATATATTACCCTTACAGAAAAAACACATGAATTTCACATGTGCAAAATCACATGTATATGTGAAGTTCATGTGTTTTTTCTGTAAGGGATATATATACTACTAGTCAAGTTTGGAAACATTACTATTTTTAATGATTTTGAACGAAGTCTCTTATGCTCATTAAGGTTGCATTTATTTCATAATAAATACAGAAAAAACAATAATATTGTAAAATATTTTTACAATTTAAAATTATGCTTTTCTATTTTAATATACTTATAATGTAATTTTATATCCTGTGATCAAAGCTGAATTTTCAGCATCATTACTCCAGTCTTCAGTGTCACATGATCCTTCAGAAATCATTCTAATATGATGATTTATCATCAATGTTGGAAACAGTTGTTGCTTAATATTTTTTTGAAACCTGTGATACTTTTTTGAGGATTCATTGATGAATAAAGGGTTAAGAACAGCATTTATTCAAAATATAAATCTTTTTTAACAATATAAATCTTTACTATCACTTTTTATCAATTTAACACATTCGTGCAGAATAAAAGTATATTAATTTCTTTAAAAAACAAAAATTACTGACCCCAAACTTTTGAACAGTAGTGTATATTGCTACAAAGATTTCTATTTTAAATAAATGCTGATATTTTTTAACTTTTTATTCATCAAAGAATCCTGAAAAAGTATCACAGGTTATAAAATAATATTAAGCAGCTTGATTGATATAATAAATCATCATATTAGAATGATTTCTGAAGGATCATGTGACACTGAAGACTGGAGTAATGATGCTGAAAATTTAGCTTTGATCACATGAATAAATTATTTTAAGTATATTAAAATAGAAAACCATAATTTTAAATTAAAAAATATTTTACAATATTATTGTTTTTCTGTATTATTGTATCTATTTCTGTATTTATTTCAATTATATATATATATATATATATATAAAGGTCATTTACTAAAAATACTTATAAAAAAAAAATATTTAAAAACAAACTTTACATAAATATTTTATATATTATAAATATTTAAATATTATTTCATATTTAATATATTAATATTAACATATGTTGTAAAAATAGTTATATACATTTTTACTGTTTATTATATTGTTTATTTATATTTATACTTAATATTAATGTTTCAGTCGTATTCTTTTTTGTTACTTAAAAAGAATACTTAAATTAAAAATATATATATTTAAAAACTTGAACTTCATATAAATATTTAAATATTATTTATATTCATATTTAATTATATATTTATTATATTTTGAATATATGTTTTATATTATTATGTTGTAAAAATAGTTTTATACATTTTTGCTGTTAATTATATTATTTATAGTCATACTTAATAATATTTATATGAACATACATATGCGTATTTTGTATTTAGGTGTCAATTAGCTGTTCAAGTTTAACGCTTATGAGATCGTTGAATAATTTGTTGTTTGTAGTATAGTTAACTACACTTTCAGAAGGTTAGCTTGATTTTACCTTAAATAAGGACTAGCAAAACACTCCTAATTTACAATATAGTTCAACTACGATCAAGCTAAACCGTAAAAAAGGAGTTAGCTATGCTACATACAAACAAACAAACAAAAAGCTAACTGCTGAGCAGTTTGAGAGGGCAACATCTCTTTAAATAAACAATGCTAAAGTAGAAAAGCTTAACTAAACTACTCATGCTACTGAAAAGTAGACAGCAGTCACTACTATTAGCTAGGGTAGCTTTCGGTAGCGTCAAATTAGCCGGTGCTATGGCTTTGATCTTCTATGTACAAACACAGAGAGGGAATTCAGTGCGCGTTCGGGAGTGTAATTACCCGCCTTTCTCTCACAAAGGCTAATCCATCACTCTAAAACATCCAATTAGCTAATGCTATAATGATAATCAAAGGCCTTTCAATTATTAACAGCAGTAATTTGCTGTCACAGAAAGCAGAAGCCGCCACGCTCGTTTCTGCCGCCGCATATTAAGGCTAATTCTGAATTTGCTCAGTCTGCCGAGCGTGTCGAGGTGCAGAGATGGAGATTAGTGTTTGTTTTTCAGACCTGTGGGAGGAAAACCGCCGTCTAATTATTAGTATTTACTGCTTAGAAACTGTAATTACGGCAGGAGGAATCAGACCTGCGGAGCAATTACAAGCTCATATATAGGCTATCGTTCACGATTCCTTATGCATATAACACTGCGACTTTCTCAAGCGGTGTGTGTTAAACCGTTTCTTAGGATGTCAAATTCCCTAAAAGCTTCCCGTCTGCCTCGCTTTGAACCCTGGGAACGTTTCCTTGACTAATGATGCTGCAATGTGACTTTCCGTTCGTCTCTGTGATTCAAAACAGAATCCATTGAAAAGCACAATTTCAGGAAATCTCCTAGGATTATGAGTTACTCCTATTTCCTCGCTGCCCTGAGGTCATTTATATATAATATAATATAATACCTCATATAATATCCCAAGTGAAAAAATACTATAGTAAATTATAGTAAATAAAATTTTTGAACCATACTAAAGTACTTGAATTAATTTGTTGTGGTAATTCTATAGTTGTTGTGGTAATATAACAACTAATATAAACAAATTACTTTACCCCAATACTGTACTGTAAGTTTTCTACAACTATAGGGTATATTATACTACAATATACACTACAGTTTACTTTAGGTAAAACTAAAGGGTTGTAAATACTATAATATATACAGTATACTACAATTTACTATAGTATGGTTCAAAAACACTATAGTATTTAGGCTACTATAGTATTTTTTCACCTGGGATGATATAATTAAATATTTATATTAAATTGTTTATTAAAAATATGACGTGAAATACTGACGTGAATACATAAATAGCTACCACTCATTTACTTTACCAGTCATTTTTTCCATTTTTTTGTATGCGCTGTACTTCTTATATATATATATATATCTATATGGCTGTTCAACAATAATTGTGATTATCGTGACAAAATAAGAGTGTGTTTACATAATATATGCATGTTTGTTTTGTGTATAATTATTATGTATATATAAATAAACACATTCATGTATATATTTAAGAAAAATATCTTATTTTCTATAAAAAAAAATTTACATTTATATAATAATATAAAAACATAATATATATATATATTATACATTCATGCATATATTACTTAAATATATACATGTATGTGGTGTATTTATATATACATAATATTTATACACAGAACAAACACATATTTTGTACACGATAATCACGATTATCATGAACGGCCCTAATATTATAATATAATATTATATATATATATATATATATATATATATATATATATAGCCTAGTAAGCCTACTAATATATCCTCATAACATGTTTGTATTCATGAGCATAAATAAATATAAATATATACGTATTTATGATTTTAAATACATGTTTATGTTTATACATATGTGCATATTTTAAAATAAATACATGTATAATTATTAATTTGAAATTATAATTAACAAAATTAGCAATATAAAATTATTTCAACAGTAAATACATATTCAGAAGCGTGTTATTCATAGTCTGACCACACGATGGCGCTGTACTCTTAAATATAAGCTCTAGCGAGTGTTGCCTACATGGTTCATACTTTGTAAACACAACCAGCAATAGATGAGTGTCAAACAAAATATTAAGATAGGCAACTCCTTTTATGAAACAAGCAGTTAGTTTGCACAGATGTTCTTGATGACAGCGGATATGATTTGAGATATTAATATCCAGACTCACCGAAGGCTTTTTTGGGCTCCACCAGGCGTAGGGTGAAGGGCGTTCCTCTCGTCTGCTCCTTCAGCATCTTAGCCACTTCATAATGTCGACATCCCACAATGCTCTGGTCATTAATGGCCTCGATGTGATCACCGATACACACCGTTTTTATTCTGTCAATGGTGCTGCCTTCCTTTATCCTCTAAAAGAAAAGATTCCCCCCCATCCACCCACACAAACTTTTACAGAATGTATAAATTACTTTTGATACAATTGTTAGTAATATTTATGTATTTTTAAAGTGTCATTAATGTAAAATACTAAATAAAGTATTGTAGGCAATTTAATTTTTTTTGACAATTTAGTTGATAATAATTGAATTAATGATGACAGACAATGCAGGATCCCAGTAAAAGAGATTCATCTGAAAGATAAAATTATACAGGCATATAAATATTTTACATATTTAATTGCCCATATTTTAATTGAATATGTCTTAATAGAAAGACAGTGGAATCAAATTGAATGATTTCACTCAACTAACCTATAGGTTTTAATGAAAGCAAAGATGTCTGAATACATCTAATTTGTGGAAATATTAAATATTAACCCTGTTAATTACAGTAAGTATTAAATTTAAAAATAATAACACTAGTAACAACATGCCACTAGGGGCCGTCTGTGGCAATTCTGGGTGGCCCATCTTACCCCACGGGGTCTAATTTTATCTCTTTAATTCAAAATAAAAACTTTTACTTCAACAATCTAAACACATTGATGTGTCCACAAACCTCTCATTAACAAACGTTGATATTCAACATAATACAATGTCATAGGTCAATTATTTTCCAGAGACACAAAATTAGATCAAAACTGTTTCAACTGACTAAATCCCACACAAATGTTGATATTCAGATGAAATGACAATTAACATAGCGTAGCCATTCGTCTAAAGTGCTGGGGGGTCATCTTGACCCACACCACCCTAAAATGAACATATAACAAAGTACACTTCTATAATGTACTTAAAGTGCTCTATTTCCGTGCTATTTTGAGACACCGAGAACTAAATGTGCTTTTAATATCCTCTGTATTTAAAAAATATATATTTAGTTACCACTTGTAGTAAACTAGTACACTATAAATAAGTAGTATTTAAATACATTTTTTAAATACAGAGATAGGATATTAAAAGCACATTTCAGTTCATATTTCATGGTGTCTCAAAATAGCACAGTTGAGTACACTTAGATGTTCTTAAGATGATCTTAAAAGTACTAAAGAAGAATTTTTAGTATATTAAGTACAAAATTAGTGCGCGAAAATTTTCACCTGGGTTATATTATATGTTCATGGATATTAGGGTAAAGTATATGTTAATAAAATGGTATATGTTAATAAAATGCGTTGTGAGACTTTTTTTAAAATAGTAACGCTTAAAAAAACAGAATTCAATAAACGTCCCGTGGAACGTTCCAAACGTTCCATAAATTAATGTTTTGAGAACATTAATACCAAATAACTCTGAACGAACGTTCTATTACTGGAAGAACGTTTGTTCATAACTTGGAGATAATATTTCCAGAACGTTAGTTCTGAGAACATTCCCTAACTGGGTAACTTGATAAGATAACTAACACCCACTTTAATGAAGGCGTATCCCGCTCCGTTGTCAGTGATGGTCAGACCCAGAGCATCTTCTGTTTTAATGACCTCCACCTCTTTGGTTTCTCCCCTCACGTGCGCGAAGATGAAGTCCTCCAGTCCGATCTGACCCCCCAGCAGCTTCTGCATGTCCACTTTATGGGAGTTTAGCGTGCAGAAAAGAATCTTGGCGGGGGGAAAAAAACAGACAATGGCAGGAGATATAGGTTATACGTGAGAAAACAGACACCAAAACATTTACCGCTCTTTTCCATGATGAACGAGGTCACGCGCGGGAATCTACAGTAGATATCGCTGTGGTGGTTTACTAGTATGGTAACCCAGTTAGAATATCACTTGTGTTTTAGGCAGTCAAATATCGAGTTAGAATCGACGAACGTTTATTAAAACATGGTCTGTACTCCTATTACAACTTTTACCCATGCTAGTTAATATGCTAACAGATGCTAATCCAGTTTGCTAGTATTTAGAGCTGATCTGGCAGGTTAGTTTTAATTTAAATCGTTTTTATGTTTGTACTAATCTTAATATGTGCCGAAAAACTAATGATATTTATTATTTAGCTTCAATGTGAGTAAGGCATGTTTGTTTATAGTAGGCTATGCTCACATGACCAGATAAGTCTTTCTCCATGCTAAACTTTCGACTTCAAACTGAAGCATGTTTGTTTGGTGGAGATAATTAGTCACTTTTCTAGCCTTGACCTCTCGCTGAAATGTTTTGATAACAGGTTCTTGAAGGACATTTTCCATAAAGGCTGTGTGATTTTCACAATAAAGTGCTTTTGAAGAAAATACTACAGATAAAACTGAGCGGTTATGTAAGATGAACTGGTGATATGCAAGCAGAAGCCATTTCCCTTAGATTTCCATCTCTTTGGGGATAAACATTACTTACATAACTTACATGTGATAGATCACACTGCCCGTTTTTTCAAACTGATCGATTAATGTAAATAATACTAAAACCAATATATTAGAAAACATATGTAAATATTAAAATGTCCAAGTTTATGTATTTATTATTTTAATATTTATTTAACTTTTTTAATAGGCCCATGGATCAAGATAACTGATGGAATGGAAATATATGGAAAAGAAGTCTTAATATAAGAAAACATTTTAGCATTTTTTGTTTAAAAAATATTTATTTTGCTAAGAAGTGTAACATTAAAACATTTGTTTATTACTAGCCACAAACACAATATGAAAATATTCATTTATTAATATTTTCTAAAATTTACTAGCCACTAGCAAACTACTTTATTTATTTCAATTAGCCACTGGCATATAGGATATTATTTTTGTAACCAAAATTAAAAAAAAAAATACATTTAAAAATTTTAATAGCCGTAATGATCAAGATATCTAATGAAATGGCAATATATTTATAGCAAGTTTCAACCACCTATGTAAACAAGGCATTTACAAACTTAAGAGCAAACTCCAACTGAGTTCTCAAGGAAAATGAATTCCATCCTTTGACTTGAAAAAGACACTTTAATGGGTCTGAAATGACAAAGGCTCGCTGTACCTCAGAGGCCGAGATGTTGAACACCTCTGCGATCTTGGTGTAAAGCTCCCTCACGTTGGTGAACCCATGAATGCGTCCCGTCGGGCTTCCGTGCGCCAGCTGCGTGTGAAACACCAGTTTGGGCCTCGGACACGGAGAAGTTTCCTGCGGCAGCGGCGGTGCGGACGGGACGGCTCTCTGGCTCTCCTCGTCCCCCGGTGAACCTTTGGAGTCCTGCACATCTGGACTCATGGCCTCTCCGTTCTGCATTGGCTCGCAGTCGCACGTCGTCTTCTCTGAGTCCTGCTGCATGGTGAAGACCGAGGCGTACGCGGCCGTCTGCAGTCAGGTCTGGCGTGTTAAATTAAAGATGAGGGTAGCCAGGCAACGCTGCACAGGTGAGCGGTTTTGCGCCCTGCTTAGTGGAAACCCAAAACCCCTTGAGCTGGAGATCTTATGTGTGACACTGGAGAGCAGGACAGACACCTGAAGTGAAGCGACACAGCTGAGAACCTGGAGACCATCTGTCCATAGAGCTGGCGGCAGGGCCGGTCTTCACACCAAACACTCGAGAGATGCAGCGTTTGTGTGTTTGGTCTGCGGTTATGAGGTGTACATGTCGGTGGAATTGGCTGTTTTTTGATTGAAGGGATAGTTCACCCCAAAACAAAATAAATTCTACTTTATTCATTCTCTCAAAGGTCGGAAATCTCATTTTTGGGTGAACTATCCCTTTAAGGCCGACGGACGGATGGACAGATAGAGAGAGAGAGAGCTGTATGTTGATTCACCGTAAAAATTAGAAATGCTTTGGCAATACATTATAACAATTGTCATGCCAATAAAGCACACTTTGAATTCAATTGAATTGAATAGATAGATAGATAGAAAAACATACAGATAGATAGATGGAAACATACAGATAGAGATACATAGAGATAGATAGATAAACAGATAGATAGATAGATAGATACAGATAGATAGATGATAGATATAGATAGATATAGATAGATAGATAGATAGATAGATAGATAGATAGATAGATTCAGTAAACACTAACATGTCACTTTAATAACCAGTAACAAAGTACAAACTATTCAGAACATCCTATCAACCAGAAATGTTTTAGCTATGTGCTAAAAACAACACGTTAGCATGGTGGAGGTGACATCTGCACAAAGGTCCACTCACATGTTCTTCAGAAAATGTGGAAAGTTTGCAAAAATACTTATTCATCTTACAACCGAGGAATAGTTCAGCATAAGCAATTCATTTTGAGAAAACTTGAGGATATATTTCAGAACAGCAATGTGTCTTTTCTGCATTATTGACATTACGTGTGGCCTCTTGACCAGAAGCGATGTAGCAAGCAATAAATCTTGAAATCAATAACTGCAAATAACATTTAGAGCCAATGTTGGACAAAAGCCAATGAGCGTTTGCAAGATCACAATTAACAAACTGTTAAATGACAGAACTCTTCAGAGGTCAGATGAGCTGCGGTCCGATAGCAGAACTGGCTGCGGTCCTGATATCTGTCCTGCAGTAGATGGTACAGTGCCTCCTCTGTTCAGTTCGAGCGTAACCCGAGCCGCTGCCAACCCCTTCCTCCAAATACAGACTATACACAGAGACATGGCACTATGTTTTATGCATAAAAGGCCATATGCAGGTCATGAGATGTCATGTGACACAGTCATGCGAGCAATGACATGATCCGAGGAAAATGTGTTGAAATGGAATTTTGTGTGATTTGATTACCAAATAATGTAGCAGTGTTTCAGATTTATAGATAGAAGTGCCACATAGACCAGTTTATATGCAATTGTTGATTAATTCGAAATATTTAGTCTCAAAGTGAACATTTAGACACACATAATGTGTTCAAACTCATGACTGTCTGAAAACATGTGAGAACGGAGTTAAAACACAAGCTCAGTCAGAAACACAGTGTATAATCAACCATTCACACTAGTTCCCCACCCAGACTTCCTCCCCCTACCACCACGTTGCATGCGGACACGCGTCCTGTCCATAAAAGGGCATGGGTGGAGTCCAAACACGAGTGCCGCGCCGTGATTGGGCTCCGTGACTGATCAGATGCGCGCTGATTGGCCGCCAGCACTTGGTCCGATTTTGTCTCATTTTGTTAATCAGGCCGCGCTCATGGGAAGCCGGAGAGAAACAGGATCATCGCATCCTCGATAAACGGCGTTTTTTGTCGGCGTGTGTCGGTTTGTATAGAGGAAGAATGCTGGAAAATAAGAGGGAGAGATTGAAAACATTTCTGAGAAAGATCGACGAGAGCGCCATATCGCGAATCAAGCATTTAATGAAGGAGAGGTGAGTGTGTCCGTTATCAGCTAAATACTATATGCGCAGCTCATTTAAATATGTTAATGTTGTGTTTATATTATAATTACAAGGGCCTAATGTGTTTGTTATAATCAGATAATGTGATATGTACGGCTTGCATTGATATAGGTCAGATGAATGTTGTTTTATAGTTGTAATCCACCCTGTGTGCGCGCGCGTGCGCGCGTGTGATGACATTATTGCTTCCTGATGGCTGATTTATCTTCTTCAAATATAGATTAGGGATTATTTCATTGATCCTTTATGTGTCTGTGTAATATATATAATTGTTTGTTTATCATTTTAGTAGGAACTTGTTTTACACACTATAAAATCCCCATATAACTACTGGTTTTATTGCATTTACTGTGGAACTACCATGGTACAGTGATGACATTAGGTATAAAACAATGGTATATCATGGTGTTTACGAAAAGTAACCAATGTGGTGTTTTACGTTTTCATTTGAAGTACATTGAACTACCATTTGATAGCCTACCATTTTTTACATTTTAAAATACCATGGTATAAATTGATACAATCACTGTGGAAATGCCACAGTACATTTTTGTTACTCTAAAGTATTTCATGTACCATGGCAGTACCGTATTTTTATTTCATTATGGTTTTCATATATAAAATAATAGGGCTGGGTATTGAGACAGTTTTCCCAATTTGATTACTATTCACATGCTTTCGATTCGATATCTATTATTTTGGATGTAGTATTCAGTTCGGTCATTTTCAGACCCATGGTTGGATCCATATCATATTACTCTGAAAACTATTGGCTTAGTCAGTACATGGCAAAGATGATAAAAATCTCACTACACATGAGAGTCAGTTGGTACTACTATAATAATATGAAGGTTAAATTAACTTATTTATATATAAACATTTAAATTACACTCTGATGTTTTTATTATAAATAATAAAGTTTAGAATTACGTAATCATATTTCTACTCCAATTAGTTTTTTTTTTAAATATTGACATTTAAATCGCAGCTGTCATAACTGATTTATTCAAACATGCATTAAATATTGAAGAACATTAAAAATTATAATGAATATGTAACGGTGCATAGCTGTATTTATCAGAATGCTGCTTTAGAGTTAATTTTTAGCTGACTAATGAGTTATGGTCACTGAATATGTTTTTCTGAGGTAAATGTGACGTCACGTGACATTGAAGCTGTTTTATTGACGTCTTTCCGAGGTTGAAACACTGATTGAGCGATTACACGAGACATGATACGGATTTCAGTAAGTTGTACTGTATATTTTAACATACCTTCAGATGTTCATGCATGTTTATTTCGCGCTGTAACTGGTATTAAAGCGGAGGAGAGGATGATCACATGCTTCTCTTTAACTGAGGTGCTAAAGCGATCTGTCACGCCACATTAAACGGTACAAAACGGTATTTATTTTTTGAATCTCATAATAAGATGGACGTCATTTGAAATCTGAGACTTTGCTTCATATCAAAAGTAACAAAGCACAAAGATTATTGCGATTTATTAGATGGGAGGCGCTACATATTCTGCTCAATCATCAACTGAAAACAGACTAGACTAATCGATTCTTGGGATTTAAGAATCGATATCGGTTCGTAAAAATGAGAATCGATTAAAATCGAGAAATCGATATTTTTTACCCAGCCCTACACAATAATGTAGTTTTTGACATGTACCAAATGTTTTGGACATGACACTATGAACTATGGTATTACCATGGTGTGTCTAAATTACTGTCTTGCCAGTAACCTTAAAAACCTCCAATCTCCTAAAAAAACATCCCTGCAGCATAACGTAATATCTGTCTTTTATGTGGACTCATGTCTTTGTGTTGGTTTATTATTAGAGTCGTTAAGCCGGTATTGTAAATGGATCACATCACTCATGCTATTGTAAAGCTATTACTGAGCTAGTTTTAGACTCGAGCTGATTTCCCTGCCTCACATTTTCCAATGAGTGAGTTATTTTTGACTACAAGTTACATTAATTTACATTCAGCCACTGGATGGAAATATACCTAATAATCAGTCCAGTTATTCTTATACATGAATGGACGTTACCCTCATCAGTGATTGTGACATAAACAAACCAATCCTCATCATCGTTATGCTCTAAATTCGTAACCATCGCCAAGGTGTGAGTTTTCCATTCACTTGGGCAGTTTAAATGCAAATTGACCTTTTTCTTGACCAAACTGTTTTGTCTTCAGTGGTGGTTCTAAATGTAATTTGGAGCAGGAATGTGTCATAATCAAATTACGGCATGCGCTAAGTGCCGTCATTACATCACAATGCCTCGTAAGTGGTTTAGATTGACAAGCATTTCTCCAGATAAACAGATGATCTCGTGGACCCACCGTTGTATTGGTGTTCCAACACATGTGGGTCATCTTATCTGTCCACGCTCTATTTTTAGCCCAAAAGCTTGTTCCAGGTGGTATGCCAGGTGTGGACAAGCTGTCTGGACTAATTTTGATTAGCACTTGAATTGCGTTGGCTTCTCCGAGCCTTGTAAAGAAAACTATGGGCCCACAATTCCTTGACCCCTTATCGTTCACATAGATTACCGGTAAAGGACGTTGAGCTATAATTGTGTTCTTGCACAACTGCGTCAGTTCTACATAAAGTTGAGGTCATTTTAGTTAGTTTCCCATGAGTAATCTCAACAAGAGATTACTCATGATTGTTTCATGCTTTCAAACACACCATGTTAACTTTATATTTCTAATTTAGAAGCTTGAGGCTTCCAGATTTTGTGTGAATCTTTTTTCCCCTTAATGCATCATTTCCCAGCAACATCCTTGATTCTTCCTTAACAAATAAAGCAAACGGTCAAGGTTCTCATTGTTCGGCATTTCACACTGAATTAATGAAATCCACCTAAAGGAACCCATGACATTTTGATGCCCTTGACCTCTACTGAAGGTTTGCATGATGAGGTTTTCATGATGGCATAATTGCGAAAAAAAAGAACAAGATATGTGTTTCATGTGATTCCCGGGTGGGATTTCCAGTCTTCTTTTGGACTGGATTGGTCCATGGAAAGAAAGACCTCTTTCTGTTTAGAGCGGTTACATTGAGGAAGTGAGACTGGTGCATTCAAATCACATGACTTGCACAAATGTCCTCTGTGTTGTTGGTTTGGCCCCCTTCCACAAGAGGCAAGCTGTTGTTTGCCGACAGGGATTGGTGTTTGCTCTGATCGGACCATGTGGCTCGATAGATGTTAAGGCACAATCCTCATTCTACGCCTTTCTTTGTAGTCGTTAACTCTGGTTTTATGATTACACCAGTTTTTAAGAGTCTTACTTTGAGTTAACATGGCAAGTGCCCTTTGTTCTTCGGTGGGTAATCTTGTAATCTTGATTCCTGAGACCAAGTCCTGGTGTATTTTGGAAGCTTTATTTTTATTTTGAATTCATCTCCACCCTCTTCTTGTAGTTTCTATGTTTAGATTTGTTTTTGTTTTTTTATAGAGGTATAGGACAGCTAAGGCATCTTTTTGTGTGGATTATTGCAATTATTGCCTCAACAGAAGTTATCATGTGGTTAACTCATAACTCTCTTCTCTGCACACACCCACTCAGATCATTTATCACGCTGATCTTGTATTCTCTATCTGGTTTGATCATATTCTCACTGTTTCCGCTCTAGTCCATTCATTTTGTTAGCTGGGGAATACATGAGTTTCTCAACTGGTTAACTCTAACTGTGGCTTTCTTGAAAATGATCTATGGTTCCTGGTGTGCAACGCTGGCACAATTCAGCCTGTCGCTCTCTGATTTAAATGTTGGCTTCTTGGCAGCGAACTTGAATTGCATTCAGTCGACAGTTCCTCCCTTCCATCAACCAATGGTGATCTAGTACCCTTGTGTCTTTCAGAGTGTGAAAATCTTCTGCTTATGTAATGAAAACTGACCTGATATTCTCAATATCATGTTATGCTGATACTAGTGTGCTCAAAGAAAGCCACATGTCTCACAGCAGAGGAAACCCTCACTTAATCTTCTCCATTAGAACACGACGTCTTGTTTATTAACCAAAGTACAGAATGCACTGAGGAGTACTGATAAAAATAAGTGCAGAACTTAAGACAAAGATTTGAAGATGCTTGTTTTTCAGGCCTGGACAAGGATCTTCAAGCTATCTTCAGTGAATCACCGTGAGGTGTGGACTTGCATGACCTAATGCATTTTCATTGTCTGATATGATCGTTGAAAACTTGTGTGTGTGCAATTTTTAATGGAACAAGGAGGTCAGGGGTCAGATGGAGAAAAGGTTCACTAGTAATTGAACCTGAACTTGCTATGGCTCACATCTTAAAGGATTAGTTCACTTCAGAATTCAAATTTCCTGATAATTTAGTCACCATCTTATCATCCAAGATGTTCATGTCTGTCTTTCTTCAGTGGAAAAGAAATGAAGGTTTTTCATGAAGATTTTCTTCATATAGTGGACTTCACTGGGTTCAACGGTTGAAGGTCCAAATGTCAGTTTCAGTGCAGCTTCAAAGAGCTCTACATGATCCCAAACGAGGAATAAGAGTTTATCTAGAGAAACGATTGGTTATTTTCTAAAAAAAATTAAAAAATGATATACTTTTTAACCAAAAATGTGACGTGCCACCAATCCTTTAAATTGGTGGCATGTCTGAATTAAAGTGTAAAGCATGGCTTTGTCAACTCTTGATTCCTGGTGTTTTAATTACGATCATCTTGGTGCCCTTTGTATCTGTACTGAGTGTTAGATGTGCATAAATGTGTGTGTGTCTTCAACTTCTGGTTACGTGTGAGAGTGTCAGTGTCCAAGGACTACTACTACTTGTTTTGTCTAGGTAGGTACATGATGTGCACAATGGACAAATCCCGAGACACAAAGAAAGTCAAAAATTAAAGTCCAAGAAATAAGAAATTATTTAACTCTGAGAAAAGTTAAACTTTTATCAGAAATCTTGGTGGTTGATTAATGCTGTGTCTGGTAACCAGTTTGTGCATTATTTTTATACATAAAGTGGGTTTTGATCTTTTTTTCTTTTTTTTTTCAATGTATGCATTTGTTTTTTGGCATTGGGAATTGATAGAAATTAGTAATAGGATTTGTTATTTAACTTAAAAGTAACCAGTTTTGCACTCTCAAAATCAGAGGCTGTTGGAAAGCATATTCAGGTTTAGAAACCTGGAAAAGGAAAATTTACTTTCCTACTATTTGCTTCCAGTATTGGCCAGATCATTGCAATAAAAAGGCCTGGTGTTGTGGAGGTCTTTCTTTAGATTTCCCATGGGTTTGTTGACCACCTACCCCATCACAAAGACAATAGGTGGGCCTTTGTTTGGTTGTCTTCAGTCTTTTCTTCTGTAGTTTGCATTCCTTCAATTGCATTTAAATGAGCCATTGTGGGGTCCCTCTATCACCCACTTCTCCACTCGTTTCCAAGGAAACACCAGCTGCCGTGGTTGGAGGTGAGCAGAGTGGGCCGGCGGAGGATTGTTTATCCCTCCCTCGGCTACAACTTTGGCTTCCTTGTGCTTCATTATCTCATTTTTTCCGACGGCCTGGCTTGTGTAATGGAGCAGCTGTAAAGGAAACCTTTAGACCTCATTGCTCAGCAACTGGTTGAAAGTGGTTCAGTAAGTCCAAGAGCTGGGAAGACATCGCAATGGATAGCGAGAAGGACCCGAGCTACATGGACACGGTTGTGTGTGAGGATTTGGGAAGGTAGGAGACGTTTACGGCCGCTGTTTTAGCTCTGTGATATATAGTCGTGACTGGTGTGGGAGCAGCTGCGAATACGTCATTCAACCGACATGTTTGGGGGTTTGATTTATCGTAGCTAGTGGGTTGAATCTGAAACGACTTGTTTTGTTGTTTATGGGAATATACTGTTGCTTCATTTGAACTCAAATCAAAATGACTAGTTCATGGGAATCTACTTCCGTCTTTACTCATAAAGGAAGCAAATTAAGCAACAAATTCCTTTTCCTTTTTTTTTTTTAATCATTTGCAAAGACTGAACTTTCATTCTCAGCACAAAGGGAAGCATGATGGTTTATTGCTGAGAGCAGGCCTTGAACTTCAACACATTTCCTTGTTTGGCATGTTTGTGAAGCTTCTCATGCCACTGTGTGATGCTAGCTCAAACCAGATTAGATATCCATCAAGAAAAGCGCATCTGCGCTTTATCGTCAGCATCAGAATGAATCAGCAGGGGATATTTGATGCTCTTGTCTTCATTTTAAATCACTGCGCGTCTCGAGGCTAAATAGAAGTTGGCGAGGCTCATTTTACGTGAGATAATGCAATGCAAGCACAGCGTAATGGAGTGAATAAATGTGTAAACAACATTTAGTGTGTAAATAGGATCTCTAGATCCTTTATTATTGTTCTAATGTCACAGTGAATTGTCCATTTTCCTAATGGCATTGGATCAAATGCCAAACCTAACTGTTTGAGCAGGGTGTTTAAATTATGTAACGCCTGCCAAACACTTTAAATATATTTTCATTTACAAACAACTTTCTCAAATTCCTTTTGAGGAGCGTTTTTACCTGCATTTCCTGTAAACGCCCACACCGGGGCAGTAGTTTCCCTGAATGCCTCCATTTGGCCAGAATACACATCTCAACCTCAGACATGCAAAAAAAAACGGCTCACAGATTGGCTTGGAAATTCTCACTTAACCGGAATTACAGCTTGTGGGATGGGAAATGAACTGCTGTCTGAAAGTGAGAATTGTGGTTGAGGTTTATTGATGTGGTTTAAGTGCTACGCAGCTAATGCACATGTGATCAGACTGTTTTTCCCCCAAACAGACTGGGTGTTTTAAATAGTTTTGCAGCATGTTTTAATTTCTCAAATGCATTTCTGTCACATTTGAGTAATCTGTCAAAAACATGCTCATTTTACCCTCAAAAGAGTGAAGCAAGCATTTTCGTTTTATGTAAAGAAAACAAAGTTTTATTATTGTATCTTAAATATTTTTGTTGTGTTCTAAGACCTTTTAAATCTCCACTTTTGTCCCACTGGTGTTTAAGTTTGTTGTTTTTAGTTGCGTTTACTTCCTCGTACAGATGCTGCGTTTTATTGCTTGTGTGTAGGTTAGAAAAAAGTCTCCATCGCGTAATTAAACGGAATACGATAATTGCTGCTAGATTTACAAGACATTAAACAATGATATATTTGCAGTATTTCCTGGTATTCCTACATTTTCATATGTTGAGACATCTATTAAATTTAATCAATGCATATTAGTCAACATTTCATCCATGGCAATTCATCCCACCAGTTTTGCCTGTTTTGAATGTATTTGTGTACTACAAACACGGGTTTACTTTAATATCCGAAGGTTCCAAGACAAAAACAACCAAACGAAAGTTGGCTAAATTCTCTAAAACTTGTCTGTCGTGCAGCAGCTAATCCTAGCCAGAATGTTAGTTCCTTGAGTCTTAAAATACTTCAAGGACTAGTTTACAGGAAATTTGAATTCTGAAGTGATTTACTCACCCCCCATGTCATCCAATATATTCATGTCTTTCTTTCTTCAGTGGAAAAGAAATGAAGGTTTTTGATGAAAACATTCCAGGATTTTTCTCCATATAGTGGACTTCACTGGGGGTTCAACGGGTTGAAGGTCCAAATGTCAGTTTCAGTGCAGCTTCAAAGAGCTCTACATGATCCCAGACGAGGAATAAGAGTCTTATCTAGAGAAACCATCGCTCATTTTCTAAAAAAAAATTAAAATTATATACTTTTTAACTACAAATGCTCATCTTGCACTGCTCTGTGATGCTCCACGCATGACGTAATCATGTTGGAAAGGTCACGGAAGTACCAGTGTTTACAAAGCGAACGTCAAACGGCCTTTACAACGATGTTGGAGGAGAAAATGAGATGGCGTTTTTCGTTTGACTTAATCCGTGACCTTTCCAACATGATTATGTAATGCGTGGCACATCACAGAGCAGTGCAATACGAGCATTTGTGGTTAAAAAGTATATAATTTTAATTTAAGAAACTGATGTTTTCTCTAGATAAGACTCTTATTCCTCGTCTGGGATCATGTAGAGCTCTTTGAAGCTGCACTGAAACTGACATTTGGACCTGTTGAACCCCAGTGAAGTCCACTATATGGAGAAAAATCCTGGAATGTTTTCATCAAAAACCTTCATTTCTTTTCCACTGAAGAAAGAAAGACATGAACATCTTGGATGACGTGGGGGTGAGTAAATTATCAGGAAATTAATTCTAAAGTGAACTAATGCTTCAAGTATTCTTTTGTTGTGTCTCGTGTCGTGAAGCGTCCCTTCCCCCGCAGGAATGTTTCCCTGGCCTTTGAAAGTAATGCGTAGTCACAGTAGCCGAAGCTGTTGAGCGATGCATAGCCCTCATGCCTAGTCAAGTGTTTTTATTATATGTCATGGTCATGTGATGTCTTTTAACCTATAATTTTCAGCAAGTAACACCTTTGTCCCCGAGTCATAAATCTGATGGCTCTGAATGCTGGGAAAGGCATCCGTTTTGAATCCGGCAGCTGTGCTTTGTTTGTAGGCACCAAGCGTTTCAAGCTAAATGAGAAGGAAGTTTGTGGTGTTTTACTTCACCAGGTGAAGAATTACAGAAATGTGACTTTCACTTATGAAAGTTTGCTTTCGCTTCTTCTTCTCGAGCTGAAGTGTGTTTCTGGGCTTGTTTTCACCTGCGAGTCTTGCGTCCGCATGCAGGTGTTCCATTACAGCTCACACCATCTGAGGTCAGAAGCTCCGCCCACGCTCATTTGCATACAGAGAAAGGGAGCAGCTCTCATTGGGACACGAGCGCAGACAGAACTGTAGTGTTTAGACGCAGATTTGCTTTACTGCTCTTGGCGAAGCGTCTGAGGCCGGCGTTATGGCTTGATCCAGCTTTCTGCCGCTTTCTCTCACTTTGGAGGATGAACAGATCTTTGAGTTTACGGTTATCTCGCAGATATGGAAATCATGTGTACAGGTATGGAAGAGCGGGGCTGTTTTATAGTGTATTTACTCTGACTGACGAGCTGAGAGAAACTCATAAACCTGAGCTGTTTGAGTGACCTCATTACGCTTGTTCCTGGTATTGACCTTATGAAATAACTCTATCGCCCATCTGTCTGTGACTTAACCGGGTTTTATAAGCACTTCTCATAAAGGCAGATCAGATATAGAGTTTAAATAGAGCGACATGAGCGTCATATTTGTCTCTGGCCGATGGCGATGAGGCTCACGGTGGTTTTCCGCTGTTTTCGCAGCTATGCGGTGGACACCGGGACGATCCCCGGGAAGGTGAAGAAGGGGAAGACGAAAACTAAACTGGGAAGTAGGAAAGCTTTGAGCTTGGAGGAAAACCAGCTCGAGATTCAACAGCAGACCAAGAGCCTGAGCCGGCCGGTCCTGCCCAGGTGAAACACTGCTTATTTTCCATTTAATTGTGCTGTATTTAATCACTTCTGCTAACAGTTACTGTAAGAGGCAGTGTGTATGGAACGAAAAAGGGAAAAAAAAAAAAAAAATATATATATATATATATATATATATATAATTAAAAGTATATATAATATATAAATATATTTTACTGCTATGTATATATTTACAATTTTGTTTTACTTTAAATATTTGTTAAATTTTGTATTTGCACAAATAAGAATTATTTAATTCAAAATAGAAAAAAATAATATATTTTATAATTTTCTGAGGAAAAAGTTAATAAAAATATGATATTTAAGTATATATTACTGCTTAAACATATTATGGTATTTTATTTTTAGTGAAATATACTGATTAATTGCTAAAAAAAAAATTTATTTATTAAATGTATTCCAGTAAATGTACTGATCAATGCTAATTAATAGTTTAAAAAATAAGGAATTATTTAATAATTATTTTTATTATTAATAAAAGAATTAATAAATGCATTATAGTATTTTTTGTGACAATACTGATTAATGCTAATTAAAAAAATAATTAATAACATGTAGTAGTAACAGTTGTTGTGAAATGCACTGAATAATGCAAATTAATAAAAAATAGTTAATTAATGAGAAAAATTACAGTATTTTTTTGTGAAACATTCTGATAATGCTAATATAATATAATATCAGTAATATAATAATAAAATATTAATAAAAAAATTCTGAAACATTTAATTCATAATAGAAAAAAATAATTTTCCTAGAAAAATAAGTTTATAAAATATATATGATATGTAAGTATATATTACTGCTAAATAATATTAAAAAAAAAAAAACACATTTTTAATTATTTATCTATTTATATTTACATAAATGTAAAATAAAATAAATACATTTGGAAAAAATGAATGTCTAAAAAAAAACCGTTTTAATTTACGGGAATAATTTTTATTCATTTAAAATAGAAAAAATATATTTGCTTTTCTTTATAAAGGATTATATAATCTAAGTATATATTCCTGCTATATATGTTTATAACATTTACTGCTCTGTATTTGCAGGTCTCACACTCTGGATGTGGACAGACCTCTGGAGCGAAGCGAAAGCCTGAACTCTAGAAGTGTAAGAAGACGTTTCATCGCTCTTTTCAGCACTTTTGTGGCGTAAATGAAAACGATTCTAACTTCCGTTTCCTCTCGTCTCCGCAGAGTTTCATAAAGCACAACAAAACATTCCACAAGCTCTTCCCAGAAATCCCAGAAAGTGAGGACTTGCTACATGGTGAGGAATATGACAGTGTTTATTTAGCCGGTCATTATGACGCACATCTGAGGCGTTGGTCATGTGACGATTGTTCAGCTCAGTGCAGCAGGTGTGTCGTGATGGAGGAGTCTGCTGCTGACGCACATAACTCTCTCTCTCTCTCTCTCTCTCTCTCTCTAGCCTACATCTGTGCGCTGCAGAAGGAAGTGCCTTATCACGGCCGTCTGTACATCACCGACAGCAACCTGTGCTTCTTCTCCTCTGTGCTGCTCAAGGACACCAAGGTAACGAACCCTCCACCTTCTCACAGCCACCGTACGGTCTGGAGAAGCCGGTCTAACAGCCGATCACGTGTGTGTCGCAGGTGGTCGTTCCCGTCTCCAGTGTGAGCGTCCTGAAGAAGCAGAACACCGCGCTGCTCGTGCCCAACGCCATCTCTGTCCGGACGGCCGACGGGGAGAAGGTCAGTTCCTGTCAGGAGCACACGGAGTCACTGAATGGAAAAACTTTTATTTTATTTGTTAGTGAAATATATTGATTAATTACTAATTAAGACAGTTATTTTTTAATTAAATGTATTCCAGTAATTTTATGAAACAAATACTGATTAATGCTAATTAATAAAGAGTTAAAAATAAGGAATTAATTAATAAAAATAAAAGAAATGAATTGATAAAAGAATTAATTAGTGATGTAATGCATTACAGTAATTTCTTTAGTAAAATGTACTGATTAATGCTAATTAAAAAAAAATAATAATAATTTAATCAATAAACATATTACAGTATCTTATTTATTTTCCCCAGTGAAATATACTGATTGACTGGTAATTAATAAAATGAATTTAATTAAATGTATTCCAGTAATTTGGTGAAACACAAACTGATTAATGCTAATTAATAAAGAGGTAAGAAAAGGATTTAATTATTAAAAAAAAAAAATTGAAAAAGAATTAATTAATAAAAACACATTACAGTAATTTCTTTAATAAAATGTACTGATTAATGCTAACTTAAATAATTTAATTAATAAACACATTAGGGTTTTTATTTGTGAAATAAATTGATTAATTGCTAATTAAATGTATTCCAGTAATTTTATGAAACACATACTGATTAATGCTAATTAATGGGACAAAAATAAGGAATTAATTAAAAAAATCATTGATAAAAGAATAAAAATGCATTACAGTAATTTCTTTAGGAAAATGTACTGATTAATGTTAACTTATATTTAATTAATAAATTATTCCAGTGAAAATTTATTAGTTTTTATTTAATTTCTATTTAATTTATTAGTAACTTTTTTTTGTAAAATGTCCTGAATAATATGAATTATTTAAAAAAAAAAAAAAGTTAATTTTAATTATTTTGAAAAAATCTAGTATTTTTTGTGACACATACTGATTAAAGGTGCAATATGTAATATTTTTGCAGTAAAATATCCAAAATCCACTAGGCCAGTGTTATATATTTTGTCCACTTGAATATTTACAATATGATTAATGCTGATTAATAAAAATGTAACGTAACAGTGCATAAATATATTTTAATTAAGTTATTTTTAATGAATAAGTGAAATCTGAAACATCCATTCATTCTGACATTCGTTTTATTTAATGAATTTTTGGTGTTATATAAGTCTTAAATGAACCCTGCTTTATGTGTGTTGCAGTATTTGTTCGTGTCTCTGAGGAACAGAGAAGGGTGTTACAAGCTCCTGCGCTCCGTCTGTCCTCAGCTAGAGGTGAGTGTTTGACGCTGATGATGTCACTGATCACATGTGCTCATATTGACCGTTGCCGTAACGACGCTCTCGTTCCTCAGGACGGAAGTGCCAACAGCAGCCCTCTCTTCTCCTCGGCCGAGAACAGCTTCGATCAGCCCAAACTCGTGGTAAGGGCTGGTTACAGAGGTCACATGACCTCCTAATGACTGTCCACTGTTCATACAAATACAAACAATTCCTAAAAATAATCTGTAAAGTAGTTACACAACATATTTAATGAATAATTCTGTTATAAGAAACATTGTATACATTTATAATTTTTCTAATGCATAAAAAGGTTAAACAAATATTTTCTAAAATTAATTTGTGATATATTTATACAAGTATTTACTAAAAATATTTTGTATAATATTTATACAAATATTTCATAAATAATTTAGATTCATACAATATTTAATAAACACAAATTACTTTATTTATACAAATAGTTCCTAAATCATATTTATAAAATATTTATACAAATATTTCCAAAAAAAAAAATAATAATAATTTGTTAAATAGTTACACAAATATTTACTAAAACATTGTTTTAGGAAAGTTGTGTACATTTTCTAATTTATAAAATAGTTAAAATAGAAATATTTCCAAAAAATGATTCGTACAGATATTTCTTAAATAATTTATGAAATATTTCCTAAATAGTTTTTTTTTAAAAATAGTTAATATTTGCTAAATTTAGTTTTAGACAATATTGTCAATTTTCTATTTATAAAATCATTACAGAAATATTTCATTATACAATTTATAAAATATAACACCAATATATGTCCTATAATAGTAATACAAATATATCCTAAAAAATATAAAATATTTCCTAAAAACACTGTAAAATATTTATACAAATATTTCCTAAAATAGTTATAAAAATATTTACTAAATTTGTTTTAGAAAATATTGTGCAAATTTTCTATTTATAAAATGTTATAGAAATATCATTAAATGTTTTTTATATATAATATAATATAATATAATATAATATATGTACAAATAATTATACAATTATTTACTAAATTTAATTTTAAAAAATTGTATAATTTTTCATTTATAAAATGATATAGAAATATTTCATCAAATAATTTACATACATATTTCTTAAATATTATATTCGGTAAAGCGTGTGTAGAGAGATGTGGTGAAAGTGTGAGTAGTGATTGAACCGTGTTTCTCCGGCAGCAGAACTCGAGTCAGTCGAGTCTGGACGACTCTTTCGAGGTGGACGGGGGACGAGTTTCTCCTCAGCCGGAGCTTCCTGCCTCCAGACTCACACGAGGTTTGTTCAAACCGGCCGCGCCTGCAGATCCCACCGCCGAATGGCATCGGGACGAGTGTGTTAAACTAGTGTGTGCTCGTGTGTTTCAGAGAGCGCTGCTGCTGGAGCAAACCCGAGCACGAGCAGATCACTGCAGGAGCGAGAGCACAGCTCCACTGAAGAGCACACGGGTACGACCAGCATCATGATCATGACTCTGAGTGATATGTTCTTGACTTTGATTGGCTAACGGAGATTCTGCTTCCTGTCACCGCAGGAAGTTCATGGGTTTGGAACGTGACGGACAGGGCTCGATCTCTCCTGATCCAGAGGGAAGTCAGCAACCTCAACACGCTGCTCCTCATCTACCTGATCCTGTGAGTCCCGCACGCTTCACATCTGAAATACAGTTACTACAAAACATTTACACAAAGATTTCTAAAAACAAAAAGTACATTTATTTATTTTTTACTCATTTAAATTTAGAAAATGTATACAGGATTTAAAAAAGAAAATGATCAAATATTTACTGAATTTATTTATACATTTTTTTTTTTTTTTTTTTTTTTAGTATTTGCTTAAAATGATTTGACATATTTACTAATGAATTTAAATTCATACTATATTTCAGAAAAAGCAATTTAGAAATGTTATACAGATATCTCCTATAAATATTTATAAAAATATTTCCTACATATAATTTGAGAAATATTAATACAAGTATTTAAAAAAGTAAATAATGTATATGAATATTTTTTTAAATAAATTGATCAATTACTTATAAAAAATATTTACACAATTTAGAAAGTTATACAAATATTTATTAGAAGCAAATTTAATTTTAAAATTTTTTTCTAAAATTATTCATACAAAATTTGCTTAAAACGAATTATACAATATTTACACGTATTTAAAATAATTTAATTCATAAAAATTATTTCCTACAAATAATTTGTAAAATATTTATAAAGTTTTATAATATATATATATATATATATATAAGTAAATATATGAATATTTAAAAAATTATCAGTTATAAAAATATTTACTAAATTTAGAAAGTTATACAAATATTAAATAATTTAGACAATGTATACATAACTATTTTATACAACAGTTACAAATATTTACTATTTATAATTTAGATTAATTCAGTATTTAATAACATTGAGAAAATAGTTATACAAATATCTCCTAAAATACAAATATTTTATAAAAATATTTATACAAATACTGTACATGCAAAAATAATTTATAAAACATTAAGTATTTCTAAAACAAAAAAATAGTAAATGTATAGATTTTTTTAAAAAAATGTACAAATGATTTATTCAATTTATGCAAATATTTCCTAAATTTAGAACACACACACACACACAGTTATACACATTTCCTAATGATTTAGAAAGGTTATGTAAACATTTCCTTAAAATTATTTATGTAAATATTTGCTAAAATAATTTATAAATCACTTGTACAAGCATTTCTAAAAAAAAAAAATATATATATATATATAAAAAAAAAAAAATATTGATTAAATTGTTATATAAATATTTACTAAATTTAGCAAATCTTTACAGTATTTACTACTAACTACTTTCTTATAAGTAGTAACAGAAATATTTACTAAAATCTTTATGAAATATTTACTAAAAACAAAATGCCGGTTACTTTTTGTAACCTTTTTTTAAATCTTCTGTTCATTTAGTGAAAAACTTTGTGGACACCATACCTTTTTTTTTTTTTTTTTTTTTACTCTGTTTTATTACTTGCATTAAACATTTTTAACCTATATGTCAACAACAGCATTATTCCAGTCTGAAGTACCAATATCGTTTCATCCGACATGTTCAGTCGTGTTACATGATAGTACAGCGACACATCGCTAACGGCATTAACCTCAGCATGAACAGAAGCGGTTACTGGGAGAACTAGTCTCATCATGCCGGCATGCAGCAGAGCAGGAATCTGCTTTTGCAGTTTTTAGCGTGAGATGCCCTCAGGACCTGAAGGCTTTGTTTTGGTTCTGCCACATGCCTTTAACCGTTTGACAGGGTCATTTACTGTATGAAATGTGACGTGTCTTCTTTCTCTGTCAGGGTGTTTCTTCTCTTGTTGTCCTCTGGCTATATCGGCCTGCGTATCGTGGCCTTAGAAGAGCAGCTGACGTCTCTCGGAGCCCTTCCCGAATTCACTTTACAAAGCGGGTAAATACTCCGTTTTCATATTTGACGTTCTTTCATGTGTAAATCCAAAAGCATCAGATAATCACATTGGGGTTTTTTTGTCCTTTCAGGTACAAAGAAACATAAGAGTCCATACATTTTCATCTGACCTTTGGAAGAAACACCAAAAAGCCCGCAGGGAAGGCTGGGATGGACCTTTATTTGCACATTCGCCGGCTACCCAGTCACAAACTCTGTGTTTTTGCCAAGTAAAGAACCAAAGCTGGTGGTTTTGATGATAACCAGGCGTGTCTGAACTCGCAGTTTCCATCAGTGACTCGCCCTAAACTACCAAAGACAACCGGTTTGTCTCGGAGTGTGAAAAACTACAACAAACTAACTGCAGGTTCTTCCGTGGGAAAGCATTTCATCATTTGTTTGCATTTCATTTGACCACTGTTTTAAAAAAATATCGCCAATTACTTTGTCCTCCCAAAATCCTTGTATTTTTGATCGCTTGTATCCTTTGTCTTGTTGCTCGACGGTTGCATCTTTCGGCTTCATTCTTCCTCTAGATGTCTGTTTTTTTGTTCGTAGAAGGGGTTTGCGATATTAAACCTAACTTTGGTTTAACGATAAAAAGAAAAATCAAGCTAGCTCACCCTTAGTATTACTGTATGTATAGTCTATGCACAGAAAATGCTCACATCAGGTATTTAACGCTTTTCTTCTGTTTGTTTCGCCTTTTATACTTTAAGGAGACGAAGTAGTCTGTGAAACATTGGTCTCTTTGTAATCCGAACGATTTAAAAAAAAAAAAAAAAAAAAAAGATTGTATTGTATTGTGACGTTTGATGCATCTCAATCAGATGCTTCGAATGTTTAAATTATGGCAAAAAAAACAAGTGCTCGCATGTTTGCGTGAACCCAAAAAGAGCATTTCCGTTCAGGACTCTAATTACGATACTTGACGAAAACAACATGGTCCAAAATATGCATGATTTGTGTGTGTGTGTGTGTGTGTGTGTGTGTGTGTATGTAAATATGTTCAAGAGATTGCTTGTAAAAGAGACGTGTAGCTGTTCGAGTGCACTTTATAGTGTGGAGACGCTCTCCCATCCTGAAGGGGGCGCTGTATATTTGTTCTGGGGTGTTAGACTGTGCTAAGAACCTCTCACTCAGGGCTGGGACTGACTCGCAATGCATCGTGGGAGTTCCTGAGAACTTCCTGCGCGTTTTCATATGAATGCATGTTGCTCGTTCAAACCCATGGATCTCTCAGGAGCATTTTTTCCCTGCAGTTTTCCTATGAAGTGGAGTTTCCCAGTTGGACTGATCCATGTAAACAACAGGAAATGGATTTTGCACAACATTTCAACTCGTCGCCGGGGCGTCGCAACCTCAAAGTCCCCTCAACGACTGTCTAATAACCACAATGCAAGAATCCCAACTTTCATAACCTGTTTATATTGCACTATTGAAGTGTTGAACTTATTGTTTTTGTATCAATATGTTGGTAAACATCTTGTTTGGTCTATTTATTGCATTATGTGTAATTCAAAGTAGTCTCTGTGAGACTGGCTTTGGCATTGTTTGAATAAATCAAGTGCTAAGGAAACAAGTGTTAGCAGTGTTTATTTGGTGCAGTCTAAATATAATCTTTATTTAGCAGCAGTGGAATTTGCTTGGAACGGCTTTCAGGATGTTCACCCTATGTCACTGGAATGAATAATTACCCAGTTTTCTCTCTTTGCAATATGGAGAGATGCAATCAAGCAGTAGTCAGTTATATGAATTCTATGAATTAATGCCACTTTATACCGTTGAATCATGTTTGTTCATGTTAGATGTACAACTTTAGCAGTTGTAAATGCTGTACAAGCATTGTAATTTCATGCTGAGTATTGGTCGAAATCCAAACCAGAAATACAGTTATTGGTGGAAATGTGCTTCTACTACGGAAGAGGATTAGGGCCAAGCAATAATAAAAAAATAAAACCATCTCGAGATTAAAGTTGTTAAATTTCAAGAAAAAAGTCGAGATAAAATGTTGAGAATAAAGTCGTTAAATTACGAGAAAAAAGTTGTTAAATTACGAGAACAAATTCGTTAAATTATGAGAAAAATGTCGTTAAATTTCGAGAAAAAAGTCGAGATAAAATGTTGAGAATAAAGTCGTTAAATTACGAGAAAAATCGTTAAATTATGAGAAAAATGTCGTTAAATTTTGAGAAAAAGTCGAGATAAAATGTTGAGAATAAGTAATTAAATTACGAGAAAAACGTTAATTTACAAATTCGTAATTTAACGAATTTGTTGTAATTTAACGACTTTTTGTCGTAATTTAACGAGTTTATTCTCAACATTTTATCTCGACTTTTTTCTCAAATTTTAACGAGTTTCTCGTAATTTAACGAGTTTATTCTCAACATTTTATCTCGACTTTTTTCTCAAATTTTAACGAGGAGTTTCTCGTAATTTAACGAGTTTATTCTCAACATTTTATCTCGACTTTTTTTCTCAATTTTTTTTTCGAAATTTAACAACTTTAATCTCGAGATGGTTTTATTTTTTATTATTGCTTGGCCCTAATCCTCTTCCGTATTCTACAGACCACATGGCGCAATTTGTGTTTATGATTCATTCAGTAGAGTCATTCCTTTGGGAATTTCAGTGTAATTCAAGTCAGTGTCATGACCAATCGGGTCCTCCCTCAAAGTCAGGTCTCCCCAAACTGTCGGCTAATGATTATCTTAAGTATATACGAATTATGTTCTATTACAATGCGTACGAAAACACATTAGTGCATAATAAAACCAATTAAACAGAATTTCTTACACTTGATTAATTGTTAATTAATCAATAGCCTAATAATAATAGCCTATGAAGTGAATACAGACATAAATTATCATTATAATGTAGTTGAAGAGGTATTTACCATAACATGATTTTGTAGGAATTGTAATCAGGCGCTTAAGAGAGAGCCTATCAGTGGGATAGCTTGGGATCCTAAAGTCAAGTTTATTTATAAAAGAACCAAAGTGCTGTACAATTAGGGAGAAAAAACAAAAACGGTAACATAAACAGGGGAAAAATAAATAATTGCAAGCAATGAAGAGGGGATTTAGGCAAACCTACTGTACATATAAGGAATTGCAATAGTTCAATAGTAATGTGATGAGGTCACTGATTCTGAGTCCTTTTTTGAAAGAAACCTGGCAATGGACGAAGATTAAATAAGCTTCCTTTAATCACGGCACTTATTTGCTTATCAAATAGTCAGAATGAAAGATGACCACCAGATTCTTGACTCTGTCGTGCAAAGTTAAAGACCGAGGTGACGCACTGAAGAGCCAAAAGCAATGGTCTCAGTTTTATCCCCATTTAGCTTGAGGAAGTTTTCACAGCTTTCCTTCCTCCAGGCAAGAGGTGAGATTTAGGCTTGAGAGGGAGATAAAGTTGTGTATTGTCTGCATAACTGTGATTAGAGACGGCAACGCCATACTTGTGAAAAATAGAGCCTAGAGGAAGCATATATAGATAAAAAAGTAAGGGACTCAGAACCGAGCCTTGTGGGACGCCACATGTAATCAGTATCAGTGTAATCAATGCTGACAGAAAAGGTTCGCCCTATGAGATATGAGGAAAACAAGCTTAATACCAATCAATCACTCTCTCAAGACGGTTTAACAGAAAGTTAATCTATCTATCGTGTCAAATGCTGCGCTGAGATCCAAAAGAATTCAAATGACACCATCGCCAGAATCCAAGGAACACAGAATATCATTGGTCAGCAGTGTGAAGTGACCTAAAGCCTGACTGAAATGAATCCAATATACAAACCTGATTCCAAAAAAGTTGGGACAGTGTACAAATTGTGAATAAAAAAGGAATGTAATAATTTACAAATCTCATAAACTTATATTTTATTCACAATAGAATATAGATAACATATAAAATGTTGAAAATGAGACATTTTGAAATGTCATGCCAAATATTGGCTCATTTTGGATTTCATGAGAGCTACACATTCCAAAAAAGTTGGGACAGGTAGCAATAAGAGGCCGGAAAAGTTAAATGTACATATAAGGAACAGCTGGAGGACCAATTTGCAACTTATTAGGTCAATTGGCAACATGATTGGGTATAAAAAGAGCCTCTCAGAGTAGCAGTGTCTCTCAGAAGTCAAGATGGACAGAGGATCACCAATTCCCCCAATGCTTTGGCCAAAAATAGTGGAGCAATATCAGAAAGGAGTTTGAAGTTATCATCATCTACAGTGCATAATATCATCCAAAGATTCAGAGAATCTGGAACAATCTCTGTGCGTAAGGGTCAAGGCCGGAAAACCATACTGGATGCCCGTGATCTCGGGCCCTTAGACGACACTGCATCACATACAGGAATGCTACTGTAATGGAAATCACAACATGGGCTCAGGAATACTTCCAGAAAACATTGTCGTGAACACAATCCACCGTGCCATTCGCCGTTGCCGGCTAAAACTCTATAGGTCAAAAAAGAAGCCATATCTAAACATGATCCAGAAGCGCAGGCGTTTTCTCTGGGCCAAGGCTCATTTAAAATGGACTGTGGCAAAGTGGAAAACTGTTCTGTGGTCAGACGAATCAAAATTTGAAGTTCTTTTTGGAAAACTGGGACACCATGTCATCCGGACTAAAGAAGACAAGGACAACCCAAGTTGTTATCAGCGCTCAGTTCAGAAGCCTGCATCTCTGATGGTTGGGGTTGCATGAGTGTGTGGCATGGGCAGCTTACACATCTGGAAAGGCACATCAATGGAAAGGTATCCAAGTTCTAGAACAACATGCTCCATCCAGACGTCGTCTCTTTCAGGGAAGACCTTGCATTTTCCAGACAATGCCAGACCACATACTGCATCAATTACAACATCATGGCTGCGTAGAAGAAGGATCCGGGTACTGAAATGGCCAGCCTGCAGTCCAGATCTTTCACCCATAGAAAACATTTGGCGCATCATAAAGAGGAAGATGCGACAAAGAAGACCTAAGACAGTTGAGCAACTAGAAGCCTGTATTAGACAAGAATGGGACAACATTCCTATTCCTAAACTTGAGCAACTTGTCTCCTCAGTCCCCAGATGTTTGCAGACTGTTATAAAAAGAAGAGGGGATGCCACACAGTGGTAAACATGGCCTTGTCCCAACTTTTTTGAGATGTGTTGATGCCATGAAATTTAATATCAACTTATTTTTTCCCTTAAAATGATACATTTTCTCAGTTTAAACATTTGATATGTCATCTATGTTGTATTCTGAATAAAATATTGAAATTTGAAACTTCCCCATTATTGCATTCTGTTTTTATTCACAATTTGTACAGTGTCACAACTTTTTTGGAATCGGGTTTGTACTAAAAGTGATCAAGTAAGAATAGAGCTGCAAATAAACCACCTTTTCTAGAATTTTTGATAGAAATCGTAACTTTGAAAAAGGAGACCTGATTTCGGGGGGGACTTTGCACATGCACTTTTGTTCAAATGCAAATACTGAATATTATACAATTAAGTGTACACAAATAAAGCAGAAAAAAGAAGAACGCGCTGTATGTTTTGAATTCACTCAAAAGAACCGGTTCATTAGTTCAGGAATCTTCACTGGTCGCGCTGTATGTTTGATGCTGTTGTTGAGAGAGTTCAGCTAACTCTTTCTTTGAATCTATTATTTCTAATAAAATGAATTCAATATAATGATTTATCCCAATCATCAGAAATTCAGGTTATTAAGATTCTACAAAATAATAAAAGTACAGGCTGTGATGTTTGCCAAAGACGTATCCCCTTTTTTATTAAAATTGCTTGAGGAAAATTTTGTATTGGAAGCACTTCCACCTCTTATGACACACATGATACCCAAAGCCAATAAAGATAAAGGGATCTCATCTCTAATGCTCTTCTTGGACTTCCACAAAGCCTTTGATTCACTCGAGCACAGCTTCATATTTCAAGTTCTTGCCAAATTTGTGTTTGGAGATTCAACTGATTGAGTCCTTCTCCAGAACTTCTGATCTCTATCTCAGTATCAACACGTGTGAGCTGATGTTGATTTAAAAACTCTGTAGTTCCCTCTATACGCAGCAAGTTACTTAGGAAGGGTTATTAATAAAGGCAAAAGAAAACAAGATGTAAACTAAATTTCAATGAAAACCCAAAGGGAACTCAATTCTTGGCTGCAGATACTTATCAATACGATGAAGATATTTACTCTCTGAAGCTAGTCGAGACTCACTTATACAGCTCTTTCCTGTTGATAAAGGAACATTAAGGATGGTTGAAAACGTTAAATAATTTTATTTGGAAAAATAAAACACACTTCATTAGGAGAATCAGTACTGATGAATCCATTAAAACGGAGGGACTGGACTTTTTAGATTTTAAAGGTACAATATGTAAGATTTTTAGATTAAAACCACTAGAACAATGTTGTATATTTTGTCGACTTGTGTACTTACATTATCCCAAACCTTCAAAACAATGTTTATAATCAGAGAAATCAGCTGTTTTAACCAGCCATTTCGTCGTCTGTCAATGACGTCATATCCGCACTACCCTCGATTTCCAGCTTTACATTCATTGAAACCAAGGAAACACCAAAAACGCTTTAATATATTATGTGTGAGACGGGTGAGCAACTGTATGAATACATTCATCAACAAAAAAACTAATCATTGTTATATAGCTCAACACAGTATTGTTTGAATCGCTTGTTTTCTTGATTTACCACGCCTCAGAGACAACACTATTTTGTCAAGTGGCAAACAAAGAGAGCTTTTCTCATCAAACAATATATTTTTTAATTAATTGCATGTCGTTTAGCAACACAAGTCATCCAGTTTTTATTAAAAAGACATTCTAATATCAATCTAGATTACTGCAATGTGCAACAATACCAGCGAACGCACAGAGTAACGTTATAACAACTTTCAACACACTCAAATGTATTTACTATGATTGTTTTAACCATGTTAAACAGCGCTGTTATCCCACATGTGCAACGAAACGAGCAGAAGCGGCCGACTGCAGCATAAGCATCCACTGGAATCCTGCAGCTCTATGCCCGCCCTGCTTCATACCATAAAATGTTAAGAAAACTTTAATACATGAGCTCATCCATGAACATAATTTTCTGCCCGGGTCTGTCTGATTGCTTTCCATCGGCTGTGGAGGTGAAGATGACAACTCCCATGATTCCACACTCATTCACGGCATCATCAAGCTACACCTTTGTTTTGAAGAAGCGACCTCTAGTGGTGAAAATTACACACTGTGCCTTTAAACAACACTTTTAAAATGAATTGGCTTAAAGGGGACCTGTTATGCCCCTTTTCACAAGATGTAATATCAGTCTCTGGTGTCTCCAGAATGAAGTTTCAGCTCAAAATACCCCACAGATCATTTATTATAGCTTGTCAAATTTGCCTCTATTTGGGTGTGAGCAAAAACACGCCGTTTTTGTGTGTGTCCCTTTAAATGCAAATGAGCTGCTGCTCCCGCCTCCTTTCCAGAAGAGGGCGGAGCTTTAACAGCTCAACAACAACAAAGCTGGAGAATCTCACGCAGCCAAAATGAGGATTGTCAGTAACGGTGTTCAGCCTTTTCGTTGTAGTCCCTACCAGCCGTTTGTTGTAGTCCTTAAAAAGTGATTTCTGTAAAAGAAAATATCTCCCTTTGCCTTGAACGTTGAGCATCGTAACTTTGCAGATGTTGTTTATGATCAAACAGCAACATTACACACTAACTAAAGTTAAAAAAGTCAAATCATAATCAACCACCCCTTTAAAATTAATTGGCTTAAGAATTTCCTAATTGGCTTAACAATCCCACTTCGGAATGATATCCCCTATTCATATTTTCTCTAAAGTTGGTGGTCTGAATTTTCTCCTACTTTGAAATTAGAAAGTTTTTCTCCAAACTTTCTAATTTCCATAAGCAGATGCTCTTGGCTTGATCCCTAATATACAATCACAACTTCTCTCTGGACAGATATTAGGCATACTTATGGAAAAATAAGGATATTCTCTACAAGAATAAACCACTTTTCTTTGACAACTGATTTAAACACAACCAATTTTTAGTTGAACAACTTGAAGGCAGACCTCTTATCTATTTTGATTTTTTACAGAAATTCTGCAGAATACTGCTCATGAATATGCTGTTGTTTCAACGCTATCCCCTCTGGACTGTCCTTACTGTCACACGGGACTACATTTCCACGTCCACGCACTTGAACTTAACTGACACAATGATAGGAAGCGTATCCTTTTCTGTAGAGCAACATAAGAATAATGAGCTCTCTTCCCAAGAAAGATGATTGCAATTCCATGTGTAATCCCATATTGGAATAATACTGTAGAGAGTATTGGACAAATATGGTCATTGCCTCATAAATATCCGCTAAAGTAAAAGAAATAACAGAGATAAAAAGTTACTTCTTAGGGAATATAAATCAGACATTGGAGTGAATTGCTGTTTTCTGAGGAAGATGTTTTTTTAGGGTTACTTGTTTTGGCAATGTACACTCCACACACAGAGAGACATTTATGGTCAAAATGTCTCATTTTGCAAGTGACTTTTTTTTTCTGTTTAAACTTGTTTTCTTTGGATTGTTTGACTACTCAGTGTTATATAATTTATTTGTGTTTCCTGCTATCTAAATTTCACAAACTCTCTTTTCTTTATTCAAACATGATCTGGACAGGTATATGGAAACTATCCAAAGCTTTGTTCAAGGATTAGTTCACTTTCAAATGAAAATTAGCCCAAGCTTTACTCCCCCTTAAACCATCCTAGGTGTATAGACTTTCTTCTTTCTGATGAACACAATCTGATATATATTAATAAATATCCTGACACATCCGAGCTTTTAATGGCAGTGAGCGATACCAACGAGTATGAGCTGAAGAAAGTGTCTCCATCCACATCCATCCATCATAAATATGTGCTCACATGGCTCCGGGGGGTTAATAAAATCCTTCTGAAGCGACGCGATGTGTTTGTGTAAAAAAATATCCATATTTAAACAAGTTATGAAGTCAAATATTTCACCAGATCACCTTCCGTATTCTACGTACGAAGAAAGTGTAAAACTCTTGCAAAGCTTACGCTACCTACAATCCTATTCTTGCGTAAAGGGATGGTAGTAACCGATTTTAATCGATTCGATTCTTAAATCTCGATTAGTCGTTTTCAGTTGATGAATGAGCAAAATATGTAGCGCCTCCCATCCAATAAATCGCAATAATCTTTGTGCTTTGTTACTTTTGATATGAAGCAAAGTCTCAGATTTCAAATGACGTCCATCTTATTATGAGATTCAAAAAATAAATACCGTTTTGGCGCTGTTTAATGTGGCGTGACAGATCGCTTTAGTGCCTCAGTTAAAGAGAAGCATGTGATCATCCTCTCCTCCGCTTTAATACAGTTACAGCGCGAAATAAACATGCATGAACATCTGAAGGTATGTTAAAATATACAGCACAACTTACCGAAACCGTATCATGTCTCGTGTAATCGCTCAATCAGTGTTTCAACCTCGGAAAGATGTCAATAAAACAGCTTGTAAACAATGTCACGTAACGTCACATTTACCTCAGAAAAACACATTCAGTGACCATAAACTCATTAGTCAGCTAGAAAAATTAACTCTAGAAAGCAGCATTCTGATAAATATAGCTATGCACCGTTACATATTCATTATAATTTATTTAATGCATGTTTGAATAAATCAGACGCGATTTAAATGTTTATATTAAAAAAAAAAGCTAATTGGAGTAGAAATATGATTATGTAATTCTAAACTTTATTTATAATAAAAAAAACATCATTGAGTGTAATTTAAGTGTTTGTATATAAATAAGTTAATTTAACCTTCAATATTATTATAGTAGCACCAGCTGACTCTCATGTGTAGTTTACAGCATTAGTTGAGAGATTTTTTTCCTCTAGAAAATTTGCCATGAACTGTAACTGAAATACTACATCCAAAATAATCGATATCGAATCGAATCGTGAAAATGTTAGTTAGTCAGTGTTAATGTTTTACAGTGTTTAATTAATAAAAAAGTATATTCGTTGATTCAGTCGCTGCAGTAGCGAATAAATCGATTTCGCAAACTCGTTCTCGTAAACGTATTTCGCGTTTCTTGCTTATAGAACGATAGTTAAAGAATGACTTTATGACTTTATTAAAATCAGCAGCATGAAACAGCCAAAACATTTCGTTTTTACGAGACTGTCAAGACTACAAGTCTTAACACATTCAAAACTGCATACCCTATTAATCTGATCTAATTCTGAGACTGTCTGTGCTGCAGAAAGAGGCACAGACTTGTAGACGGAGAAAATCAAAAGCACATGTGACCACAACATTTTTGTGTGCTGTTGAGGGGCGTTCGTTCACGCGGACTGGAATAAAACTCATTCCCACCCGGACAGAAACCCCTGAAGCGCGCATGCTGTCTGATTCGCATAGTTAGTTCAGTTCTGCAGTATTACTGTTGATTTTGAGGGACGCACGTGACTCATATTTCTCTCTTCAGTGGCTCTGTGAAAGATCTCGATCTGCGTGTTTATTCTGTAGCGACATTAAACTTCATTAAACTTGGCAGCAGACTTCCCTCCAGATTTCACCAGGGAAAACGGCTTTCTTCTAGTCATTCGTGTACAAAAAGGTAAGGGATTTTGTCTGATATTGGAGATTTAGGCTACTATTTGATTTTATCTCTGCTCTAAGTTACACACTCTTAAAAATAAAGATTCCAAAATGTTTTTTTTTTTTTTTTTTTTTTTGCATTGATGTCATAGAAGAATCATTTTGGTTCCCCAAAGAATCTTCTTAAAAGAACCCATTTAAATATATATATATATATATATATATATATATATATATATATAAGCAAAAAGAAACTTTTTCCACTGTGAAGAACCTTTTGAGCAATGGATGGGGTTCATGAACTGCATGTTTTTAGTTTCCTGTGGTGCACTTTTAATGTTAGTATGATTTTTACGTCAATAATTGTCATAATTTAGAAATAAAAGGCATTTTTCCTCTTATTTGAGCGCTGTTTATATCCAGCTGCAGAACCGCAGCACCAGCAGTTTCAGAACCACAGGAACATAACCGGAAGTGAGGGCGGGGCTTATACATTAATAGTTTCGTTATCCATACACGTAATATTCTTTTGTTAAATATAAGCTGTTTTCACATGGATTTTGATCGATGTTTACAATATTTACCAACAATACTTTTAAATAAAGTCACTTTTATGTTCATACAATATGCATAAGATATCATGATGTACAAAAGTTTAAAACAGGCTAATTAAAGGGTTAGTTCACCCACACAAATGAAAATTATGTCTTTTATTACTCACCCACATGTCGTTCTACACCTGTAAGACCTTCGTTCATCTTAGTAACACAAATTAAGATGTTTTTGATGAAATCCGCTGGCTCAGTGAGGTCTCTATTGCCAGCAAGTTAATTTACAATTTCAGTGCCCAGAAAGCTACTAAGACATATTTAAAACAGTTCATGTGAGTACAGTGGTTCAACCTTAAAGGATTAGTTCACTTTCAAATTAAAATTTCCTGATAATTTACTCACCCCCATGTCATCCAAGATGTTCATGTCTGTCTTTCTTCAGTCGAAAAGAAATGAAGGTTTTTGATGAAAACATTCCAGGATTTTTCTCCTTATAGTGGACTTCAATGGACTCCAAACAGTTGAAGGTCAAAATTACAGTTTCAGTGCAGCTTCAAAGAGCTTTAAACGTATATGACCAAATTGTAATATACAATATGCTAGTGCAATTATATAACAATTTAGTTCAAACTTTGACCTGTGGAGGGCAGTAATACACTTAGCAGTGTCTACACTGCTGGAATTCTAATAGAGAAGAAGAAGAGAGCTAGTTCAAGATGAGCATTTATGGTTAAAATGTATAAAATTTTAATGTCTTTTTAGAAAATGAGTGATGGTTTCTCTAGATAAGACCCTTATTCCTCGTCTGGTATCGTTTAAAGCTCTTTGAAGCTGCACTGAAACTGTAATTTTGACCTTCAACCGTTTGGGCTCCAGTGAAGTCCACTATAAAGAGAAAAATCCTGGAATGTTTTCATCAAAAACCTTAATTTCTTTTCGACTGAAGAAAGAAAGACATGAACATCTTGGATGACATGGGGGTGAGTAAATTATCAGGAAATTTTAATTTGAAAGTGAACTAATCCTTTAATATTATAAAGCGACGAGAATACTTTTTGTGCGCCAAAATAACGACTTTTCAATGATATCTAGTGATTTCAAAACACTGCTTTGAAATGTTTTGTTTCGAATCAACGGCAGGGTTGCCAGGTTTTCACAACAAAACCCGCCCAATTGCTCCTAAAAACTAGCCCAAAACTAGCCCAATCACATTTCAGGGGGGTCCCACGGTTAAAATCGCATTCTGGGGGGTAAAATACGTGTTTTTGGTGGGGCTCCTCTGGTAAAATTCGCATTTTTCTGGCTAAATATCACGTTATTTGGGCCCGATTCAACCCGCGAACATGAAAAACAACCCGCGGCAACAGTGTAAAAGTAGTGGACTTGGCAACACTGATCAGCGGTAAACTGCCAAACTGCTGAAATCACGTGACTCGCTCCGAATCATTGAGTCGTAACAAAAGATTCGAAGCAGTGTTTCAAATTTTTGGGTGAACTAACCTTTTAATGTCAATGACTGGATACAAACACAATAGTTTATAGGCTACTTAAAGGATATAGGCTATAACTATACACCGCTTTTATTTAAAAAATATTAATAAATGTGTGTTGTAAAGTGTTTCCCATTTGGCTACATATGTGATAGTATTATTTCCTTCACGCTCATGTTGTTACAAAAAATACTTTGATTATGTAACGTATTTAATGTCAAATAAAAATAACCATTTAATACAAAGCCTTGAAAAAGTGAAATGTGTATAAATAGGATATTTAAAAAAATAGTAAAAAATAATAATAGGTTTAAAATGTGTTTAAACGCTCATAATAAAAATAAAAACATGCAAACAATCAACTTAAAACACAAAAATGTTGACTTAAGCCCATATCATGGCATTTCTGCAGAAAGACCAGTCTTTTCAACCCTGAAAATTAAGTTTTTTTAATGAATATTTTTTAAATATTAACATGAATAATACATTTTGACAAATGCAAAAAAAAAGCTTTAATGATAAAATGTGAAAGACGTGAACTTATTCAATATTTTTAGCAGATAAATAGTCTAAATATATAGATATAAATTCGTTCACCACATCATGACAAATATCACACACTCACCGTATACACCTCCTGTTGTTAAATGTCTCATTGGCTTAAATGCATGTTTCACTTATTCAAGGATTTGCAGTGATTAAATACATGTAAGCATATATTTGACATTAAATGCCAATACCTCTGTGTCTTTAAGTAGGCTACTATTTGTCACAAGTTCACAACATGAACATACACAAGGAAATAATATTATCACAACAGTCGAGGGAGACTTTTTACTATATGGTTACATATTTATTATTATATATTTTCAAAATTACATGGTTAAAAGTATTTGTTCTCAGTTTATACAAAATAGTTCATGCCGAATGAACTAACAAAAAAATAGTTTGTATCCTTTAACATGCTAATTAAAAATCCTCATTGTACATCAACTCAATGATAAACTGGCGCTATTTGATTGACAGCTCCAGCGATTGTAAAGGGAGCGTTCTTTGATTGCTTTCTATATATAATTTAATCACAGACTTGTTGTTGAGCACATGAAAGCAATGATCTCGTCGATATAAGTCGATTTCTGCATAAACAGAAGTTATATTAAACTTAGTCTTTTCAACATTTTGGAAATTGTTTTGTATTACTTTTCAAAGGGGGTTTACTCATTTACGCTGAGCACTGTATATAGGCTATATGTTTTTGAAGTTTATGTTTTCGCTAAAGGAACCATTTCGGAGACATAAGAGTGTAGTTTGTTTCAAAACGAATATTGTCAGGAGATACTTAGTAGTCTGTTCTTTTCTAACAAAAGCTAATAGCAAAATCTTGGTAGGTCAATATTTCATCCTGTTCATCACAGTCATATATTGCTCATTGGTTTTGAAACCATTTCCCACAGGTTGAAGATGTCCAACTGCACCCTTAACATCACCGACACAGTCCTGAACCTACAAACAGTCACTTCAATTCCCACCTTCATCCTCGGGGTCCTGGGAAACATATACGTCCTGGTGATGTTCTGCCGGCGTCGCAGAGCAGACTGGACCTACATGAACATCTACATCACCAATATGTCCATCGCCGACTGCATTCTGTTGGTGTTCCTTCCCGTTAAGATCCATTACTACAACAGGCCATTGGAAGTCGAATTAACGGCACTGTGTAATTGTGTGTTGTCGGTTTATTACATCAACATGTACGTGAGTATCTTCACCGTCACCGCCATAAGTGTGGTGCGGTACGTGGCCATAAAGTATCCCTTGAAGGCCAGGCAAATTTTCTCTCGTACGAATGCTCTGGTGATTTGCAGTCTCATATGGTTCACCATTGGCTGCATCAGCCCGGTTTACTTCGTGACAGACTCTAGTAACGATAAAACCATGTGCTTCCAGAGGGTCAGAGAAGGCCTGTCGTTGCATTTCGTCCTGTTGTTGATCATCGTTGGGTTCCTCTTTGCCATTTATGATCATACTGTTCTGCTCCGTCAGGATCATTCACACTCTGCGGAAGCAGCTGAACATCGGATCCCGTTCGGAAAAGATCCAATGCATGTTCATCATCGCGGCCAATCTCATTGTGTTTGTCATATGCTTCTTCCCCGTCCACTTGGGCTACTTCGTTAAATACGTCGTGCAATACAACTACGAAAACCCAGAGAATAACTACAGCTGCAGCGATAAGCAGCTCGCGCACAACTTCCTGCACAGCACTCTTTCCATTTCTAGTATGAACTGCGGTTTGGACTGCTTTAGCTATTTTTTTGCCACCAAAACCTCATGGAATATGTGCCGCGCAAACAAAAATGAGAAAGAAAAAACGTGAAAATAATTATGACACGGTTTCCAATCAAAACAGCAAGACTTAACTCTTTCCCAGTTTTGACGTAATTTTCTGGCTTTCTGTGTTTTCGCTGTTATACGCTAGGGGGCGCTATTATGCATATTCTGAAAGAGTAAGCAAAAAGTGAAGAAGAAGAAGCAGAAACAAGTGATAGAGGCATTGCTTACACACATGTCAAATAATGCATTTATCAAAACTGCCTGGTGTTACTGATACATTGTCGAAACCATGAAGAGGAAATGACTTTGGAGCATTGGAGGTGTTGATGGACATCTTCTGCATCTGTGTTTTGATCATCGTTCTGAATCCCATCCAGGTGAAGAATTTTCTCAGCTTTTTGCTCAAAATTCAGCTTTTTTGTGAAAACTTACCCACATTCAAGTTTTGATAAAAAAGAATGCATGAAGCTAGAATAAAATGTTTGTTTGTTTGTTTGTTTGAAAGCATGTTCAGATATTCATGTTCAGATATTCATACATTGCATGTTCAGATATCATACATGTTAAGATATTCATACATTGCATGTTCAGATATTCATACTACAAAATATTGAACTTTTGTGAAAGTTATAAAAAATGCTTTCATTATAAAGTCCTTTTGTGAGAGTTGTATAATGGATTGCAATATTAAACCTGGCTTTTGCAAATAAAAAAAACTTGTATATTAATGCTGGACTGGCTAGTTAACTTAAATTATTTAAGCTGTACAATGAGTCTAAAGTGTTTATCTTTCAACTCATATTTAGAATCTCGAGATCAGTGTGTTAAAATAAATAATTCAAGATCAGCTTTACGAAACAAAGGTCAATTTTGGGTCCACTGTTATTTTCCTTATATGTCAGTGATTTACCAAATTGTTGTAAGGAATCTAAATGTCAGCTATATGCAGATGATACAGTCATTTATGTATCGGCACAGACTCCATGCTTAGCTGCAGATATATTAACAAATGAAATGACTGTCGTGTCACAGTGGCTGCAAAAAAAAAAAAAACGGTTTGACCTTGAATTGTTCAAAAATTGTTCAAAAATGATTGTTCTCAATGTGTTTTTCAATGAGGATGAAGGAAATGAATGGTTTTATAATTAAGATCAATCAAAAGGCAATAGAGGCAGTTAACAATTTTAAATATTTAGGTGTTATTTTAGATTCTCATACTTTGATGTGCATGTGAAGAGACTGTGTGGAAAAATCAGAACAAACCTGAATTGTTTTTATATGATTAGACCACATCTATCTCTAAAAGCAGTTACGTTATACATGCATGCAATTATCTTATTGTGTGACTGTCTGGAAGCAGGTTTCTCGACTGACTATCAAACCTGTTAGATCACGAACACTAAAACTTTTGGCATCATTGTAATATTTTACAAAAATATAGTTTTGAAAATTTTATAAATTTGTCTCTTATTAAAATGGTGTTTAAATGTGTACATAATCTTGCTCAAGGAATTACATGAGACTTAATATCAAAAAAAGAGTAGGAAGGGGATCACTACAAGAGGTGCAACTAATAAAAACTGCACAATACCAAAGAGAAAAACTACATTTGCACAATGCACATGTTCAGTTCAAGGAACACTGCTCTGAAACAGCCTGCAGCTGAACTGAAAATGCAAACAGAGTTGAACATTTTTCAAAGAAATTTAAAAAAGTGGTTCAAACAACAGCAGGTTTGTGAACACTGATGGTTATGCACAGTCTCAGCTTTTTTAAAATCTTTTTATTATTGTTATATATATATAATTTTTTTGCTGATTATTGATTATTGTTTTACTGTTGTTAAAAAAGCCTAACCACGGACTGGGGCTGCAAATTAGCTTTTGGCTAGAAGCCTGAATGTGGAGCATCGGCTGCTTGGAATTGTATCAATATTATACTGCATTGTCCCCGTTAAATAAACTAATAAAATAAATAAACTCTGATCTGTTTAACTCAAAGACCTTGAAATTAAACATTGCAAGGGTTCAGATAATGTGATCGCTGATGCGCTGTCCCGAGTGTGCACTTTAGTGACAATGTGTTTACAGTTGTGTACCTACAGTTGTGTTGTGGTTGTGTTTGCTCTTTAGTTGAAGTTGTTCAACAACTTTTGATTCTGTTTATGCCTTATATTATCTATGTTTGTTAACCTTTTACGTTCTTTTTGATTTAAGGGAATGTAGGGAGAGGGTGCCATTTTTGTTTGTACGTCTCTGTTTTTCTCCTGGTTATGCTTAGGTAGGGAGAGAGGGAAGTTGTATGTATTTTATTTGTGGATTATACACAGCAAAATCCACAGAGTTAAATCAACACTGCACGGAGTACATATGGTCCCTCTCTAAATAGTGTTAAAGTAACACTGAAGCAGAGTTAAAGTTAATGAAAAAATGAAGCGATTAATTAAGTGATGAATGAGCATTAGTGATGAACACCTGCTGTTAACAAGCAGAATCACTGAAGAAAAGATATCATCCTACTGAGATCTTGAGAGATATAATGTATTATATCTTCAGTTGATTTCATCAAAGACTGTGGCTGAAGTCAGTTATAGTTCTTGTGTTTCTCTTTTCTTCATTGACTCTGCTTGTTAACAGCAGGCGTTCATCACTAATGCTCAATCATCACTTAATTATCTCATTAACTTTAACTCTGCTTAAGTGTTATTTTAACACTATTTAGAGAGGGACCATATGTACTCTGATGATTTTGCTGCGCATTTGTCTAGGTAATTTATAAAATTCTTGGGTTAGTTAGGGTTAGAAGTCTTTGTTCCCTACACATTGTTAATACTTTGAGAATACTATTTTTGTTTATCAATATTTATCTAAATGATATAAATTTGAATTGGTGTTTGTGTTGACTCTGGGACGGGAGGTTGGATTGCCCTGGTTCTCTCTCCAAGGTTTTCTGTCTTTAGTTATTTTTTAATTTTATTTTGTTACTGGCTCCCCAGCCCTAGATGGGTAGTTATGTAACAATACAGTCGCTGGTTAACCTACTAATGCTACAATTTTTCCACAGCATCCAGCTAAAGCTGTTTTCTGGGAACTTTGAAGATAAACCTGTTCGATATGTCCCGCCCTGTCTTCCTGTTTCAGTTGAATTGACGTCAACACAATGAATAATGCTGCGCGTTCCAAGGTACTTTAGTGGTTCTTTTAAGATTCGCATCGGTGGCCAAATTCCAATTGGAAGTGAGCACAGGAAGGGCAGAACCCTGGAAGTCGCTTTGGTCAGTCACCATTTTAATCAAATTTTAGATTTTCCATGTAACCTACATACACGGTGTTATTTATCCTATAAGAATCAATTGTAGTATAAACAATAGTTTAAATACTATAATATCCAGATGTGTTTTGAAGATATGTTTTGGCTAGAACATGCTAGCCAAGTAACTGTGGCGAAAGAATCCAGGAAGAGAAAAGGGAGGAGAGCACCTGCAAATGAGAACATTGGTTAAATATATATACATGTGAATTGCGAGTGAGATGGTTAAATGTCGTGCAGCCATCTCTGCTTTGTTGGTTTGTCCAATAAAGTCTAATTTTGACTTCTGGAACTCTGCCTCCTGAGCTTCATTGGCAAGAATGAGAAGACTTTTCTACATGACATTAAACCCATATATGGGCCGTTTTGCAGAATTGGCGCAAACTGCTGTCCCATAACCAAAAACATGTAAAAAGCATTTAAGTATTCAATTTTTAGATGTTTACTAAGATCCTTCTATTATCCATTGAATCCCATAATAATATTTAAAATATCAGTAAGCACAATATATATAAAATCATTATTTATTGGGTACTTTCAAGTGGGAGGAGTCTGTTCCGTACATGTCAGCTTGTGAAAATGATATTGAAATAATTTTTGCAATTTTTTCTATTGTTCTTTTTAAAAATGCTTTTTAAAAAAAAAAAAAAAAAGAAAGAAAAAAAAAGTAAGTAAAAAGAAATTTTGTTTTATTTTTAAATCATGAAATTTATGTAAAAAAAAAAAAAAAAAAAAGTCCCACATTTTCAATATTGTTAAAATTGTAATTGTTATTGATTTACCTGTGAAACCTGTGAAGCAAAAAAATATATTTACAATCTTAATAGGTCAATGTAACCCTTCTTATTAAATTATTGTGTTTCGGTAGTGACAAATTGGGGAGAGGAAAAATATTCCAAAACTTTCTGAAAATACAATATGAGAATTAACTGTACAATTGGTTCAAAGTCAGAGTTGGAAACGTCTTGAAAAAAAATGTATTTTTACACAAATTTTGTTTGTATGCAAATTGAGAAAGTTTTGGAATATTTTTCCTCTCCCCAAATTTGTCACTACCGAAACACAATATAAATCATTTAATAAGAAGGGTCACATTGACCTATTAAGATTTGTTTACATCTACCTAAGTATATTTTTATTTTTTTTTTTTTTTTTTTAAAGGTTTCACAGGTAAATCAATAATTACAGCAATTTTAACAATATTTCAAGTGTAATTTATGAGATTTGTTGTATTTTAAATCCAATCTTTCTTTGTAAAAGGCGTAAAGTTTATCATAATTTACAATCATTAGTTTGAATATACACTGAACCAAACACTATCATAACATCTTAGTTGATCATTCAATATACTTTATTTTTGACCAAACATCCCATGTTTCAGTCGTGACTGCACATTTTCAGTAGTGACAGTAATGTGTTGGTAGTGACCACATCATGTTAACTCAAAACATTTAAAACATAATAAACTATTGATATGCATAACTGTATTAAAATTTTGTTTATTTCCCCCAAATAAATGAAATGTATTCCCTTTTGTCACTACCAAAACAATGATGACATGTTTTGGTCATGACTTTTTCAGTAGTGACAATAGATTTTGAGTCTAGCTCAAAGATGATAACTAAATTTTACTGGATAACACTCAAAAAACAATGATGTCACAACCGAAACTTCACCACATGTTTTGGTTGTGACTGTTCGGTAGTGACAATTTTAGACACTTTTGAGCCGCTCAAAGATGATAGTCAGCACATGGTTATCTAGCACAGCTCTGAACAGTTGTACACACATAAAAACTACATTTTATGGAGTAACACCAACAAAGTTTGCTTAATTGCAGAAAAAATGTGTTGGTAGTTACGTTCCTTAAAGTTCCACACAGATTTTCAGACTTTTGAACACATTTAACTCAAAATGATGATTTATCTACTGTGAAAGAGAGGCTATGAGAGGAGGAACACAGAATATTTCCTGATCAAAAATCTAGAAGTGTGGTTAAAATCAGACTCAGACAATGAACTAAAATAGATAGGCCTAATAGAAGGATCTTGGTAAACATCTAAAATTTGAATACTTAAATGATTTTTAAATGAGTTTTGTTGTTGTTGCGGGATAGCAGTTTGCACCAATTCTGGCCCATATATGCATATTTATTTTAGAGTTGAAAATGATCATTTACTTATAAAACTATAGTAGCATCTTTCAGTCGCTAGGGGAATTCAACGCCAGTGGATTCAGGTGAGCACTTTCGTTTTGAATAAGCGTCCCCCTTCCAAACGCGTTTGAATTCACCCCAGGTGCATCACTACCTGCACGTAAACAAGGTAAGACAGTTTATCTGACAAAAAAACGTATCAGAATCAAACTGGAACAGATACATTTCCAGTAAAACTTTCAATGGAAACGCTTCATTTTTACTGATTAAATGATAATAGACTATATTCGCCGCGCGTGAAATTCGCGGAAGTTGTGAATAATTTTAAACGAAAGAACTGACTCGATGAAAGGAATATAATTTCTCAATGCTAATCTAATTAATTGTTTAGACATGGTTGTAAACCACTCTCGTGTTTGAAGGTGCCACAGTGGAAACAGCGGGAAAGTTTATCAAATAAAAGCTAGAGAGTGCCGGCAAACTTTTCATCTAAATCAACAGACAAACAGACAGTATTTAGCCACACGTTCCCACAATATACGGTCAAACGAATCGTTTATTTGAACGAACCGAACAAACAGATCCCTAAAAGAAAAAAGAAACAGAATCACTAACTCTTCCCACAGAACCACCAAAGAAAGTGTGTGATTTCGCTCCGTCTCAATGTAACATATATGTGTAAAATGCATTGCATTAGGTCTACATAAAGTAGTACTGCATTTTGTTTTGAAGGGCATGATGTTTTAAGTGTTTTTCCATGAGGAACAGATCTCATTTTTTCTTTCTCTAGTAGAGCGTGTGAAGAGGTAAGTGTTTTTTGTGTTGGTTCGACTTTTGAACAATGTCCTATTCTTTCACAACGATTATGTTACTTTGGTATTGTAATAATAAGTGTATTACAATATGTTCATAAACTTTATATCACACATTTACATTATCTACAAATATTGAATTTTAGCTCTCACACATTCTATTTATAAACGCGTCTTTAACCAGACTGAACACAAAATGCATTCAGCTAAAATGAAATGATACTAAAACTGCCAGTAGGTGGCGGCGAATCGTCATTCAATCAAATGATTCGTATGAAGGTAAAATTATATCATAAAGAATCACATGCGCAGGGTAATATTTGTGGAAGTGTAAGAGTAAATTAAATTTGTATCTGCAAGAGAAGATGTGTAATGGTGTAAATCCCCATACGTCTGCAAGATGTCTGTTAAAGATCACTTCATCTGGAAAGCATCTGCTGTTTGCAAGCTTTTGATAGACGTCAGTTTACATACATTCTAAATCATAAACATCTTAAAGACATTTTCTAAACGTCTATTTGACATCTGACAGGGCATAAAGGAAATTTAGATATTTAAATATCCAAATATGAGGTACTAATATTTATGTGGGAATCTTAATGTTCCCAGCAACGAAGGAACACACAGCCATGTATGTTTATATGTAGGGCAATACAGGCATCTATTGGTTACACGATGGTATTGCAGATGATAAATGATGAATAATTTAGAGATAAATATTTAGTAAATATTTTAGTAATATTTTGTAAAATCCCCTTAAATTATGTCAGAACATATACACCAATCAGGCATAACATTATGACCACCTTCCTAATATTGTGTTGGCCCCCCTTCTGCAGCCAAAACAGCTCTGGCCCGTCGAGGCATGGACTAGACCCGCAGCAGAAATACAGCGGTTACCCCGGTAAACAAACAGTGCTGCACTTATAAAGGCATTATCTGGAGGTAGGACGAAAAGAAAATGGCATGCAGGGGAAACGTTTTACTAATTCTTTCCTCTTTTTAAGTAAATTGTATGATAATTTGCCCCCATATTTTAAGAAATTGTGGCCATATTGTAATAATTTGTTCCCTTATTTTAGTTAAATCAAAACGAGGGACCATGTTTCCTCTCAAGTGAAATGGGTGAAACATAGTAAAGGCTGCTACTGAGTCTAAGATGGACTAACCAACATGATAGTAAAATCCCCAGAGTTAAATCAACTCTGTTCAGAGTACATATGGTCCCTCTTCAAATTTGTGTTAAAATAACACTGAAGCAGAGTTAAAGTTAATGAAATAATTAAGCAATTAATAAGGCTGTGACTGAAGTCAGTTGTAGTTCTTGTGTTTCTCTTTTCTTCAGTGATTCTGCTTGTTAACAGCAGGTGTTCATCACTAATGCACAATCATCACTTAATTAATTGCTTAATTATCTCATTAATTTTAACTCTGCTTTAGTGTTATTTTAACACTATTTAGAGAGGGGCCATATGTACTCTGAGCAGAGTTGATTTAACTCTGGAGATTTTGCTGTGCACAATAGTACAGCTGTTTATCATAAAGAAGGAAACAAAAATGTCCTTATGAAAATCGTTTATTACCATAAACTGCATTGACTCAACACAATGCAAAGTGTAATTATGAAGTCTGTATTTTAATTTCCCACAGTTTTTAAGATGTCCAACTGCACCCTGAACATCACCGCTGGCATCCAGAACCTTCAGCTGGCCTCACTGATTCCCACCTTCATCCTCGGGGTCCCGGGAAACATATACGTCTTAGTGATGTTCTTCCGGCGTCCCAGAGCAGACTGGACCTACATGAACATCTACATCACCAATATGGCCATCGCCGACTGCATCGTTCTGGTGCTTCTTCTTCCCATTCGCATCGCGTCCTACTATGAAAACACCTGGAAACTGTCCAAACTCTGGGACCAGACGAACAAAGAGCTGTGTTACGTTCTTGTGTCGGTTTATTACGTCAACATGTATGTGAGTATCTTCACCATCACTGCCATAAGTGTGGTGCGGTACGTGGCCATCAAGTATCCCATGAAGGCCAGAATTATTTTGTCTCGTAGAAACGCTCTGGTGGTTTGCGCGCTCATTTGGTTGGTCACGTGCTCGTTTAGCGCGGCTTTCCATCACGTGGATGATCCGAAGAATAACACCACGATCAAGTGCTTTCAGAAGAATAAAGAAGAGGAACTGCCGCTGGCGTTCATTCTCGTGCTGAACATCGTCGGGTTCCTCGTGCCGTTTCTCATCATGTTGTTTTGCTCCGTCAGAATCATTTACACGTTGAGGAAACAGTTGGAAATCGGGTCCCGTAGCGAGAAAATGATCCAGTGCATGTTCATCATCGCGGCTAACCTGATTGTGTTTGTCGTATGTTTCTTCCCCGTTCACTTCGGGTTTTTCTTGAAGTACATCGCGCAGGCTTATGAGTACAGTTGTGACGCGCAGTCTCTTTCGCGCATAATTTTGTTCACTTCGCCATGTGCGTCTCCAGTATGAACTGCGCTTTGGACTGCTTCAGTTATTACTTCGCCACCAGAACTTCTTGGATATTGTGCTGCACGAAAAAAACTGAAAGAAATGAAGAATATGAATGTGAATATAACAAGGTGACTTAGCATTATCAAAATATATTTGAATTAGTGCTGTCAATTGATTTAAAAATAGGTAATTAATCGCACATTTTGATGTAATAAAATCGCGATTAATTGCACCTATATTGACGTTTTTAATTAATTGACGTATTATATTGTAATACTTTCACATTGAATCTCAAAAATAATGTGGAAACAATATAAAGAGTAATAAAGAAAATATTTTTAATGTGTTAAACTGAAAAAAAAAAATCACTGTTGACTTTGACAGCCCTAATCTGAATTATAATAAACTGTGTGTGTATATATATGTATATTACAGTTTGTCACCTTTATAAGTGGTCTCATGAAGCAGAAAAAAATTAACACGTTTTATTTCATAATAATATTGTGTATTTTTCATATTTAGTATTAAACAATATTTAGTTTATGTGAAATATAAATATAAAAGGAATTGATACAATATATATATATAATATATATATATATATATACATATAATAAAATACATACAAAATATTAATATAAATTATAACTCCGTAATCATTTAATTTGGACTACATATGCTGTAAAGATATATATATATATTTATATATTTCGGTTTCTGCCTACTGTAATTGGTTTAATCAAACATTGATTTCATCCAAATTGAAAACATGTTTGTTAAATTTTAAAAAAAAAATCATAATGCTGACTTAGTTTATAAACATAAAAACATAAACATGACAGGATGCACTCTCAAAAAGGATGTGTTAATTAATAACACATTTTTTGTGTTATGGCTATTTTACACATTTTTGTGTCAATTTAAGTTGATCATGTGTAGAGAGAGAGAGAGAAAGAGAGAAACAACACTGTGTCCAACACAACATGTGTTAAACTATCATCCAGTCACATTGCTGCTACGTCACGCTGCAAGCCGTTAAGCAAGTTTGTGCCTCTTTCTTCATCGGTGGACTTGTGTTCATTTTGACACATTCATTGTGTTATGATTTTAACACATTAAATGTGTCAGGAAGGTGATCTGTTAACAAGCAGAATCAAAGGAGAAATTCACAATTTTACCATCATTAAAAAAAGTTACCATCATGGAGATGAGTGTTTGCTTTAGTTGGGCTCTTGACCCTTGACTTTTTAATATTAGATTTTGTTTGGGCTGTTGTAACTGAGTCGTAACAGCCAGACAAGCAAAGAGAAAAGATGATCAGGTGGTGTTTGTTATGTTTTCACATAATTATTATTTGTCTTGAACTCATTTAGAGCCCAATCTCTGAGCTAGATTTACATTATTGATTATAGCAGAAGATCAGCTTTTTCTACATAATTCAAAGGTATTTCTTAAAAAGTTGTTCTGATCCAAAAAAAAAAAAAAAATCTTGCTTTTAGGCACACACAGACATCAAGAATCAGCCTGTGAATCTCAACAGCGGTGACAGCAACATATTCTGATTTTAGAAACATTAGAAAAGAAGCTACTAAAAAGTCACATAAAACAGAGAAAGAAAAAAAAATAGTGAGAATAAAGGAAATTACTAAGACAATTAAGCTCATAATTTATTCATGCAGCAATGCATGATGGGAGGCATGGATGAATTTTGATTGGTGACTCCCAGAATGCACTGCAACATGCTTTATTATTCTCACCACTGTTGAGATTCACAGGATGATTCTTGATGTCTGTGTCTCTAAATGAAAGAACAACTTTTAAGAAATCCTTCAGATTATATTGATAAAGCTGATCTTGTGCTGCAGAATCACAGTGCTGCTGTAATCAATAATGTAAATCTAACTCAGAGATTGGGCTCTAAATGAGTTCAGTGATTCAGATCAAATAATGATTATGTGAAAACATAACCAACACCTGATCATCTTTTCTGTTTGCTTGACTAGCTGTTACAACAGCCCAAACAAAATCTAATATTAAAAAGTCAAGGGTCAAGAGCCCAACTAAAGCAAACACTCATCTCCACGATGGTGGCTTAAAATTGTGATTTTCTCCTTTGATTCTGCTTGTTAACAGCAGATCACCTTCCTGACACATTTACTGTGTTAAAACATGTTACTGTGTTACTGTGTCATCACTCAGTGAATGTGTCAGAATTAACACAACAAGCGTCGTCCCTAAACTCACACACTGATGTGTAAGAATTTAACACATTTTGAGTTTTAACACATCCTTTCTAAGAGTGTGTATTGCATTCATTTTAAACTGGTCAAAAATAGCACATCTATGACACAAATTGTGTGATTTATGACACATTAGTGTGTTAAATATTTTAACACATTGCCTGTGTTAAGAAGAATAACACACTGGTTGAGTTAAAAAAAGTAACACAAATGCGTTGTCCTTAACTAGACACACGGATGTGTTAAGAATAACACAGGTTGTGTTGTTTTTAACACAACCTGTGTTATATCTTAACACACCCATGTGTTAAGTCATCCACCAATGAAGAAAGAGGCACAAACTTGCTTAACGGCTTGCGGCATGACGTAGCAGCAATGTGATTGTGTCCAACACAACATGTGTTAACTATCATCCAGTGTTGTTTCTCTCTCTCTCTCACACACATTAGTGTGTTAAATATTTTATGCCTGTATTAAGAAAAAATAACACACTGGTTGAGTTAAAATTAACACAAATGTGTTGTCCTTAACTAGACACACAGATGTGTTAAAATATAACACAGGTTGTGTGTTTTTAACACATCTGTTTTAAGAGTGTGTAAGCGTCAGTGTAATGTTGACAATGGTATTAATGAATATAAATATTCAACCCACAACTGTATAATTTTGACAAAATGCCATTTTTTATATAACATTTAAATATGGAGTAAATAATAAAGATTATGTAGTGTAAACACTGTATATCCCCACTGTATATCTTTTTTCCATATAAACCTCATCAAAAAGACAAACTTATATTGTAATACAGGGTGTTTTTGTGTGCACTTTGTGTGCACTTTTGTTTACTGATGTGTTCCTGTACTTATTAATCAGTGTCTGTGTGCTAAATATATATTCATCATATGGTGTTTTGCGTCTGTACGCCATCTGTTGGACAGACAAACCTCTGTTTTTAACCTGTGAATGACTAAATGTTGCTCCATCAGTTCTGTTGGAAAAATAAAACGTCCACCAAGAAAGAGTCCAAAAGCAGTTTATTTATTTATTTATTTATTATATTTATAATCATGAATTAATCAGCTAAATAGAGCCAGACAGTAACATGCATTAACAAATAAATGGGAAGTTAGTTTAACTGGCTGTATTTTCACTTCACTTCAATACAGAGCAGCTTCACATCAATGCAGCTGTCATTTTATTACTGAAGCAGTTTTGAAGAGTTTCATATTTGTGGACTGAAACCGCTGAAGATGTTTCACCCTGTTTTGCTCTGCTTGTGTTTGTGGCGTCTGGTTGGTGAGTTTAAATGTGTTTTAATTACTTCAGTTGTTTCTGTTCTGGTACCATGTGATAAATCACTGGTTAATTTAGTCAGAGAAGATCAACATTCACTGTTACAAGTGTCAGGCCAGTACTGATAGAGGCGCATTATTGGTTTGTTTGAGATCAGTCATTCTGAATTTTGATTTTTAAATATATTTAGGATAAAAATTCTCAGACACACACAGACATCAAGAATCAGCATATGAATCTCAACAATGGTGACATGCTTCATGACACAATGCATGCTGGGAGACACCATAGTGTAAAACTTATGGCTCTCATCATGCATTACTCCATTGTTGAGATTCATATGCTGATTCTTGATATCTGTGTGTATTCAGATGGTGTCCATTTAAAAAGTTATTTCTCAAGTTATGATCACCAGTGATGAATATCAAGTTGTGCAGTGACAGAGCTACTGTAATCAATTATGCAGATCTTAAAACACAACTTATAAAACCAGAAACTAGACTCTGAATAAGATCAGTAAATGAGACTATTACATGATGACTACATCCTTATCATCAAGCCAACATCATCTGATCACATTTTCTTTTATTGTTCTTGCCATAACAAAGACAGTGAAAACAACCAAAGAAAAGGTAATGTTAAAAAGTCAAGAGTCAAACTGCCTAACTAAAGCAAGCACTAACCACTGTAATGGTGACTTCAGCCAGAACTTATTTTCAATATCATCAACATCTAAACCTCTGTTAATTCTCAATAAGATCTTCTGTAGACGTGTGACAGAGATAAAATCAGTCTGGTTAGTAATAAGTGAAGCTGGTAATGCTGTTTGTGGAGTTGTTTAATCAGATCTTCAGAGATTTCATGTCTTTTATCTTCAGTTGATTTCATCTAAGGCTGTGGCTGAAGAAAGCTCTAATTCTTTTATTTCGTTTTTCCTGTTCTTGTTGTTCCTCTGTCCTTCAGTGATTCTGCTTGTTAACAGCAGATTAATGACTAATCATCACTTAATTAATCACTTAATTATCTACTTAACTTCAACACTGATTCAGTGTTACCTTTTCACACTCTTAGTGTGGACTCATATGAACCCCATCAGTGTTATGCAGCACATTTGAGTTTCCGGAAGAGGTTTGTTCTTGTGCGTCATTCAGGTTTGGTTGAGCTTCTGCTTATGTGCGCTATGATAAATCATACAGTTTAGAGGTTACACATGGCTGTCATTAAAATGTTACCTGTAATAAACAGGTTTCAGCTATAAAATTGTTTAACAAACATAAAAACATCACAAAATACTACTACAGCTAAAATACTTCCTTGTTAACACCAATTCCTGAAGGTAACTATTGATGTGGTACATGCGGCCAAAGTAGCTATACTTACCTCGTTTAAACATCTGCACACTGGGAAACCTATCCCTATTAAAGGAATAATAAGCTGTAAAACTACAGCAGTCATTTATCTTATAACATGCCCATGTGGGAAATCATATGTCGGTAAAACAACTCGCGAGCTGAAAACGCGCATTGCTGAGCATCGCAGCACAATTCGATGTAGAAACATGAACTATCCATTGGTTGCACATTTTGTTGAGTCTAACCATCCCATTGCCTCTCTACGTTATGTAGGTAACGAGAGAGTTCCTTTACCGAGGAGAGGTGGGGATCTTGATCGTATTTTACTCAAACATGAAGCTTACTGGATACATAATTTAAGAACTCTTGCTCCTTACGGTCTGAATGTCGACTTTGATCTAAGCTGTTTTCTATAAATGTTTTTTTACTTTTTGATGTTGGTGAAGATTCTGTTGACAAATGTTGGATGATGTTGTTGTGTATTTATTCTTGTCATGTTCTATTTTGACAGTTTTTTTTAGAATGATTAATTGAGTGATTGTATATTTAATTGGGATTAATTGTATGCACCTGTTAATGATTGTCTATTTATGCTCTCTTTACTTCAAGCGAAATTATACCTTGACAAAGGCTTTGTGCCGAAACATTGGTGAATAAAACTTTGTGAGTGTGCAGTCATATCTTTCATAAGACTATTACTTTTACCTCATTCAGAAGAAACAGGGCAGACCATCGTTCCAGCACCTCAGACACCATTGGCACCACTTCCCCAATCTCTTGAAAATGTCAGGCTCATTTTCTGACTGATGAGGATCTCATTTTTAGTCCTCTTCTTTAGTTCCTCTACCAACATGAGTCTTTCCTCCTCCAGTGTATCATCAGACTGGCCTGTACACTCTTAGAAAGGATGTGTTAAAACTGACTCATACTGTGTTAAATTCTTACACATAAATGGGTGAGTTTAGGGACAACACTCGTTGTGTTCATTCTCACACATTCATTGAGTCAATGATTTTAACACAGTGAATGTGTCAGGAAGGATAACCAGAGGTGTAGTCAAGACCAGACCCTCCAAGACCGAGACCAAGAGGGAAGTTAATGAGATAATTAAGTCATTAATCAAGCAGTAGTGATGAACACCTGCTGTTAACAAGCAGAATCATTGAAGGAAAGAGAAACACAACAACAAAATAAAACACCTGTGCTACTTCTGAACATGAAGATTTTTGCAATGGTCTCTTTATCAAGTCCAGTCAAAAAACATCACTGTTTGTGTTTTGGGACAACACTTGTGTTAATTTTGACACATTCACTGTGTCAAACACAGACATTCAGAATGTGTCAAAAAGCATTTGTTAAAAACTGACTCAAATTGGCTAAATTCTTACACATCAGTGTGTGAGTTTAGGGACAACACTCGTTGTGTTAATTTTGACACATTCATTGTGTAATGATTTTAACACATTAAATGTGTCAGAAAGGTGATCTGTTATGAAGCAGAATCACCAAAGGAGAAAATCACAATTTTACCATTAGTCACCATAATGGAGATCAGTGTTTGCTTTAATTGGGCTCTTGACCCTTGACTTTTTAATATTAGATTTTACTTGAGCTGTTGTAGCTGAGTTATAACAGCCAGACAAGCAAAGAGAAAAGATGATCAGGTGTTGGTTATGTTTTCACATAATCATTATTTGACCTGAATCACTGAACTCTGAGTTAGATTTACATTATTGATTACAGCAGCACTGTGATTCTACAGCACAAGATCAGCTTTATCAATATAATCCAAAATATTTAAAATTGTTCTGATGATCACACACATGGTGTGAGTGGAGAGAATAATAAAGCATGTTGCAGTGCATTCTGGGTGTCACCAATCAAAATTCATCCATGGCTCCCATCATGCATTGCTGCATGAATAAATTATGAGCTTAATTGTCTTAGTAATTTCCTTTATTCTCACTATTTTATTTTGTTCTGTTTTTATGTGACTTTTTAGTAGCTTGTTTTCTAATATTCAGAGTTGATCTGTTGATCAGAATATGTTGATTGTCACCATTGTTGAGATTCACAGGCTGATTCTTGATGTCTGTGTGTGTCTGAATAAAAACTTACTGTCCAATTTTTTAGTTCTTCAAATGATCAGATTGTCATGACGCTGCTGGAGCAAATGCTGCAGAAACACAAGATCAGTAGAAAGTCTAAATGCAGTAATAACACTAAACTAAACCCAAACAATCAGTGATGAAGTTTCAGATGTGATCAATGAAACAAACCACTTTGTGATGCTCATATTGTTAATAAGTACAAGCATCAGATTTCTGACTTTATTTAACACAAATGTCTTTTTAAACAGTGTTAAAACAGCCAAAAAAAAAGTTCATTAGAAAATTCAAGGATCAGGAGCTCAACTAAAGAAAACACTATTTACTGTAAAAAGCCTGTATACGTTCTAACAGTGTGATTAAAAGTATTTCAGTGAAGCTTCATCAAACCAACATCAAGTGATTTTAAAGCTTTAATCTTTTTTCTCAGGTGTGTTTGGTGTTAAAGAATTGAAGGTATTGATTGAGGGAGATTCAGTCACACTAAACTCTGATCTTACTGAAATCAAGGATGATGATGTGATTCAGTGGAGGTTTGGAAAAGAAGACACTTTAATAGCTGAAATCTATAAACGGGCCGACAGATTCACTGTATATGATGATGTTCTTGATGGGAGATTCAGAGACAGACTGAAACTGGACGATCAAACTGGATCTCTGACCATCACAAACACCAGAACTGAAGATGATGGACATTATAAACTACAGATCAACAATGTGAGGAAGTATTTTACTCTCATTGTCACTGGTGAGTTAAATATCAGTTTCACCTGTTTTATATTTTAATCAGCTCAAAGATACAATTATTAATCCAATCTCCATTTTGCTTCAGTTGTTTAATGATGATGTTCATTTCAAATGTAAATTTCAAACCATTTACTTTTGTAATATTAGCCATTAGCCATTATAATATTAGCCATTATGCTCTATTTTTGTCTGTTGTAGTTCCACTGTTGGACACTGGGTGGAGCGTGGGTTTAATTGGTATAGGGAGCTAGAGAGTAAGAGACGTTAGGTGTTTTTTATGCAACAATAACAAATACAAAAACAAGACAGTAATGAACAATAATAGACAATAATGAGGGTTACAAAACAAAACCAGGAAGAAGAGATGGAAAGTCCAGGGGTCAGAAGAAAAGTCCTGCCATATTTGTATTCCATTCACTCCACTGAAGCATTGTTAAAGTTAATGAGAAGTTAATTGAGTGATGATTGTCCATTATTGAAGACACCTGATGATAACAAGTTTCTAAGTCGCCATCACGGAGATCAGTGTTTGCTTTAGTTGAGCTCTTGACCCTTGACTTTTTAATAGTACATTTTGCTTGGCTTATGTAACTGAGTTATCTCAACAATCTCAACAATAGTGAGAAATAACGTGTTGCAGTACACTTGGGCTTCATTAACTACACTGTTAGATCTTGCTGTAAAAAATGGCCAAATTCTGACAGTAACAAACCATTTTCCATTAAAACAGTAATATACTGTAGAAAACAATGCATTCTGGGTAATATTTGTCATTTTTGAGAAAATAGCCTACAGGAATATACTTTGAGTTAACATCGCTCAAAGTCGACACTCAGAGGCTGTGTTCAAATCACACCCTATACCCTCATTCACTATTCCCTACATTAGTTCACTAATATAGTCCACTTGACAGAGTGAATGAAAGAACTGAGTGAATTCAGACACTGATGAACACCTGATTAGCAGAATCACTGAAGGACAGAGAAACAAGACCAGAAAAAAGAGAAGAGATGAACAGAAACACAAGAACTACAACTGACTTCAGCCACACTGAGTGTGAAACCAGTTCACAAACCAGTTTGACATTATTTCTTTCATACATGTACAGAAGTTCTTGTTGAGAATTAACAGATTTGGATATTGATGTTTTAATGAAAATAAAAATGTATTGAAGTTTGCAGTCACCTTTATGGTGATCAGTGTCTGCTTTAGTTGGGCTCTTGACTCTTTAACATTATCTTTCTCTGGCTGCTGTAACTGAGTGTTTATAAAACACATTTGTTATGGCAGGGAAAAGCCAACATGAAGTTGATCAGGTGTTTTGGCTGTTGTGATGATGCTGTTATCATCTTGGACTCATTTAATTCACTGATTTCTTTCTTTGTTTAGTCTTTGATTTAATGGGTATTTTATCTTTATTGATTGTACTATATCTGTGATTCAACAGCGTAACAACCAACAACATCTCAGTAATCAGTGATTTAGGAGAATATATAAGTCTTATAATGCATAAAATATTTTGAGCTCCTGCATAACTTGCACAGCAGAGACATCAACAATCAGAATATGAATCTCAACAATGGTGACATCCAAAAGATTAATGCTGCAATGCATGCTGGGTGCCAGCATTGTACAAAACTCCCAGCATGAATATATTATGCAGCTGAATGGTCCTTTTTTATTGCCACTATTGTTGAGATTGATGTGCTGATTTTTGATATCTGTGTCTAAATAATACCACAGCTTTTTTGTGTATGGTGTTTAAAAATAAACTCTTTTTAGCTGATTGATGTTGGAAATCTTGCTGTAGCTTCACAGTGGTGATAATGTAACATTTTAGTCTGTTAATAATAGAACAACGGATAAAACACAGTATGTATTCAGTGAATCAAGAGACTATGTGATGATTATATCTTCACCAATACATAACTATCAGCACTCACTGATTTTTTTCTCCAGGTTTGTTTCTACCATAACAAATGTGACTGGCAAAAAGAATTTAAGCAGCCAGAAAAAAAAACTGATGAATAAAAAGTCAAGGGTCAAGAGTTCAACTAAAGCAAACACTGATCTCCTCAATGGTGACATCAAACCAAACATTTTCAACAAAACATCAACATCTAATCTTCTGTTAATTCTCAATAAGATCTTTTGTAAAAATAAAGTTAACTGGTCAGTAATAAGTGTAATAATGTGTAATTGCTGGAAGACAGTTTTTCCGTTCTTGTCCCTCTTTTCTGTGGTTCTGCTTGTTAACAGCAGGTGTTCATCATTAATGCTCAATCATCACAGTGAAATTTTTTTTTTTTTTTAAGATGTTTTATTGAACTCTATTGAAATAAGTTCATATTAATAATATGCTCACATTATTAGCAGATAATAAATATTATCTGGTAGATTTAAACGTCAGTCAGACAATTTGAGGCAGTTGGTTTCTGCAAATGAAATGAGGTAACACAAGTTTTAATTTAGTGTGTGGTGCCATTACAGTTAGATTACAGTAAATAACTGTACAATCAACAGTAAATTACAGTAAATTACTAGTTTGTCTTTGGTGAAACTAATAGGAAAAGAATGACTTAACACAGAACAAACAAAAACAACACAATAATCGGAGAGCTTCACACCGAGGTGGCTGTGCACACAGAACAATCTTAGTGCTAACGGTTTTAATCTGTGTTGAACCCTGTTTCTATTTGTTTCTGTGTGTTTGGTGATATACAGATAAAATATCAGTGATGAAGGGAGATTCAGTCACTCTAAAATCTGATCTTACTGAAATGAAGGATGATGATCAGGTTCGGTGGAAGTTTGGAAGAACTGTAATAGCTGAAATCAATGTAACGGCCAACAGATTCACTGTATATGATGATGTTCTTGATGGGAGATTCAGAGACAGACTGAAACTGGACAAACAAACTGGATCTCTGACCATCACAAACACCAGAACTGAACATGCTGGACATTATAAACTACAGATCAACAATGTGAGGAAGTATTTTACTCTCGTTGTCACTGGTGAGTTAAATATCAGTTTCACCTGTTTTATATTTTAATCAGTCAAAGATACAATTATTAATCCAAACTCCATTTGCTTCTGTTGTTTATTGATAATGTTCATTTCAAATTTAAATTTCAAATATTTACTTTTGTAAATAACTATTAATCTGCGTTAATTTTCTTTTTGTTCTCCATGTGTGTGTTTGATGATACAGTTGAAATATCAGTGAAGGAGGGAGATTCAGTCACTCTAAACTCTGATCTTACTGAAATGAAGGATGATGATTCAGTGGATGTATGGATTTGAAGACACTTTAATAGCTGAAATCAATAACGGCCGACAGATTCACTGTAATGATGATGTTCTTGATGGGAGATTCAGAGACAGACTGAAGCTGGACAATCAAACTGGATCTCTGACCATCACAAACACCACATTGAATGCTGGAGTTTATGAACTACAGATCAACAGTGTGAGGATTGTTTCTTTGTCACTGTCTCTGGTGAGTTAAAGGGTTACACTGTAAAAATCTTTTGCTCTGACTCAGTTTAGTTGTATTTACGTAGAATATTATGTAGAATATTAAAGGATTAGTCCCTTTTAAATAAACTTTTCCTGATAATTTACTCACCCATGTCATCCAAGATGTTCATGTCTTTCTTTCATCAGTCGAAAAGAAATGAAGGTTTTTGATGAAAACATCCAGGATTTTTCTCCTATAGTGGACTTCAATGGCCTCCAAACGGTTGAAGGTCAAAATTACAGTTTCAGTGCAGCTTCAAAGGCTTTAAACGATTCCAGATGAGGAATAAGGTCTTATCTAGAGAAACCATCGTCATTTAAAAAAAAAAAAAAACAACTGTATTTCCCTATTCTACTTACAGAAAAAAATGGAACTGGCGCCGCGTTTGTTCCGTAAGTAAATGGAGACATAGGACATTCAGCGTAAGCGTTTTGAAGAATGTGGAAAGCGGAAGTACGTTCAAGGCAATATTTTGTGTTTATAAAGTATACAGTTGTATTTTTTTCTAAAATGACCGATCATTTCTCTAGATAAGACTCTTATTCCTCGTCTGGTATCGTTTAAAGCTCTTTGAAGCTGCACTGAAACTGTCATTCTGACCTTCAACCGTTTGGAGGCTATACTATAAGTAGAATAATCCTGGAATGTTTTCATCAAAACCTTCATTTTTGACTGAAGAAAGAAAGACATGAACATCTTGGATGACATGGGGGTGAGTAATCAGGAAAATTTTATTTGAAAGTGAACTAATCCTTTAAGTATGTTCAACTTTGCAAATTTAATGTTGTTTGAACAAGTTTAGTTGGATTAACTTTATGAATGTAAGGTAAACTTACTTTTTTAAGTTTTCAGTACAAACGTTCCCTGTAAAATGATTTTTGTTCACTCAACTTAACTTTTTGAGGAACTAATTTCCACTTACTTATTTAAGTTTTAATTACTTAGAATATTAAGTATTTTTAACTTGACAAATTTGGTTATTTAAACTAGTTTTCAATACCAAAGTTCATGTTCATGTAACCTAATGTGGCTTCTTTTATTAATTCAACCAAATAAATAATTATCAATTGTCAATCGTAAAGAATGCTTTTATTTCAAATCAGATCTTTTAATCAGATCTTGATAGATTTAATGTCTTTTACCTTCAGTTGATTTCAATTAAATGGTTTTGGCTGAAGTCACTTGTAGTTCTTAGTAGTGTTTCTCTTTTCTTCAGTGATTCTGCTTGTTTAACAGCAGGTGTTTAATGTACAATCACCCCTTAATTAATGCTAATTATTCATTCAGCTCTCTTCAGTGTTATTTGAACACATTCGAGAGGGACCATATGTACTCTGAGAGTGATTTAACTCTGGGGATTTTAACTGTGTACCAGCTTTTTTCACTTATTACAGACCATTTGACTTTATTTCTTCATAATTGTTTCTGAGATAACAGAAGTTTAGCTCTGATTAATGTTAATAGTAGAAGCATCTGATTTCTGACTTTATTTAACACAAATGTCTTTTTTAAACACAGTGTTAAAACAGTCCCAAAAAACGTTAATTAGAAAATTCAAGGATCAGGAGCTCAACTAAAGAAAACACTATTCCTCAAAATAGTGACTTTAAAAATATATTATTTTCAATTATAAATAAATAAATAAGTGAAGCTGGTACAGCTGTTTTTGGAGTTGTTTAATCAGATCTTGAGAGATTTAATTTAATTGTTTGCAGCTGATGTTTCAGTGGCTGAAATCAGATCAATTATTATTTGCAATTAAATTTGAATGAAACTCAACAATCTCAACAAAACATGGCTGAAACATTTGAAATAAAATAATTATTTACAATTGACAAGAACAATTTCATTTTTGTTTGTTTGTTTGTTTGTTTAACTAAGAAATAAGTCAAGTTAGGTTAAATGAACATGAGCTGTGGTATTGAAAAGTTAAGTTCACTTTACTTTTGTAAAGTTATTCCAACTAAACTTTATAAGTTCAAATAACTACATTTGTCAAGTTGAAAATACTTAAAACTCTAAGCATATACAACTTAACTGAGTCAATGTAAAAAGATAACTCAAAAAGATAAGTTAGAAATTTCCTGTTTTTTGTTTTTGTTTTGTTTTGTTTTTTGTACAGTGTATAGATGTACTGTAACGATACCATGGTATCTTTACAGTGACATACTGCAGATTACAGTAAATAACTGTACAATCAACAGTAAATAATTTACTGTAAAAAGCCTGTATCTAACAGTGTGATTAAAAGTATTTCAGTGTAGCTTCATCAAACCAACATCAAGTGATTTTAAAGCTTTAATCTTTTTTCTTCAGGTGTGTTTGGTGTTAAAGAATTGAAGGTATTGATTGAGGGAGATTCAGTCACACTAAACTCTGATCTTACTGAAATCAAGGATGATGATGTGATTCAGTGGTGGTTTGGAAAAGAAGACACTTTAATAGCTGAAATCTATAAACGGGCCGACAGATTCACTGTATATGATGATGATCTTGATGGGAGATTCAGAGACAGACTGAAGCTGGACAAACAAACTGGATCTCTGACCATCACAAACACCACAACTGAACATGCTGGACTTTATGAACTACAGACCAACAATGTGAAGATTGTTTTCTTTGTCACTGTCTCTGGTGAGTTAAATGGTTACACTGTAAAAATAAATAAATAAATAAATAATTCACTCAACCTTTTGAGTTATCTTTTTGCATTGACTCAGTTTAGTTGTATTTACATAGAATATTATGTAGAATATTAAGTTGTTCAACTTGCCAAATTTAATGTTGTTTGAAAAAGTTTAGTTGGATTAACTTTATGAATGTAAGGTAAACTTACTTTTTTAATTTTTCAGTACAAACGTTCCCTGTAAAATAATTTTTGTTCACTCAACTTAACTTTTTGAAGAACTAATTTCCACTTACTTATTTAAGTTTTAATTACTTAGAATATTTATTTTTAACTTGACAAATTTGGTTATTTAAACTAGTTTTCAATACCAAAGTTCATGTTCATGTAACCTAATGTGGCTTCTTTTATTAATTCAACCAAATAAATAATTATTTTTATTTAAATTGTTCTTTCATGTCAATTGTAAAGAATGCTTTTATTTCAAATGTTTCAGCAATGTTTCAGTTTAATGAACCACTTTATTCCCATTTGAATGAATTTCTACTGCAAGTAATAACTGATCTGATTTTATCCACTGAAACATCAACTGCAAATCAAATCAAAGACATTTCTCAAGATCCGAGCAGCGGATTAAACAACTCCAAAAACAGCTTTTTTCACTTATTACAGACCAGTTTGACTTCATTTCTTTCTTAAGTTGTTTCTGAGAATTAACAGAGGTTTCGCTCTAATTAATGTTGATTTGTTTTTTTGTTTAATCTTTAAAAACAGTTGAAAGTACTTAAAATTCGAAGTAAATACAACTTAACTGAGTCAATGTAAAAAGATAACTCAAAAGGGGTTTTTAAATGTTCTACTTTTGATCATTTTGGTTCCTCTGGATGTTCCTCCTCGTCTGCTTGAATATCTTCATTCATCCTCATTTCTCTTTATTCTCTCATGTTTTTCAGCTCGTCTGCCTGTTCCTGTCATCAGCAGTAACTCTTCTCAATGTTCTTCATCATCATCATCATCATGTTCATTGGTGTGTTCAGCTGTGAATGTGAGTCATGTGACTCTCTCCTGGTACAAAGGAAACAGTTTATTGTCCAGCATCAGTGTGTCTGATCTCAGCATCAGTCTCTCTCTACCTCTGGAGGTGGAATATCAGGATAAAAACACCTACAGCTGTGTGCTGAACAATCCCATCAGCAACCAGACTCAACATCTGGACATCACTCAACTCTGTCACACATGTTCAGGTACGGCAGTGCTGATATTAGTTGATGTCAGCGCTGATATTAGTGTTTATTGACTGATCTGATCTCAGTTTGATGTTTTTATTCCTCAGTCCACTGTTGTGGTCCTACTGAAGCTGTGATCCGATTGGTCCTCTCTGCTCTGGTGGGCGTGGCTACTGTCATTCTTGTGGTTTATGACATCAGATCCAGAAGAGCTGAATGAGATCAAGCACATATTCACACATCAGGTACATGATTGATGATGTCATTTCTCACAAATTGATATTTGCTTTATAAATATTTGTGAGATTTATTAATTTATGCTTTTATATGTTCATCTTTTCCAGGAAGTATTGAAATCTAAAGCAGAACTTCTTCAAGTGTTTTTGTCATTATAAATACTGATGATTATTTGAGCTTCTCTCTCTTTCAGTGTCAGATTTTTTAAATCTGATTTGTAAGGCTTTATTTATATTTCTCTCTGATACAAAAAATAATAATAAAGAGTAACACCCCAGATAGCAAGCAATGATTGAAATAATGTTAAATCAATGTTAATGTGACAATGTTAACTGCATTGAATCAATATCACTTTTGCAGCCGCAATTAATGTTGAAAAAAATGTTGAAATTTCAACCAAAAATCAATGGTAATGGCATTGAATCAATGTTTGCACTCTCAAAAATGAAACACAACTACAACTGACTTAAAGCCACACAGCCTGAAATCAACTGAAGATAAAAGAAGACAATAAATCTCTCAAGATCTCAGCAGAAGCTCTTTTTGAGAATAAACAGAGGTTTAGATGTTGATGTTTTATTGAAAATGTTTGGTCACCATTAATGTGATCAGTGTTTCCTTTAGTTGGGCAGTTTGACAGCCGCTGCCGAGGCTCCCGGAGCCCGCGGGGACGCGACTCCACCTGTCAGTCACCATGAAACACTCGCAATTTCCCTGTTATAATAATTTTTATTATATTTGAAGAGTTTGGTTCCAAAATGCAATAACTCCATTTTGATTAATTTGAGTAAAAAGGTGTTTTCTTTACCAAGAAAGCGGCAAGATGAAAACCACTATTTTCTGTTTCAAACTTTCACATAGCATCTTTTAGTTATAAATCATTAAAAATTGAAATCTACATTTTGATTTTAAAAAGTTTATTATAAAAACAGATTTTCCCCCAAAATGCAATAAATCCATGACACGTTTTTTTTCAAAATGCAATTAATCCATCAATATTATTATTATATAAAGTTATTTTTCAAATTGAAAATACACAACAAAGTAAGTTGATTCACATATATGACAGCCTCTGAATGAAACAGAATCACTAACTCTTCCCACAGAACCACCAAAGAAAGTGTGTGATTTCGCTCCGTCTCAATGTATTAACATATCTGTGTAAAATGCATTGCATTAGGTCTACATAAAGTACTGCATTTTGTTTTGAAGGGCATGATGTTTTAAGTGTTTTTCCATGAGGAACAGATCTCAATTTTTCTCTCTCTCTAGTAGAGTGTTCAAAAGTCGAAAACAAAATTACCTTTTCACATGATGTATTTTTTCCAACGTTAATATTATTTTGCTATTGTAATAATAAATGTATTACAATATGTTCATAAACTTTATATCACACATTTACAATATCTACAAATATTGAATTTTAGCTCTCACACATTTTAAATGCACCTGTGTTAATTGTTTTAACAAATGTGACTGTAAAGCAGATTTTAATATCTAATATAGAAAGAATCGAGCCATTGTACAACCATCCGTGGTTTCTGGCCAAGTTATAAAGCTATTCGAAACTTCAGGAAAAAACGACTGAAATACAAGAGCAAATATGAAATAATGCAGATTGTTCGCTTGCTTACAAAGTATGTGATCTATAGCTCAGTGTATTTACATATATTTGTGTATAATAGGCATTTGATATGCACAATAAATGTGTGATAAAAACATTTAACAAGTTTTGCTTTACAATAATTGTTTGCATTTCAAAATACATCATATGCAATGCTACTGCAATTACTTTATCTCTGTTATATTTACAGTGTTATCTCATATTTCGCTCTTAATAGTCTATTTATAAACGCATTCTCTCTCTTTAACCAGACTGAACCAATAGAGTCTGCAGCCAGACCCTTCTCAATTAAGCGCACATTTTTCTGTAATACAATCCCGATTAATTGCACCTAACATTGACGTTTTTAATGTATTTTTATATTGAAATACTTTCACATTGAATCTCAAAAATCATGTAGAAACAACATAAAGACAGTATATTTTAAATATTTAATTATTTGTTAAATATTTTTAATGTGTTAACTGAAAAAAAAAAATCAGTGTTGACTTTGACAGCCCTAATCTGAATTATAATAAACTATGTAATATATTATATATATATATATATATATATATATAATATATATATATATAGTTTATAAGTGGTCTCATGTAGCAGAAAAAAATTAACACGTTTTATTTCATAATAAAACTGTGTATTTTTCATATTTAGTATTAAACAATACTTAATTTGTGAAATATAAATATAAAAGGAATTGATACATATATATACAATATAAATTAAAATACATACAAAATATTAATATAATTATAACTCCGTAATCATTTAATTTGGACTACATATGCTGTAAGATATATATATTTATATATTTCGGTTTCTGCCTACTGTAATTGGTTTCATCAACATTGATTTCATCCAAATTGAAAACATGTTTGTTAAATTTAAAAAAAATCATAATGCTGATTAGTTTATAAACATAAAACATAAACATGATAGGATGTAAGCATCAGTGTAATGTTTGACAATGGTATTAATGAATATAAATATTCAACCCACAACTGTTTAAGTTTGACAAAATGCCATTTTTTATATAACATTTAAATATGGAGTAAATAATAAAGATTATGTAGTGTAAACTGTATATCCCCACTGTATATATAAACCTCATCAAAAAGACAAACTTATATTGTAATACAGGGTGTTTTGTGTGCACTTTATAAAGTTTTGTTTACTGATGTGTTCCTGTACTTATTAATCAGTGTCTGTGTGCTAAATATATATTCATCATATGGTGTTTTGCGTCTGTACGCCATCTGTTGGACAGACAAACCTCTGTTTTTAACCTGTGAATGACTAAATGTTGCTCCATCAGTTCTGTTGGAAAAATAAAACGTCCACCAAGAAAGAGTCCAAAAGCAGTTTATTAAATTCAGAATGCAGTTTATTTCCAAAAGCAGTTTATTTAATTCAGAATGCGCAGTTGCACATTCATTGAAGCACTCAATGTTTTGTGATGATCAGATCATGCTGAGAGGCTTCAGTCGCTGTGTTTATTAGCACAGAGCTGCAGAACTCCTGGAATACAGAGAAGAGAGGGATTCAGTGTATATTTACACGACAACCATGTACTAGAAACAGAAAAGTTTTTCCTTGGTGTTTTCCGTGTAGATGACAATATTGTCAAAACAATCCCCGTTCATACGGATCTGCAAAAATGACCAAAAACGCTGCAATATGCTGCCAGGCCAGTAGTTGGCGATGAATCAAATGAATTGACTCGTTGATTCAAATGAACCAATTCAGTGAATCAAACGAATCGATTCACTGACTCGAAACTCTGATTAAATGATTAGTTTGCATCGTCACTCTGAGGGGGGTGTTTACACACCGTTTTACACTAAAAACTGAAAACTTTTTATGCATTTTCAAATCATAAACTTCAGCAGCAAAGACGGTGTTTGAGTTGGTCAGTTCAATTCATTCAACTGACTCTGGTTTAGTGAATTGATTCCTAAAGTATTCAAGTAGTTGTTTAATGAATTCGACTAAGTGAATAGACTCAGAATAGACTCATTTGATTCAAAATCATTACACATAAAAAATAATCATAATTTGACCTGAATCACAAACTCATTTAAAGTTTGAGTTAGATTTACATTAATGATTACAGTAGCACTGTAAGTAAGTCTTTGCTGGACTGGAAGTCGATGGGGTCCATCAACTGTTTGATTATTGACATTCTTCAGCAGCGAAAATGGTGTTTGAGTTGGTCAGTTCAATTCATTCAACTGACTCTGATTCAGTGAATCAGTTCCTAATGAACTCAAATAGTTGTTTAATAAATATGACTCAGTGAACTGACTCATTTGATTCACTGATTCGATTAAAATTATTTTGATTGACTGAATCAATGGAATCGATTTAAACTAGTCTATTCACTGATTCATAACTCTAATTCAATTATTAGTTTGCATCATCACCCTGAGGGGGCCGTTTACATGACACCGTTTTCACCTAAAACTTTTTATGTGTTTTGGCCATTCATTTACACGAAAACAGCGTTTTGGGGCATGAAAACGCAAACGTTTGAAAACGGATTTCAAAGTGCACATTTTTGAAAACAATACCATTATTGTCTCCGTATAAACTACAAAAAACGTAATGACGTCGTCATCTACTGGCATTAGAATACAGTGATTTTAGTCGTTTTCTCGGACCCGTGTGTACAGCGCTTTTCTGTACGTGAAAGATGCATAGGAGAAACTTTCCCATTTTTAGTACATCGCTTTTGTGCAAGCGTACCCTTAGACTCCAGTATTTGCTATGGTTAATTCAAAAGAGAAGTAATTTCATTATATTATACATATTTTTATTTATTTTGCAGAAAAAGACAAAAAAACAGGAGTGCAAATTTTTATTTGAATATTTTAAAAATCTATTCTTTAAATTAGATTTTCAAAATGGAATTTCTGTTTTTGCAAAAAAGTGATATTTACCTGCTGCCAGAGCTGATATGGTGCCGATCCATCCCAGAATATAGGACCATCCGAACTCCCAATCGATTTTCTTATCATTTCTGTTTATGATGAACATCATCACAGTGTAGGTCACCAGAGCCAAGAACGCAAGAAATGCTGCAGAAAACACAAACAGCAATGACATCATCACTGCCAACCAATCACACAAATCACGAAATCATGAAAATCACAAATCACGAAAATGAAAATTTAAATAATTTATTTCCAAAACGTTAACAATTTTCACTAACTTTGTTGTATATACAACTAATAAAGAATTTACAAGATTTAAATGAACCTTCTGTATGTAAATTAACAAGCACAAGTAATTGTGCCAAGCACAAAGAAGGCACAACAAACATGGCTGTGAGCATCAGACCAACTGCAACAGTGAGCAATTAAAGACCTTTTAAGATATATTTTTAGGCAAAATAGCAGAAAAATCATAAATACAGTCAATAGTAAAGATTCACTGTTTTATCACTTTCGACCAATAGGTGGAGCTGTGACCACATTATTAATGCGGCATGGTCAGAGCGAGGTGACAATGACACTCGCAAAGTTTGGTGTCAGTATGTGAAAGCATTGCAGAGATACAGTCATTTTGACATCAAGACTCTAATTCGTTGCTGCGGTATATGAATACCGTTTTGTCTATCAACACAAAATCCATAACTTTTGTCGGCATGATCTGAAGACGATACAAAGACGATATCTAGGAGTAGTTTGAAAAAGTATGATTTTAAAGAAAACCAAATGACAGACAGGAAGTTTGGCTGACTATGGCAATAGTGGCATCAATGTTCTCAGCATGACCAGTCTCATTACAATAGGCCACATTTACATAAAGCTATTAGCATTTTTTAAAATGTCATTAAAACATTTGACCACAATGAGGTGCTGTCTCATAACCTACGGTGTACCTTCAGAGCATGGTGCCGATGACACATACTGAGTTTCGTAATGGTACATCAATGCATTCATAAAATACAGCATTTTATATCATAATACTGTATTGTAGTTAATGGCAATTTCACGTTGTGTTCAATTATAGCGCCACCAAGAGGCACAATCCCACCAATTTTTTTATGTGTCCTCAGAGTGAGCCCATACATGTGTGTATTAAATCTGATGAAAATATCTAATTTCATTTTGGAATTATAAACATTTATATGTATGAGAACATAAAAAAATTACCCATGGACAACTTTGTTTTGATTTTTTTGCCACTTCCTATCAAATTTTGACATTTGGGATGGCATTTTAAGTTAACCAACCAAGGTTTTCTGGCATTGTTTCCTACGCTAGTTTCATCTCGATCGGACTAACGGTTTTGAAGAGATTCGCAAAAAATTTAAGGGTTAAATCACCACGTTGCACAAACCATAAGTCAAAACCTACAGTGGCATGAAAAAGTATGTGAACCCCTTGCAGAATCTGTGAAAATGAGAATTATTTTAATAAAATAAGAGGGATAATAAAAAATGCATGTTATTTTTTATTTAGTACTGTCCTGAGTAAGATATTTTACATAAAAGATGTTTGCATTTAGTTCACAAGACAAAACAATAGCTGAATTTATTAAAATAACCCCATTCATAAGTATGTGAACCATTGATTCTCAATACTGTGTGTGGTCACCTGATGATCCACGACTGTTTTTATGTTTTGTGATGGTTGTTCATGAGTCTCTTGTTTGTCCTGAGCAGTTAAACTGAGCTCTGTTCTTCAGAAAAATCCTCCAGCTCCTGCAGATTCATCAGTTTTCAAGCATTTTTGCATATTTGAACCCTTTCCAGCAGTGGCTCCCTTACGAAAAAGAAGTTTATTCAAGTGTGCAATTAGTATACTTCTTTTAAACTAAAAATAAGAAAGTATACTTTCAGTCTACTCTTTATATACTTCTCAGAAATATACTTTATGTACTTCTGAGATATATACTCAAAATTGCACTAAAGTATACTTGACAAAGTCTAAGTATATTTGGCCTATTTGTTTATGGACTCGATCTACTTTAATAAAAAAAAATTAAAAAAATAAATTAAACTTACTTATATTAAGTGTTGATAAAAAGGATTCATGAAGCTACAATAAAATGTTTTTAAAATGGAAAGAGTTAAAGTACAGTTCAAGGTATTTCAAGTATAAAAAATAATACCTAAAACTGCAGTGTTAAATTAACTCTCCAGGGAGTACATGTGAGACCATACTCAAGAGTGTTAAAGTGTTAAAATAAGAGCGTTAAAAGAACACTGAAAAGTAAAGTTAATGAGATAATAAGTGATTAATTGAGTGATGATTGAGCATTATTGAAGACACCTGATGATAACAAGCAGAATCACCAAAGGAGAAAATCACAATTTTTAAGCCACCATCGTGGAGATGAGGGTTTGTTTTTAGTTGGGCTCTTGACCCTTGACTTTTTAAAAATAAAGTTTTGTTTGGGCAGTTTTAACTGAGTTATAACATCCAGACAAACAAGTGGAAAAAATGATCAGGTGGTGTTGGTTATGTTTTTACATAATCATTATTTGATCTGAATCACTGAACTCATTTAGAGCCCAATCTCTGAGTTAGAGTTACATTATTGATTACAGCAGCACTGTGATTCTACAGCAGAAGATCAGCTTTATCAATATAATCTGTGGATTCACAAACAGTTGTTCTGAGCAAAAAAAAAAAAAAATCTTCTCTTAGGCACACACAGACATCAAGAATCAGCTGTGAATCTCAACGACGGTGACAAGCAACATATTCTGATCAACAGATCAACTCTGAACATTAGAAAACAAGCTACTAAAAAGTCACATAAACGGAAACAAAAAAATATGAGAATAAGAAAATTACTAAGACAATTCAGCTCATAATTTATTCATGCAGCAATGCATGATGGGAGCCATTGGAGAATTTTGATTGGTGGCACCCAGAATGCACTGCAACATGGTTTATTATTCTCACCATTGAGATTCACAGGCTGATTCTTGATGTCTGTGTGTGCCTAAAAAAAGATTTTTTTTTTTTTTTTGCTCAGAACAACTGTTTGTGAAATCCTTAGATTATATTGATAAAGCTGATCTTGTGCTGCAGAATCACAGTTCTGCTGTAACAATAATGTAAATCTAACTCAGAGATTGGGCTCTAAATGAGTTCAGTGATTCAGATCAAAATGATTATGTGAAAACATAACCAACACCACCTGACATTTTTCCATTTGTTTGTCTGGATGTTATAACTCAGTTAAACTGCCCAAACAAAATTTTATTTTAAAAAGTCAAGGGACAAGAGCCCAACTAAAGCAAACCCTCATCTCCACGATGGTGGCTTAAAATTGTGATTTCTCCTTTGGTGATTCTGCTTGTTATCATCAGGTGTCTTCAATAATGCTCAATCATCACTCAATTAATCACTTAATTAACTCAATAACTTTAACACCGCTTCAGTGTTCATTTAACACTCGTATTTTAACACTTTAACACTCTTGAGTATGGTCTCACATGTACTCCCAGGAGAGTTAATTTAACACTGCAGTTAACATAGAAGTATGCTTAAAGTGCAAAAATAATATATAAAAGTAAACTATAAGTGTGATGTCATGTTCACTTAAAGAAAACTTAAAAGTATACTTGCACTAAACTTAGCAGTTTACTGAGAGTATATTTCAAAGTGTACTTTCGTATACTAAAAATGTAGCTACTACTAGTATTAAAATAGTAAACTACTAGTATACTAGTATAAGTTCACTTTTAGTACAGATGCAGTACAAATGAGAAACGTAGCTGTGAACTAGTTAAAGTTTACTACTGTTACACTTATAGTACACTTAAACGTATACTTCAATTCAATTTAGTCCCAAGCGGTATTAAAATAGTACACTTACAAGTTTACTACTAGTACATTGATATTATACTTACTACATAAAGTGTACTTAAAAAATATACTTGAACATTACTTTAGTATACTTGATCAAATGAACTTGAAGTATACTAGTTTTTCGTAAGGGCTGTAGGATTGTGAGATCTGTGTTTTCATACTGAGGACAACTGAGAGACTCAAACTCAACTATTAAAAAAGGTTCAAACATTCACTGATGCTCCAGAAGGAAACACGATGCATTAAGAGCCGGGGGGTGAACGCAGAGACGGCGTTTTCAGATTTATCCACTCTGGGACCCAGTTTTAAAAATACCGGTTTCACCTTTTGAAAACGCCGGATCCGTGTGGAAGGGGCCTAATCTGACTTTTGAACGAATTGGCTGAATGAACGATTTAATAAAAAAGCGAATCGGTTTCAATATTTAACATAATTTCTTTCTTTTTAGAATCACTTTTATGTTAGAATTTGATGAATGATTATACATAAATTTCATAAAGTTGTGAAGTATAGATAGATAGATAGATAAAGAAGAAATAAATTATCCAAGAACGCTACACATAAAACAGATTATTTTTATTTTTTAATTAAAAAAATAATAACAGGCAGCATACCAATGTTCAACCCCCCCCCCCAATGTTGAAACCAAATCTACACCCTTGGTTAAACCCGTATAATGAATGTATGCTGTAATCCGAATCCTCACCAGACAGAAGCAGAGCGATTCCTCCGATCCGCATTCGTATACTTTGGACTTGTTTGCTCGCACTGATGCCCAAAACCACTCCAGCCAAACAGCCCAGCACCGACAGCAGCATGAAGGCACGCGTGACGTCCAGGTATACATGACCTGAATCTTTAAAAGCTGAATGAAATATTTAAAAAAAAGAAAATAATAATAATTTGAAAATTATGTAACAAAAATAAAATAATACCTAACATATAGAAATGCAATTTTCTTGGTTGATTCCATTTTTTTTTTTTGTAAGTGTAACCTGCCGATACCAATTTTCTTTCAAATAACTACAGTACAATTGACGGCATATACAAACAAAAATCTACTTTTCTTCAATGCAATATTTTATTTTCATTAAAAAAAAAGACAATAAAAAAATAAAATAAAATAACCAAATTTCAAACAACAGCACAAATAAGTGCAATAGAATAAAGAGAGATAGGCTATGAAATAAAAATGGCTTTAAGTTTTTCAGGTGGTATACAGTATATTCAGGTAAGAAATACTACAGAAATTAAATGAATCATATGTAAAATAAACACTGGATAGTTTTCATTATAAAAATTAAATACAGATTATTGCTTACAATTAGTTACAAAAGTTATTCAGTCAAGAGGAGAGAGTGATTTTCTCTTTGTCTTCTTTGATTAACATGACAGACAGCAGCAGGAATATTATGCTGCTGTCACTTTAAGAGTTTATGCACAGACCCAATATACTGTTACACAACATGCATTACACAGACCATGTTTAACTGGATACTCGCCAAGACGGGTATTTTGACATAATTTCGTCTGCATTTGACTGTTTAAGCGCTGTAAGCGCTTAAACACAAGCTGCTGTAACTCACAAGCTGTTTGAGACTGCGAGGCGGTTTGTGTGCTCCACTTATATACACTGCTCAAAAAAATGAAAGGAGCACTTTTTAACCAGAGAATAGCATCAAGTCAGTTAAATTTCTGTGATATTGATCTGGTCAGTTCAGTAGCAGAGGGGGTTGTTTTATATAGCTCAGAATTTGATATCAAATTATGTTTTTATAAAAAATATATATAAATATTTTAAATGTTGTATTTCATAAAAAATGAAAACACAAATATTTAAAATAAATTCGAATGATAAATAATTTAATGTTCTTTCAATATTAACCTCCCCCCAGATGGATAAAATAATATTTTTACATTTTCAAAGAACACAAACTTACGTTTTATATTTTTAACAATTAAAAAAATATATAACAAATATAAAAGTACTATAAAACATTTGAACAATGTTGACTCTCCTCACCTATGGCGCCTGGGATGATGTCGCACCCCCCATGTCTGCAGGCCCTCCAGAGGCCCCAAGTGGATTCGTCCCATAGACAATCCAATTGTCCGTTGATGTGGAGATGATGAGGAGCACGAGGGCCGCCACACCACACAGTGAGGTGAACAGCATCCTGCACAAACACACACGGTTACATGTCAACCTTCCAGAAACTGCAGGAAAGAACAGCTTATGTTTAATCTAATATCTAATATTGTGTTGATCGTACTATACAATAGGGCTTGGAGTCAATAGGTTTTCAAAGTAACTTGAATGTAAAGTAATTAGTAATCTGATTACATTTTGCATGCAGTAATCAGTAATGTAATCAAATTACAATTTTAATTTTGTAATTTGTAATTTGTAGTGGATTACTTTTTTTGAGTAACTTACCCAGCACTACATCCTAGCAATTCACCCATCTCTGTATTGTGAGGGAAACCAGATCTGAAGGAAAGAATTTCTGGATCAGCTGAGACTCGAACCAGAGACCTTCTTGTTGATATGTAAATTATTTATATTATTGATAATAATAATAATAATACTAATAAAAATAGAAAAAATTACATTCATAATTGTAATGATAAATATACAACATAATAATATATATACAATAAAATGTAAATTAGTATATAATACAAATAAAAAAATTAAATATTATTAATAATAATAATAAATTATTGATAAAATAATAAAATTAATCCAATAAAATTTTATTATAAATATACAACATACAGTAACAATAATAATAATACTAATAATAAATAATAGGAAAATTACATGTATATTTTTAATACGAAATATACAGTAAAAACAATAATAAAATATAAAATAAAAACACTAAAAGGTTAATATAATGAAACAGAATTTTAAATAATAATAATAGGATAAATTCCATTTATATTTTTATAATAAAAGTAAATAATCCAAATAAAAATGTTAAATATTAACAGTAATAATAATAACAAAAAAAATTTATTAAATAAAATTATAATTTTATAATAAATATACCACAATTTCAACAATTATTATCATCATCATCATCCATCAATCATACGAGCAATTAACTTTATATTTGTAAAATAAATGCACAGCATATACATGAAACCAAAGTTTGATAAAGAATAAAATATATGAATAATAGGAGATTTTTTTTATATATATATAATTATATATTTGAATAATTTAAAATATAATACTATCCACTCTAAAAAATGCTGGGTTAAAAACAACCCAAGTTGGGTTAAATATGGACAAACCCAGTAGGTTAAAGGGTACCTATTATGCCCTCTTTCACAAAAAAATATCCCACAAATTTGCCCCTATTTGGGGGTGAGCAAAAACATGCATTTTACTATATTACTATATTGCTGGTTAAAAAATATAAATCCAAAATTGGTTGAAAAAAATGGTTGGGTGAAAACAACCCAATCCCTGGGTTTGTCCATTTTTAACCCAGCATTTTTAGAGTGTGTTAACAAGTATTTTACTTTTATCATTATATTCCAACAATAACATAGAAATCCACCTTTTACCTAGCTTATAATAAATACTTTTATATTACTGTCTTATTAGTTGTCTAAATATCTTTATATTACTGATGTCACTTTTGGAGAGATAATCATCTGAATAAATGATCTTAAAGTAAGGTATTTTAGTACAGTGATGGCGTCATCCCGTCTGTAAACAAAAGCAGTTCTGTGGAATCAGCTTTTGGCTCGAAATACGCTTTTAAATGCGATGATAAAATCAAGTCAAGTCGATCAAACATATTCAGATTTCCACAAAAAGTCACGGACTGTACTTATAAGCCATCTAATAAAGTAGACACAACAAAGTGCAAGAAGTTTTACATCAATTAATAACATCAAATCTAGCTTCATGTACCTTTATGACAGTACCGTATACGGTCTCCTGCGAAGATTGCGCTCCGTCCGCGCGCCTCTAGGGTTTTAAACGCGCGTCAGGGTATGCATTGGCGTCACTTTCCAGCTGCAACACGCCCCCTCAGCCTGACCTTTTTTTATTCATATGCATAGTAAACATCAACAAAATCATAATTGAAAGATTTACAAACAAGGACTGAGATTTCAATCAACATATTCTCAACAATAAGTAAGTTAAAGACAAAGGAAAGAGAGAAAAATAAAAATGAAATGTAGGGGTGTAGGAAGTGTTTTTCTTTAAGTTATAAAACCAAAATCTTCCAGTAAGAAGTACAGATACAATGCTTTGGGATTTTTCATCCCTCTCAGTGTTTACTCGAAATTCCTCTTTAAAAACCAATAATCATGGGGGAGTTTTGAAAAATGTACATTTGTGTATGTAAAATTTCAACACAAGCAACATATTATTTATTACATAAGATATCTTTTTATCCTTAACTAACAAACCACATTTAACAGTTTCCCATGACATTGTTAATCTTGCAGGTATTCTTCGCTGAATGCATCCTTCCAGAATGTTTTTACCAAATTACACAGAAAAAAACAAGTGTTCGACCTTCTGTTTCTAACTTGCATATTTGGCATAAGTCTCCTACATTAAATCTTATTCTTAAAAATTCTTTTGCAGGGTATATATGATCCCCCCCCCCCTTGTCATCTGATCTTCATCAAAGTCACACATATAGACAAAAACACAATGGACACAAACAGCACAAACAATAATTTTCATTCATGCCTTTATTGAACAGAACTTGTGATATTATTATTATTATTATTATTTTACCAGGATAACCAACATATGTTTTATTTATCATATGAGTTAAGCAGTATCACAAAAGTAACAGATTTCAATATTACACGAGTGCTGTTTTTGTCCAAATAAAGTGAGTGCAAAATGCAATAGGCTACTTATTTTAAACAACAGTTCAATAAGTTTATTGTGTTACTTGAGACAAAATATTGTCTGTTTTTGTTAAATTTTTGCCAATGAAAATATAAAGACAAAGCAGAACTGTTCGTCTCCACGCAGTACACAGCAGTGTTTCATTTCTGAATCTGCTTTTTGAATGTAACAAAGTGATTCAGCGGACCATTCATAAAAGACTTGAAGCGGCGCTACACACAGACCGACTGGTGTATGACATCAAAGACTTACAGTGTCGTGATATAGGTTATGCTTACCAATTTCTTGTTATTCACTTGGACATCGATGTCCTCATTTTAAGACACTGTTTTTAATTTTCTTTTTTACGTTTTCTGTTCTGCGCCCCAGACCGCTTCCCTCCTCTGTCCATTTTGGACACGTGACTGTGCATAACAGAGCAACGGCTCAGTTGATATCACTTGATATAATAATATAGATACAGGGAGTGCAGAATTATTAGGCAAGTTGATTTTCTGATCATATTTTTTTTCCAAGCACATTTTACCAATTCCAATCCACATCAATCTTAATAACTACTATTAATATTGTTTTTAATCATTTATAAGTGATATATAATTGTTCATGAAGGCTGGAAATGAAGAATGCCCATATTCAGGTGTGCAGAATTATTAGGCAGGTTTTCTTTTACAGATAAAATGAGCCAAAAAAGAGATTTAACTCAGACTGAAAAGTCAAAAATTATTAAATACTCATGAGAAGGACGCAATACTAATGTAATACTAGAAATTGCAAGTTAACGCATGACCATTGGACAGTGAAATGCTCATTGGGTCAGCGGGGTCATACAAAAACAGCTGGAGAAGAAAAGACACGTTAACTGCAAAATAATTAAGAATTAAGGTGAAGAATTAAGTGTGAAACCATCAGGAACCTTTAGTCTCCAGCGCCACCATTTCCCAGTACTGAAACCTACCTGGAGTCTTCAGAAGTGTGAGGTGTCAGGATCTCAGAGACTTAGGTTAGGTGAAGATCCTAAAAAATGACCCGCTCTAATAAGAATCACAAGCTGAAGTGTTATAAAGTACATGAAGACTGGGTTTTTATAGGCCTTATAGACAGACAGCTGGGAGTGACTCCTGAGGACCAGCACCACATCCTCTTGTACCACTGTTTGAAGAATTTATCTTCCAGATCTGGCAGTAAGTTTTGGAAGTCATTTGTCCATCTCTGCAAGATGGACATTTCAGGATAAGAGATGGACTAAAAATGAACTCCCACACCTACTGCAAGATTCTGGAAGATAAACTTCAGCATGTCCCTGTCCAATGTTCATGCTTAACTTTGCAATTTCTAGTATTACATTAGTATTGCGTCCTTCTCATGAGTATTATTAATAATTTTGACTTTTCAGTCTGAGGGTTAAATCTCTTTTTCTATTTTATCTGTAAAAGAAAACCTGCCTAATAATCTGCACCTGAATATAGGCATTCTTCATTTCCAGCCTTCATGAACAATTTATATCACTTATAATGATTAAAACAATATTAATAGTAGTTATTAAGATTGATGTGGATTGGAATTGGTTAAATGTGCTTGGAAAAAAATATGATCAGAAAATCAACTTTGCCTAATAATTCTGCACTCCCTGTATGTTTTTTTACTAATTTCAAATGCTAAACAAACATTATTTTTCAACAAACTTCATGTTAAAATAATTATTTTTTATTTTCAAAAAAGATTTTCAAAAAAAGTTTTGGCACAATGGCGCCCCCTCCGTTGCGGTGCCCTATGCACTGCATATACTGCATACCCCATTTTTGCCCCACTGGCTGTGGTGGTCGTCTGCTCCATGGTGGGGTCTTCAAGCCCGTCTGAGCTGCTGTGGTGGTAGTCTCTGCTCTACGCCGTGGGGGTCTCAAGCCGTCTGAGCTGCTGTGGTGGTCGTCGCCCCGCAACCCCCGGGGGGGTCGTTCAAGCCCGTTGAGCTGCTTTGTGATTGTCTGCCGCAGTTGGGGGCGTCAAGCCAGTCTGAGCTGCGGGGTGGAGTCTGCTCCGCCGTGGGTCTTCAAGATGTCTGAGCTTCGTGTGGTGTCTGCCCGCGTGGGGTCTTCAAGCTCGTCTGAGATGCTGTGGTGGTCCGTATGCTAGCCGTGGGGGTCTCAAGCCAGTCTGAGCTGCTTGTGGTGGTAGTTGCCCGGACGTGGGGGTCTTCAAGCCCGTCTGAGCTGCTGTGGTGGTCGTCTGCTCCGCCGTGGGGGTCTTCAAGCCCGTAGAGCTGACTGTGATGTTAGTCTTCTGGCCCGACCGTGGGGGATCTTCAAGCCCGTGAGCTGCTGTGGTGTAGTCTGCTCCGCCGTGGGGTCATCAGCCGTCTGAGCTGCTGTGGTGGTGTTGCTCCGCCGTGGGGGTCGTCAAGCCCGTCTGAAGCTGCTGGGGTGTCTTTATGCTCAGCGGTGGGGTCTTCAAGCCCGTCTGAGCTGCTGGGTGGTTCGTCTCTCCGCCTCCATCTGCTCGTGGGGTCGCCGTGGGGGTCTTCAAGCCCGTCTGAGCTGCTGTGGTGTTCGTCTGCTCCGCCGTGGGGGTCGTCAAGCCGTCGAGGTGCTCTGGGTCGTCTGCTCCGCCGTGGGAGCTCTGCTGTGGTGTTCGTCTGCTCCAAGCCGTGGGGGTCGTGCAAGCCTGTGTATCTGGCTGCTCTGTCCAGCCGTCTGGGGTCACAGCCTGGCCTACCTGCTAAGCAGTCTCCACCCTGGCCGCCTGTCCAACCTGCTTCACCCTGGCCCACTGTCCAGTCTGCCCCACTCTGGCCATCTGTCCTGCCTCAGTCTCCAGGTCATCTTCCTCCCCATGGACCTGGCCCTCCATCCCGCCCCCTGGTCCGCCTCCCTCCTGGAGTTTTATGACTGTTGGGAGCGTCTGGAAGCCGCTCCTTTGAGGGAGGGGGGGCTATGTCATGATCCCTGCCTGTGTCCCCTGTCTTCATTGTTGTGTTCACCTCTTGTTTCCCTGCTGTTGTTCCCTTGTTTGTTACCATGGACATTAACTGGACCATTAACTGTTACCTCGTTCAGCTTGTTAGTTCCTGTGTATAAGAAGTGCTTGTGTCTCACTTGTGTTTGTCACTCGTTGAATGTGTTCCTGTTCTCCTGGTGTTTCCCTTGTGTTTGTCCATTTTATGGAATACTGGAATAAATTATATACTGCATGTGGATCCTCTTCTCTGGCTGCTTCCTTGTTCCCCTGAAAATCGCTACAGGGTTTAAGTTCCTCCAAATATCAATTAACAAATTGGATAAGCAGAAATTATGAAATTAGTCATAGATTTAATATAATAATGATAAAATTAAATAAAAGTTATTGTATTAAATACATTCTATCATTAATCCCCCATAAAATTTACAATTGAAAATATTTTCCTTTTTAAACCTAATAGCAGTTATAATTGCTGGACATGTTTTGTCCCATGTCTCAAGAATTAGTGCTATCTGTACAGTCAATCTCATAGCTTTTTCTTGTTTTAGATTTTTTTTGTGTCAAATCTATATGTACAGTCAATCTCACAGCTCTTTCTTGTTTTAGATGTTTTGTGTCAAATCTGTACAGTCAATCTTACAGCTTTCTTGTTTTAGATGTTTTGTGTCAAATCTATCTGTACAGTAAATCGCACAGCTCTTTCCCATTTCAGATGTTTTGTCAAATCTATCTGTACAGTCAATCTTACAGCTTTCTGTTTAGATGTTATGTGTCACATCTATTGTACAGTACATCGCCAGCTCTTTCCCATTAGTGTTTGTCAAATCTATCTGTACAGGTCAACGCCATGTTCCCCCATAGCAAGCAAACTTGGCCCGAATGTGTCCTCAAGCTGGCACTGTCGGTAATGGCATGTACCCTGTCATCCAGAGTTGTGCCATGTGTGGCAATGATGGCACAGCATAGATCACAGTAAACAACATGAGGGCTGATTGTTGGTGGGAGGAGTGTGGCTCAGATCAATCTAGTGATCATCTGCGGCAAATCGGATTGTGAACTGGGTAATTAAGTGCATTCAATGCAGTTGACAACTGATTACAAAATTAGTTCATTGAAAGATAACATCATATGTTATGAACTTGGCATTTCAAAGATTAATTTTAAACAATACTACAGTTTAAAATATAGAATTGGTTAAAATGTCTGTGATCATTTAACCATAATCATGCAATATCTCATTGATTTTGTTATCATGGGGATTAATTTTATGAATATGCTCTCATAAAAAATGTAAATAAGTGAGATTTATGTATTTGAATTGCATATAAATCTTCCATCCATTTGGATTAAATAGTTTTGACATAAATGAATAAACTGAATGTGATTCATATTTGTCAGTCATACATAAATGTAACATGTAAGATTAATGTAATTGTACACAGCAAAATGCCCATGTTAAATTAACACTGCCTAGTGTTCATGTGTGTGCACACCAGAGTTAAAGCACTATTGAAGCCACTGTTGAAATTAATGAGATAATTAAGTGATGACTGAGCATTAATGATGAACGCCTGCTGTTAACAAGCAGAATCACTGAAGAAAAGAGAAACACAACCACACCTGACTTCAGCCACAGCCTTAGATGAAATCAACTGAATATAAAAGACAATAAATCTCTCAAGATCTGTGTAATCCAAATGGATGGAAAATTTATATGCAATCCAAATATCATCTTAAAAATGAGTCCTAATCATAAATACAGAATGATTTAAACTCTGTTTTACATCTGATATACACATTTAGATTAAATATGACATTCTCATTAATGGCAATAAGCATTGAAATGTTAAAAAAAAAATTATATTAATTTAGATCACAGACATATTTGTAGTGGATGTGCTACTTTTGATCACTTTTCCTGTGAAACACTGATTTAATAACAGTGAGGCGTGCTAGGCATGCATAATTCCTCTTTAAACTAAACTCCAGATCTCATGTTATGAGAAAATATTTTTGGCAAGAACAATGATCAGTGATGCACACCCATATTATGGCAGACAATGCTGGATTCAGTGTTCGAACAGGTCGACCAGTCCGTTGTCCGGTTTGAATAGGTCCCAATAAATATCCCAATAAATAAGTAGGCCTATCTGTTTCCACTAAAAATAGCAACATCCTATGTTCATCTTATCTGCAAAACTGCATAAATTTAATTTAATTTGAATTGTTTAAAACTATTAAAATACTATTCGGCCAGTGGAAAAGAACGAGATGAACTCTATTCTAAAAATTGAGTATTTTATATAATTTTTATATATATTTATTCTAAAACATAAGGATATTGGATGATTTTTAGCAATGTAATGTGTATGGCACAAATAGCATTTATATTCCATATCTAATATTTCCCTAAGGTCTTACCGTTGGCGGCGTTAACCATGGTGTCACGTGGATGGGAATATGCATGGAAATGATATGCAGATGAGGTTATGCATAGTACAACTAGGCTTCGTAAGCTCCATACGGTGATTTCATGGAGGAGACAGTGTGGAGATGCACGTATGCACAATCTTCCACTGACTGGGATTTATAAAGGGAATTTTGCACAGGTTCTGCTGTACGAATGGTTTTATAAATCTGAACATTTTTGTGCTTATGCAAAAACTAGCTTTTTTAGCATATGTACACTTTTAGGATGAAATCTACAGAAAGTTTTATAAATGAGACCCCGGGTGTGGCTCAGTTTTGGGGTCAGTTCAGGCCCAGTGCTCATGTGTGGCCCTTGTCTTTAATCTAGATCTGTGCCACGGCAGGGCCGTCATCCTTTACGACATGTGGGCCGTGGGAAAAGGGGCTGTGTGAACCAAAGCTGGGCCAAAAAAATTTCAACGTGGGTTATTCCTGTTTTAGATGTGTTTTTTGTCAAATCTATCTGTACAGTCAATCGCAAAACTCTTTCCTGTTTTAGATGTGTTTTTCGCAGCATTCACACTGAAAACCAATGCTGCCACTCAGTCTTTTTACCACTCAGTGGGCGTAACCGCAGTCACTCTCCCCATAATCTCTTCTGCATCATCTTGTCCAGCGGCGTGGGACGTTTTATGACGTGCGTCGACGATCACGTGACCTCCGGTCTCCCTCAGAGGTCAAAAGCGATCCAGAACTCGTGGATTTGGGTTTGAATGGTGAAGAAACTGTTAAAGTCCCCCTATAGTCAATAATTTTATCCCTTAAAACTCATCTTTGACATATTTAAACATTTTTTTCCTGTGAATTTTTTTTTCATGCCTTAACATAGTTTGAATGAAATTCTACACCCTTGCTTAATTTAGTATATGCGGATCTATGAATATGCAAATGGGCTATATGCAATGGTTCACATCTATATTTTATAACTTAAGCCAATGAAAAATAAATAAGTTGCCTTTTCAATATATTCAATATATTTTCAATATATTTCAACAATATATTCAATATTTATCATTTAAATATGAAGTAAAAAAGGATTATTTAGTGTAAACACTGTATATCCCCACTGTATATCTTTTTTACAAATAAACCTCATCAAAAAGACAAACTTATACTGTAATAAAGGGCGTTTTTGTGCACTTTTTAAAGTTTTGTTTACTGATGTGTTCCTGTACTTATTACTCAATGTCTGTACGCCATCTGTTGGACAGACAAACCTCTGTTTTTAACCTGTGAATGACTGAATGTTGCACCATCAGTTCTGTTGGAAGAATAAAACATCCACCAAGAAAGAGTCCAAAAGCAGTTTATTTCATTCAGGATTGAAGCACTCAGTGTTTTGTGATGATCAAGTCATGCTGAGACGGTTCAGCTGTCAGAGACACTCGCAGGCGCCGCTTCACAGGAACCTCCTCTCTGATAAGCATAGAGCTGCACGACGCCTGGAATACAGAGAAGAGGGGATTCAGGGGATGTTTACATAACAACCTTGCTCTAAAAATGAAGAAGTTTTCCTCTTTTTTTATGTAGACGACAATGTTGTCAAAATGATCCCAGTTCACATGGATCTGCGAAAAAGACTAAAAAAGCTGCATTATGCTGCCAGGCCAGTAGTTGGCGATGAATCAAATGAATCGACTCGATTCAAACGAACCGATTCAGTGAATCAAATGAGTCTATTCACAGATTCAAAAGTCTGATTAAATGATTAGTTTGCATCATCACTCAGTTTGCATCATCACTCAGACGGCCAGGTAGACATCACTCAGTGTTTACACAGTTCTCAACTAAAAACTGAAAACTTTTTATGCATTTTGATCATTCAAATCAAACTTAAGTAAGCAAAAATGATGTTTGAGTTGGTCAGTTCAATTCATTCATTGATTTCTGAAGGTTTCAGGTTCCTGATTCAGTGAATTAATTCCTGAAGGATTCAAATCAATTTGACTAAGTGAATAGGCTCGTTTGATTCGCAGAATAGACTAATTTGATTCACAAACTTGATTAATTTGATTCACTGAATCAATCAGATCGTTGATTCAAACGAACCGATTCACTGATTCATAACTCAGATTGAATGATTCGTTTACATTTTCACTCTAAGGGGTCGTTACATTCACATTTAATCATTTAGCTGACACTTTATCCAAAGCGACTTACAAATGAGGAGAATGATAGAAACAACCAAACCAACAATAGTGTAATAATATGCAAGTGCTGTGACTAGTCCCAGTTAATCTAACAAAATAGACATATAGAACAGTAAGTATTAGTATAAATGGGCTGATTGTTGACAAAAAAAGATGTGTTTTCAGTTTCAGTTTTTTTTTTTTTGAAATGGCTAAAGTCTCAGCTGCTCGGGTGAGTTAGGCAGCTCTTTCCACCAGAACGGAGTAGTTTAGATAAAGGTCCGTGTAAATGATTTTGTGCCTCTTTGGGATGGCACCACAAGACTGTCACATGACAGTTTTCAACTTAGTAAGGTTTTTTTTATGCATTCTGATCATTCAATTCACAAATATGAGATGCTTCAATTTTATTACAAATTGCATTAAAAATTCAAACTTAAGTAGGAAAAATGGTGTTGGGAGTTGATCAGTTCAAATCATTTAACTAACACTGATTCTGTGAATTGATTCCTAAAGGATTCAAATAGTTGTTTTATAAATTCAATTCACAGAATGGACTAATATGATTCACAGATCCGATTAACCGAATCCACTCACTGAACAAATTGAATGGGCTCATCGATTCAAACGAACCGATTCAGTGAGTCAAAAGAGTCTATTCACTTATTCATAACTCTGATTCAATTATTTGTTTGCATTCTGAGGGCATTTACACAACATCGTTTTCAACTAAAAATGTTTTTATAATGTATTTTGGCCATTCAGATCACAAATATGAGATGTTTTATTCAATTTTATTGCAAATTGCATTTAAGTTAGAAAGCTCAATTAATTTATCTGACTCTGCTTCAGTGAATCGATTCCTGAAGGATTCAAATAGATGTTTAATGAATTCTGCTCAGTGATTCGACTCATTTGATTCACAGATTTTTAATTAAAACTCATTTGATTCACTGAATCAATAAAATCGACTCGCTAATTCGATTCACTGAATCAAATTAGTCTATTCACTGATTCATAACTGACTTAATGCAAAGTTTGCATCATCACATTCATTTACACAACAACAGCGTTTTGGGGCCTGAAAACTTTTGAAAATGTGTTTTAAAGTGCAAGTTTTTGAAAACATTGTAAACTACAAAAACCTAGTGTTTTGGATCGCCATCTACTGGGCTGGCACCAGAATACAGCATTCTTTTGTACATGAAAAATGCAAAGGAGAAACATTTTTGTTTTTAGTACATCACTTTCGTGTAAACACCCTCAGTCTCCAGACTTTGCTATAACTAATTCAAAAGAGAAGTCATTTTATTATATTACACATTACTATATATATATATATATATATATATATATATTTTTTTTTTTTTTTTTTTTTTTTATTCATTTATTTTGCAGACAAAGAAAAAAAAACAGAATTGTAACATTTTATTTGAATATTTTAAAAATCAATTCTTGAAATTAGATTTTCCCCTCTGGGATCAACAAAAGGAAGTCTAAGTCTAAAATGCACTTTGTTTTTGCAAAATATTGACATTTACCTGCTGCCAGAGCCATTATGATGCCGATCCATCCCAGAATATAGGACCACGAGAACCTCCAGTCGATGTAGCGCTTGCCGAAGAAGTTGACGGTCATCCCGGTGTAGATCGCTAGAGCCAAGAGCGCAAGAAATCCTGCGGAAAACACAATGACATCATCAATGCTAATCAATCAACACAATGAACCGAACCATCAAATCAGTGTCTGAAACTCTGGTAAATACCAAGTTTAAATGATTTTCCATGAGTTCTTTGTACTGAATGTATGTTGTAATCCGAATCCTCACCAGACAGAAGCAGAGTGATTCCTCCGGTCCGCACTCGTCTGCTCTGGACTCGTTTGGACGCACTGATGCCCAAAACTACTCCAGCGAAACAGCCCAGCACCGACAGCAGCATGAAGGCACGCGTGGCATCCCAGAATGCTGCGGGAAAACACACTCTTTATGAACAGATTCAGAGCATTCTGGGATACTCGAGGTCCGCTGCGCTCCTTCAGATCTCTGTAAACTGCTGAACTGATATTGAATTAATGCTGATGGAAATTTATTTAGTAGTTTTGAGAGCCGTCATAGAAACTAACTGTTTTGTTTTTTTGTTAAATATTTTCTACCAATATAGACCTAACCAGTTGGATAAAGATTACCAAAAATTATATATTTTTATACTGTCAAAGAACATATGAAAGTATGTTTCGAAATAAAAAAAATAATAAATTCTTCCAATACTGACATAAACAGGTTATATAAAATATTTTCTATATATTTCAGAATTTGAAATCAAATTATGTTTTGATCAAATGCAAATAATTTAAATAAAATAATTTATGCTTTCATAGAACATGAAATTGTTTTATCTTTTTAATAATTAAAGAATAAAATAAAAATAATAAAGTATTCTTCCAATATTGACCTACTTCTCAGATGAATATACATATTAAATATTATATTTACATATTATGTTTTATATTTGTCATAGAACATAACATGAAATTATGTTTTGAAATTTAAATATAATATATATTATAATATAATATATTTCAATACCGACATACTAAGATGGATACAGATTATTAAATTTAAAAAAAATGTTATATTTCACAGAACATGAAATGGTTTTGATAAAAACACAAATATTAAAATAAATAAATAAATAAATAAATAAATAAATAATTTAATGTCTTCTAATATTAACCTTTTTGGCCCTAAATATTAACCTTCCCCCCAGATGGATAAAATAATACTTTATATATATATATTTTTTTTTCAAAAGGACATTGAAATAACATATATATTTTAACAATTAAAAAAAAACAAATATAAAAATATAATAAAATCAAATATTCGTACAATACTGATCTACTCAGATGGACAGAGATATTACATATTACATTATATTACATTTTTTAATATTTGTCATAGAACATGAACTTGAAGTGAACATATATATATAATATATATATATAATATATATAATATATATATATATTTTTTTTTTTTTTTTTTTTTTTTTAATTTTGTGTCCAAGTGTCCTGTGTTAGTGTAGTGTGAATGTAATGCAGTTGACTCTCCTCACCCACGGAGAGCGTGTGGGCGTGGCACTTGCGATTGATGCAGAACCTCCAGAGGCCCTGATTGGCTGCGTTCCCTGAGTAGCGATACTGCATCCAATAGTCTGTTGATGTGGAGATGATGAGGAGCACGAGGGCCGCCACACCACACAGTGAGGCCCCGCCTAGCAGAGTGAACACCATCAATGAGAGCGTCCTGCACAAACACACACAGATACACATCAACCTTCCAGAAACTACCCTGATAAAACAATGACTCACTACATGATCCCTCCAGTACTAGTGCTCACAGTGACCTCATCAAACCGAGACACTGAGGCTGAAGTTGCTCCAGACATGACTGATTCCTCAAATCACAAGCAAACACCACTCACATTTACTATCTACTTTCTTCAAAAATATCATTCAGCTTTTTCATTCTTCCTCTAAAAAACACTTTAAAACAAACTATATAAAAATGTAGGCAAAATACCACTGCTACTATAAAATTTGTAAAAACAAAAAAAGTAAACCAATATAATTTAATTAATAAATAATAATATTATATTAATATATTTGAGTAATAAATATACAGCAATCTATAATATAAAATGTAAATTAACATATTCATATACAAAACAAAAATGTAAAATAATAAATTATATGACAAATGTATATTTTATATAAATATACAACATATAAATAATAATATAAAATAAATGCAAATGAATATGCAAATACAAATAAAAATGTAAATTAATATATTTATAATAATAATAGAAAAGGTAAATTAATATAATAATATTAATAAATACTAATAAAAATAGGACAATTACATTATAATTTAATAATAATATACAATATAAACATTAATAAAATATAAAATAAAAATAATTAATTACTATATTAATCAAAAATGTATAATAATAATAATAAATTATAGGATAGGTTAAATTTATATTTTTATAATAAACATAAAACATAATAATAATATATCAAATAAAATGTAAATTAGTATATAATACAAATAAATGGTAAATATTATTATAAATAAATTATTGGATAAATAAAATTACCATTGTATAATAAATATACAACATAATAACAATAATACTAATAAATATAGCTGCAAGCAACAATTAAGGGGTCAAGCCCAACAGAAGCAGACAAGGAAGCTAGCAGCAGACCAACAATGTCATAATGGACTATGATCGCAACTGAGACAAAGACACTGCATGACAATTTTGAAGTCAGTCAGACCAATAATTCTGTACTTACAGCCAATTACATGTTTTGTTCAATTATATCGCCACCAAGTGGTGCAGTCCCACTGCTTTTTTGTGTGTGCCCCCATACATAAGCGTGAAAATTTTGGTGAAAATATCTCATTTCATTTAGGAGTTATAGAGATTTATATGTACGAACACATAAAAAATTACCCACAACTGACTTTGATTGCATTTTTTTTGCCACTTACGATCAAAATTTTAACATTTGGCCATAAGCATATAGTCAACGACCTATGTTTCCAATTTTCCTACGGTGGTTTTGTCTCAATGTGATTTAGTGTTTAAACAACATTTGCAAATATCTTCAGAACCATTAGTCTGATCGTTACACTACCCATAAGGCGAAACCTAGCATGTTTTGTATCGCTGGACTCGGCAAGGATTCAGGAATGAAAATAAGTCAACCACATCAAAAGTTAGCAGCATGTAAATAATTTTTTTCTGACCAGCGCCTCTTCTCAGACTGCTGATGAACCATACCGAGTTTTGTAATGATACATTCATGTGTTCGTAAAATACAGCATTTTACTACAAAATTCAAAATAGCTGACACCCAAAATGGCCGAAATGGGATATCCATATAATTGGATATCATTCAACTAACGAGACAACTTCTATGATTTTGGACAAACCGTTATGAGCAAAAATAGCCCTTTTTCGTACCTCAGGACCAGTGGGTGGTGCTGCACCGCCAAATTTTCAAAATGGCGTGAAACTTTTCATGACAGAAAATGATGCCTAGCCCTTGTTTCTAACCCTTACGGTTTATGCTAAAGTTACGGTTGTTTCATCTCGATTAGACTAATGGTTTCAAAGATATTTGCGAATGTTGTTTAAAGTCGGCATGAAACGGAAGTTGCGATTGTCTTTTCTTCTGTACTATGACGTCTATCTAAGTGAAATGGCATCTGAAATGAGAGGGCGGGACTTGATATCGTCCTTCGGGAATTGATTGGAAGTTGGGTGTTGCTAACAAAAATGGAGGCAGATATGAATTACTCACTCCGAGACTTTATTGAGGATGACGAGGACGGTTAACGGCACTAAACAGCGAGAGAGACTGACTGACTGATGGTGCGTGTCCGTTGGCGCGGAGCGAGCGGGTAAGAGCAAGTGTTTTCGGTTCATTCCTATGGAAGTTGAGCCGCGCATAAGTTAAGTGTGACGCTCAACTTCCATAGGAATGAATCTAAAAACGCTATGGTTGCTTGCTCTGCTCCAGTGGACACGCAGCCTGACTGACTGAGCGTGTCGCAGGTTTCTTTCCATGTTTACTGTACACCCCAATGACTGGTATCAGCGGTGGTTAATGCATTAATCTCTATAAAGTGAAGCACAGCATTTACCCCATACGTCACTGCAATTCCAGATAGCTCCACCCTTGCACCATAGCATGTGACAGGAAGAGACGATGAGTCGTTTTGAAGGGGGATGGGAGGTTAATGTTTTTGATTAAAGATTATGAGGGCACATGAATTTTAAAAAAATAATTATTTATTATTGATAATAAATACTACAATATTCCATAAAAAAAAAAGAATTGTCAATTTTGATTTCATGCCGACTTTAAACACTAAATCACAACGTTACACTAACCGTAAGGCGAAACCTAGCATGTTTGGTATTGTTGGACTCGGCAAGGATTCAAGAATCCAAGGAATCCACATCAAAAGTTATAAGCATAAGCATGGTCTGAAACTTCTCAGACTACTTCAGGGCATTGTGCCAATGAACCATACCAAGTTTCATAATGATACATTCATCTGACAAATCACAAAATTTATAATGGCTGATATGGGAAGATTGGATATCATTCGACTTGGCATGACGCTGCAAATCTAACAAGACAACTTATATTATTTTTGGACAAACCATTTAGAAGTTATTAGCAAAAATATCCCTTTTTCATATCTCCAGACCAGGAGGTGGCGCTGCACACCGAAACGCAGCATGTAATATCAGGTCATGCTTGTGATGACATGGACCAAGTTTGGTCTGAATACAATAAAGTGTTGAGGAGATAGAGCCTTATGTCTATTTTCGCAAGGGCTACATAAAATTTGTTCATGTTTTTCGAAAACGGTTTGACAAATCAACTTGAATTCCACAACTTTTTGTCGGCATGATCTGAAGATGATCTGGTTCAATTTTTGTAAAGGAGGAGTTCGAAAACGTAAGTTTTTTGGAAAATTCAAAATGCCGTGAAAATTTTCATGACAGAAAATGATGCCTAGCCCTTGTTTCTAACCCTTACGGTTTATGCTAAAGTTTGGACAGTTGGTGGCGCTAGAGGGTAGTGTTGTCAAAAGTACCGACCAATCCGCCCAACAGCACTTGTCACATTTTTACAATTTTAGTACTGACTTGGTATTGCAAACGGTACTTTTGACAACACTACTAGACTGAGTTAGAGACTCCAAATCGGTAAGGTTAATGTTGGGACTGTCCTCTATCTGTGTGCCAAATTTCATAACTTTCCCGCAAGCGGTTCTATGGGCTGCCATAGACTTCCTGAGCGGAAGAGGAAATGGAGTAGTAATAATAATAATAAGAACGCCAACGGATACAATAGACGCCTACGCACCTTTGCTGCTTGGCCCTTAATAATAAATAAATAATAAGAAAATTACATTTATAATTTTAATGATATACAGTACAAACAATAATAAAATATACAAATAAAAATGTTAATATATTAACAGAACAAAATGTAAATAATAATAATACAACAGGATAAATTCAATTTATGTTTTTATAATAAACAATAATAATAAAAACAAATAAAATGTAAATTAGTATATAATACAAATAAAACATTTAATTATTAATAATAAATTTTTTGGATGAAATTATAATTTTATAATAAATATACAACATAATTTCAACAACATTCATCATCATCATCATCTATCAATCAATCATACAAGCAATATGGAATAAAAATATTTATAAGATTTTTTTATTTATGATATATTTGAATAATTTAAAATATAATGCTATGTTAAAAACTATTTACATTACTTTTATGATTATATTCCAACATGATGGTACTTTTTATAAGTGCCATAAACTTTTTCTAAAGAAACACTTGTGCATAGTTGATGTGAGTCCAGCATCATCCCGTCAGTGAACAAAAGCAGTTCTGTGGCATCAGCATTTGGCTCGAATCGAGCCGATCAATCAAGCTTCATCTGTTTATAATAATATGCATACGAGCGTTTTAAATGCGAATCGTTTGCGCAGCACAAACTGGATCAGATCAGCACATTTCAAACTCGACCCTGGACACTGCCAACACACAAATTACTCATTCACAGGACAAATAACAGAGCTATTCATGACTAAATATGCCATAAAATGCATTACAAATGGACACGGAGAACAAACCAGGCTTTTGTTTTCACCAATACAACGATTTAAAGACGGTCAAATCATTTCAAGACGATCAAACACATTCAGATTCCACAAAAAGTCACGGACTGTCGTTTGCATGTATAAAACATCTAATAAAGTAGATAAAAAGTAAGTTTCAAATCAGATAATAACATAAAATATAGCTTCATGTACCTCTCTGACGGTTAGTACTGTCTCCCGCGAAGATTGCGCTCCGTCCGCGCGCCTCTAGGGTTTTTAAACCCTCCACGCGCGGCCGTTATTGTTCCCGCCACAATAGAGCGAATCATCCAGTCAGACATGTGAGATGTGAGGTAATCCGCATCTTTCACTGCATCTCGTCCTCTTGTTTACTCTTCTCTCTCTCTCTTCACAATCTCACCAGTCTTCTGCGTCACCGTGTTCAGCGGCGTGGGACGTTTCATGACGCGCGTCGACGCTCCGGCCTCCCTCAGAGGTCAAGAAGATCCAGAACTCGTGGATTTGGGTTTGAAGAAACTTTTCACTAGCACGTCTACATAGTTAAACACTTAAAGGGTTAGTTCACCCAAAAATGAAAATAATGTCATTAATTACTAACCCTCATGTCGTTCACACCCGTAAGACCTTCGTTAATCTTCGGAACACAAATTAAGATATTTTAGTTGAAATCCGATGGCTCAGTGAGGCCTCCATAGGGAGCAATGACATTTTCCTCTCTCAAGATCCATAAAGGTACTAAAAACATATTTAAATCAGTTCATGTGAGTAAAGTGGTTCAAAATTAATATTATAAAGCGATGAGAATTTTGGTGCGCCAAAAAAACCCCAAACAAAATAACGACTTATGAAGTGATGGCCGATTTCAAAACACTGCTTCAGGAAGCTTCGGACCATTATGAATCAGCGTATCGAATCAGCGGTTCGGAGCGCCAAAGTCACGTGATTTCAGCAGTTTGGCGGTTTGACACGCTGATTCATAACGCTCCGAATCTTCCTGAAGCAGTGTTTTGAAATCGGCCATCACTATATAAGTCGTTATTTTGGGGTTTTTTGGCGCACCAAAAATATTCTCGTCGCTTTATAATATTAATATTGCAGGCCTCACTGAGCCATCGGATTTCAACTAAAATATCTTAATTTGTGTTCCGAAGATGAACGAAGGTCTTACAGGTGTGGAACGGCATGAAGGAGAGTAATAAATGACAGAATTTTAATTTTTGGGTGAACTAACCCTTTAATAAACACGTAATAAATGAGCAAACTAGTGATAGGAATTTTGGAAAACAAATAACAACGTTAGGGTAATGTTCTACAAACCTTTTATTTACGTAAAGAAAACTTTCCAGGCTAGCCAACAGAGAACATTAAAATATCTGTTCTGGGAACCATGTCAACTTGGAGTAAAATTTTTAAAATATTCTATCTGCATTGAAATTGTTGATCAATTTTGTGATAGATACTGCATGTCCGTTTAGAGTAACCTGGTATCAAAACGCAAATAGGAACGTTTCATTTGTGTGATAAGTAGCATCTCGTGCAAGAACATGAGTCGAAATTCATCACAACACCGGTACTTTTCAAAAAACTCTACCGGTTCTGGATAAGAACCGATTCTCAGTTGATCCCTATCCCTATTCCCTCAGTTGATCCCTATTCATTGCTAAATCAAATTTTCAAGCAAATCCATTAAATATTTTTAAAATGAAAATATACAAATAAACGCACACATATATTTACTTGTGTATATGAATAAAATTTAAATGTAGTATGATTTACGAAGACACAGTTTGTCGATTTTAGCTTGTATTTATTTAAAAAGTCACTAACAATCCAAGTAGATTTTTTTGCATATACATTGGCATAATTAATCCAGAAAAATCAGGAGGTTACTGTATACACCTGAAGTTCATATACCACAAAGTATATGTTAAACATGAAAACACGCATTATAACAATGCTGAAAAACATCAATGATCTGAGCCACGTCTGATTGGTCTAAAGGTTCTGCCCCTTATTTATAATCAAGTGTGTCAAAGTCCGAGCAAAGCAGCATGTTGTCGGTAACAAGAGGCGGGAGGAGTATATTAGCATACAGTGCTAATAATCCAGTCAGAACGACACGGCTAGCCAAATGAACTCAGTCTGAATGAGGGCACGAGGGGCATCGCTCACTTCTTCGGACGTCCTTTTCCTGCCTTCATGCCCCGCCCTCCTTTATTGCCCCACCCTCCTTTATTGCTCCGCCCTCCTTTATCACCCCGCCCTCCTTTATTGCCCCGCCCTCCTTTGCCTCGCTGCCTCTCTCATCCTTCCTCTGCGCGGCCCTCGTGTCTTTCTTCATCCGTCCGTCCACCACACGGAAAGCGCCCTTGACTCCGGCCGGACGCCGCACTCTGGATCCGACGCCCTTCTTGGCCACAATGTACGTGACGTCTCGTTTCTCTTTACCCACGCCGGCCTTTTTGTAGATGCTGTGAGCGAAGGAAAGTGAAAATGAGTTTTCATGAATTTGACATGAAATGAAGCTTGCACGTCAATGCCAAGACTGACCTTTTGAGCTGTGCCATTTTTTCCCGCTCTGAAATATCCACCGTGTTCACGACGGCTTCAGCCTTCTTCTTGGCCTGCTCCAACTTCTTCAACGTCTACGACAAGAAAAAGTGCATTTAAAGACCATATTCAGTTTGACTTTTCCTGAAGCCAGTGTATGTTTGTCAAGGTTTCTTGCATCAGAAATAGTTTTTCAATATCATTTTCCACTGGATAACATTTAAAAAAAAAAAAAAAAAAAAAAAAAAAAAAAAAAGAACCTTTTGAATAACATCAATAAAATTAATAATGTAATTGTTTATTTTATAACCACAAAAAAAAATTAAATTTTTAAGTAGAAAATAAAGATTAATATTTAATCTTTTAAAATAAAGATAGAAACATCTTTTAAATATAAAAATACTAAAATATTATTGATAAAATTACTAATATACTAATACTAAAAATATATCATAAAAAAAAAAAAAAAATCACAAGTGGAAAATTATATAAAACTGTTTTTATGTTTTGCTTATGATTTTCAGTTTATTATTAGATAAAATATTTTTATATTTAAAAGATGTTTAAATTTTTCTTGTTATATAAATAAAACAATAACATGTAAACATATACATACACACATATATATATATATATATATATATATATATATAATAAATATCTCAACATTAGCATAACAATTTTATTGATTTCCTTGCATTATTAAAATATTTTTTCCAAGTCTAAAATGTGTAATATTAGTGAATAATGCTAATAATAATAATAATAATAATAATAATAATAAATGTTCTTTTTTTAATGTCTTCACGCTTATCTGAAAGGCGTTGACATCATCTCTCCTCTTACCCGTCTCTTCTTGCGGGCTTTGGCCTCTGCCACGCGTCTGATGGGACGGGCGTTGATTTCCCGCCATTTCTGCTTGTATTCCTCCACCATGTCTTTGGTGACAGGAACAGGCTTCATCCGGTGCTTCTTTTCATCGTCAAAAAACCAGGCGGGAACTTCGGTCATGTCTTCCGAGTTCGCAAACCTGCAAGAACAGCATGAAGACTACTTTATTACCTCAGAAACACGCGGCTAATGTGACGGCTAACAGATGTCTGCGCTCTCACCTGTGGAAGGAGCCATCGATCAGGTCTCGTGCTCTCTTTTTCGAGGCGGCGATCTGAGCACCGAGCGCCAAACCCTCCGCGTCAAGAATCCGAGCGCGTTTATCTGTGAAACAGAAAATAATTACACAAATTTAATATAGCTGCAAGCAGGAATTAAGGGGCCAAACACCACAGAGGCAGCTAAAAATCAAGGTATGGAGCATCAGAACAACTATAACAATGAGTGAAGACATTTGGAGATGATTTCAAGCAAAATAATTGAAAGCCTATAAATACAATCACTTGTAATGTGACAATTACTTATTTTGAGCAATAGGTGGCACTGACACCAAACTGATCTGATGTGGTCAGTGTTGGGTGATAATTACACACACAAAGTTTGGTGTCAATATGTCAAATCTTCAGCCGGCATGGTCTGAAGATGTTCTGACTTGAATTTGGTGAAAATCGGACAAACGGTCTGAAAAAGTAGGTTATTAAATCAGAAAATCAAAATGGCGGACAGCAAGTTTATGACAAAATTGGTAACAAAGTTCTCATCACAATCCAAGGATCTATCAAGACCAGTTCCATTACAATAGGCCAAAACTTTTAAATTTCATTATAATGAGTTTTTGAAATTTTGAGTGCCGATGACACTTACTGAGTTTCATTACGACATGCCAATGCGTTCATAAAATATAGCATTTTGCGACAAAATTCGAAATGCCTGACATGGGTATCATTTGACTCGGCACTCTGCACTGAAACTAAAGAGACCAGTATTGTGATTTTTGGCCAAACCGTTCAGAAGTTATACGCAAAAATACCAATTTTCAAATCTCCTGACCACTAGGTGGCACTGTGCTGAAACTGTGCTGGTACCCTCAGGCCATGGTTGTCATAACACACACCAAATTTGGTCAGAATACGCTAAAGTGTTGCGGAGATACTGCATCACATTTCGTCGAATTCATTTGCGCGTTATTTGAGAATGGTTTTACGAATCAACTTAAATTCTAAGTTTTTGTGTCCGCATGGTCTGAAGATGACCTGATTCAATGTTCGTGAATATCGAAGCAGGAGTTAGAAATCCAAAAACGTAAAATGCCGGAAAATTACGTCATAGGGTGCAATCGCAAAAAAGAATTTTCTTTCTAGCTCTTACAGTTTTTGGACAGTTGGTGGCGCTAGAGGGATTGAGTTAGAGACATTTTTATTAAAATTTTTTTTTTTTTTCATTTTTTACAACAAACGAAAGTATAGCGACTTCAAATTTCTTGTGGTTATTGCTCAAACTGTCAAAATTTCACAACTTTTTACTATATGGTTCGGTAGACTCAAACGTACGACGACGGTGACGACTAACGAATAAAATACAGTGCTTGGCCCCTAAATACAATTCTGATGATGTCAAAAATTTGTATATGATTCTGAACTGACTTGTTTTTTCAACAGGAACAACTTGAAAGTCGTCGTCATCAGCCAGTCCTTCCATGCCGACGGCGGCTGAGGCGTGTTTCATTTGCGCAATTTCCCTGTTGAAAAACACATTAGTTTCTTTAGGGAATGGAATTGAGCTTGCGCAGTGCTAATATAAACGAATATATAAACGTCACCTCTCGTCATCGCTGCTGTCATCATCAGAGTCACTGTCGTCTTCGTCTCCAGCCTTCTCCACTTCCTGTGAGGGCGTGGCCACTTCCTCTTCCTGTGCGGCAGGCTCCGCCTCCGCTTTCCTCTTTTTGCCCTTTCCAGACTGCAGCAGCTGGGTTTGTATCAGTTCACTCATGGCGTCTTTGTCGTCGTCCAGATCCAGCTCTGCAAAGATGTCCTGTGCGGATGTTAAAGCGTTAAAATCTACCGGTTTTAGGGATCCGTATTCGTCTAAATGAGCGATTCACACCTTGCTGAACCACATGTTGGTCTCACGCTCTTTCTTCTCGTCTTTTCCTTCCAGTTCGACGAGTAACTCGTTCCCGTTGGTTTCCCCTTCGTCTGCTGCTCTCTGGCAAATGAAACTCTGCAGGAAACGCAAAAACAGAGTTCAGACATGAAAATTGTGTCACAGTTTTTTCCCCCACCCATTTAATCTTCATTTTGTTTCAAACACACATTATGTTCTCGCCTTTTGGGTGAAATATTACAAACATTTACCATGGAAAGTACAGTTTCTGAAAAATTGTTTTTACAAATTACTGCTACAATGAAAATACACAAATTATTTATAATAATACACATACACATGCAGTTTATATTTTCAAATAAATATATTTAAATTATTTTATCTACTTTTGTAGTTAACAATAAAATGTAAACAAAAAAATATATTTAAATGTAAGCACTATAAATATATTTAAATATATAAAGTATTAAATATATCTATAATATATTTCATATATTTATTATTTTAAATATAAATATATGTTCATCTATTTATATTTATATAACTATAGATTTATTTTGCTTAGTTATTAATAAACAACGTATATATATATATATATATATATATATAACATATTTTAAGAATTATTTAAATTATATACATTTATACTGTCTATATTAAAACACTTAAACAATACAAATATAATTTATTATATATTTATTGTATATTATTTAGATTTAATAAAAAAATTAAGATATAAAGTTTGTATGTTTGTTTTAAGTATATAAATTATATTTTTTATATTTAACAGAAATATCTAATGAAAATCTAATGTAACAATACAAATCAAATTGATATTTAAAAAAAAAATATATATATATATATATATATATAGATAGTTGTTTTAGACATACAATTTATATAATAAAATAAAAATGTAAAACAATATAAATATGATTATTTTTACATTTTAAAAAGAAAAATAAACAATACACATTTTATACATACATATATACAGTAATAGTTTATATGATTTAAATGTATAGTTTACATATTAACTTTTATATTATATATTTTTATCCTTATTTAAAATAAATTTAAACAATATATATATATACACTGAAGAGAATCATACTTTTTCTTCTTGGGCATCTTTGCCTCGATTTCTCTCTCTTTCTTCTCGATTTCCTCGAGGTCGTCCGAGTCGAGGTCAGAGGCCAGAGACACGCGCTCGTCTTCGTCCTCGTCAGAGAGGTGCACGTCCTCCTCCTGAACTTCCTCCAGCACAGCGTCCGCTCCCTTCATGTCGCCCTGTGCGATGACGCTGAGACCCTGCAGGACAGAGGAACACCGTCAGCACACGCCAGCCCAGGAACCGCTCATCTAGAGTTTTTAGGGGTTTTCTTGCCTCTGCCTTTTTGATGGCCATGAGGGAAAACATGGAGCAATCGCTGGTGTCGGCGATGGAAACTCCAGGAAGATCCATCTTCAGCTCCACTCTCTCTCTCTGCTTCCTTCGTTCCTTCAGGAGCTTCTTCTTTTTCCTGTTTACCAACAAACACACGTTAAAATAAACATTTGTAAAGCAGGGTTATTATCGTTAACTACAACTAGAAAAATAAATAAACTAAATGAACTAAAACTAGAAACTATGCAGACATATTTAAAAATAAAAAAAAATAAATAATTACATTTTTTTTTTTTTTTTTAATACCAGTTTTGAAGGTTCATTTTGTGTAAAATGATTTTTTTCCCCCCCTCAGGGTTATTATAGTTAGTTCATTTTACAAATATTACTTAAAACACACATTACCTGAAATAATATATAAAAAACTTCCCAAGGCAACATTTCAAGTACAAAAATAACAAAAACTACATGAATTTCAACTAAAAACTATATAGACATAACAAAAACAAATAATAAAAATGACAAACACAAAATTACTAAAATTTTAAAATTAATATATTTTTGTAATTTTTAAAACATGTAAGCATATGGAAATAAGTTATTTTACATTTACTTTACATTTCTTAATTTTTAAATATTAGAATTAAAAATAAATAAATGTAAATTAAACAATATAAACAGTTTATTTTAAGTTTAAAATAATTTAAATATAACAAAAAAACAAATTGTATCTACGTTTTCTAATTTTTCATATTTAAAAAAGTATTAAAAATGTAAAAGTAATTAGTTAAAATTAAAATCTAATTTTAATGTTTATTTTTTAAACATTTTAAAAAATATTTTATGTATATTTAAATATTTTATATATATATATATACACACACTTTAAAATAAATACAACATAAAAAAACATTTTAAGTACTAAAATAAACTAAATGAACTACAAACTAAAAATAATATTGACATTAAAAAAAACTACAACTAATAAAAATGTCAAAAACACAAAATGACTTAATCTTTAAAATGAAAACAGAAAATACTAAATAAAATCCAAGTGAAAAAAACGAATTAAACTACAATATAAATATATCGATAATACTAAAACAACACAGTGATGTGAATCTACCGTTTAAGATCGGAAAACTCTTCGGCCTTCAGCTCCGCCAGTTTCTTCTCCATCTCCTCTTCCTCGTCGTCCGCCTCGTTCTCATCCTTCTTTTCTCCTGCCTTTTTCTTGCTTTCCTTCTCATCAGTATCGCTCTCTTCATCGTTTGAGCTGAGACTGTTAAAACGCGCAGTTAATACTGAATCTTTACTGTATGACGTGAATTATATGACGTAATAATAACGTACTTGATTTCCTGGTCCAGCTGCTGGGCTTCCTGCCTCAGTTTTTTAGCCAGGAACCTCCTCAGCTTGGATCTCCATGACAACAACAGACTAACAACACAACAGCCAATCAGATTTCAGCTCTCCATATATGGACATCCTACATATAAACATCAACGCCGGGACTCACCGCAGCTCCTTTCGGCCCAAGACTTTAATATCGGAGCAGCACTCTTTGATTTCTGGCGAAGTGAGAGGGTGGGATTCAAGCTCGGGGTTATCAAAGGTTATCTGGAGCAGAAATGATGGAAATTAGGAGGAGAAATACATGGGCAAACATGTCTGGCATACAACTGAAGCGGCTTGAAAACGTACTTTATTGGCTTTGCTCAAGAAATCAACAGGGTTTTCAGCCTTCAAGAATTCTGTTATTGAGAAGATGTGATAGAGAGTGAGATCTCCATCGCTGTAGCCTTCAGCCTGAAACAGCGCAGAGGAAATGGGTTTAATTCAATGGAAAATACAGAATAAAATTTCATAACAATGTTAAAAAGTACAAAAAAAACAGACTTAAGATACAATTAAGTATATATGATCTACAAAAATACATATATAATATTGCATAACAATAATAAAACATTTTAAACATATACAACTATACATTTTAAAATAATATTTAAAAATTATATTCACTAAAACACATTCATGCAAACATAAGCGAAGCGTAATAAGACATACTTTGGGCTTTTTTTTGGTAACCAGCTCTTTCACAGTTTTCACTTGTACATCGACCTCTTTAAAAGCATGTTTGGGGTCGAAGAACTTGTTGTCAATTTTATCCGGGGCCAAAAAACCTGAAAGAAAAGAGAAATATATTTATAGACAGACAGATGGATGGATGGATAGATGAACAGACAAAACAAACAACAAAAATAAAAGGACAGAGACAGAACGACGATAGAGTAGTGTTGTCACGATACCAAAATTTTGACTTCGATACGATACCCAACTTAAATATCACGATACCGATACTTAATTGATACTATGGCAAAAATCTAAAACAGCAGGAAAAGTAAATAAATAACATATGACAGAACCTCTTTCTTCACCAGTGCGCAGCTGATAATTCTGGATTTGAGCTTCATTGCCGTGAAGTTAGAGTTAGATTTAATATAATTTTTAATGTTTATTATTTTTACGCTCGATAAAATTGTAAATTATTTGCTGTTATGCTTTTTTATACATTTAAGTGTTTTTGACAGTAATGCTGCGTTCACACCAGACGCGACTTGCGCGAATAAATCGCGCTATTCGCGCGTAGTTGGACGCTTGAACATTTTTGAGTTTACTCGCTTCATTCGCGCGTGAAAATCCCTTCACAACAGACGCGAATTCGCGTCATGAGGGGCTCTCCCGCTCCTTTATGTGTCCCAGACTCTCCCACTTCTTTCTGCACACTTCCTCTGAATAAACACAACTTGTCAGTGGGGAAATAATTGTAAATTACAGCGAATAAGCTCAATTTGTCGTCTTTAGTTGGCTTGTAGTCTTAATATGTATATGTATATATAGCTCAAATTGAGTAAAGACCGTTTTTTACAACTTATCAGATTGTCCGACCTCCTCACTCACTTTCTTTCAAACATGATCCTTTTTATTTCTGTTTCTATAAATGTATGAAGATGTACAGCGACGATGATTTTGTCCTCCATTGTGGTTTCGAATTTCTGCCTCAGCTCGCTACGTCACGTCACTACTAGAGCAAGCTCCTGATTGGTTAACGCGGCACGGAAATTCGCCAAAGTTCAGATTTTTCAACTTGCACGATTCGCGCGAATCACGCTTTAAGCGCGTCAAACGCCCGAATCGCTCAATTCGCGCCGCTTCATTCGCGTGAATCGCGCCGCAGGATGTCAATTCGTGTCTCTGCATTGACTTAAATCATTCGCGCTTACCGCTTCATTCGCGTCCGGTGTGAATGCACCTTAAGATTATTGTAAAAATTAGATTACTGTAAATAATTAAAGCAATGTTATTAAGGCATAAATTGGATTAAAATAAATAACTGTATATACCCTTCACATATTTATGCATTTTTAAATTAATTTTATTTTTGCAACCAGGTATCACTTATTAAACTTAGACTCAATAATACACCTCTTTGCGGAGATCTGCTTGCACGAGTAAAATAAATAAAAAAAACAATGTTTGAGAGCATAAACATGCTGGTATCACATTCACTAACCTGCCGCTCTTTAAATTCTTTGTTCAAATCGGGATGTTTGTCGGCAAGATGCTTTTGACTCCCTTCGCTTGCGTTATTTTGTAACATCTTTTGCAGACGGGCTTTGTGGTGTCCGTGGGCTTGCTATGACTGTCAGCAATGTAAGTAAAATAATGCCATATTTCGCTTCGTGCATCTGCTTTCTCAACAATTTGTGGACGGTCTGCAAGAGCACCTGTATTTGCAACCACACCTCTCGTTTCGTCACCATAAAAGCCATTGCGCAGTTGAGAGGAATAAACACGCACTCAATGCACGCACACTGCCCCCTGCTGTCGCACTGTAGGAAATACAGCTGGCACTTAAAGTACCGGTACTAATAAAATGAAGAACCGGACCGTTTTTAAAAGCAGGATATCGCGATACCTTTCTAGTACCGGTATATCGTGCAACACTACGTTAGAACGAACAACAGATACAGACACAGAACTTAGATAAAAGAGATAATAGAATTATAGAACGAGCGATACAAGGAAATGATAGAAAGATAGAATTATATAACGAACAAAAGAATAAACGGTAGAGTGATAGAACAAACCAACGATAGAAAATATAGACTAAACACTTAGGGTTGCAAAAGGGCCGAAACTTTCCACGGGAACTTAACCTGGGGAATTTTGGAAATATTCCAATTTGGAAACTTAACAGGAATTTATGGAAAATTTATAATATTTATACAATACCATATACAAACAAATATAAACATTTTGTTTGGTCATAACATGAAATAACAGTTATTTCTTTTTCACATTCAATTAAATTTAATTTAGTAAATATGTAAAATAAATATTGATGTTTAGGTATGTTTAACGGTGCGTTCACATTAGTTTGGTTCATTTGGTCCGGACCAAAAAAAAACAAAAAAAAAAACATTTAGTCCTGGGGCATATTCTTCGTACCTCGCTTAATACATCTGAGATGATTTGACAGATGCCAGATCTTCTAATCGTGATAACTGAACTCTGGCTAATTTGGTTCTTCAAACGAATTTGCAGATTGGATTAAAATATCTGGATTAAGTTGTCTAAGATTACTGCGTGTTCTCGTGTTCCATGAAAAGGGCAGATGTATCGATACACGAAACCACGATCAGCAATGCAGCGATTGGCTGGAGTCAAGACGGCAACGTAATGACATCATAGAATGAGAAAAGACACCTGACGAAAAACTTGACAAATTTCTAGACATTTATAAGGAAACAGCCAAGCGAATAAATGACAGAAGAACGACATAAATGTTATAATAGATAAATGAAATATGTGCACTATTTTTTTTTTTTTTACATGATTACCCAATTTAGGCTGTATTCACAATTTCTAGTATTTGTACAGGCAATTTTTTATTTCAATGTTGTAATTAGCAACTAATTTACCTTTGAAGCATATTTGACAGCATTAATTAAAGTTTCTTAAGGGTCAAGATCAATATCTGCGTCTCCTGTGCTTCATCAAGCCACTCCCATAATATATGTCGCGGTTCAAATGCACAAATGCATGTACGCATAGACATCTGTACATCATGTGTGTAAGACTCCAATAAAAATTATTACGTAATTATTCCCTCACGAATGAATCTCTCAAAGAGTAAAACTGTCGGTGTCTATATTATGACACTACACAGCATTATAGTATTATTTGCAAATTTATTTTTAAATCATATTGTCCCTGGTTTACATTAGGGTACTCTTGTGGGAAAGTAGCAGTGGCTGGGACAGACTTTAAGCATCACCTCCGCTTAAAAAGATGCAATCTAACCCTGTTCACATGAAATAAGCCTGCTCCCGAGCAGGTTTGAGCTTACGGACCTGTTGCTATGACAGCAAGTCCAGGATGAGCGTCGAAGAACCGAACAATCCAAGATCATGCCAAATCGCCATCAGTCAAATCCAGCTAAGTGAGTTAGCGACGTACGAAGAATATGCCCCTGGTCCGATTAGCGTTCAGATTGGCAATTTTATCACCGAACCAAAAGATACCGAACCTAAAGGCACAGGGATACATTCACAACGTGATTGGTCGGATTTTATGACGTAATGCTTTTTTGGAGACGGAACTTACCGAACATCCAAAACAATGCTGTGTGCTGAGGTAAACGCACTCGTTGTGTGTTCGTAGCCTGCATGTGATGGTATTTTGGCCAGCTGGGAACTCGTTAAGAGCTTATAAAATGTGTAAAGTAGTCAAAACAGCGGCGGGAATCCATCCGTCACACACACAAACTGCTGCGTGGAGACGCGCGACTGATGCCTGTGATGGGCAAACTCATGACTATGACGAGAGAAAACCGATATGTGTGAGGATTCTGTCCTTTTTAGGGTCTCGTCTTCCTGTTTTTGGTTCGTTTACATGTCTTTGGTCCGTGTTGCGTTCATATATCATTAGGGTTGCAAAATTCCAGGAATTTTCAAAGCTGGAAACTTTCCATGGGAATTAACGGGAATATATGGGAATTAACGGGAATATATGGCAATAAACAGGGAATTTGCAAAATTGCAGGTTAGCCTATAACAGGGTACTTAAAAACACATCTTGCAGCATAATTTTGGTTAAAACAACCATATTTAATGCAGTTTTAGTTGAATTTTTACCCTGCACATTCCTTACTGCAGGGCTATTGAGGCCACACCCCCTGCATGCACTGTGCATTCCCCCAGCCCATAACATCAACATTTGATCAAAAATACAGAATAAACAGTAATATTGTGAAACATAACTACTATTTAAAATAATGGTTTTCTATTTTGATATACATAAATTTATTTCTGTGATCAAAGCTGAATTTTCAGCATCATTTCTCCAGTCTTCAGTGTCACGTGATCCTTCAGAAATCATTCTAATATGTTAATTTGATACTCATTTATCAATGTTGGAAACAGTTGTGCTGCTTAATGTTTTTTATAACCTGTGATACTTTTTTCAGAACTCTTTGATGAATAAAAATTTAAAGAACAGCATTTATTTAAACAGAAATCTTTTGTAACAATATACACTACCGTTCAAAATGTTGGGGTCAGTCATTTTTTTCTTTCTTTTTTTGAAAGAAATTAATACTTTTATTCAGCAAGGATGTGTGAAATTGATAAAAAGTAATATTAAAGTGATATTGTTAGAAAATATTTCTATTTTGAATAAATTCTGTTCTTTTTAACTTTTTATTCATCACAACTGTTTCCAACATTGATAATAACTGAGTATCAAATCATAAGAATGATTTCTGAAGGATCATGTGACACTTAAATAAATAACACACAACAATTGCTGCAATAAAAATATATTTATTTTACATATTTACTAAATTAGAATTAATTGAACTGTTATTTCATGTTATGACCCAACAAAATGTTTATATTTGTTTTTATATGATACATTTTATATAAATATTATAAATTTATATAAATTTCCCAAAATTTCCAATTAATTCCCATAAATTCCTGTTAAGTTTCCAAATTGGAATATTTCCAAAATTCCCCAGGTTAAGTTCCCGTGGAAATTTACCGGAACCTTTCCGCCCCTTGCAACCCTATATATCATTCGAACCGCACCAGAGTTCGTTTGGAAGCGTTCACATATGTTCAAATGAACCGCACTATTTTGTTTTAATCGAATGACAAGTCGCACCCTTAATCACTGCGACACAGTAAATAAATCTTAAGATTAGAAACAATCGTGATTATTGAGGATACCTGATGATAACGAGTGACTGAAGGAAAGAGAAACACAAGAACTACAACTGACTTCAGCCACAGCTTTAGATGAAAAACTGAAAACACATTAAATCTCTCTTATTACTAACCAGACTGACTTTATTTTTGTCATTCATCTACAGAAATACTTTGAGAATTAACAGGTTTAGATGTTGATGTTTTATTGAAAATATTGTCACCACTATGGTGATCAGTGTTTCATTTCGATGGGCCATTTGCCTCTTTGCTTTTTATAATAGTTTGTGGTTTTTGTAACAGATTGAACGAACAGAATGAACGATACAGACAAGCAAAATAACTATAATAGAAAAGCAAAACATATAGATTAAACAAAGAGCAAACAAAAACGACAGAATGAAATACAGCTTTACCTTGACAGACGACGAAGATCTCGGCGGACTCGTTTCGTGAGGCCTGTGGTTTGGTGGCCTGAACCTTCTTGAAGAACTGCTGGAAGATCCACATGAGCGGCTGGTAGTCTTTGGAGCGGAAGACTTTAGTGATGAACGTGCCGCCCTTCGTGAGGAACTCGCAGGCCAGTTTGAGAGCCATCAGAGTGAGACTCGCTGCAGGACACAAACACAACCAATGACGCGCCATGCTTTCTGACACGCTCAGGACTTCCTATACGAGGTGTTTTCCTGTACCTTGAGAGAAGGCGTCATGCTGCCAGTTGGCACCAACGTTGGGCGCGCCGTCATTGAGGACCACGTCCACCTTCCACGTCTGCAGCTCCTTCCTGAGAGCCTGACGGGAGAAGAGCGTTCGTCAGTGATTGCGGTCACGAATCTGACCAGACTGAAGCGCGCGGCGACACAAACCTGTCTGCATTTCTCCGTCGTAATGTCCTCCTGCAGGGTGACCACGTTTGGGATGGGTTTGATCGGCACCAGATCCACACCTGACAACAAATCAAGAGCATCAACACTGGATCTCTGAGACTGAATCAGCGACATTACACTTCAAATCACACTCACCGATGATGAGGCTGGACACGGGCATGAACTTTGACGCCACCTGCAGCCTGAATGCGAAAGACAGACGGGTTAGTCATGAATAGGGTTGAGTATCGATTCCACATATCGATTTTCGATTCCCAGCCCTAAAACTTTCACACAGACACACTAGTTAAGCAGCAGTGTTTACTCACCATCCTCCTGGAGCGGCACACAGATCCACCAGAGCTCGAGCTTTCTGAAGAAACTGGAACTTACGATTGAGCTGAATGAGCTTGAACGACGATCGGGACCGATAACCTTAAATGAGCAACAATATATGAGCCTTTTTCTGATCACCATGGTTTCTGGTAATACATTTTGCATTAAAGGTGCAATATGTAATATTTTCTGTCCGCTAGAGGCCTATTCAAAACAAAGGCGTAGTTTGATGATGCCAAGTTTGAGCGCAGAATCTTGGGACATGTGATCTTCATCTCAGCGGACGGTGCAAAAGAATAGGGATTGGACTCGGGGAAGAAATCATGTTCATGGATGCGATTAGTAACGTTACTGTAGTGTGAAGCAGAGCAGGAGCGAGTGTTGTGGAGCTGAACGAGGAGCTGGAGCGATTGATCAACACACGCCTCACGAGCAGCGGGACTTTTATTATGACACAGTCGCCGGCGCCGCTGCCGCTTTTCATGAGTATGAGGTAACGCAGCTCTGTTTATCATATTAGATACATTTGAGAGTGTTGAAAATGATGTTATAACGTTACTCTGTGCGTTCGCTCGGCGGCTGCTGTGAGACACTGTTACACACTGCAGTAAGATAGATCGATTTTACAATATCATAAATGCTGGATGATTGTGTTGATAAATGGCATGCAATTCATTTTAAAACGTATTGTATGATGGAGAAAATGCTGTATTACTGTTACTAAAAATAAAGCTGCATCTGATTATGCTATGTTAGCTACTTCACAAAATAGTGTTTTTCTCTGAGGCATGGTAAAGCATGAGACTCGCAAAACATCAAGAAAATTAGATTTAAACAATAAGACTAAACGTTTTGAGCTATATAACAATAATTAGTTTATAAACATATCAAAACAGTTGTTTCTTTGTCTATTAAAACATGTAATATATTAAAGCGTCTTTGGCGTTTCCATGGTTTCTACAAAATAAAAGCGGAAACCGAGGGTAACGCGGGTATGACGCCATTGACAGGCGACTCCTCACACGTCCTGGAGCCTTGGTTAAAATTGCAATTTTTTCACGATTTACAAATAGTTGGAAACATTTGGGATATTGTAAGTACTCAAGTGAACAAAATATATAACACTGGCCCAGTGGTTTTTGGATATTTTACTGCAAAAATCTTACATATTGCACCTTTAAAAGAGAATTAAATTACAAAACAGGATTTCTGAGAAAAAAGAGAAAGGAAATAACATTTCATAAGGCCCTATTACTGTAAAAAAGTAAGTTGTTAAAGTGTTATAAATTCAATTTATTAGACATTATTAAAATTTCATTAAACCATTCAAATTGAATCCAGAACAATTACAATGAAAAAACAGAATTTGCGACAACTAAAAATTGTATAGGGCCCTAAAAATGTAACATTTGTCACACTTTCAATACGTTTCATGACTTCACTTAATTACACGTTTTTGACTACTACAATTTAACGAGTCCACAAAAATGTAAACGGAAAATACGGAATTTGTGAAAAGTATATTCCCACAACATGGTAAAAACATGGTATTATCATAGTATAGGCATGGTATCAGATTTTACTTCCATGCTAGAGTACTAAATAATTATAATTCTATGAAACTCTGAGGAATGACATGCTACTATAATCTCAAAACACCCTCTATTACTATGGTTAATGTCCAAAAAAACAAGGTAATAACGTGGTAATGCGTGATATCACGCACATGTTCACGTTTACGCGACTTACCCGTTTCTTTTGCGAGATGATAGAATTTATCCTTTCTAGTTTTTCCGACTTTGAGTTTTTTACCCATGATTTCTGTGGCAAATTACCCGTTTCTAAGCTTAATTTCGACACGTTTCACTTCACCGTGTCGCGAGCTACTGAGCCACAGCCACACGTGTATTTTGGGGGCGCCGGTAGATGACGTCACTGGTAAGTTGTACAATCAAATGTAATTTTAGCAATAATAAAATATTACATGTGGTAATAATGCATGATTTTAAAGGAAAAATATATTAAAAATCTGATTCGTAAATGAAGCAGTAGATTTATATTTAGTACTTTACAGACATTGAGAAAATGGGTCTTATTATGAAGTGTTCTTAGTATTGAAGAACAATTGTGAAATTTATTTTTAATTAGAAATTATATGATTTCCCATGCAGGAATGGAGCGAACACTTTTTAATCTTTTTTTTTTTTTTTTTTTTGGTTTGTTTTTATTATATTGTGGAACTTCCTTTCCTTATTATTTATTTTTATATATATTATTTTATTGATTTCATAACTTATATACTGCATAATAAATCACGTTACGTTCGTTCTTATGTTAATAATCTTATGTTAAATCTGTGAGGATTTCCAGTCAGGATTTAGACCATACCATAGTACTGAGACTGCTCTCGTTAGAGTTACAAACGATCTACTCTTATCATCCGATCGTGGCTGTATTTCTCTATTAGTGTTATTAGATCTCAGTGCTGCTTTTGACACTATCGATCACAACATTCTTTTAAAAAGACTTGAAAACTATATTGGCATTAGTGGAACTGCTTTGGCATGGTTCAAATCGTACTTATCTGACCGTTATCAGTCTGTAGTAGTTAATGAAGAGATGTCGTATCGATCACAGGTTCAATATGGAGTACCACAAGGCTCAGTACTAGGACCGTTGCTTTTCACTCTGTACATGCTGCCCTTAGGACAGATAATTAGGAAGCATGGTGTTAGTTTTCACTGCTACGCTGACGATACTCAGCTCTATATTTCCTCGCGCCCTGACGAAACCTACAAATTCACAAAACTAACAGAATGCATAGCTGACATTAAAAACTGGATGACAAGAAATTTCTTATTATTAAATTCAGAAAAACTGATATCCTAATCTTTGGACCAAAAACTTCCTCACGAAAAAACCTTGAATACTCTCTAACACTTGACGGGTGCTCCATTAAACCTTCGTCCTCAGTTAGGAACCTGGGTGTGCTCTTTGATACCAATCTTTCATTTGAAAGTCATGTTTCTAGTATCTGTAAAACCGCATTCTTCCATCTAAAAAATATATCTAAATTACGACATATGCTCTCAATGACAAATGCGGAACAGTTGGTTCATGCATTCATGACCTCAAGACTAGATTATTGTAACGCTCTACTGGGTGGTTGTTCTGCTCGGCTTTTAAACAGACTACAGTTGGTCCAAAATGCGGCAGCTAGAGTTCTTACTAGAACCAGAAAGTATGACCATATTAGCCAGTTCTGTCAACATTACATTGGCTCCCTATTAAACATCGTATAGATTTTAAAATCTTGCTACTTACTTATAAAGCTTTAAATGGTTTAGCTCCCCAGTACCTAAGCGAGCTCTTAATGCATTATAGTCCTTCACGTTTATTGCGATCTCAGAATTCAGGCCAGTTGATAATACCCAGAATATCAAAATCAACTGAAGGCGGCAGATCCTTTTCCTATTTAGCACCTAAACTCTGGAACAATCTCCTAGCATTGTTCGGGAAGCAGAGACACACTCTGTCAGTTTAAATCTAGACTAAAAACACATCTCTTTGCTCTTGCATACACATAACACATTATCAATACACTAACATTTTTCAAATCCGTTAAAGGATTGTTACGCTGCAATACTTAGGTCGGCCGGAACCGAGAACATTTCCTATAACACTAGATATACCTGTACATCAGAATAAGAATGGCATCTACGCTAATATCTGTCTCTCTGCTTATCCTGAGGTTTGCCGGGTGCTGGATCCAGGCCGTATCCAGATCAGATGGAGAACCTGTGTCTGGACCTGCCTACAATGTAGCCCAGGACAATGGGCCTACAGATCCAGTTCTGGCTGCATCTATAATTCTGATTTTTAATCCCGTATCCGCTTACAATATTATATATAATCTACTTTTAATCTCTATAATAAAATGTATAATTCAGATTTTGATCTCCATATCCATTTACATATATTATATATATCTTCCAAGGGGTTTTTTCCCTCCTAGGACTTTTTTCCCAGTGTTAGCACGCTGGGTTTTTCTCCTAGGGGGTTTTTTCCACCCCTGGGAGTCAGCCGACATTGGCTTAATGTACCACCATCTTGTATATGTTACATATTACCACGCTTGTTGTACAGCTTATTTTTAACCACTTCCCTTTTTTTCTGTGCTTCTAATATGTAAAGCTGCTTTGAAACAATTACCAATTGTAAAAGCGCTATATAAATAAATTTGACTTGACTTGACTTGACTAATATGCAAATGCAGGGGGCGTGGTATCTCTTTACGCCGTCATCAGAACTAGACGGCGGCGCGGTCACGTGCTCCTCGCACAGAATACTCCAGATCAAAGATGGCGGCGTACATGAGAATGTGGAGATCATACCGTCCCGCGTCCAGAAGCATCAGCACAGCTTCCTCAGCCGGAGCGGTCATGATCAGAGCCGGATTAAACGCGTTATTCCCGCGGGATCCGCTCAGCGGGAGCCGCTTCATCCACATCCAGCGCTCGTATTCCAGTATTTCCAGCAGAAAGTCATTACACAACGCGAGAATCACAGCATCCATGGTGACTGACAGATGGAGTCGCGTCACCGCGGGCTCCGGGAGCCTCGGCAGCGGCTGTCAGAGGAGGTTTCTCTTCGGGAATAAGGGCAGCGGGTTTTCTGGAGAGGACGGAGCGGAGAGCAGCGGTGGAGCTCCAGATGAGTCTGGAGGGGATGAAGGTCCGTACTCTCCTCCTCAGATGACCGCGCTCACCCCGATGCTCGTGCCCGAGGTCTTCCCGAACGTGCCTCTCATCGCTGTCAACAGAAATCCCGTGTTTCCCAGATTCATCAAAATCATTGAGGTGATCTCACATGACCTCATCCGCGCATGACGCAATCCGTGTTATTAAACTAATAAGTTGGGGAAAATATTAATCGATTAATCGATACAAGAATCTAAGTAGCTGATGACAAATGTCAGTATAGTTTTCATTTAAAGACATTAAAGTCAAGTTTTGTGTGTTTTACTGTAGTGTTTACTTTCTGATGGATGTTTGCTGGTGATTTCATCATCCACTGTGTGTGTGTGTGTGTGTGAGAGAGAGAGAGAGAGAGTGTGTGTGTGAATGGACTATCTAGAAAGTTCTTTCCTGAGAAGTTTGTGTATTTTTTGACCTGGTTAAATATCATGCCAGTACTTGAATAGTTTATGTCTTGTAGTTTCATTTAATTCTCCATCGAAAACAGCAGTTTTCTTGCAATGTTTCTGATTTAAAGACATTGATAGTGGGGACCGATTGTCTTAGATTAATTTTGGTGCTTCAAATAACAATAGATTACATCGTTACACCAGTAGATGGCGACAAGCGACTATTAAAACATTTATTTGTCATTGAATCATTCATTCAAGACATTCGTTCAAAAACGTTGATTCATCCAGTAATGAAACAAGTGAAGTCTTTGAGTGAGTCATTGAATCATTCATTTAAGAGATTCATTCAAAAATGCTGATTTATCCAGTAATGAAACAAGTGAAGTCTTTGATTGAGTCATTGAATCATTCATTCAAGAGATTTGTTCAAAAACACTGATTCATCCAGTAATGAAGCAAGTATTTATGAGTGAGTCATTGAATCATTCGTTCAAGAGATTCGTTCAAAAACGTTGATTCATCCAGTAATGAAGCAAGTGAAGTCTTTGAGTGTGTCATTGAATCATTCATTCAAGAGATTTGTTCAAAAACGCTGATTTATCCAGTAATGAAGCAAGTATTTATGAGTGAGTCATTGAATCATTCGTTCAAGAGATTCGTTCAAAAACGTTGATTCATCCAGTAATGAAGCAAGTGAAGTATTTATGAGTGAGTCATTGAATCATTCATTCAAGAGATTCACTCAAAAATGCTGATTCATCCAGGGCTGCGTTCCACTCCAGTTTTAGACACGCACTCGCAAACTTCCCTAAACACTTCCCCTCAGAGGAATCCCTGCCGCCATTTTGAAGTGCGTTCCACTTCGTGAAGTGGACGAGGGAAGTTTATATGGACAGACCCTCGCTCCCTCGATTTTGACTGAGGGAGTGAGTCTACTTCACATGTACACTTCAGGCAGCTCCATAACCCACAATGCAACACGATTGACATCACCGCATATCGCGTTTAATTTACCCCACCACAAACAACTCTATGATATATTAATTATTTTTTAAACATTTTAAAACACACATATATACATGTAGAATGCTGTATTAAACAACTTTGTAAGGGGAAAAAATAAATAATAAATCAGCTCCATTGCGGATTCCAAGTGATCAAGGGCTCAGGACGTTCCAGTTCAGCCCATTGCAAGGGTTCCGCCAGTAGTGGGCACTCGTGCAACGTAAGCAATGATGTACATCCGAGTCAATGAGACTGAGGGAAGTTAGCGAGGGAAGGACATTTAAAAAACGAACTGGAACGCAGCCCAGTAATGAAACAAGTGAAGTATTTATCAGTGAGTCATTGAATCATTCAAGAGATTCGTTCAAAAATGTTGATTCATCCAGTAATGAAACAAGTGAAGTCTTTGAATGAGTCATTGAATCATTCACTCAAGAGATTTGTTCAAAAACGCTGATTCATACAGTAATGAAACAAGCATTTATAAGTGAGTCATTGAATCATTCATTCAACCCAATTTTTAAAAATAATTAATTTAGATTGATTAAACATTTTAAATCAATCACTTTAAATCAATCTAAAATGCATATTTGTGAATCTTTTGGCATCTTAAGGTGAAAAACAAGCAGCTCATGGACCTGCTGAGGAGAAAAGTTCGTCTCGCTCAGCCATACGCAGGGGTTTTTTTGAAGAAAGATGACAAGTAAGTGATTGTGCAGTTGTTATAACAACTGTATTACAGTTCCAGTTGATTTCACGCTGATTGCGGTTCGTTTGTTTCTCAGTAACGAGTCGGATGTGGTGGAGAGTCTGGATGCCGTTTACCACACCGGGACATTTGTGCAGATCCACGAGATGCAGGACCTCGGAGACAAGCTTCGTATGATTGTGATGGGACACAGAAGGTGATGGCCGGAATCACAACAAACTTTGTGGACTAATTGACTAATTGCGTTTCTCTGGAAAGTTCTCTGATCTCGTTTTCCCACCGTTTCCCAGGATCCGCATCAATAAGCAGCTGGATGTTGAGCCGGAGGAGCCCGTGTCCCTGGAGGTCGAGGCTGAAGGTGAACACTCGAAAGCCCCGCGCCGGAAGCAGAAGCGATCCCGCAAGGATTCGGTGCCGCTGGCGGAGGCGATGGAGGGGAAGGTGCGGGAAGCGGAGTTGATGGTGGAGGCACTTCCTCTGCCCAGCGTCCTCATGGTGGAGGTGGACAACGTGATCCATGAGGACTTCCAGGTCACAGAAGAAGTCAAGGTCAGCCTTACTTTACTATCACTATAGTTTCCATTCGTGTTTTCAACTTGATTTTATTTTTATATTATCTGTTTTCGCTTTTATTTCATAGTGATTTTTGTTGTTTTGTCTTTTTTATTAGTTTTTTTGTCTATGTAGTTTTTATTTTAGTTTTAGTACTTCAACTTAAATGAAAATGAGAATGTTTGAATAATATGTCTGTATTTTAAACATGTCTATATAGTTTTTATGAATATTTTTAATTAGATTTTATTTTTATTTTCCTTTTTTACTTGAATTTTAGTTCATGTTTTGGTGTTATTGTGTATTTGTCACTTTTTAAATGTCTATATAGTTTTTATTCATTTTTATTTCAGTTTTAGTACTTCAACTTAAACAAAAATTAGAATGTTGAAATAAAATAAAGTATTATTTTATTTATACTGGCAAGACCAGTATCGCCCGTCTATTTTTCAGTATGTCAGTATATTTTTATTAATATTTTGAATTCCATTTTTTTTTCATCAGTTTTCACTTTGATTTTAGTGTTTTGTTTTTTTTTAAATAGATTTTTATTAATTTTGATTTTAGTTTTAGTACTTAAACTTAAAATGTTTTTTATTAAAATTTTGAATTAGTTTTTTCATTTTAGTTAGAGATTTTTTTAATTTTATTTTAGTTTTAGTACTTCAGTTTTAATGAGAATGTTTAAATAAAATGTCTATTTTTTATGTAGTTTTAGTTATTCTATTTTATTTTAATGTATTTATTCAGTTTTAGTGTTTTTGTCATTTATTAGATTTATTGTATAGTTTATATTCATTTTTATTTCCCTTTTAGTACTTTTTTTTACAATTTAAATAAAAATTAGAATTTTAAAGTAAAATATCTATAGAGTTTTATCATTTGTTTCAGTTTTAGTACTTAAACAAAAATGAGAATAAGTTTTTAATTTATTATATTTCTATTCTATTTCAATACTATTTTCAAGCAGCATTTTTTTTGTTTTTTTTTTTTGGTTTTAGTTAACAATAATAACCTTGGTTATGGTACCATGGTTCAGTATGCTAAGCATTTTCCAGGAAACTGGAAATGCAATTATCCAAAGCGACTTAATTTTCTAGTTTAGAATTATAGTATACGTTCTGTTGTTTTAAACCAGGCTCTGACTGCTGAGATCGTCAAGACTATACGTGACATTATTGCTCTGAATCCTCTGTACAGGTAAGAGAGGTAAAAGAGGCTGTTTAAAACTGCATGCTAAGGCACTGTTAGTCAACATGTTTGTCTGTCCCTGTGTTTGGTAGAGAGTCTGTGCTCCAGATGATGCAGGCGGGTCAGAGAGTGGTAGATAACCCGATTTACCTGAGCGACATGGGGGCGGCACTGACCGGGGCCGAATCGCACGAGTTACAGGATGTCCTGGAGGAAACAAACGTACGTTTATGACCCCCAAAACCGTGTCTCAGAAAATCAATGTGTGTCTAACAGGAAAACTCTTGTTACAGATTCCCAAACGACTCTACAAAGCACTTTCTCTGCTAAAGAAGGAATACGAGCTGAGTAAACTACAGCAGCGTCTCGGGAGGGAGGTGAGGACAAGAGTTCATGCAGTTCGTGACCTGCTGTGTCTTATTCATTGGGGTTTCCCGTTATTTTATGCCTGTTTGTTTTAATGGTCAGGTTGAGGAGAAGATCAAGCAGACACACAGGAAGTACCTCCTCCAGGAGCAGCTGAAGATCATTAAGAAGGAGCTCGGCCTGGAGAAGGAGGACAAAGACGCCATTGAGGAGAAGTTCAGGGAGAGAGGTTGAAGGATCGCACCGTACCTCAGCACATCATGGACGTTATTAATGAGGAGCTGAACAAACTGGGGCTGTTAGATAACCACTCCTCAGAGTTCAAGTAAGAAGTTCATCATTGTTATAAACCAATGTAGTCTATGATTTCTATAATGTTTCTTTCTTCTTATGTCATTTAAAAATGCACAAGAAGCTGAAAATCATAAGATGGTTGTACATGGACTCTACCTGGTCATTAGTTGCTCCAATTTGCTTTAAATGTTTGATCAGTAGGACTACAAGCTGGTGAACTTGGTTTTGACCTGGTAGACCAACAACAAGATTGACAAAACCCAGCTAAAACCAGCTTAAGATGATTGTATATTGGTTTTACCTGGTCATTAACTGTTTTAGATGGTTGGACTACAAACTGGTGGACCTGATTTCGACCTGGAAGACTAACTTAGAGCAGCAACAAGTTTGACAAAACCCAGCTAAAACCAGCTTTAGATGTTTGTACATGGAATCTACCTGGTCATTAGATGCACTAGATAATTTATCAGTTGGACTACAAGCTGGTTGACCAGTTTTTGACCTGGTAGACCATATTAGACCAACAAACAAGGTTTACAAAGCACAAGAAGCTGAAAACCCATGTAAAACCAGCTTAAGATGGTTATACATGGACACTACCTGATCTTTAGTTGATTTAAGCTGCTCTAGATGATTAATTAGTTGGACTACAAGCTGGTTGACCTAGTTTCGACTGGTAGACCACCTTAGACCAGCAACTAGGTTGACAAAACCCAGCTAAAACCAGCATAAGATGATTAACCTGTTGGACTACAAGCTGAGGGACCTGGTTTCGGCCTGGTTGACAAAACGCATCTGAAACCAGCTTAAGGTGGTTGTACATAGATTCTGCCTGGTCATTAGCTGGTTCAAGCTGCCCTAGATGATAAATTAGTTGGACTACAAGCTGGTGGACCTGGTAGACCGCCTTAAACTGCTGTTGGCAAAACCAGCCTAAGATAGTTGAACATAGAGTCTATCTGGTCATTAGCTGCTCTTGATGGTTGGTCCGTTGGACTACAAACTTGTGGACTTGGTGTTGACCCGGTAGACTACTTTAGACCATGTTAGACAAGGTTGACAAAACCCAGCTAAAACCAGCTTGAGATAGTTATACATAGATTTTTACCTGGTCATTAGCTGCACTAGATGGTTGATCAGTTGTACTACAAACTGGGGGACCTGGTTTCAACCTGGTAGACCACCATAAACCAGCAACGCAATTGAAAAACCCCCCAAATAAAACCAGCTTAAGATGGTTGTACATGGATTCTACCTGGTCATTAGCTGCTTTTGATGGTTGATCAGTTAATCTGCAAGCTGGTTCAACCTGGTAGACCACCTTAGTTTGACAAAACCAAGCTGAAACCAGCTAAAAGTGGTTGTACGTAGATTCTACCTGGTCATTAGCTGCTTTAGATGGTTGATGAGTTGGACTACAACCTGGTGGACCTGGTAGACCACCTAAGTCCAACAGCAAACTAGCTGCCATGTTCCACAAAGCAGTTTTACCACCTTAAGATGGCATTTCACTCATTCAAACTATGATCCTTCTTCTCCCCTTAAAATCCCCAGTGTTACCCGTAACTACTTAGACTGGCTGACCTCCATGCCGTGGGGCACCAACAGTGTGGAAAACCTGGAGCTGGGCCGGGCCAAAGAGGTGTTGGAAGAGGACCACTATGGAATGGATGACGTCAAGAAACGGATTCTGGTAAAAATCGAGCATAAGCGCCTCAACCTTTGTCCACTGAGTATGGGAGAAATTTGCTTTCTAAATCCTATTAACCCTGGTCCTTGTTCATTCATGCAGGAGTTCATTGCTGTAAGCCAGCTTAAAGGCAGCACACAGGGAAAGATCTTGTGTTTCTATGGACCTCCTGGAGTTGGCAAGACCAGTATCGCCCGTTCGATTGCCAGAGCACTTAATCGCCAATACTTCCGTTTTAGCGTGGGAGGAATGACAGATGTGGCGGAAATTAAAGGCCACAGGTGGGTGTTGTTGAACTTTGAAAAGTCTACACTTCTTTTCTAGCTCTTGGTTCATGATTCTGTATAACTTGTCGTACATTGCAGGAGAACATATGTTGGTGCAATGCCAGGAAAGATCATCCAATGTCTAAAGAAAACTAAGACTGAAAACCCATTGGTCCTTATTGATGAGGTATGACCTATAAACTTAATCCTAACTCTAACCCTACCAAAACTTCAGTTCTTCTTTAGGTGTGTGGAAATAACTGCTGCTGATTCATCTTTTTGTTGTGCAGGTTGACAAAATTGGTCGAGGTTACCAGGGTGACCCATCTTCTGCGCTGCTTGAGCTTTTAGACCCAGAACAGAACGCTAACTTTCTTGACCACTATCTGGATGTGCCTGTTGACCTGTCCAAGGTATAAAATAGCGAAAATCCACATTCGTTGGAAAGATACTCTGCTTTCATTGTACCTATACTGGTGTTTCCTTTGGTTTTCAGGTGCTTTTCATTTGTACGGCCAATGTTCTTGACACCATCCCAGAACCCTTAAGAGACCGAATGGAAATGATCAACGTATCTGGCTATGTTGCTCAGGAGAAATTGGCCATTGCGGAGGTACGTTCACGTCTCTTTTCCTGAAAATCAACAACAGGTTTTTTGGGTCAGTTCAACAAATTGGGTCTGGCATAGTGGGTAAAGCTTAAAGCCACAAAACGGGAAGGTTGCTGGTTCAAGACCGGTAGTTTACAAGCTGTGAGCCAGAAAGCCCCCTAAAGATGGTTGTGCACAGATTCTACTTGATCGGCAGCTGATCAATTGGACTACAAGCTGGTGGATCTGGTTTTAACCTGGTTGATCACCTGGTTGAGCAGCAAGTTTGACAAAACCCAGCTAAAACTAGCTTAAGATGGTTGTACATGGATTCTACCTGGCCATTAGCTGATTCAGGCTGCTCTAGATGATTAATCAGTTGGACTGGTGGACCTGGCTTTGACCTGGAAGACCACCTTAGATGAGCAACAACGTTGACAAAACCTGGCTAAAACCAGCTTAAGGTGGTTGTACATTGGTTCTACCTGGTCATTAGCTGTTTTATACGGTTGATCAGTTGGACTACAAGCTGGTGGACCTGGTAGACCACCTTAAACCAACAACAAAAATGACAAAACCCAGCTAAAACTAGCTTAAGATGGTTGTACGTGGGTTCTACCTGGTCATTATCTGCACTAGATGATCAATCAGTTGGACTACAAGCTGGTGGACCTGGTTTTGACCTGGAAGACCACCTTAGCCCAGCAACAAGGTTAACAAAACCCAGCTAAAACCAGCTTAAAGATGGTTGTACATGGATTCTACCTGGTTATTAGCTGCACTAGATGGTTGTCAGTTGGAGTACAAGCTGGTAGACCACCTTAGACCATCAACTAGGTCAACAAACTCCAGCAAAAACCAGTTTAAGGTGAATGTAAGTAGATTCAAGCTGCTCTATATTATTGATCAGTTAGAGTACAAGCTGGTAGACTTGGTTTTGATGTGGTAGACCACCTTAGACTATCAACTAGGTTGACAAACTCCAGGAAAAAACAGCTTAAAGTGGTTGGACATGGACTCTATCTGGTTATTAGCTGCACTAGATGGTTGATCAGTTGGACTACAAAGTGGTTAACCTGGTTTCGACCTGGTAAACCACCTCATTCCTACAACTAGGTTTACAAACTCCAGCAAAATCAACTTAAGGTGGTTGTATGTAGATTCTACCTGGTCATTAGCTGATTCAGGCTGCTCTAGATGATTAATCAGTTGGACTACAAGCTGGTGGACCTGGCTTTGACCTGAAAGACCACCTTAGACAAGCAACAACGTAGCTAAACCTAGCTAAAACCAGCTTAAGGTGGTTGTACATTGGTTCTACCTGGTCATTAGCTGTTTTAGATGGTTGATCAGTTGGACTACAACCTGGTGGAACTGGTATTGACCTGGTAGACCACCTTAAACCAGCAACAAAAATGACAAAACCTAGCAAAAACCAGCTTAAGATGGTTGTACGTGGGTTCTTCCTGGTCATTATCTGCACTAGATCATCAATCAGTTGGACTACAAGCTGGTGGACCTGGTTTTGACCTGGTAGACCACCTTAGACAAGCAACAAGGTTGACAAAAACAAAGCTAAAACTACCTTGGGATAATCAGTGCATCAGATTATGTTGCTCAGGACCATTGCTGATATACATTTACATGGTAATCTCTTTTCCGGAAACTCAAAGTTTTTGGGTCAGCTAGACTGGTGTAGTCAGTTAAGCTCAACTGGTAGGTCGCTGTTTCAAGACCGTTAAACCCCAAGTTGCCTCTTCCAAAGAGTTTGTTTCACTGGATGCATTGAAGCTGGTGTCAAAGTTCGACTTTTCTTAGTCATTTCCTGGTTCTTGTGACCACCACAGAGATACTTGGTACCCCAGCTGCGAACTCTATGCGGGTTGGATGACCAGAAGGCGAAAATAACCCCTGAGGCTCTGAACTTGCTCATCAGACAGTACTGCCGGGAGAGCGGCGTCAGGAACCTTCAGAAGCAAGTCGAGAAGGTACGACTCGCTTGTTGGTCATTCTTACCCTTCTTTAGGAGTGTTCTGAAAGGTCTAGCCAAGATTTGTACCTTCACAGGTGTTCCGAAAAGTAGCGTTCCGGATTGTCAGCGGTGATGAAACGGCGGTCAACATCACCCCGGACAACCTCCAGGATTACGTCGGGAAGCCCATCTTCACTGTGGACCGAATGTACGATGTCACACCACCGGGAGTTGTTATGGGCCTGGCGTGGACGGCAATGGGTAAGTGTTCAACCGAGAACATGGTGCACTCATTTTCAGACTTGACTATGAAGAGTTTCCTGCAGTTTGCCTCAGACTTGGCATGAAAAGGCCTTAAGATTTTTAAGTTAATATTTCAATCGTTTAACAACACAGTCGCATGTTCACGGTTCTCTGATGTTGGCTAGTGGTCACATGACATGCAGGTCATGTTTGGTGAGTGTTTAGTTTTGTTTTTATTTTAGAATTATATAATTTGTTAATTATGTTACATATTCACAAATTAATACATTTTTAGTTGGTGCTTTATTTTGAATTGCTTTTATAAATTAAGTATTTTAATTTGACATTTTTATTGTAAAATGAATTATTGGTTGGTGCATTGTTTACTTGTATTTTGTAAATTATTTAAATTATTTATTGCACATTTTAAATTTGTATTATTTAATTAACATTTAGTTGTGCTTTATGAACTTTTGGTTAATTAAAATTTGTTTTTATTTAATTTTAGTTAATTTAATATTCATTTAATTAATGTTTTTATCTTAAAATTATTTATGATTTAATTTTTAGTTAGTGCTTTATTTTAACAATTCATTTTATAATTAAATTTTAGTTGGTGCTATATTTTAATTAGTTAATTTTAATATTTTATTTTTTATGATTTAATTAATGTTTGGTTAGTGCTTTATTTTGACATTTTAACATTTATATTAATTTTATATTTTTATGATTTAATTTTTAGTTAGTGCTTCATTTTGATTTGCTTTATTTTAACAATTATTAATAAAATTTTATTTGGTGTTTTTTTTAATTAGTTTTCATTTTAACATTATTTTAATTTGATTTAATACATTTTTATTTAGTGCTTTATTTTGACATTTTAACATTTATATTCATTTTTAAGGTTTAATTTTTAATTGCTGCTTTATTTTGACTTTTTATTTGAAAATTATTTATTTATTGTAATTTTCATTTTTAACTGCCGTAAATAAAGCATCATTCGACCCTGCTTTCCTCCACAGGTGGTTCGACGCTGTTCATCGAGACCTCTCTGAGGCGACCGAGGGAACCGCAGGGGAAAGACGGTGCCAAAGACGGAACGCTGGAGCTCACGGGGCAGCTGGGAGACGTGATGAAGGAAAGTGCTAAGATCGCGTACACGTTCGCCCGCTCCTTCCTCATGAAGGAACAACCTGAGAACGAGTTCCTTGTGGGATCCCACATCCACCTCCATGTGCCTGAGGTGAGGATCACAGCTGCTTCCAGCAATCCTGAAGTCTTAAATTACCTTTAATTGTGATTGGGCAGGAGTCAGAAGTTCAGTAGGTGTTTAAATGTGTGTTTGTTTCTGTTCAGGGTGCGACTCCTAAAGACGGGCCGAGCGCCGGATGCACCATCGTGACGGCTCTGCTGTCCTTGGCCACCAACACACCAGCGCGTCAGAACGTGGCCATGACGGGAGAAGTGTCCCTGACCGGGAAGATCCTGCCTGTCGGAGGAATCAAGGAAAAGACCATTGCTGTGAGTTAGCAGGGCTGTTTTTTATGGAATTGCACTTCCACCATAAGAAAGAAAAATCATGCTGTTGTAAATCTTAATTATTACGTAACAAGTAAAAATGGAGATACAAAGTCATAATTTTGACTTGTGTCAAAACTATTAATTTTTATGTCATAATTTCAACTTTTCATCATAAATATGACTGTCAATTTTGACTTTTCATCTCACATCTGACACATCTTTTGTCATAATTTTGACATTTTTCATCTCATAAATATGATTTAGTATATCAATTTAAACTTTTGTCATTTTTGACCTATTTATCTCATAAAAATGACTTGGTATGTCAGAATTTTGACGCCATAATTTCAACTTTTTTGTCATTTCACATTTTGTCTTAATTTTAACTTATTTAATGACTTAGTATGTCATTTTCAACTTTTCAACTCATGAATATGATTTAGTATGTCATAATTTCAACTTAGTTTGTCAATTTCGACTTCTCATAAAAAAATACCTTTAACTTTTCATTTAATTATGACTTAGTATGTCATAATTTCGATAATTATGATTTGCAAAAGCATGATTTATTTATTTTTTCCCAATGTGGCAGAATATGATTGTTTCATTGGGCTAAATATATATATTGGCTAATATAATTTTGGCTTACAACAAAAAAAAATTTCTAATATTATTCAACTGCATTCATTAATATGAAGTAACAGTGAACAATACTTCATTTATTGATCTCAGTTAATGTTAAAAAACTTAATTTTTACATTATGATATACATTAATATGTTACACAATTTTACCTTTTAAGTAAATAATTTTTTTTAAGGATGTTTATACCGAAATGGAAAAAAAAACAAACAAACAGATTTCTGTTAATACAAATGACAATATGACACATTTGTATAGATATAAATTACTGATTTACTTAAGAATAATTGTGAATATATATACTCATATATATGCTGTATTCTGTAACCTGTTTTGATTCTTGCGGCAGGCGAAGAGAGCCGGCGTCACCTGCATCATCCTGCCTGCAGAAAACAGGAAGGACTTCTCGGATCTGGCCGACTACATCACAGAAGGACTAGAAGTGCATTTTGTGGAAAACTACAGCGAGATTTACAAAATCGTGTTCTCCGGACAGTAACGAGTCGTGCTGTTTTACTACAGTTTTATCTTTTGCTACGTGAAATCCCAAGCACACAGAAGCAGGCGCCACATGAACTCCATCCTTCTGTTGTTGAGTTTTAAATGCGTGGATTTGTGGGACGCGGATCGAAAAGTCTGGGATCTGGACGTCATCATGATTCCTGAAGTGTTGGAGACTCTGGGATCCTGCAGTCGCTGCTACGCAGCCCCTATTGATGATTTTATACTCTCATCCCATTTCATCTCATCTGGAGTGTCATATTTGTAAATAACTGCCTTAAATGTATTCAATTCATTTACAATAAATATAATTTATGCAACAGTTTGTCTGAGTCTCTACTCTGTAGAAAACAATTTTATCGTTTCTTTTATGTCACTAATGTGATCACAACACATTGATGAACTCAGTCTTTTCATCTGGACATTTAGTGACGAGTGAATTTCTTTTTTAATTTTTTTTAGATTTTTATGGTTAAGATATTTTGTAATTAAGTTGCTGGTGTTTTACTTAAATCAGGTTTAATAATCTTTTGTCATGCTTAAAAAAACGATGCGTTGACTAACATACTAAAGCACATGTAAAGTACTTGATTCTAAAATGAACTTTAAAGTTATTCAATATTACATTTAAAGTTGATATACTTATTGAAATAAATACATGACAAGTTTCATCCGAAATTACATGCAAGTCTAGTTTACCTTAAATTCTTGTCAATACATGCAGTAGTGGATTTAAACCATGTTTCAAAGGCAATAGAAATAATTATGAAATTAAAGATGTATTTAATTCATTGGCTTAATTTTCATGAATCAGATATTAGGGATCAAGGAGCTTTATATAATCTTCCACAGCTCATATTTTCAGGGTTTTTTTGGTCTACTGAAGTTTCCTGGAAGTGTATTTTTGCAGTGCATTATTCAGTATGAGGGTTCATTTCCATACATCCCGTGACAGAAGACAAAAAACAGCATATTTATCAACCAACTGTATATTTGGTTAAACACTTCTGTATGATCCATCAATATGAACACAGTGTTTCTGCAAACATCAGCTGCTCGAGTCCACCAGAACCACTGACACATTTAAATGAAGCACAAGTCAAACGCTTGTTTTTACACATACAAATTTATTTGTCATAATTCAGGCTCTACTCCTTCTTGGCAGCAGCTTTCCTCATGGCAGCCAGGATGTTGCTGAGCTCTTCCCTCTTTCTCTTGGCGCGGATGTGAGTTCCCACCTGCACAGACCAAATCACACGATGAGAAAAACAATAGCCGCGTTTCCATTCAACATTAACTCAATCTGGAAAATAGCACAAAACATTTGCAAATAAAGCAGCGTATGTTTTAAAAGCCACTTCCTAAGAAATTTGTGCATAATATCTGCAGCTCTTTTTTCCTCCATCATAAACGAGTTGGTCTCAGAGCGTCAGACGAAACCCAAACGCGGTCATGTTCTCTTGCGTTCGGATGCTGGTGTTTGGGAACACAATCATGTGAGACGCTTCTTAAACCAAATCATTCTGATGACAGACTTGGATGTTTCAGAACCACCAAACCAACATTTGAGATGCCGCGATGCGATTTGTCCGCTGGTTAGTCCAGTTATCCAATCACAACCTCTGTTGAGCCAAAGTCACACAAGTGACTTTGCGGTTTTTTTTTTGTTGCACAAATTTGGTAAAAGTGTTTCCATCGTAGTTTGTGCGCATGTTTTCTTGTCGGATAAAAATAAAATGTATCCACCTCAATTGAGCACACAAGTTTTTAATGCACATTTTTAGAATTTATATGCAGAAATTAAACCTGCCAATCAAAATCTATACTGAAAAATGGTCCATTTAGACATTTTAGAAAATTTGCAAAAAAAAAAAAAAGTTGTAAAATCTTGGTCGTTCCAGCTATCCTTTACTTCAGATTTCGTACAAAATGTTTCTAACATTTTGAAGTTGCTCTAAGCGTCACCTAACCAAATTGTATACATATAAATTATATCCTATTTATATAACTATATAGACAAATAGCATAAATACATTTTCAAGCTGGTTTGACGATGCTTTGAACAAACTCTTAGAAAATATTTTAAAATGTATACGATTTGTGTATATAGTTATATGAATAGGATATTTTAAATACACACATGTATGTAACATGGTTAGACTATGCTTAGAAAGAACAGTTTTCAAAACAAATTTTAAATGTTGTACTTATTTAAATATACATGGATATATAGATGCGCCAAATCATTTCCTCCAGTTCGATTCAAAGTAAAATCAATTCAACAACGATCACGATCAAAAATGCAATACTAAAAGTTTAGACGTGCAAAAACAACAACAAAAAGCAAATGAGAATAAAATGAAGCACAATGAGCGGTGAAAAAGATCTGTGACAAGTGAAACTCACGCTCAGATAATTCCTTTTTGTTTTAAACATTTGATTACTGAATTACTGTACTTTTGTACCCTAAAACTAAACCTACATTAAAACTCTAAAGCACTCTCGATTTCATTTGTATCTTCATATAATACATTAAATGTGGCATTTCATTTATTTAATTCCAAAAAAAAGAAAGAAAAAAAGATAAGCTACATTTTCCAGAAAATCCTGCGTTGAACAAACACGGATGGGGACCATCAACCTACCCTTTTCTTGATGAACTTGAGGGCACGTTTGTCCTTGGACACCTTCAGCAGCTCCATGGCACGCCTCTCGTAGGGCGCAAAACCGCACACCTCGCGGATCATGTCACGCACAAACTTGGTGTGCTTGGTCAGACGCTGGAACGCAAGAAAATGTTACATTAAAACGATTATACTGGTATAATATGGTGTGTACAGCAGTGCATGATGGGAGAAATTCATCAAAATGAGTGTAAAACCAATCAGCAATATGATAAAAAGTTAACCAGAGCATAGATCTGAACTTAAACGGTTGTAAGATTATTGCAGATTAAAAACAGCATAAAAAAAGTTAACTGTAAAGCAAACATACTTAAAGGTATAGTTCACCCAGAAATGAAAATGACCTTGATTTACTCACCCTCAAGCCATCCTAGATGTATATGACTATCTTCCTTAAGACGAACACAAGCGAGGATATATTTAAAAATGTTCTGTCCTCAAAGGTTTATAATAGTTGTAAATGTGGGGGTGTTTTGAAGCCAAAAATAATGCATCCATCCATAAAAAAGTAATCCATACGACTCCAGTAGGCTTTCTGAAGCGAATCGACGCATGTGTGTAAAACAAGTATCCTTATTTAAAACTTTATAAAGTAAAATAAGCTTCCGGCGCAACAGCAATACGCATTCGACATGCGTCAAAAAAGCTATAGAATAACACAAGACGCATCACTCGTATTGTTTTGAATGGGAGAAAGTGTAACGTGCAATATGGCAGAATAAGCCCCGCCTTCTAAATAAGAACCAATCGGCGACTGGTAAAGTCATTGCATCACTGCAGCGGCCGTTAGAAGCTCCGGTTTCTATAGAAACAGTCAGACGCGCGCCTCTGAAATGAAGCACAAGAGACGCGCATTTAGGTCTGCTTGATCCAGCCTAAAAAATAGTTTTTTTGTCATGATTCGAGTGTTTGGGGAAAAAAAAAAAAAAAAAAAAAAAAAGTCAGTTGTTGTCAGATTTCATTGGTGATTACAAATATGAAATGTTTCCTCATTCATAGAGATAGGAGTTGCACTTGCATACCCGAGAGGCATTTCAAAGATGGCCGCCGAGTTAAATAACTTGTCTTAAAAGGACTTTGGTAGTACACAATGACATGACATACTGCGCTATGTCCTATGTTATAACACGTACGTCATGTCATTGTGTACTACGTTGCGGAAGTTTTGGACATACGTCGAATGTATAAGGAAGGCCTTTATTAACCCCCTGGAGTCTCATAGATTCATCTTTTTATGGATGCATTTTGTTTTGCTTCAAAATGTGCCCCTCAATTCACAACTGTTATAAACCTTGGAGGACTGAGGATATTTTTAAATATATCTCCGCTTGTGTTCATCTGAAAGAAGAGAGTCATATACACCTGATGGCTTGATGGTGAGTAAATCATGGGATCATTTTCATTTTTGGGTTAACTATCCCTTTAAGTACACATTTTTTTATTTATTTAACAAAATATATATTTTTTACAACAATTTGGATTTTTAAAAAATCTAGAAAATCAAAATCATATTCCAAATTTATAGTTATCACAAAAATTGAGCGCGCTAAAAGTACGGTTTCCATCGCAACCCAACGGTCAATTTTAAAACGGTTTCACAGAAATAATTTTGAGCGGTTAAACTTTTGAACTGAAATGTGTGACAGAAAATAAAAAGATTAAAGTGCTCTACAGTGACACTGACAGTTCACAGATTAACGGTCGATGATTTTAACTATCCAAAACAATCCGAGAGTGTCAAACGTGGACTCACCCCTCTCCTGCGGCTGTGCTTGGGCTTCGTGACGTTTTTGGTGACTGGATGGCCTTTGTTAAGACCAACCGCCATAGGATACCTGATGGCCATCTCTGTGGAGAGCAAAAGTGATTAAATACACATGAAAACTCTGTCACGAGCTGCAAGTGTGCGTATGGATCAGACATTAGTGGTCTTTACGAGAGATCAAAGTCATTAAATACCATAATTTCATGATTAGGGAGAATACAATTAACATTTATACACGTGAAGCTTGAAGTTACAGCTCATTTATAACGAGTGTTTGAGAATCACATCAGAGCATCTACTCTTGAGAGAAACCCTCCAAAACACACAAACATCAGGGTAACTGTTCCCAATAATCGCTGGAAATCACTTCAGATGGTTTATATTTACAAACGCGTGCGCTTTTGTGATGATTTGAGATGCGATGTGTTAGATATTAATAGGATTTTAATGCTTGTGATTCTCCGGCGATTCATACCTGCGTTTTGCTAATGGCGTCCAAACCGGAAGGACCGCTGCCAGGCGGAAGCTGAACATTCACACGCGACAAAAAGAAAAAAGTTCGCGGGGAAAATAAGTGGCGCCACCTAGAAATTACATTATTTAATTTTCATTCTACGTTTTCCTTGAAAACTCGAAGATATATGTTTGGAAATGTTTCTATTTATAAATTATTTATTCCCACATGAAAATACTATAGTAATTTAGTAAATACTATAGGGTTTTTGAACCATACTATAGTAAAGTACTTGAAATAATTTGTTGTAGTAACAACTATAGTAATATAAACAAATTACTTTACCCAATACTGTACTAAGTTTTCTACAACTTATATTATACTACAATATACAGTAGTAAAAACTAAAGTATACTACAGTATTTATTACAGTTTATCAGTTCACTATCATTAATACTACAGTATGCTGTAGCATTCATTAACAAAGTGTTGTAAATACTATATATAGGCTACAGTATACCTACAATTTAGTATAGTATGGTTCAAAAACACTAGTATTACTAGTATTTTTCATTCTGTATATATTTTTGGCAACATAATAATAAAAAAATATGATTTAAATTGTTTAAAGCTATTTGAGTGTGTTTTCAAATCAAATTCGCTCTCTTTTTTTCAGCATTTTTTCAAAAATAACTACTAAACAGTTTCCTCCGTTTTTCAGGTTTTTTTTCAGATTTAATATTGATCACAAGTACTTTCTGTGATTTTATTTATTTATTTATTTATTTTGTGTGATTCTGTGAGACTTTTGGTCTAACATATACGAATGGCTTAAAATTACAATTCATTTTCTAAAAAATGAAACTTTTGGCATAATAATGGAAGATGTACACATTCAATTTCTACTGAACAATATTTTCATTTTGGGAAAATGTTATATTCATGTTATATTAATTTACTGTAAGTTCCTTAAAACAAAGCCATTGTTTTTGTTTTTCAGAAAGAATTTTGGATTTACTCTAAATCTTTAAGAATGATAAAATTTAAAAGTGGAAGAAGACAACTTGCTTCATTGAAGAAATTTAAACCATTAGAAGACCTGGTTGCATGATTCTTTCCTTTTTCGTGTTTTTTTTCCCCCTTATATTTTTGGTTCATTTCTATAGAGTTGTGCTCAGTTATTTTGGCTATATAAAAATAAAAACAAGACATAATAATTGAATTTACACAAAAGATCCAGTTCAAAAGTTTATATGCTTGATTCTTCAGTGTGTGTTGTTAGCTGGATGATCAAAAGCTGCAAACATTCACTGATTCCCAAGACAACACAACACAACAACCTATGAACAGGATGACTGGAAATTCTGACTGGAAGTTATTATTTTATTTAAAGATCTATTTTTTTTTTTAGTTCTGTCCTACAAAAGCTTCATAAAAAAACTTTTCAGAAGACAAAATAAAAACAATTTACCCCCCAACCATCCTGTGCAAATGTTTATACCCCCTGAATTTTATTGCATTGTTTCCTTCTGGAGTATCAGTAAATGTTTTCACCATTTGTAACAGTTGGGTATGAGAAGAGTCCCAAACATGGGCCTAATCATGAAGAAAATTATAAAAACAGTCGTAAATTAATGACACAAAGTACTGAGAATAAATTAAGTGTATGTAAACTTTTGAACTGCTTAATTTGTGTTACTGTCTGTGACACTGCAAGGCAGATATTATATTGTGGACTATATGTAAACATCTCATAATAATACATTTTTGTTGCAGTGCTAAATAAAAAAACAATTTTTGATCTCATTTATTTTTTTAATTATTGATATTTTGCAGATTCTGAAAGGTGCATGTAACTTATGACATCAAATAATAGGCTACTATTCAACAAATAGCGCAATATGCTGATAGAATATTTCAGAGCTGAACATAACTGAGCAAAACTATTTTATTTTTTGCTAGAATAGTTACATCTCTTTTTTTTTTTTTTTTTTTTAAAGTTTTTAATTTATTCATTTTTGAGATTTTTCATGACTTGGAAATCACAATTTTAAAATTCCAAGCTAAATTTCCAAGTGTTCCATGATCGTGTAGCAATGTATTAACGGTGTGTGCGCGTTTATATAGAGACTAGAGCACATTAATGAAGGAGCTGCATGTCATCTGCTCATGTGATTGTCAATGGCTGTCTTGAGAAGTGATCAGATAAGGTGTGCAAAAGTCTTGGAAAACTGCTTAGAAAAAGGATGTGGATGAGGACATGAATGCTTTTTACAAGTTGAAATCTTGTAATTCTGGCAATTCTGGCATGGTGTGAGCACCTGAAGTGCTGAGCGTGTCTGTGAGGGAGAACTGTAAAAGGATGCGCACCATAAGGCGTGCCAGAAAAATACAACAGCACAATGTTTCTAGTAATTTGCGTGTGTAACTAATTTAGTGTTGATATATTTTTTACATTTTGTGTGCTATCACAAAAAAAAAGAGTATCCTGGGGATGTTGGAGGGGCACAAGAGAAATCTGGGGGGGGGGGGGGGGCATTGCCCCCCCTAGACCCCCCCTAGACCCCCCTAGACCCCCCTAGACCCGGCCCTGGTAAATACTATAATATATACAGTATACTACAATATACTATAGTATGGTTCAAAAACACTAGTATTTACTATAAATTATTTTCATTCTGTATATTTTTGGCAACATAATAATAATAAAAAATATTGATTTAAATTGTTTAAAGCTATTTTAGTGTGTTTTCGAATCAGATTCGCTCTCTTTTTTTTGCATTTTTTCAAAAATATGGAGAAAACCAAAACCGAAATATTAAAAACAAAAAACAAAAATACAAAAACAACAGCAAAAGGGAAATACACTAATTCGCTTTAAAAAAATCATATTAAAATAATATCTCAAAGTATTTCCCGTCGTTTTTCAGTATACTACAATTTACTACAGTATGGTTCAAAAACACTATAGTATTTACTATAAATTACTAGTATTTTTCATTCTGTATATTTTTGGTAACATAATAATAATAAAAAATATTAATTTAAATTGTTTAAAGGTATTTTAGTGAAAACCGGAATATTAAAAAAACAAAACACACACAACAGCAAAAGGGAAAGACACTAATTCGCTTTAAAAAAAAAAAAAAAAAATATTTCAAAGTATTTCCCGTCGTTTTCGGGGCTTTTGTCAGATTTGGACTACAAATCCCATGAGCATTTCGACTGAATTTTGGCGCGGGTTTACGTTAGCGGCGGCCATTTTCTTTTCACACCTCCGTTTCAAAGACAGCCAACCAGCACTCGGACTACAAACACAGTTTCATTCAAAAACTCCACCAACAAAAACTTCCAAACGCCACCGGAAAACCGTTCCAAGTGCGACTCCGAGGCCGCTGCTCACACCGTACCGAAGTGGAACTCTAAGGAGTGTTTATTTGAGGTAAAGTGGGTCTGTAGCGTGAAGCGATATGGCGACCGCAACCCCGAGCCGCGAGTCCGGCCGCACATCAGCCGCCCAAACGCCGCTGAGCCCCACGAGGATCTCGCGCCTGCAGGAGAAAGAGGAGCTGCGCGCGCTCAACGACCGCCTGGCCGTGTACATCGATCGCGTGCGGTCGCTCGAGCTCGAGAACGACCGGCTGCTCGTCAAAGTGTCCGAGAAAGAGGAAGTCACGACCAGAGAGGTGCAGAGCCGTTCCTTTGTGTTGCTTTTACGATCAATAAATCAGTTCGCTCATGTCAGTTTCACGTGCATAATGTTGTGTTTGGTCTTTTTATCTCCACTTTATGTGGTGAATCCGATTTCTACTTAACCTTACATGCGTTTTATGCCCTTGAGCTTTAAAACTTTCAAAGTCTCTCTTAAGATCAACAGTACATCGCGACAAAACATTTGAAAAGTCGCGCGAGGAAGTCGTGCATTTTTACACAATCAAGCCTGTGCACTGAACATAGTGTTTTGCCTATTCAAATGCATATATCTGCACATCTATACCTAAAACGCATTGCATGTAAAGGCAAATTCAGATGCATTCAGGGAGTGGCCGGTAAATTGTGTCCCCCATGGCTTCAAATTTGTATAATTTACTTTATTTATGCACGTGCAAGTCTCTTAGTTATGCATTTATGTGTTTTAAACTTATGTAAAACTTGTGTAAGATTGATTTCTGGTCTGTAAATGTTTGTCCTGGAGTGTTTGGGCGTTTTCCTCAAACTTTTTGGGAGTGGCCAAATGCTCTTTTCAAATTTGAATCTGATCTCCACCATCTGCTCCCTTTGTTTTGAATGGTTAGCACATCAAACTGCACCCCTCATATATCAAAAATGCCAAAAGAAATGGTTTGAGATCATGCATGATCCTATAGAAACGCATGCTCAACTTAAACTGGATTTATAGACAAATAATGGCTGATAATAGCAGATTTTTGCTTTAAAAGGACCGTTCTGTCATCAGTTAATCGCCCTAAAGTTGTTCAGATCCTGTATAAGTGTATTGGTTCAGCTGAACACAAAAGAAGATATTTTGAAGAATGTTGTGAGGCACCATTGACTTCCATTGTATGGAAACAAAATGCTTTTTAATTTTAATTTTTGTCTGAACTATTTCTTAATAATTTGAGAATCCTGAATAGCTTGAATCTCATGCACAATCCTATAAAAACATTTCAACTTTCTCTCATTACTTCCAATATAAATTGACTTTATTTACTAATAATAGCTGCTTATGGTTTTAATTTGAGACTTACAGCATCCTAACTCCATTCAGTTGCGCTTTATTTTAATCTGTGCATCTGTCAGACATGTTCGAGGCTCAAAAATCTGCTCTTTTTTTGGTTTAGGTGTCTGGGATTAAGGCTCTTTACGAGGCCGAGCTCGCCGACGCCCGGCGCGTTCTTGACGAAACCGCTCGCGAGAGAGCCAGACTTCAGATTGATCTGGGAAAAGCCAACTCTGATCTCGAGGAGGTCACCCGGAAGTAAGTATTGCTCAAACACATCTCTTTTAACTGGTCTTGTGATATGAATCGAGTCATCACCCCCCCCTTTTAATTACCCATAAGGCTTTAAATCAGTGGTGGTCTTTAACTGAAGTCCTGACTTAAATCCGGCTCCATCTGCTGCTTTGGATAATGCCACCAGAAGTACATCATCTCAGGAGTTTTGTGCGATTAGCTGCACACGTGTGTTTGCGGTTTGCATGTTGTCTTTGGTTGATCTCGTTGCTAATGAACACATTCAAACAGGAAGAGTCTGTTGCTATGTGCCCGATTGCGGTCGACTGCTCTAAACCACAAGAGAGACTCACGTCACGATACGAACCTACATTTGTCACGCTAATTTCACTCGTTTTATCCACACTTCCTTACGGTATTTATGTGGGGAATCCCAATAACGTTATATGAAATGTTTTCATTTGAACAAATGACAGGAAAACAGAAAATTATTTGAAAAGCAATTTGTTTTATTCACTGACTCGTAGAAACGATGTGAAACCCAGCCCACATTATTCATATTATTGTAATTATGTTCATATTGTATTTTTAATTAAATTGTTAGTATTAATGACTAGTTATATTTTTATTATGAGTTTTACATTTTTATAATTTTATAATGTGGCATTTTACATATTTATATCTAAGATATAATTTATTTTTATAACAATATTTTTATAAGCCTTATTTTTTTATTGCTTACATTTATATTAGTTATATAATCTGTTTTATAACTCATAATTGTTTATTTTGATATTGTATTTAAATTAATAATAACGAGAGCTAATATTATTTATATTCCTTAAACATTTTATATTATGTAATAGTTTATATTTTGATGTATATGTATATTATAATTTATATTTATGTAACCCACTTATTTTTATATTAATAATTGTTTAAGGTTTTATTATTGCATACATTTATATTAGTTATATAATTTACATTTTATAACTCAATTGTTTATTTTGATTTATAAATTGTATTTAATTACATGAATAATAATGACTAATATTTATATTTCTTAAACATTTTATATTATGTAATATTGTTTATAGTATGCTATTATTTTTGCTGTATATTATTATTTATATTTATGTAACCCACTTATTTTTTATATTAATAATTGTTTAAGGTTTTTATTATTGCTCACATTTATATAATTTAAATAATGTTTTATCACTTGTTTTTTAATATTATATTTTCATTGCAATTTTAATTCAATTTTTTAATAATAATGACAACTAATATTTATATTCCTTAAACATTTTATATGGTTATTAATTGTATAATGATTATATTATTTTTGATATTTGTTATATTTTAAATATGCATTATAAATTAGTCGTCGTTCTTATTTTAAAAATATTACAATAAGTTTTATAATATTTATTATTTCTCACACTTATATTTATGTAATTTACAATTTACAACTTATAATTGTTTTTTGTTAATATTATTATTGAATATTTGTATAAAGTGAAGACTGTCAACGTTAACTCTTTAAATTAAAGAAATCAAATTAATGAGATCAACATCTAATAAAGTACTAACAGAAAAGCACAAGTGTCCTGGTTCAGTGAAATTTCAATGATATTTTATGGCATATTTTAACATCTTTTTAAAACCATAAAACATCTTTTATCTTTGGCACCAAAAACTTTTTTTTTGCCCTTTAGCATCAATAAATCAAGGCATCTTTATCACACTCTGAAAAACTAAAACTGAACAGTACATTTTGAGATAAATTTATATTAAAAGGCACATTCATTTGTCATAGATGTATCAGATTCAATACAAAAGCTTCATGATGTTTAATCCACTGACAGCCATTCCTAAAGATTGTTTTTTAAATTTACTGACTGAATTTGTTTTCCAGCTATAAGAAGAAGGATGGAGATCTGGCTTTGGCTCTGGCTCGAATTAAGGAGCTGGAAGCGCAATACAACAAGAATGAGGCGGCTCTCAACACAGCCCTCAGCGAAAATGGCTCCTTGTCTGCTGAACTGGCCGACCTGAAGGCTCAGCTCGCCAAAGTAAGTCCCTTCATTCACAGTTCAGCTTCCCTCGCCTTGTGAATGACGTCTAACGGAGGTGTTTGTCTCCAGGCTGAAGATGCTCATGGTGTGGCCAAGAAACAGCTGGAGAAAGAGACACTAATGAGGGTGGACCTGGAGAACCGCTGCCAGAGTCTGTCGGAGGACCTTGAGTTCAGGAAGAGCATGAGGAGGAGGAAAGTGTTGTGTGTCTGAGGAACTTCATCTGCTGCTCTGAGAGTCACTTCAGCAGCATTTCACCGTTTCAATGGAGAAAACTATCTGCAGATACACAAAGCTCTTCACCACAACCTGCCAAAATAAAAGTCTGAAGAAATTATGACAGAAATAACTCTTGTGGGGTAGAATTGAGTCCATAAAAAAAAAAAGCAGAGTTCACAAATTAAATCAATGTGGGAAAACGAGTCCAGAAAAAATAAAATAAAACAGTAGTCCAGTAGAAACTTGGGGAAAAAATAAAACTGATTTTATAGGGAACCTAAATTTTTTGTTGTTGTTGAACTTTAAATAAATTGTTGTAAAACTGTACAATTTTGTCATGGCCATTTACCACAGAAAAATTAAAACGAAGGAAAAAAAGTGTCGAGATGTTGTTGTTAAACTGAACAAGTTTCACAGTTTAAATTAATTAATTAAACCATTAATCCATTAACAGAAAACACTGAATTTGGAAATAAATAAAACAGAATTTGGGATGTATGTTTGGGAAACTAACAGCTGAATGTGTGCCGCAGGAGGTGCGCGAGACGCGCAGGCGTCAGGAGAGGCGTGTCGTGGAGGTGGACTCAGGCATGCAGCAGGACTATGAGTTCAAACTGGCGCAGGCGCTGCAGGATCTGCGCAGGCAGCATGAGGAGCAAGTGCAGATCTACAAAGAGGAGCTGCAGCAGACCTTCATGGCCAAGGTCAGAAACCCTAGATTCCCCAATGAACTCTTTGGCTTTTGGAAGCGTAGTCTGCTTGCTGACAAATCTTCTCTCTGCAGCTGGATAATGCCAAGGTGTCGTCTGACATGAACGATAAAGCGGTGCTCACCGCGCGCGAGGAGCTGCAGGAAGCCCACATGAGGATCGAGGGCCTGAGCTATCAGCTCAGCGCCCTGCAGAAACAGGTACCAGTCCACTTATAATGTCCTAAATACCGGCTAATATTGCCCACAAACCCTTGTTACTACACTGCTGTAAGTTTACCATAAAAATACAGTAGCAATATTTTAAGTTTTACAGATGAATCTTACATTTACAGGATATTTACAAGAAATATATATATACTAATTACCTTTGTAATGTACTAACAACCACCTTAATACAGATGTTATAAAGAAAGTCACGTGAATCAAAGTTTATTACCAGTAGCTTTTTCACAAGCTTTTCAAATACTATAAATAATATAAAAGAAGGTGCACAAAACACCATCATAGTGACACATATGACACTAGAACTAATGCAGTAAACATTTGTTTAACAACATAAGATGTAAAATAAAAGCCTATAAGTCATAACTGATAACAACACAACTAAGAAACTCTTATTTCAATGAGAAACATCTAATTTGAAGAATTCTGGGAATGTCAAATTACGTTTTTACTGTAAATTATAAGATGACATTCTTTTTCACTTGCAAAAACTTTGTTTCATTGCAAAACTACATGAAATATCCCAATCTATTCGTTTTTCACTGTACAGAATAAGGGAACTTACCATTAACCAATTAACAGGTTTTTAATGTTGCATTTTTACAGTCTTTTGCCATTTAACATTTTTTTATGTGATATTCAAGTAATTTTATGACAGAATAGTACTTTCTAAAAGCATCTACATTACAGTATGTACATTGGTGTATGATTCGCCCAGTTTTTCCCATAATAACCCAGAAACGTTTGTTCCCTTTGAGTTCTTGTGTAGTATTAGAAGAAAACGCTTCACTATTTTGTGGTGTTCATTATCCATCATTCACGACTTGTTTTCATCCCCCCCGCAGGCGTCTGCCGCAGAGGAGCGCATCCGTGAGCTGGAGGGCATGCTGTCCAGCGACAGGGATAAGTACCGCCGACAGCTGGACGCCAAGGAGCGCGAGATGGCCGAGATGAGAGAGCGCATGCAGCAGCAGCTCAATGAGTACCAGGAGCTGTTGGACGTCAAACTGGCCCTGGACATGGAGATCAACGCCTACAGGAAGCTGCTGGAGGGCGAGGAGGACAGGTGAGCGCCTGCCGCATTCTTGAACACGTGCTTTGAGTCTACAAGACACACGTCTGAAAGCAATAATTATCTAAAAATGACAGGAATGCCAACCTAGACTGCATTTTCAGGGCCTTTTAGCTTTTGAGCTGTGCCCTAAAATGCTGTCTAATTTGCTTGGTAAGCTTTGAAATGGATTCAAACAAACCTTTGGCCAAAACTGCTGTCCATTTAGGAAGCATTTTGGGTGTCAAGCACATTGGAACATGTTTCTAATGTACCAAATGCTTTGTATTTTGGACATTTAGACTTAAAAGGGTGCCATCTTGGTAGGCGTTGAGTGACTTTTAGGCAGCTCTCTACACTGCAAAAATGATTTACTTTGTATTTTTTGTCTTTTTTCATATTTGTATTGGAAAAAATTCTTAAATCAAAATACATTTGCTGCTTGCTTCTAAAGTAAATGCCTCTTATAATGGAAAATATGACTGAGATGTCTTGGTAGGCAGATTCCTAGGTTTTCAAATGCCATCGGACAAGCTTGTGGCTGAAAATGCTGTCAAGGTAGGAAGCTGACTTGGTTTTGAGACCATTCATGCATTAAGGTTAACGATGCACACAAACTAGGTGTTCTTTGAACGCTGTTCTTGAGTGTTTCTCGCTGCTGATGTCGTTCTGGCAGCCGATTATTATCGCCATTCATCTTCACGGGCACCTGCAGCCTGTAACGTGTTCAGGAACGCTCCACTTCACATTTTTGCGCTTCATACTTGACATACTCGAGGTGCTGGAGAAGTAAGGTAGGTTGTAAAATGTCACGCTGGAATGATAATTGTGTTTCCCACTCGTGCGCGAGCGATACAATAGCAGCGTCGGAGCGAGTTGTCAAAAATGATGTGTGCGAGAAGTCAGAGCGAGTTTAGCATGAAGGCGAGGAGACCAGCAGGCAGCTAGACCATCTTGAAGATTGACGAGTTAAAGATAGTCTGCAGTTCAGATATTTGGAAGACCGATGATAGGAAGGAAAGGTAAGACGACGGCGCAGTCATATAGACATCTTGTTTTCATGGTGCGGTTGCCCATTCATCGTTCTAAAGGTCCGTTCACACCAAGAACAATAACTATAATATCATTTTAATAATTGTTTGAGAAAACAACTATAACGATAATGACACTGAATGGTAGTGTTGCAGCTCCTCTCTTCCCAGTCTGTCAGTAATGCTCTGTTTAGTTCCTGTCTCTGTGAAGCCCCTCCTGAAAAGCGCACTGTTATTTAAATGAGGAAAATTGTGACATTTTGTTCACGTCTTGAGTTTTTTTCCTACAATGGAGGCGTTTCAGGGAGTTCAGAAACAGACACTTTTTCATGCTCAATCAGCCAAACCTGCAGCTCATGCTTTATAATAAACAGAACATTATCACTCTTGGTGTGAACGGGCCTTTACTCACTTTTTATCATAAATAACTTCCTGTTTGTTTTAAATGTGTAATCTGCATGTGCGTCCCGTCTCCTCTAGGCTGAAGTTGTCCCCCAGCCCGTCCTCACGGGTCACGGTGTCCCGCACCACAGCGAGCAGCACTTCTACGTCTTCACGTAGCTCTCGCGCAAAGAGAAAGCGTGTGGAGCTCGAGGAAGCGTCCGGCGCCGCCCCGAAAGTCCAGATCAGCCAGGAGGCGGAAGCCACGGGCAGCGTCAGTGTCGAGGAAATTGACCTGGAGGGGAAATCGGTGACCCTCAGGAACAACTCTGACAAGGTACTGTGAATTTGGAAAAATGATGTATATCCGTCATGTTACACAAGATTCAGCTCACGTTTTAAGGCCAAGACGCAATGTTTTTTCATGCACTGGTCGATTTTTGGGCTTTTTATAGCATTTTGTTTCAGAGTAGTGGAAAAAAAAACATTTTAAAGTACACATTTAACCCTCTGGTGCTCTTTGCGTGGCGATCAAAAATGACAATTTTTTTTATTTCATTGACATGAATGTACTATGTTTTAGTTCAGTAATGTGTTTTTGTTTAATATTTATTATTTTTAGGGGATTTTATGGTACTAAATTATATTTATGCAGTAGTCACAAACCTGAAAATGAAATTTCCAACTTAAACTGTCATAAATCTTGAATGCTTTGGACACAGACTTCAGTTTGGTCTGAAGACGCGTGGCAGATTATTGCTGAAGTGAAAAAAGTAAAAAACAAAAAAAAAGTTACAGAATTGTATGGTTATTATGAAAAATGCACATAAAAACTATTTTCAATTTTTGTATTAAATATATATTTCACAAAACACTTTACTCAAATTATGAGAAAATTAAAACCATAAAACTAAACAAGTTGTTTTCCAAATTTGATCTTGAAATCTCAAAATTGGCTTTCAGTAAGAATTTGTTTGGGCGCAGTACCAATGAAATTCATTTCCCCTTCGTCTTTGACAGCGAGGAGTGTAAGTGTGACTCTTTTTCAGGATTATTTAACCTTTTCAAATCATGTCCATGATTTTGTGTGTGTGTGTTCACATAGGAAATGCCAAAAAGTGTTTATTATATTGCACTTTATCTATTTGCGTTTGTAGGTTTCAATTACCACTTTTTTTTTTTTTCTCCACTTCAGCAGCTCTTAAATACACCAAACTTTACAGTTTTATTCTTGTCTATATTCTGAAGGTTCATACATCATTTGCATGGTTTTATACAAAAATTTATTCCTAAAAACACGGTAAAAATGTCTATTAGAAGTTTTTTTAATTATTATTTATGGAGTGATTAAAAAAGACCCAAAATTCCCTCTGTAAAAAACTTTCCCTGAAACAAGAAGCTTGAATCTGGCTTTATCCGCTTAAGTCGTGACGTAAGGAACGCCGTTTCTGGGTCCAAGCCTCGACTCGTTTCACTTGCAAATGCCATCGACGGCCATTTATGAGAGGTATTTATTCATAATAAACATCAAACATTTTAAAAAGTTAAACATTTTAAATACTTACAGTCTACACAACAGTCTCGTGCTCACAGCGTCACAGACATTAATATTTTAACGATTTATAAAAGATGAATCACTGTCTGGCCATCTGGATTTTGGTATGGATATAAAGGTTATGATTATAATGTTTTTGTAGTATTACACCACATTGTGTGTGTGTGTGTGTTTATTAGCACCGTTTGTTGTTTTTCATGTGGTATATGAGAGAGCGTTTGGACCCAGAAGCGCTGCCGTGTGACGTCAGACTTAACCAAATACTGCGTTTAGATTTCTGTTCTGGAAATGTATGCAAATTAGACAATGCTTCATTTGCAAAACTTAATAATTTTTATCCCATTTTTAGGATCAATCTCTGGGCAGCTGGCGACTAAAGAGACAAATTGGCGATGAAGAGGAAATCACCTACAAATTCAGCCCCAAGTTTGTCCTGAAGGCCGGTCAGACAGTAACGGTAAGCGAATTGGACCGTATCTCATTTTGCGCCAGCTCAGGACGTTGACTAGATGTTAACCTATCGGTTCTGTGAAAGGTGTGGAGCGCCGACGCCGGCGTGTCCCATAGTCCTCCCTCAGACCTGCTGTGGAAGAGCCAGAGCTCCTGGGGCACCGGAGAGAAGATCCTCACCTTTTTGGTCAATTCAAGCGGAGAGGTATGATGAACACAAGCATGTTTTAGAAGATTAGTTTTTGTGTGCGAATGCGATAACGAAACTTGAACTTTGTTTGCAGGAAGTGGCAAAGCGAACCGTCACGAAAAGCGTACTGGAAATGGAGAACGCTGATGATGAGGAAGGAGACTTTGGAGATGAAGATCTTTTCCATCAGCAGGTAATGGATTTCTTTTCTTTTTTATATAGTGAGAATAAGGAAGGAAAAGCAGTTTTATTCAGACTCAATCTGAGCAAAAATATGCAATTTGGTGCAGATGCTGATATTTATATGGACAAAAAGATGAAATTCTGATGCTTGTAATGTAAATCAATGAGATCTTTATAACAGTACAGCAGATCCTTACATAAAATGCATATAAATATCAATATCTGCCAATAATGTCTTAGTAAGATTATATTTCAGTGCTTAGTTTTATGATCAAAGCTCTGTAGATTTAAAACATTAAGCAATGCAATGATGATTGAGAGATGAACAAATAATCCTTCCTCAAAAGCCTGATCATATTTGATTCTCGTGATTTTTCTAAAATATTATGTAGTCCAGTAAGTGTTCATCTTGAAATATTACTAACAATATCACAGTTATTACATTTACTTGATAAAAATCAGTGCAGATTTCACAACTAAAAGACTCGTGGACCATGAGCTGAAGGAGGACGTTTGTACAATTATACTAAAAGACTTTTACTTGCTAAAAAAGTCTGAACTATCAGACGACAGAAGCAGATTGTGTACGATAAGTTTTTCAGCCAAGTTTGATCATTTAGAGGTCATTTGTGTTTCAAATATGATACAGTAGAACTTGAGATTTCATGTAATAACCTTTGCTGAATTTGCTCTCTTTTTTTCAGGGCGATCCAAAAACCCAATCCAGAGAATGCGCCGTCATGTGATGGAGCCACGCACCTTTAGTATTTTCCTCCCCATGATTCAGTCTTTTTGTAGAGCCACTACTTTTGTATTCTTCGATCATGAGTTCATAACGCCCTTCCCTCAATCCTTTATATCTACGGACCTCATTTGTAAAGCCAGTTAATCTTGAGCTGCGGCAAACAATGCTATTTTTCCAGCTGCAGCTCATCAATGATTAGTCTTTCCAGACACCCGTCGCTTCTGAATGACGGGAACATCCCATTACGTACCGTCATCGGCGAATGAGTCAAATGATCTGAAATTAGAACGTATTAGTGTGAGCCGGTGACTAATGAATCTGCATATTCATGTCAGTGAATCATGTGTTCTCGTCACTGCGGGGTTATGAATGGGGGAATTATTATTATGACGTGAGCTCATGTTCAGTAGTGCACTATAGCCGGTAACTGACAGCTGTCACTCTTGTGTTTTTTGCTTCGCCAACAAGACGAACAGGGTGGAAGTGAAATCAAATTGCCTCGTTGACTTCTAAATGATCACTTTAAACATTAGGGGTTGTATCTTATTGTCATTTGTTTTGAGTCATGCTTTACATAGTATTATGTATGTGTAAATCGGTGATTGAATGTCAAGACATTTTTCAAGCCCAACTGAAATAGTTCATAAAATGAATGTTATCTAGTCGAAATACACAAAAGGTGATGAGAACATTGTAAACAAAAACAAAAAGAAACAGATGTTGAAGCTACGCACGCAAACAAGATTTGCGTTTAAATGATCAAGACATTTTCAGTTCATTTGAATGTAGTGTTGATTGATCATGTGATCAGTGTTTGAGGTCTACATTGACTCAACGCCGATACTCGGTCAGATTTACCAAAGAAATGGATGACGAATGAAACCAATTTGACTTGTCAAATTTGCCTTGTTTCTTGCCTACTTGAGACACTCCAAATAAACTAAAACTCATATTTTCAGTTGTCGAATCCAGTGAGTAATCTGTGTCCATCCACCCTGTTGGTTCTGTTGCGTTTTAAGTTTTAAAACTTACTTTTTTTAAATAAAAAAAATTAAAATGTTTCTCAGACAATTATGCATGCAGCAAATATTTTTATATTAATGAACGGACCTGAGTGTTACGGTGAGCTCTAGGGTGATGCTTAAATTTCGCAGACAGCTGCGTAATACTGCAGTTTGATTTTTAGCTATAATCGTATATTTTTGATAGGTTCGTCCTCAGGATTTTTAAAACCCTAGTGCACAAGGAATCTTTACATGCATTTAAAATTTAGATTAAATGTCTTTCTTGTGAATATATTCAGTGCAGTGTGTACAAAAAAATTGACCTGGGAAACATTTTTACGAATTCTTTCTTTTTAAGGTTAACTATTTTGTTATTTTAATGGGGTTATTGTAATCGTCGTGTTTACTTTCTAGTGTTCTTTTAAAGGTTCTGCGAGAACGAATTGCCTGTATCAAGGGTCAATTGGGTCACACGGATTTGTGTCAAATTTAAGTGAAATTGAGCTCAAGTAAAGTTGTGTTTGTGTACATTTGTTACTTGGCCTCTGAGCTAATAAAATCTACCTTTTTGTTTACTTTTTTACTTCACGTGACGTGAATGGAAACCGTTTTCCTGCCAAACACTCCACATCTGTGAATTTTAAATTTAGACTTTGTTAGTTACGAACACTGTTTTCATAAGGAAAGTCATTTCCTTGTTCTTTCAGGTTTTTATTAGACAGGGCTGTGACTAATGTAGCGGATACAATGTGCTTTGGTGTATTTAATACGAAATTGTCAATCCGTCGTTGTAACAATCTACTGTAAAGTAAAATTATTTGAACTACCATCAAAGCACAGAAATGTGAGTACAAGGCTGTAGAAATTGAGCCATAAATTGTGAACTATGAATCAAACTTGTTACGGGGTAGAAATTCTTCATTGTACGAGGACTTTTGAAGGGCTACAAGAGGAGGGCGCATGCCAAAAGTGTCTCATTAATTGTGATTTTGATTTCTTTTTTTTTTGTACCGTATTTTTCGGACTATAAGTCGCACCTGAGTATAAGTCGCATCAGTCCAAAAATACGTCATGACGAGGAAAAAAACATATATAAGTCGCACCGGACTATAAGTCGCATTTATTTAGAACCAAGAAACAAGAGAAAACATTACCGTCTACAGCCACGAGAGGGCGCTCTATGCTGCTCAGTGCTCCTGTAGTCTACCACTGAAAACAACTGAAAACTGTTAACTGAAATATTAACTTAATTTATTTAAAATCCAAGACCAAGAACAGATATTGGTAATCTGGAAAGGCAAGTTATTCAGCTAATGGTACACAATAGTACACAGAACAACAGGCTGAATATGTATGTTAACATAACACATTAACAGTTAGCTACATAATAGCATAAAACATACCTGGAAGGCTGAATAGGCTAAAATTAACATAACAAGCCAGCGAGTCCAACAGTTACCGGTAACACTAAGCAAGTTCACAAAGCTCCCGCGATCTTATTCCACTTCACTGAATCCGTTGAATTCTTCATCCTCTGTGTCGCTTCTGAACAACTCCGCCAACTCCGGAGGAAGATGAAGCGCCGTCTCTTCTTCTTCTGCGCGGCTGTCGTCAGACTCCGCATCAGTTCCAGTTATTCCGGCCTTTCTGAATCCCGACAGGATGGTTTCAATTGTCACTGAAGCCCATGCTGTGTCGATCCATCCAAGGACTTGCTGATAAGTTGCATGGCGCATTCTCCCGGTTGCCGTGAAGCTGTGCTCTCCGTCCACCATCCACTCCTCCCACAGGCGACGCAAGACTGCCTTAAAGCTCCGGTTCACCGAGATGTCGAGTGGCTGGAGTATTTTGGTTAAACCTCCAGGGATGATGACAGGTATGGAGTTGCACGCTTTTATTTTATCTTTGAATTGTGGCGTTATGTGCGCTCGCATACTGTCCATCACAAGCAGGGCTTTGCGTGTTTTAAAGAAGCCATCAGGACGCTTAGTGTAGCACTTTGTAAGCCAAAGGTTAATCATTTCTTGATTCATCCACCCTTTCTCATTCACGGCCACGACAACTGTGGGGGGAGATTCGTCTTTGGGCATGGTTTTCCGTTTGAAAATGACCATCGGTGGCAATTTCGATCCATCTCCACAACATGCCAGCACCACTGTGAAGTGCGATTTCTCATGACCAGTTGTCACTATATTCACACTTTTCTGCCCTTTCTCTGCGACACTTCGGCCCATGGGGATGTCAAACGTGAGGGGGACCTCGTCCATGTTGATAATATGGTCCGGTGACACGTTGTATTCAGTAACCTGCTTTTTAACGAACTCACGGAAACTGTCGACCTTAGCTTGGAAGTCTGCTGGCAGTTTCTGACACAATGTTGTCCGTGCTCTGATAGAGAGGCGGTTGCGTTGCATGAAGCGGTAACACCAAGAAGGCCCGCCAGCAAAATCATTTACCGGTATATTCATCTCCTTGGCTACTACCATGGCGTGGAGACGCAACTGCACTGTTGACAAGCCTCTCCCGGCAGCGCGTTGTTCAAGCACCCATCTGTGGACTCGTTCCTCCAGCTCTGGCCATCTTGCTTTCAGCCCGCGGTTAGCTTTTTTTGTTTTCTTCATTTGAGTTAGAGTAACCTCTGTTTTACGCCAGTCCCTCACAAGTTTCTCACTCACTCCAAACTTTCTTTCTGCTGCTCGATTACCGTTTTCGGCTGCATATTTTACTATCTGCAGTTTGTAATCTGCAGAATAGGATTTTCTTTTTGGGGGCATTTTATTGCATTCAGTCTTTCTCAGTTGTCTTTAAGTTAATATTTCAGTTAACAGTTTTCAGTTGTTTTCAGTGGTAGACTACAGGAGCACTGAGCAGCATAGAGCGCCCTCTCGCGGCTGGAGACGGTAATGTTTTCTATTGGTTCATTTCTCTTGGTTCATTTCTCTCGGTTCATTTCTCTCAGTTCATGTCAAATAAATTGATAAATAAGTCGCACCTGACTATAAGTCGCAGGACCAGCCAAACTATGAAAAAAAGTGCGACTTATAGTCCGGAAAATACGGTATGCAATATCCAATAAATGTTTTACATATTACTTTGTGCCATTGTCTGTTTGTTAATACATACAACTCTGGATCTGTTTGTCAAATTTGTTCTGAAGTAAAAAAAAAAAAAAAAAAGTTCTTTTCACAGGTTTTGAAGTTGTAACTCTAGATTAATGAAACGATTAATAGTTGACTTCAGAATTAAAATTTCTTCATAATTTACCCTCCCCCATGTCATTTAAGATGTTCATGTCTTTCTTTCTTCAATCAATGTTTTGATGAAAACATTCCAGGATTTTTCTCCATATAGTGGACTTCACTGGGGTTCAACAGGTTGAAGGTCCAAATGTCAGTTTCAGTGCAGCTTCAAAGAGCTCTACATGATCCCAGACGAGGAATAAGACTTATCTATAGAAACCATCGCTCATTTCCTAAAAACAAACAAAAAAAGTATACTTTTTGCACTGCTCTGAGATGAGCAACGCATTATGAAATCACATTGGTATGATCTTGTGAGATGTAGGTGGAAGTATGGTGAAAAATCTCATTTTCTCCATCGTTTTTTTTTTTTTTTTTTTTTTAGTGTGCATCCGAAAACCTAGGCAGCTGACTTGTTGCCTCGCTGCCTTATCAGGCAGACTTGTAAGGCAGCATTTGTGCATGAAGGCACATAACTGATTTCAGACAGACTTCTGAGGCAGCGTAACAGTTTGATGATGATAACGTGAGCTTTGGTGAAAACTAAACCAACATTTAATTACTACAGTAGTAATTTCTCAATAGAAGTGACATCAAAAGTGGAACATATTGGTAAAAATGTACATTTGGGCTGCGTTCCGGTTCGTGTTTGGGTTTTTTTTGCCCTTCCCTTGCTAACTTCCCTCAGTCTCGTTGACTCAGATGTACGTTATTGCTTACGTAGGTACGTGGTATATGGAGCTTCCTGAAGTGTACGTGTGAAAGTAGACTCGTCAAAATCGAGGGTGCGAGGGTCTGTCCATATAAACTTCACTCATCCACTTCACTAAGTGGAACACACTTCAAAATGGCAGCAGGGATTCCTCCAAGGAGAAGTGCTTAGGGAAGTTTGCAAGTGCGTGTCTAAAAGCGGAGTGGAACGCAGCCCTTGCGAACAAACTGACCAGCAAACACAACTTTTGGATGCCATCTTTATTTTTCTAGCTCAACTGCCACAGAATGAACACACAGGATTGTGGGATATCAAAGGCAGCAAATGATATATCTATGCTGCCTTCAAAAATCGATCAGATGAAGGCATCTCAGGATACAGGAAGTGAAGCTAACAATGAATTTGGACGTACCTTGATGCCTTCATACTTTGAAATGTGTCCTCCGAAGGCAGTATTTTCCCATTTTTGGATGCAGCGTTAGTCTTTGCACGTTCGCTTTGTAGACATTGGATCGGTACTTCAGTCTACATCACGCATGATCTTTCCAACATGATTACTTAATGCATGGCACATCGCAGAGCAGTGCAAGATATATATATATATATATTTTTTTTTTTTTAATAAAAAAAGACAGATGGTTTCTCTAGATAAGACTCTTATTCCTCGTCTGGGATCATGTAGAGCTCTTTGAAGCTGCACTGAAACTGACATTTGGACCCCAGTGAAGTCCACTATATGGAGAAAAATCCTGGAATGTTTTCATCAAAAACCTTAATTTCTTTTTCACTGAAGAAAGAAAGACATGAACATCTTGGATGTCATGGGGGCGAGTAAATTATAAGGAAATTTTAATTCTGAAGTGAACTAATCCTTTAAGGGTTTTTGAGCACTTTGCTTCATGTTGAGCCAAAGAAGACTCATTAGCCATGGTAAAATCAACAGCCTCAGGTGACTTTTTTGGTTTTTACTTTCATAAATTGGCAGCAACAGCTGGAAAGTTTTCAAATCAGTATTTAGAGATGAAACTCAGTTGTAATGTGTAAAAGCATCAGTTTGGCTGATACATGGCACAGGGTCTACAGGGTCTCTGATATTCAGTTTAAGCTTGATTCATGAATTATTCACCTGTGTATACATTTGAAATAAGTATGTTGCAAATATGAATAATTCAACAAATTGTAATATTCATTTGAAATACAGATACACCAAAAACAACTAAAACACTGTTAAATTAAGGCATTGCAATTTTGTACCTCAAACAGCATTGCATCATACTTATGAGTATCAATCACTTATGGTTCGCTAATATATTGTGCATGCATCACTTTTGAACTCATTACCTACAACCCAATTCTTAGGAAATTATATTACGCTGCAAACACTTTCGAAGAAATTTTGAACACTGAATCAATTTGAAAGTTTTTATCTAAAGCAAGCCTTGTGTAGGCTTTTAAATTGCTCGTATGTTAGTGTTTCAACTTGTTAGGAAGTTGGCATGGGGGTAAAACACCAACCCATTTCACCACTAGAGGGCGCCATGACCCCAAAGTACAGTTTTTGCATCGTTTGATCTCTCGATTGAAGACATAGAACGGTTCTCTGGCTGTTTTTCATTCAGTTTTCACTCGTGACCTCTATATGTTTGGGGCAGTTTTCTGTAACGCCTCTGAAAACTGTAATATTATGTTCTTCTCACAGCCAGCGATAGAAAGGAGATCAACAGATAGAAAGGGCTTTCGGTGCAGAGCGTGGTGTGCTTGTACCAGACCGCCCACGCTCGCCTCAATTTCTGCTCTTTCCACTGTCTCTCAGTCATTAGCGTGCTGTACCACTGCCTGCAGTGGGAACCCGATCGTCTAGCCCTCTCTGTTGTGCCTTTTTCTCGCTCCCCATCTTTCATTCTCTCTTTCTTCCTCCCACCCACCCCCAATCGCACAAAAGCCGGCCGTGTCTCCCACACACCCACTATTTCAACACCCACGCTGTGCGCTGATAGCCAGAGCGTGTTAAGTACTCTGCACTGGACGACGACTCTGGCTCATATAAGTAAACAAATAAATGGAGGCGCGTGTACCATTCATCACTGCATGCATGAGACGAAGAATATCAAATGTTATACACAAACAATATGTACTAAGTCTCTAATAAACCCTTCCTACTGTTGGGGTATCATCATTTAATATTGTTGTACTGTGGTAACGTGTCCAATTGCCATAGTAGTACTACTGTACTAATTAGTACCATGATATTAGTGGATTATAGGGGTCAGTGACATTGCTAAAAATGTAACACTTTATCCTCAGGTGCTCGTTTTATTTCAATTAAATTAATGTACTATGGTTTAGTTTGATAATGTTTTTTATTTAATATTTTGTATGTTTAGGGGATTTTATAGTACTAAATTATATTTATGCAGTAATTATAATCCATTTATTCACTTTTTGAGCATAGACCTGAAAAATTAAATTTCCAATTTGAACTGTCATAAATCTTTAATGATTTCTGTGAGAAAATCAAATAAATCTAAATCTTTAAACAGCCTCGGCCAATACTGAGCCGGCATTCGGACGTAAACACTGAAGCTCTGCACTGCGTTTACTGCATCAACGGCATAACAGACTGACAAGGAATAGGAAAAATTGTTGAATAAAGTTATTTTTGTTTTGTTTTTGCTCACAAAAAGTATTCTCATCACTTAATAACATTAAAGGGGACTTATTATGCCCCCGTTTACAAGATGTAAAATAAGTCTCTGATGTCCCCAGAGTGTGTATGTGAAGTTTTAGCTCAAAATACCCCGCAGATAATTTTTATAGCATGTTAAAATTGCCACTTTTTGGGGTTTAGCAAAAACGCGCCATTCAGTGTGTGCCATTTAAATGCAAATGAGCTGCTGCGCTGTCCTAAGAGGGCGGAGTCAAGAGCTGATTCTCCGGTGGCAGGATTCAGTCAGGATGCACTATAATGACAAAAACTGAGAATATATGCTGCATGGCGATAGAACAGGTATAATTTAGTTCAATTACGGTTAAAACTTATATTGTCTTCTTGTTTTTATCAACTATATTAGTACAAGCCAGTTTACCAATGAGATTTATAACATTTATTGTACTTTACACAAAATATGAAGTGTCTGTCTTCACACTAGAAAATCACTGTAAGAGCTTAATAAAACAGTGCAAATGTGCATTAAAATATTACCCATAAACTCTCTCTCCCTTGCATTATCATCAACATACACAGCGACGTAATACTCGTTACAACTAACAGTAAACAAATATATAAAGACATTATGCCTTTTCGGGTGGTGCTTTATATCTTTATATCCGTAAATCAACTCTGATGAACTGTAATAAAGTGCTCTCACCTTCATTACTGCCGTATCCAGTATCACTCTGGAGACTGTATGTTTTGTATTGTCCCTTTGTATTGACACTCGTTCACAAAGCAGTCCAGTGTGAAATGATTCACGCAGACATAAACTAATTTTGGTAGAGTGGAGGGAGCATTTTCTTCAAAAACAAAATGAATCCACCTTGTCTTCAGCGGTTCAGATTTAGGGAGTAAATGGAGAGAGCTATGTGGATTAATCCATCCAGCTACATTCTCGTCAGTGCAGCAATGGCGGACTGTGTACAACTCTGTGAACTCGCTCGGGGCGGTTCTATGTTAAAACGGCAGTGTCAGTCAACATTTGTGGGCGGGGCCTATGGCTTTTGTGACATCACACTGTCAGGGATCTGGAAACGGCTTGTTCTGAGGCACTGCTTATGATTTATAGGGATAAAAACAAAGGAGTGGTTGGATTTTTACCACTGAAGTCACATTGACTATTTTAACTATGTCTTTACTACTTATCTGGACCTTGATTGTGGTAATTTTATTGCTTTCTATGGGAGATAAAACAAAAACCTCTTGGATTTCATTAACAAAAATAATAATAATTTGGTTTCCAAAGATGAACATTTTTGGGTGAACTAACCCTTTAATCCTTGTCTGTGAAACCGGGCATTTGTTTTCAAATGCTCAAGTCACACGTGCTGTTGTACGCACACCATCAACGTAGACGCTGTGCGTGGACGCCCACAGATCATCCTGATGATGAAAAATACGTCACACGCACAGTGTACGCCTGCATGGATGGCTGAAGTATACTTTGGGCTTTAATGAAAACTTGAGCAGTGACTGGTCATTTCGTTCACACGCTCAACAGACTCTGATTTGATTGGCTTGGTAAATAGAAACATCTGATGCTCTTGACAGAGTCCTTACACAAATATGTACGGTAGCAATTGAAACCATCATTTGTCATAGTTGTGAGACATTAAAGGGAGTGAAATTGTCTTACTGCCTTTAAACAGAACTTAACATTATTGTGATATACACGACATTCTCTAATTTTATATCATATGCAAAGATAAAATGATAATATCGCTAATATTCAATGTATCATCCAGCCCTAGTGGATTGTGGTGTTGAAAGGGTTAATCCATAGTGGCACTGTGCTTGTTTTAGCTGTGAGTGCACATCCAATGTCCAATTACTTGTTAATGCCAGCTGAAGCGAAAGAACATAACAGCCTTTTGTTGACTGCCAGCATCTTGCCATAAATTACGTTGAAAGTCCAGCCGAATGCTATTGTGTTGTCTTTTTTGTCACATTCCTACAAATGTCCAGTTTGAACGCCCACCAACCAACTGACAGCACCCCCATTGCGAGTGAAAATGGGGAATCTTTCACCTGCTGTTTACCAACACAGCAATACACCCATTTACAATCCCATTCATTATTTTGCCCTCTTCCAATTCATCTGGTGCTCTCTAACCTTCAGAGCAATTGACAAGTAACTGTTAATTATGTATTTCCTCAATAAAGGTCATCTAATAGGCATTTTTTACACAATCATGCCATTTTTTTTATATCCTGAGAAGAGCATTGCTCTGTCAAATGCCTCTCACAGATTGCATTTTATTCCCAAAGGTCCAATTTCAGGCAGCATATCTCTTAATAGCTCCATATCAAAAAAGACCAATTTCTTTCAAATCTAAATATGAACTTAAAATTGGGATCCGATAATCTGGCAGAAGAGGACTGGGAATTAATTTAGGACCATGAATAGAAATGCATTGGTTATTCAACCATTTGCACACAATCCAGTCAAGACCATTTTAAAATTCAGTGCAGCAGCACCGGTGCCAAAAATAACTTGACTTGAGAGCATGGGGCGAATCGTGTCATTGTCACTGTGGACATTTCTCCTGTTGAGAAAGTTTGGTGTTGACATACAACACAACAGTACGCTAACCTTTTTCAGCATGCAGATACATGCCCTTGTAACTTGCTGCTGTGGCAAGAACTCTTAAACGAATCCCCAAAACCTAGATTCATATTTCCTTCATTTCCCTTGTATTCTTGAGCGTGGCACTTAACCACGTTCTGCTCCATTGCACAGTAAAGCCGACCTCGTCCTCAGTTAAGACAAGAAATCTTCACCTTGTCGGCAGGAGTCAAGTCTCAGGTTTTTCAACCTTGAGAGAGAGAAACTCTAGATGTAAAACCCGTAGAGACTGAATCTGTATGACAGTCAAAGTTAAAGAGGTTATGTCTGGCCAAGTCTTAATGATGAAGTAAACGGACTCTGATTTTTGTTTCAACAGGTTTTGCTGGTACATTGCAGCAACAACTTAGATGCAGTATACTAGTATTTCTATCTATTTTTATAAAACATCTTCAGATAACACACATTTCTCATCCATACACAACAGAGTTTATAGTGTAGTCTTAATTTTATACTTTTTAGATCTTTTAGAAGTCTCTTGCTTATCTTCAACTACATGAGGACCCAGAAGATGTCAACATTAAGGCCTGGTCTGAAAATAATGCATAAATAATGGCTGTTTTCAAACAGAGCTCCTCCTGTTTTCCATTGGTTGGACAAACAGACAAATCCATTTACTGATGGATTGATAGAGCCACAGTTTTTACACTTAAGAGGAAATACACCTACAAATGCCTTACTTATAGTTGTCTCTGTATATTAAGTGGGGTTACAAGAGAATATTTTAACAAAAAGAATTGCATCAGCTTTAAGCTTGCACTCAAAGAGATGACAATTGATTCAATGATGAAAAAATGAAAGGAAACTTAGATTTTCTGATTTGATCAAAGGTGGCACTTTACCTTAAAGGACTGACAAGCACTGATTTACAATATGAAAACAGAGCTAAAATATTCTTATCTTTTAATAGATAGTCAAATTATCCTGACACTTGCAACTAATAGAGAACAAAAGAGTCACAGATGAAATTACTGTCCATCTGTCTAAAGAAAAGCTTTCTTTTTTATTTGTTACAGCAGAGTGTGTGTGGGAGGGTGTTTGGATGTGTAGACAATCTGGTGCCTGAATAAGTGACCATCATTCATAAACATAAATAAAAGTATAAAATATTCGCTTAACAGTTGTAAGCACACAGCCATTTAGTGAATTTTTTGGTAGATTTAGTAGTCTTTATCCACAGCATACTAATCATAGTGACAATCCTGTGGGGAAAAAAGCAAATTCTATTATTTACTTACTTTTGTAAGTGTTTTTTGTTAGCTTACATTCCAATACAATGTCAAGACATTTTGTCTAGGGGTAAATGTTAATGAACCTGGTGCGATGCGTTGCCATAAAGCTGTAGTATGTATTCAGAAAATAGAGAATAAAGTAATTTTTTAAGTTTAACTGTTAAAAAAACATTCTCAATGGGAAACATGGCTACACATTGTCAACAACCACACTGGTCAGATGGGTTTTAGGGGGGATAAAATTGAAAAATGTGGACTTGCAAAAATCGATTGCCCACTATGAATCTAATCAAGCTTGCATTTTGCCACAGAAAAGACAGCAAAGGCTGTGTGACTGAAGAAAATCAAACTGGCACCAAACTAATACTCATGTCTGCTCCAGACCTCTAATGCAAGATAAAAACAATCAAAAACATCTGATTCTTGACAAAATACGATGCATAGTGTAGTGGTATGAACATAACACATAGGACATTAAGCACAGCACGCTGCTATGCAGGACAGCTTCCCCCCCGTGGGGTTTGTTGTGCTTGTATGATTTTAAATTGGCACAAACTGTGTCCTCTACTGCCCTATCATGCCTCTGACTTTATCATTCCACTATATGTTAGCCTTAATGACTGTTGTGGTGCCTGCTGTGCCGGAAGGTGAACAATAGGGTGAACGCTTGTGACATTAACTGCAAAGGTCGTGCAAAATCTGGGTCATAATCCTGGAGCCGCAGGTGCTGTCGGTAATTAGGTGTTAAAATCTTTGGGATTGCGGAAGGTTAGGAACCAAGAGATTTCATATTAGTAATCTGAGAAAGAAGATCTAGATGTGTGTACCCCCAAAGCCTCATCAACTAAGGCTCAAGTATATCCAAACACTAATCAGTAAACAGGTTCCTTTTAACTCATCTACTTCTGTCTGGTGACTGTATGCGCATGCATTCCTCTACACAAACAGATGTTTAACTAGCATTGTCAGCAAACTTCCATGGTCAGCTAGCTTAATTTGAACTAATCTACTTCTGAATGTATGCAAACATATTCCTCTTCCGGAAAAACTTACCAACTAGTAGCATCATCAGAAAAACCATGCTGGTAGATGAAATTTCCAGGTGATCAACATGGTTGTTGTTGTTGTTCCGAAATCTAGACCGGGGGCCTGTACCATGATGGTAGATGAACAAAAATTTAGGGTTATAGGATTAGTTTCGAATTGACAAAACCAAACCACTCCAATCCGGCTTTGTTGGTACCATGATGCTGATCATCAACTTTCTCTGTCAACTCAGGCTTTGATCCTGAGTTTGTGGAGAGCATGCATATGAATACGTGACATCAGTGGCAAACAGCCAATCACATGCCTTGCAACAGAAATAAACTGTGATTCACTTATCGCGAGAGAGCCAGCGTGATTCAAAACTCTTTTGCTGAAAATGAAGAATTTAAATGCATTTACACTAATGGAAAATACTTGTCTATGAAAGAGGACAAATAAAAGAAAAGATCTTTCTCTATCAGTGCAAGTGAAAGTTGTGAAGTTAGTTGATAATATATAGCGATAGAGACTTAAACATACAAGGTCACATGTAGTCATTTTTAAAGAGTATATTTACTCCTTATTTAGGCCTATATTACATATGATCTATATATTAATATTCATTGAAAATAAGTGCTTAATAACTACTGTTACACTAAATTTGCGTGTGTGTAATGGATTAATAAAAATATAGATCATATAATTATACAAATCATATATAAATTATATTATCATTAAAACCAGACAATTTCATCGTTAAATATTTGTTTTTAGTATATAATGACCTTTAATTTAGAGGAAGAGAAACCGGGGGAGTGACTTTATTGCGTTGGGTGTGTCAGTGTCACTTAGCTTACGTCTGATTGGTCCAATTTCAATTTGAGATCTCTAACCCAGAACATAACCTGCCCCGGAGCAGGTTAGCCGTGGAGCGTAAGTTACTATGGCGATGAACACCACTAAAAGCCAAGTTACCTTCATGGTACCTAAAACCCAGGATTGGCGCAAACTAATCTGAAACTTACCTGGCTAGCCAGCTAATCCAGCTTCATGGTACAGGCCCCAGGGGTGGCGAACGTCGGCCCTGGAGAGCCACAGTCCTGCAGAGTTTTGCTTCAACCCTAATCAAACACACTTGAACAAGCTAATCAAGGTCTGAAAGGTTACTAGGAAGCTACAGGCAGGTGAATTTTTATCAGAGTTGGAGCCAAATTGTGCAGGACTGTGGCTTTCCAGGACTGGAGTTCGCCACCACTGATCTAGACCAACAACAAACCAGCATTAATCAGCCTGGACCTGAAAGGGAATTCATGGTCATGCTGGTCTAAGCTGTTTTTTTATTTTCAATGGGGTAAATTACCTTCTTAGAGTGTTAATCATAAAGAAAGTGATGATATAAGCTCCTAATCAAACTTGTCCCCAACACTGTATTGTAATGGTAAACCCTTAAGCTTGGTTCTTGCAAACAGATTGAGTCACAATTCAGTGGAACATCTTCAAAAGAAACTTGGCCACAGATTTATTTCCACGCATCGTATTCTATCAGCGTAAATTCAGGACAGCCTGACATCCACACATTTATGTGGGAGGTTATCATCCGTAGGCAATGAGATGCTTAGAGGGGAGGTTCACGCTGATCCGATTCAGTGGTGGTATGACCTGTTCCCAGCACTTTCCTTTGATAGTTTTTGTAGAGTTGTGTGCATATGCACAATGCCTAATAATCTAAATCTAACATTCCCGCTCCCCAACCGTCATCACGGTTTTCTGCTTTTCTATTTACTGCACAACTACAGTACAAAAGAAAACATGTAAGCAAGAGACATTAAACCACATCTTTTCTTGAAGTATCAAGTAGAAAATATCAAGAAGTCACTTCAAACGCTGCTCTCTAAATGCTGGAACCATTGATCATGTAAATAGCCATGTCTATCCCCTTGTTCACTTTACATTAGACACCATATAGTGCAACAGCATCACCTGGTTAAGAGATTCTAGATTTTCAAATTCAAGGATCTGATGAGGATGCTTGTCAAAGGGGTTTAATTAACTTGAGCTCCAAACAGCACTGATAAATGGAGTGCTCTCAAAGCCATCTGGAAAAAAAGCCATTTACTAATTCACTGAAGCAAAAAGCAGACCAGAGCTGCAGAAGCATAGCGACAGCTCCAGGGATATGATCTGATTTTTAGAGGTGTATGCAAAATACTACTGTGATTGCTAGGTGTTTTGGGACTTTTAAATTCAGATTATCATTACTGACCAATATGGTTTGAATATCAAACGAAAGATCATCCTGTGGCCTTTTCTGGGGGAAACTAAAACCTTGCTTTTGAACCTTGTTAAAAATATATTTCTAGAGCTTTTGGGATATTACCCATGTTTCCCTCAGTGATATAAACAAATTCAGTAAAATTAATCTCAAGTTGGGAGGTATTGTGTACTGAATTGTGGCTACAAATATGAAATTGGTCTCAGTTGGAGAACCTGGTTAAATCCATAAAGAACACAAATTATAAAGTCTCGACTACTTTGAAATTAAATTCACACAGTCTGACTGATCCAAGATGAAAACTTGACATGCACAACACAATAAAGTGTATTTTTGTGTTGTGTTTATAAGGATTTATGCTTTAAAAAAGCATTGAAATTCTAATAGAAAAGTTTTCAAAACATTCCGAGTTATACATGTATACTCGTAAAAAATCTATTTTTAAAAAAAAACACATCTTAAAGGGATAGTACACCCAAACATTGAAATTTTTCATCACTAGCTCACTCTTATGTCGTTCCAAAGCTGAATGACTTTATTTTCTTCCATGAAACACAAAGAGAGACATTGCAGAATGTCCAGAGAGTTCATTTTTCATAATGGGGATTAGGGCTACAATCTATATTTCACAAAAAAGCACCATAAAATTTTTTCCATATGACTCTTGTGCTACATTCCAGTTCTCATCATATATGAATTGATTTTCATCTTATAAAAATGATGGGAATTGAAGACTTGAGAAAAAATACCATGGAAAATCTGCAATAAATCTTTAGATCACATTTTCGAGTGAATTAACCCTTTAAAATTCCTTGCTTTCTGTATTGTAAACAGATATATAAATAACTTAAATCACATTTCACAAAAATTCCACAAAACTTCCATTATAAAACATTATTAGTTTCACTCTTGTCCATAGCAGGTAATACAGACCTGACTGTGAAGCTCACATATCTAGCAGAGGAGCACACCTTGTATTTTTCTTGAGTTGTAATGCATCTCACATAGATCAGCTCTTCTCCGCTGAACCATGCGAGTCAATGGAGTGGAATTTACAGAAGTCAATAAATAATGTTGATATGGGCAAAACAGTCAACTGAATATGTTCTGAAAACAATCTGCAACACTTTTCACCACAGATGTCCCAAAACATGCAACTTACATTAGCTAACAAGAGTGAAACATCTCTGTTCCTATGTTACTTCAAGACAAGAGATGAACGTATAACAACAGCTTGGTTGCACTGTTCATATCAATCAATTAAAGGTCAACTGTTCAAGCAGTTCTTCAGAATTCATTTATTTTTCTTATGGAAGTTTCATCAAAGAAGAATAAAACATGCTACTCCATCAAGTAATGACATGGATTTCCATTGCCGAATTGCTTGGGCGTAAATGTTTTTTGCTTTCTTGCCTTGGTGCTTTTATGTAATCCTTCAGTATTCAGTGTGAAAGTGTTAAATCCCTTCTGTTGCTGTCAGATTATCATTGGCAGGAAGGGCTTTCCTCATGTGGTCGAACAGACTGCCGCTTGGGGCACAAAATCTTGGCGAAGGCCCGGCGAAAGCTACTATGGCAAAGTGGGTAGAGGAAAGGGTTGATGGCCGAGTTGAGCCAAAGGAGCCAGAAAGTGACTTCGTACCAATGATGTTCCACACAAGTGCCACTGCAGGCCGCCCGTATGATCATAAGGAGGGTGTACGGTGCCCAACACACCCCAAAAACACACACTATGACTGCCAAGGACTTGGCAATCTTCTTATCTCGAGAGAGGCGTGCTTGTCCTCCGCTTTTGCAAGGCGCGCATGCATTTGATGCTTCCTGCGCTCGTATTATGCGCGTCCTTACCCAACGGCTCAACAGTCCTCGTTTCTTAATGGTCGTCTTCATTGTCAAAGACACAGAGTGGGTGCTGCTGGGATCTCCGCTGGATGACGGTGAAACCTCCTCATCGTCTTCGATCACGGCCGAAACAGCCGCCGGCCCGCTGGAGGACACCTTGCGCGTTTTGACGAAGAAGACGGACGAGGCCTGTCCGTCGATGACCCTCCAGCCGTCCTCCTTCTCAGCCTCCACGTGTGCCATGCGACTCCGGTTCCGCCGCTGAATGTTGAGATAGATGCTGAAGTTGAAGAAGGCCACGGAGATGAAAGGTGAGAAGAACTCGAAGGTAGATGCGGAGAGCAGGAAGTACCAGGTGCAGTAGAACTCGGCAAAACATTCGTCCTCTGGAACAATGCTTTCTCCGACCATCAGTTCCCAGAAGATGATAGCTGGACCATAGAGGAGAAATGCCAAAACCCACACTGCCAACATCTTGACCACTGCCAAACGAGTGACACCCTGCTGGGCTCGGTACCTCACCTACAGAATAAGGCACATAGGAGGCGATAGATTGAATTCTAATGAGAGAGACACATAAAATAACCATAGTGCAGTCATAAATTGGCATGGGAGCAATCCCTGGCAGGCAGGCAGCTATTGCACTCAATAATGCCTATTCACAGTGTGACTGCGTCTTCTTTTTTCATGATTTATTCAATTCACAGCCTAGAAGTCTGAGCACAGCGTGGAAAAGTACAAATCTAGCCTATCTTGGCACTGCAGAACTGATCAGTTATACTGTGAGTTAATGATTTGGACCAGTTGAACTAATGTAGCTATTATAAGTTAATCAGTGTGTCCTATTAATCTGATGATGTGAAATTACAATTTACAGTCAAAGAAAGATCAAGACGAGTGACTAAATCACTTTGAGCCCCGGATACCTTTTTTTCTGCCCTGTTCAAATTGTGTCTGCTGCTTTGAAACAATGTGTATTGTAAATAGTGTATACAGATAAATATGAGATGACTAATAACTAGCTCTGGCTCTAATTCAAAACCTAGCAAGCTGCCATGCCACCTACTGCATTTATAAAAGAGAATGAAGCATTTACAAAACTGGTATTAGACTTTTTAATCCCGTAAAGCCTGGCATATAAAATAATAGCCTGATAAATCTATTTTTATTTAAATTGAACTATTTATTGAACCTTCAAAAGATGCATGTGTATGTGTTTTTGTCGAGTATCATTTTTACAAATCAGGCTTTTATGGCTTAGATAATATGTAATTTGGTGCAGATGCTGATATTTATATGGACAAAAATATGAAATTCTGATGCTTGTAATGGAAATCATCGAGATCTTTATAACAGTACATCAGATACTTACATAAAATGCATATAAATATCAATATCTGCCAATAATATGTCTTAGTAAGATTATATTTAAAATGCTTAATTTTATTATCAAAGCTCTGTAGTTTTAAAACATATAATGCAATGAAATACAATGATGATTGAGCGATGTACAAATAAACCTTCCTCAAAAGCCTGAAGATCATATTTGATACTCACATTTGAACATGATTTTTATACTGTCAAGAAAACCTAAGTTGTTTCAGTCCACTAAGTGATAATCTTGAAATATTACTAACAACATCAAAGTTATATTCTTATGTTTACTTGACAAAAATCAGTAAAGACATGTGAACCATGAGCTAAAGGTGCACGTTTGCACTGCAAAAAATGCTGTTCTTACTTAGAATTTTTGTCTTGTTTCCAGTCCAAATATCTAAGCAAAATAATCTTAATCCAAACTGAAAACAAGATTATATAGCTTATTTTTGGTTTGAAATAAGATTATTTTGCTTACCCCATTGGCAGATTATTTTGCTTGTTTTAATGAAAAACTCACTTAATTTTGACTTATTTTTCCTGAAAACAAAAAAATATTTTTTACTTGTCAAGAAAATGCTTCTTGATTCAAGAATTTTAAGATATTTTGACTAGAAACAAGACAAAAACTCTAAGTAAGAACAGCATTTTTTGCAGTGTGTACAGTTATACTAAAAGGCCTTTTACTTGCTAAAAAAAAGTCTAAACTATCAATCGGACAACAGAAATGTAAGTTTTTCAAACTTTTGCTCAAGCCTCAGAAATTGCATATCAAATACGATATTGTAGGCTGTATATCTTTTGGCATAAGCATAATTTTCTCAAATGATGGACAGTGTGACAATAAGGCTGTCTTCGCCATAGCACCTCACTCTCTAGAGTCCAGCCTGAAACACTTTTCATTTCAGTAATTTAAAATGACAATTGGAAAGATGACAACCAGAGAAAGGAATCATCTATTCGTAAAAAGACAGGAGCCCTCAAGGGTGTCTTGTTATGAACTAATGCCATTTCAGCTCTGAAATTACTGCAAATAATAGTTGTCTTTAGGGAGTGAGGAACATGATGGCAACAGCATCACATGACAAACATCATAGCATTTCACACCTTCTATTGCTCTTGAACTGGAGTATGGGGCATCAGAGCTGGCAAATAAGTTTTGTTGACACAATGCTCATTTCAGTTTTGATGTGCCGCCCCCTTAACAAGTACTACTGTTTTAATAGAGGGAAAGCTTTTGTAAAAACATGGGTGAATCACATGCCAATTAATCCAGGTTGTATTTCACTCCCCAATAATTAGGGATGTTAATGCCCATGCAGTATATGATATTGTCTTGGAAAACATATCCTGTATAGGACATACCTACTAAGATAAGATCCATTTTTGACTTAATTCACCACCAAGGATAATAATTAAAGACAAACGAAGTCTGACATGCTTGTCAAATGCCAAACTGATACTGTCACATAAACCGCTACTTTCAATTACTGACAAGTCTTTTTGAAATGTCAATTGGAATTTGAAAAGCATTTCACTTTGTCATTTGCATGATGGATCGTTACTCTTTCAAAAGCCATTACTGATAAAGCCCATAGACATGTTGTCAACAGGAAGTAGCGACATTAATGTTAAACAATGAGTACTTTGAAATTTATTCGTCGTCGTAAATTTCAATGCATTATGCATGAAGCCACAGAATAAACTCCTTAGATGTCATTGCATATTAAAAGTTATGCTGCTCACTGTACTCCAGTCACAAGCAGCTAAATTACCTTTCAACACATCTGCAAGATCTCGTGCATTTATTATTGTAGCGCATATCTATGCCTTAATGTTTTTTAACAATTCTGATACTATATTCTATGCAGGAAATCAATATTTGCATTTCATAATTCTCTCAAATCCTGCTCGGGAATGTCAAAAGCCATTTGAAATGAGGGCTGGGAACCACATATTTTTTCGCTCGCCACTTTAGTCTTTCACAGTAGGGCATGTTTTCTTAGCTTATTTTGCTCAATGGTTTCTGTGAATGTGAAGAGAGGTTTTTTAAGGGACCTCGAGAACCCAAATTCAACATCGTTTTGCTGTTTACAGTGGAGATAAATGCACACACTGAATGAAAAAAATATTGAACTTCCTTCCCCTTCCTTCTTCCTTCCTTTTATGATCCGACGAGAAGAGCTGATGTGCAGCCGTGTGGTTTTCAAAGCTTACAGCCACTTCAGATCAGCTACTTTAAAACTCTACAAGCAACTCGTGATTTAAAGTAATTAATCGATGGGCAGCTACTCCTTAAAAACTAGTTAGATAAACAACAAGCTACAAACAAAAAGTAGACAACTACATTAAAGCAATTCATAATTCAATCAGAGCAGTATTTATCTTGCTCTAAAACAAGGGATTTGAATGAATGAATTTTGATTAGAGTGACATATATTTACACTAAATACAACTTTTTACATCTGAACGAACCGATTCACTTCAACGAATCAGACTTGCCAAAGCTATATATTAGAGACATGTTTAATTATTTCTGGTTACGGACATAAAAACAAAGCTACTTAGGATAAAAGGGTAGTTATTACTCCCCAACCCTGTTTCACCAATTAAACCGTGGCACAAAGACATACTATATTTAGATTCCTTACAGTAGCCAGTTTGGTAAATAGGTGCCTGTTTTAGACATGACTTTTAGCCATGTGGTTTTCATCAGAGGCCTCTCTCAGGATGTAAAGGTCAGGAATGGGGGCAGTCTTGTTATAGTCGCTCACCGCGAGTCATTACAGTCCATAGAGTTGCTGGGCAGCTGCCTATGTGTTGTGCAGTGTGCCAGTTGTAAACCTGAATTCAATCAAAGCCACTACAGATATGCAGTAAAATGAGTGTCAAGCAGCTTACAAAAAATACCCTACTTATGCAGTGCAGCACTAACAAGTACTTCCTGCACTTTTACACTCTTTACAAAACAAACCTACACTGTAAAAAAAATCCCAGTAAAATTTACGGTAAAAAACCGGCAGCTGTGGTTGCCAGAACTTTACCGTAAAAAATACAGTAGCAACGTAAAAAAATAAAAAATCTGTTAAATTTACGGTAAAATAACGTATTTCATTAACTGATATAATGTTAATTTACCAACCTAATGAAGTACTAATATCTGTTTTGTACCTTTATAATACACTGACAGTCACCAAACACAGTGGTGATAAGAGTCACATGATGAATCAAAGTTCATCACAAGCAGCTTTTCCACAAGCTGAGGAGGACAACACTAACATATAGAAGGTGCACACAGTGTCATTCACACACACACTAAACACCATCATGGTAACATGCATGAAATTTTAAAAATGCAATAAACATTAATTTAACAACATTAGATGTAACATAAAACCCTAATGTACATAACTGATTAGAAAAAAATGAGAAAAACTAAGAAGAAACAGAGTTATTTCAACGAAAATATATCAAATGTGAAGTGTCACGCAGGGAAATGTGGGAATGTCAATTACGGTTTTTCACTGTAAATTTTACAATGAATTGTTTTTTTCACTTCCAAAAACTGTGAATTTAACGGTATTTACCGTAAAATTACATTAAATGTACCATTAGATCTATTACAGTTATTCACCGTATATAGTACGGAAACTTTCTGTAAACCAATTGACAGTTTTTCACCGCAGCATTTTACAGTCTTTTACTGTTAAAATCACAGTCATTTTTACAGTGTAGTGAGCTACCACGTAAGAAGCATTTTAAGGTATTGTATGTGCACTCATGACACAAGCTGTGCTAAAATGTGGGATGCTTACACCGCCCTGCATCATATTTGCTGAATGAAATCCAGTACTTGTTACAGAATTTCTTTGACCTATTTGTTCAATTCTCAGCCAGATTTCAGGGTTAGAACTAGAAGAAAATGCAAACATCCCTATTTGGGGAAAAAAAAAAAAAATTTGAAATACATTTATTTGTGATAAGTAAACTACAAATACATTTACATATTTATTTGTTAAATAAAAAAAAACCCTGCAATTTTACTTTTGGTATACTAAACTGATATACTTAAAATCTGCTAAATTGGAACAGTAATTTTACTTAAAGGGATAGTTTACCCAAAAATGAAAATTCTGTCATCATTTACTCCCCTCAAGTTGTTCCAAACTTGTATACATTTCTGTATACATATCAAAGGAGATTTTTGGAAGAATGTTTGTAACCAAGCAGATATCGCCCCATTGAAAATATGGTGGGGCGAGATCTGCTTAGTTACATTACAAACATTCTTAAATATCTACCTTTTGTTCAGCAGAACAAAGAAATGTACAGGTTTGGAACAACTTGAGGGTGAGTAAATGATGACAGAATTTTCATTTTTGGGTGAACTAATCCTTTAATGCACTTTAATTGTGTGGAAGTAGTGCTAAAGATACAGTATATTTGATTGTGTTAAAGTGGAACTACTGCAAGAAATCTATTAGATAATATTGGCACAATCATGGATTTAAGTTCAATCAGTTTGATTTTGCAGTGCTTCAAAAATATAGGCTTACAATGTGCATTTAACAATACCACATACCACCCATTTACCAGATTAGTTTTAAAAATACTCAAATTTTAAGAGAATGGTAGAGTCCATACCACAACGATAATGGCAAAGAAAACAATATTGCTGGAATCACTTTCGAAACATTTTTCAGCTGATGAACAACAAACATTCAGATTTGACCGAATTTAAAGAGCTCAAACATTCCGCATTAATATGGGGATGCCATAACCAACACTTTGCAGCATGTAATTCAGTCCTCATCAATCCTCTCAGCAGCATGAAAAACAAGGCTTTTATTAAAATTCTGAATAATTAAATTATAATGTAGACATGCATTTCCTGTAAAGCTGATTTGAAACGATTGGTATTGTGACAAGCGCTATATGAATAAATGTGAATGAAGTTGAAATGAGCACAGAACACAACTCTGAACAAAAACCTGATTTTCAAGCAGTGAGTGGATTCTAACGTAAACACCTCTGATTGGCCATTGCGTTCAAGAAAGCAATCGATATGTCTGTAGCTGCTGAGCTCAATGCAGCAAAACGCATTGTAAATAGAATAAGGGGCTGTTCACATATCGCGTCTAAAACCGCGTCTTTCTCCTCAAGCGCTTGTGCTCCCGTGGCATCTGTCATTGCTATGCAAACCATGAACTGCGCTCTCCATGATGATGAGGAAGTATCAGCAAAGGATTCATTGATTTCTAGCCCTTGCAGTTATGGAGATGAGAAATAAAAACCTGCCCTGTACAGCTATGATCAGCTGTTCGGCTGAGCTTTTGATGTTGTTGTGGAAAGGGCGGTTGTTGTTTCTGTGAGGGTTAGGTGTCAGCTTAGGACATAATATCACTAACCTGATATAAAATCACTGGAAGTCTGTAAGATGTGTTTTGACTTGCTGTAGATTTTTTTTGTAAACCTTTTCTCTGAAATTTGTCACCCTAGCCTTTGCAAACGTTTTCCAACGGTTAGTAAATATTATTTAACTTACCTCATAATATATATTTAAAAATAGCCTGTATGATCAAATTCTCATTACCAAAACAGTTCTCTCTACTGCAATTGGCCTTAAATAGTTGCTGTAAGTGAGAATGGTGTTGCGGAGGATGAGGTACCTTAGCATATTTTATTAAATTCAGAGAAGCCACGATGATTTTAGACAATTTTTATTTAATGTACATAATTAGACATTAATGAAGTTCATTTTTCACAGAAAATTAATAATTTAAAGTTTTTCCAAATTAGGAAAATTTCCTGTTACGGTAATGATAATCAAAATGTTGTGTACATGGTCTGATAAGAGACTTTTTAACTTTTAACTGGATAAATCTGCCTACTTGGTAGCCATCTTTGAGGTTTTAGCATATGTGTTGCTTAATGCAAAATCAATATTTTTTAAAACTTTTGTGTGTGTGTAAAGAGTCCTTAAAAAATGTTGTGGAGGATGAATATCAGTCATGGACACTTCATTTTTCCACTATTATTTCATTATTATTATTATATATCATATATTCATATTTTTTCTGTCATTTGAAAACATCTGTTAGAACATTCGTATATAATTTGTTTTAGAATATTTTCATTTTTTTCTGTTTAAATTAGAACAAAACATACCTGGACGCACTGCGGTAATGAGAATTTCAGCTGAAACTATAGTAAAATACAAAAAAAAAAATCCTTTATTTGTTGAAATTACTTGTGTCCACTGTAGAGAACAATATTGTCTTTATTATGATGTTTTTATATATTACTAAAATGCATGTTTAATATTTAAAATCATTAGTGCCGTGGTGTTTTAATGGTTTCATGAGAATGACCCAGGTACACTTTAAATATCTTGCATTTAAAGACTGATATTATACAAAGATCATACAATCCATATTAAATGATATTAAAACACTTTTTAGGCATAAAATTAATAAATGTGACCCTGGACCACAAAACCTGTCATAAGTCACACAGGTATATTTGTAGCAATAGCCAAGAATACATTGTATGGGTCAAAATTATCGATTTTTCTTTAATGCCAAAAATCATTAGGATATTAAGTAAAGACCATGTTCCATGAAGATATTTTGTAAATTTCCTAGCATAAATATATGCATTGCTAAGGACTTCATTTGTATAACTTTCAATATTTTGATTTTTTTGCACCCTCATATTCCAGATTTTCAAAGAGTTGTATCTCGGCTAAATATTGTCCTATCCTAACAAACCATACATCAGTGGAAGGCTCTATTTATTAGGGGTTTTACTACATCTAAACAGCCACAGAAAAAAAAAAATTATAAACTTGTGCTTATCTAATATTCTTTGACATTAAATGTATTTTGTATGAATTATACAGAAAGTTTTTAATTATATTTTTGAACTCAGTGTCATCAAATATGTTTTATAATAGGTCTTTTTTGAGCAAATTAGCAGGTTTTTTTTTTCCAAGATGCAGGGCTGTGTAATTATACTTAATTATGGAATTGGATATATACTGTAAAACATTGTAAAGTGGTCAGTTATGAGGTTCATTTCAGTTTGGATGTAGACAGCAAATCAGCTCAATTGGTTTTGGAACAGAGCCCAAGTTTGGATTTTTAATAATCTGCTGGTCTTAAGGTTGAGTCACTATGAAGTATGAATATAAATTGATGATGCTGTCTGTGACTAACATAGCGGATATTTGCAGTAAATTGCACTGAAAAATTCATGACCATAGAGCGGCTGAACGCTGATCCACAGAAGATGCAGGCTTCATCCGTCTGGTGGGCCGCTCTTATCTATGATCCGTCACTGGGGCAGCGACTCATTTGCTTATTATTCATCTGATTGCAATAACACTGTCTTCAGCGTCTTGTGGGTTTTATGAACAACTCATTTGTTTCAAACAAAGGGAAATTTGCAGTGCATCATCAAGCAAAACAGGTGTGTGTGTTTCTGTTAAAGAAACTGCAATATTTGAAGAACATAAAATGGGTTGCAAACACTTTAAATATTGCAATTACTTCAACATGCACACAGAAGTTTTGCCTGGTGGCTCAAATGATGCACTGCAAATTTCCCTTTGTTTGAAACAAATGAGTTGTTCACAAAACTCACAAGGTAAAAGCGAAACTGGATTTTTGATGAGAAATACACCTTTTGTTTTACCCAACTGGTTCCTAAGCAGTTCGCCAAAAATCAACACTACAAAAAAAACCCTTAATATTCATGGAAATACAGATAAACTGCCTTGTAGATTTTTGGAATCTAAAAAAATATAAAATATGGGAAATGATGAACCCATTGTGGTTCTAAAAAAATGCTGGTGTAAATAGCTTCCGCCTCTTTTGTGTCTGTTTCTCAGTACCTTGTGAGGGTAAAATGGTTATTTTCAAAAGACTAGAAAATGAAAAGAAAAAAAAAAAAAAAAAAAATCCTAACAATCAAAATCATCATTTCACAGACGTTTTTTGTTAAACTCCCTATGAAACAGTGAAATCCCCCTGGATGACAAGTCTTCAATTACGAGTAAATTTCATAAGTTCAACTTCATATTTTGGTCTTTGACAAGCTACAATAAAGGTTTTCTGTTTTGACTCTTCGCTGTTTTCCAGCATTGATTATCACAATCGATCGAACCCTAGCCTTTCCAAAACACATCTATGTGTGGAAACTTTGCATGCACATCCATGACCCTATAAAAGTCGCAAAATTTCAAGAAGAAATAAATTGTTTAAATCAGTGTTTCAATCGAGTGACAACACGATATTAATGCAATACTGAAAAATAGTTCAGTCTAATCTAGAGTCTGGAGCTTAACACACTTGATTCACCTTCGATTTCTGATTAAAAAAGAGGCCAGTACATGTAAATAACATTCTGGTTTGTACTGAAATGAATTTTCCTTTTTGGGTGAACTATTATTTTAGTAGGCTAATTGGGTGTTGATACTTACAGCTCTGGTAACGGACAGGAATCGATCATAGCTGATTAAAACGATATTGAAGACAGAAGCCGTGCACAACAAGTAGTCCATCACAAGCCACAGCTTGCAGAGTCCACGGCCCAGCATCCACCTGCCCGTCAGGATATAAGGCATATAGACCGGGATGCAAAAAGCCCCTGGAAAAAGACACATTTGCCTGTATTATACGGATGTCGGCTGGTTATAATAAGGCTTGCATCAATAGCCACACGCTTCTCCTGGACAGGATATAATAGGCCCTTCAGAGCACAAAATCAATGGATCATGTCATGAAGGAGTCTCTTCACAATATGACCGATAAACCTCGAGCCATTATCAAAAAGCCATCGAGCAGCATAGGGAATGGTGACTCCCTCTCTTCCTCTTTCTTTTGCTTTTCTGTACCTGGAAGCATCAAGAGAAATCTTTTTCACAAAGGCATACAAAGCAGCAATCTCATCACTGCCAAGTCTTTGAAGGACGCTGAGATTTCACATCTATCGTACAGTCAAAAACACAGCCATGGCTCTATTATAGAGAGCTTTTGAGCTGGCTGGCATTTAACCCTTGTGCGGTCTTCGTTTGGGAAGCACACTCAGGGTCTTCGGGGTCTCCACAGACCCCAGGCAACAAAATTTAATTTTGTAACAAAATAATTGTTTTGTTTTTTTTTTAAACAAATTTAATTTTAGTCTGTTTATTAATGTTTTTACTCCACATGTGCACAGTTTTTGGAGGATTTATCATATTTTTTAAATTTAAATTTATATAAATAAATTTAAAAAAATATTTTTTTTAAATAGGTTTTTATACAAAAACAGCTTTTTATGTAAAATTCACTTTATAAAAGACCCACATTTCTAAATTTTATTAATGGGGATAACATGAATAATTTGACATGGTTTAGTGTAAGATTTTTGCCCATCTTTTGGAAAATGCAGTTTTAAAAGTAAAAAATGATCACTTTATCCAGTAGATGCTGCAGAGCTCCACTATTTGCTGTTTGATTGACTGAAAGACGTCTTTTCACAAGTATTGTTCTGTTGGATTAATGTCTAAATATTATGAAATCACAATTATAACAATAAAAGCAACTTTTTGTCAAAGTTTAGTTTTTTTTGTACTGAAAAAAAAAAAATCATTTTTCTCATTATATTTTTCAATTTTGTTAAATTATGAGACCCCGCTTAGAAAATGGACAGAATTCATCCTCAAAATAAACATTTTTGAAAAACTTTTTTTTCCATTACAAAAAAATGCTAAACTTTGACAAAAAATAATATTGTCATAATTGTGATTTCATAATATTTAAATATAAACCCAACTAAAAAATACTTGTGAAAAGATGTCTTTCAGTCAATCAAACAGCAAATAGTGGAGCTCTGCAGCATCTACTGGATAAAGTGATCATTTTTACTTTTAAAACTGTATTTTCCAAAAGATGGGCAAAATCTTACACTAAACCATCAAATTATCCATGTTATCCCCATGAATGAAAGTCAGAAATGTGGGTCTTTTATAGTGAATTTTACATTATAAGCTGTTTTTGTATAAAAACCTATTTAAAAAAATAATTTATATAAATTTAAAAAACATGAAAAATCCTCCAGAAACTGCACAAATATGAAGTAAAAACATTAATAAACAGAGTAAAATTACATTTGTCTTTTAAAAAACAATTATTTTGTTACAAAAATACGTTTTGTTGCCTGGAGACCCCAAAGACCCTGAGTGTGACTTTTTTTTCTACACTAATATAAAAACAAGATACACTCCCATTTTTTTTTTTGTAGATCTAGAAAGTGTTAACTGTACAAAGTTTCATGTCATTTGGACAAAGAGAACTTTTTTATTTATTTTAGCAAACGTCGTTTGGGGTCTAAAAAGACCCCAAAGACCCTATAAGGGTTAAGAAGAAAAAGCAGCGCTCGGTTGGGCTCTTTATCTAAACTATGTGGGCATGTTTTCAGGTAGAGTCGCACACTCCTCTCTCACCAATGAAGATATAACCAAGTATTTCAAGGAACTTCCACTGTAAAGCCATAAGCACTACTTCGGTTGAGCATTAATGCCTGTGAGCCGCAAATAAACACTCAAGCAGACACAGAGGGTTTGATGAAGACAGAGAGGCCGTGCAGATCTTGAAATGAACTGCAGACAGGATCTCGTCTCTTAATGCACTCTTAATCCAAGCCAATAATTTGTGGTGCCAGCACACAACAGAACAGAGAACTAAAGGTCTCAGTAGTGCAGATGGATGGGTGTAATTGTTCTTTTTTCAACCCCAGGCTAAGAAAGCATTGCAAGAACATAAATATAAATGACAAAATGCATGGCCCATTGAGAAATATGGATCTAGTTAGCTTTAGGTCAACCATTGTGCCCAATATGATGATAGTATTCAAAAGCAAAGCAGATAAACACATATTTCACACAATATTTACTCAAAATTTATATGCATTTATATGTGAGTAGACCGACACACTCACACAGTTATCAGACAAGTACACTAAATGACAAAATTGCAAAAAACTTAATTTAAATAAGTATGCATGGCTATCTCTGTGGATTTGAGAGGTTTGACCTACTGGTCTTGTATTCCTTGCAATAAATAAGCTTTAATTTTTTTTTCATTGAGAGTGGTCTAATCACTCTTTGAGCTTTCAAGATGAGGTCAAAGCCGGAGAAATGTGGTTTAATTAATAATTCACTCGGAATCCATTTCCTACAAAGCAGTAATGTGGTAGCAATGCACAATAACCAGAATAATATATTGGCTGTTGTTTGACCATTGAATGATAAATTGACCAATTAATGGAAGTGCTACTTTCAAAATATACTGATAACCTTGGTTGTATATGAATAATAAAAACTTTATTTTTGTAAATTCTGAGTAAATATTGTGAAAAACTAATGCTTGATTTTGTGCATATCTGATTTGCTGATACTGAGCCACGCTGTAATCTCGATTATCAGTGTTTTCATCGCCCACTACATCTGTTTGATCGATCTGGCATGAGAATCAAGCAAGGTGTAGTCTAATCAATGCAACTTTTCTTTGCACTCTCACTCGGGTGTCTTTCAGAGACAATATTCCCACAGATCTCATAAGATGTACAGTACATCGGATTTACAGAAAGCTTTGATACTGTAGAACAAAGGAGTTCCCAATGCTCGATGACATGCATTTGATTTTTAAGTGATGGAATATTTTATACTCATGCACAATTGCAATGCAAAAAAAAAGTGCATATGAAGCATTGTGAGTTGAAATTAAATAAAATGCACGTTTATACATACCAACAAGGAAGTCTGATATAGCCAAATTGAGGAAAAAGTAATTGCATTGATTTCTGAGGCTCTTGTCCACGACGAAAGCGAGAATAACCAACGCGTTCCCGACCACCACCACGACCACCAGGGTAGTCATTAGGATCGCCAGAATGACCATCGTGTACCCGGGGAACGGAGCCACATCCGAGCTGACGGTCGTGCTGTTGGAGCTAGAGGAGTTGAAGCAGGTAACCATTGTCAGATCGAGGACATTTGGTGATCCAGCAACAGGTCTGAAGTCATCATGTGAACCCTCTCCCGCTGACGATGACGACAAGTGAGTTTTCATCCCTTTAGGGTCGCGTTAACTTCAGCGTGCGGCAGAATAACCTTCCCATTGGAGTCTCCAAACGCCGGAGGAGTGCGCTCATCTTTGAAGCTTCCCGTGCAATACCTGAAACGCATGAAATGACTTCTTCCTGGGGGGAACTCCATGAAGATATTAAGTCAAGTCCTTGCACTGAGACTGAGCGCGCAGAATTACTGTTCTATGACTTTCCAAACGAACGGCGCGTCCCCGTCAGGCGCGCACGTCAACTGTTGCGCACTCACGCAGATATGAGAACTTACCTTTGTGAGAATCTAACTGAAGTATATCAACAATTGCATACATTGTGCAATAAATCATTTTCTCTGTCCATCTGTGCAAGTACAAATAACATTGTCTTATCATTTTAGACAATCATACGATTCTGTGTATATGCTCTGCTTGAATAGTTGTTTTCAAATGCGCAAATGATCTAACCAATGAGAAGCAAGATACATTTACTCAAGAATCAAAACTGCATAAAGCATTATTACTTGATTTCAGAGAATCCATCTTGAATACAAGTATTTTTGGTTCCATTGGCAGATTTTTTAAGCGCAAAATTAATTTAGCAAATTATCTTGTTTTAAGAATGGTTACACATTCTCAGCTTAGAAAAACACAAAGATACATTGATAAACTGATAAATTAGTATTTATTCTAGTTCACCCAAAAATTTAAATGATGTCGCTGCAAATCTGTTTGATTGTCTTTGGAACATAAAAGATATTTTGAAAAATGTTGCAGTGTTTGTGCCAATGGGATCCAATGTCGTTTGGACCCCAAAAACTTCTTTTGTGTTCTGCAGATTAAAATAAGTCAGTTCTCTGTTCTAAAAGATTTAGTTTTTGTTATACTATGAGTAAATTCTCATTAAGGTTCTTCAGGACTGACTTCGACTGATGAATTTCAATAGGAATTCTGTTCACAATTTTTGACTATAGTACTGTGCACTTGCAGTGTTCGGTGGTTTCAGAACCATGGACAGCATCTGTTGCTATCCACTCAAGGCAAAGATCAAGCAGGTTATTCTTCAAAGCTTTCCTATCCTACCCAGTGGCTGTGCCTCACATATATACATTATATACGGTCTCCTTTTATGAGGCATGATTTTCTACAAGCAAAGAGACTGTTGTGAATGCCTCTATCAGCCAAGAACATGACGTTAAAGGCATTACGAATAAACACCCTAATTACACTACACTGTTTTTTTTAAATTGCACATCATGTACAGTACGCCTCCTCTTCCTAAACACACTTACCAAGTCCGCGTTCTGGGTTTAAAAAAATTCTTAATTATACTCACTGTCAGAGACGTGGTCTTCTTTTCCTGCGTGAGTCATTTCCCTACTGACACAAAAGACCAACTTTAGCCCTGTGAGCACTTTCTCAGCTGTGCACCAGAGCAAGACGATAGCAGTCACTTTGCCCCTGCGTTTCACACACACATGCATGACATTGATACTGAAATAATGGTGCATCTGTGAAATCCAATTTAGTGGCACTGCATGGTGTTGATCCTTTAGCTTCCATTAGTTCCAGCAGTTGTGCTGTTAAATTCCTCTAAAACCCCTTTATATTTGTCATTCTTTAATTATGAAGTGCAAATTAACCCTTGGGCTCTTAAACCAGGATTTCTTGTCTAGGCCCCGACAGCTATACCAACCGCTTCCAAAGAGGGTCACTTGAGAGGCCGGAAAGCAATTCGATTAGCATAAGTGTGGCTTTAAAATGTGATAAAAAGCACTATAAAAGCACAGTGAAACAAATGTTTCAATCATGTAAATGGATCTCAGTCATTGAAGAACTCTCTGTCGCACTTGATACAAGCATCCAATTGTTTTTTAAATGACATGAAAGTCAACATGGAGTTATACCAAGATGTTAGCAGCAGATCCTTTAAGTCCTGTAAGTTGTGAGGTGGAACCTCCATGGGTCGGACTTGTTTGTTCAGCACATCCCACAGATGCTCGATTGGATTGAGATCGGGGGATCTTGAAGGCCAAGTCAACACCTCAAACTCATTGTTCTGCTCCTCAAACCATTCCTGAACCATTTTTGCTTTGTGGCAGGAGCATTATCCTTCTGAAAGAGGCCACAGCCACCAGGGAATACCGTTTCCATGAAAGGGTGTACATGGTCTTAACAATGCTTAGGTAGGTGGTACGTGTCAAAGTAACATCCACATGGATGGCAGGACCCAAGGTTTCCCAGCAGAACATCGCCCAAAGCATCACACTGGTCCAGTTCTGATGGTCACATGTCCACTGTTGGCTCTTTCGGTGGTGGACAGGGGTCAGCATGGGCACGTGAATGGTCTGCAGCTATGCAGCTCCATACACAACAAACTGATGCTCTGTGTATTCTGACACCTTTCTATCAGAACTAGCATTAACTTCTTGAGCAGTTTGAGCTACAGTAGCTCGTCTGTTGGATCGACCACACGGCCCAGCCATCAAAGAGGCTCGGCCTCCCATGACCCTGTCACCGGTTCACCACTGTTCCTTCCTTGGAGCACTTTGATAGATACTGACCACTGCAGACCAGGGAACACCCACAAGAGCTGCAGTTTTGGAGATGCTCTGACCCAGTCATAGCCATCACAATTTGGTCCTTGTCAAACTCGCTCAAATCCTTACGCTTGCCCATTTTTCCTGCTTCTAACACATCAACTTTGAGGACAAAATGTTCACTTGCTGATTAATATATCCACCCACTAACAGGTGCCGATGATGAAGAGATGATCAGTGTTATTCACTTCACCTGTCAGTGCTCATAATGTTACGCCTAATCAGTGTATCTTGAGAAATGTCTGTGTTTTTTGTCTATACAATTGGTAAGTCAATGGTAACCAAAACCGTTTAGTTACCAACATTCTTCAAAATAAAACATAGGAACCAAGTCCAATAACCATGCTAGTATCCCAACCCACACCTTTTTGGTTGTGGTACTGAAAGGGTTAAAGTCTTGATAGTCTTGTTTCAGGTTGTCATGTTTCATGTTGTTAATGAGCAGGGATTTCAGACATTAAAGCATTTGGACTTGCAGCAAAGAGGCAGGTGCCAGAAGAAGATAACATGGAAAAGCAGCTAAGTGCCTTTTTTAGCAATCAAGCTCTTTGTTGCATTATTCTTGCAGCGGAAGAATTATTCTGTGTATTCCAAAGGCCCAGAGCGAGAGCCACAACTCATTTCAACAGGGATCTGCTCTCTCACCTTCTAAAGAAGTAGGAGAGACTCTTATGAGACAAGCTTTCGGCTGCACCCTTCTGATGTTTGATCTCTGGAGATGAAGAGCCCTGACCCTCATTTGAACAAACAACAACGGCCATCTCCCAAAGCCACTTCAGATGATAAAACAACCATGAATTACCATTCTACTCTGGTCTTCTTGCTCCTCAAGGCCTCAACGGAGGACAGCTAATGTGCTGATTTGATTTCTCCCACGATTAATATTATTCATTGATACTGTTGTCAGCCAGTATACAAAAGGGAATGGTTTCTTATCCTCCATGCAAATTAGCCACTTTCATGCAATGCTAATGGCTCTCTCTTGGTGTCTATGTTTGGAGGGATATTTTCTGGTCAAGTCTAGGTGCAAAGTTCAATATTGCATTTACTCTCACAGTCGGTTGCATCAATTGGACGATTAGCATGTCGGAGATCTGCCTTACAGGCAACTTAAAAAGTACCAGAACAAAGCATGTTATTTTCTAATGTACTCTAAAGTTATTTAAATGTTAGCTCAAATTCTTGCTTGAGATGTTATTAGCCGTAACGTTACATAATTGCACTTTGTGCAAACCATTCTTACAGTAGAGGAAATTAAGAATACCAAAGAGGTCTGCACTCTAAAAAACTTTAATTGAGATGCACAGGAGATAAGATGACAAACGTTTCGGCTCTTTGCCTTCGTCAGTGGAGGAAATAAAAGACATAGGAAGCCAAACAGACCCTAAGCAAGTTTTGTCCAGTCAAATCAATTAGAAGTTTGGGCAGTGGTTTAGGTAGCTTGGCATTAATCCTTGCATGTCACAATTAAACTTTTCTCCATTAAATTGGCAATTTGCTATTGGCAGTTAAAAAAGCACCAATGCACAGCATGGTATTGTATGATGTTATTTCTAGCCAAATACAGCGCAGTTCCTCAGTAGATGTCAGATGTGTCCCAAAATAAAAGATAACTGTTGGTTACAGTTCAGATGAGACCCCTGAGAAAGTTTTGTTCAGACAGCAAGTTGGTTTAGTCAATTTAAGAAGTATCAAAGCACAGCATGTCTTGATTCCTTGCTAGTAACAGAGCTGTCCTTTGGGGAAACAGTTTTCACATTTGCTGCCATGATTCTGTGGACCAAATAAAAGGCATCTATTAATCAGGGTGCCAAACAGACCCTCAGCAAGTTTTGCATTCAAAGCAGATTTTGCCTTATACACTGAAAACATGTCACAGCAATAGCCCACCAAAGCATTTAGCATTGCCCCTTGAGTCGACGCAAGCAATTGAATCTGAAAGGGTAGGTGCTGACAGTCAAAAGGTGCATTAATATTCATTGAAAGGAAATTGTGGAATACAGGGAGAGGCATGAAAGAATAGTCCAGAGAAAAGGGAATAGATGCATGCAGGGAGGATGGAAGTGAGAAGACTACGACTTGCGCTGCAGAGAGGAAAGAGGCCAGAATGTCAAATGCCCAAAGGTATTTAAGAGGGAAGACAGCGACGATATGTGTGTGCACCTTGGAGAAAGAGCGGAACTAAGGAAAGACTTCAAAAAGCACTTGAGTACCTTTTCCGGATGACTCATTCCCACAGAAGAATTCACCGGCTGCAAACCATTCTGAGGTCCACAGGTTGAGCCAAGACTTGAAATCATTCAGGGATGCTAGAATGCAAACCAACTAGTTGCTTTCCAACACACACCACCAAACCGTCATGCAAGTGCCTCCAATTCCAACTTAGTATTCATATGGTTCTCCCGTGACCTAGCATCTGCTTATTAGGACATTGAGCACCAAAGCGATCAAGTTATTCTCACATGAGCTCATTAAGGACTATTAGCATGCGAGTCGTCACGTAGGAAACTCACCAGGTGGCGGTGGACTCTGGCCCTGCAAAGTTTGATTCGTAAAACAACGGCATTCAATATTCAAAAAGGTTAAGTATGAGTGAAAACGCAATACTGGGGAGCAATAATCAAGGAATTAAATAGACGGCCATAATGGACGTTTGACAATCAAAGCACTTTCAGGGCCTGTTTTGCATTGACATTTGCCGTAAAAAAAGTTAGTCAATTTAAAACGGACATGCCGGTATGACGCTCCTGGAAAAGCTTAAATTGCTTTTGTCAGGCTTTATCAAATTACATTATTAGAGCATCATTAAACCGAAGAAAGGATCAAAGGTCGCTGATGAATGTCAGGGGTATTTATTACCTGTTTCATACTGGTTTGTCCTTGTGACTTCAGGCAAGCCTCAAACTCTCATTTGTAAATCAATTTGTGATTCATAAAAATCTTTATTCATAAGACAAAGCACAGAGCACTTAGTGTGAGATAATGTGTAAACTCAGTTGCATACACAAACCATTTTAGCTGTTTAATCCTCATCACAATATCAAACGCTTTACCCGTACACATCACTATTATAGGAATTTTTTCATGTACTTTATTAGTCAGAAACCAGTTGCCAGTCCTCGTATGTTCAACATAGATGTTTTTCTTTTCACTTTGCCTTCTTGCCCTTGGATCTTTTGTTCTTCCCTCCAGCTTTGGATGTTTCCTCCTGAAAGACAAAAAGAAAACATAAAAGAGAAGTGATAAAACTTGTGTAAAAAGGAAATCTGAAACGCTTACCGCTAGAAGAAACTGAGAAATCTATAACATTATAAATAATATTTATATTAACGTCAAAACATACATTTGAATTCGACCTTAAATTACATTATGGTGCTACATCACATTGTTTGGCTGTGGCCTGAATATTGCATTTATGTTTTTTGTGACAAAAACCCGTACTGAGAGCGAAAAAAATGCTCATGTCAACCATAAATGTTCAGTATGAACAAAAACGAGCCCGTGTTGAGCTGTAATACTGAACAATATTTTATTTTTGGGGCAAAGAATGAGAATAATTTATTTATTTATTAGTAATTTAACTGGTATTTCATTAAATTGTTTATATATCTCGTCATATGGGAATCACATAAAAAAGTGGCAATGTAGATATCAAGTATCTGAGATTAGTTGTCATTGTTTCTGAAGCGAGTCTTGATGAATGTGATGCTATCATCTATTTGATTAAATAATGTATCAATCATAATTATATAATTAAACATTCATGTTACGAATTTACTTGATTAAACTCATGGGTCTGACATAAAAATATGAGAGTGTGTTTTAATATGGTTAGAGGAAAAAATGCCTTCACTAAACTCCATGAAAATAAACAATTTCCACCCCTTCATCAGGTCCTGTGAATCAAATTCATTCAAGGTATAAATTTGCCAGTATGAGGATGGGAATTGAAACTAGCATGCCTGATGCAATATAAAGCAACTGTGCCGTAAATAATGTGTTTGTCATTTTTACCAGTTCGTCCTCAACATACGCGAGTAGAAGGCTTGTTAACTTGCTCCGATTCCTCAGACAGTTTTATTATTTAGATAGTGTCTCTAGGGACCCAATAGTGTCCAAATGAATGTTTTTAAATAAGTCTATATTTATGATTCCACACATGACGGTCTCGCTCCCCGGCTACTCTGCTCGGCGGTGGTCCTCATTATGCATTGTATGTTAATTACTCTTGAGCCGCAGTGGACAGAGTGCGAACACAATGAGTCAGGCAGCTCAAACTGCGAAGATAACACAACATTCATCCTCACCCTGAAAGAACAGCGTGATGTATCCGAGCCTGAGACATGCACAGTGTCAGGAAATCAATGAGAGCTGACGTCTCCAATCAGATGTGTATTACTTAGGCTAAAACTACAAATTTCAATGTGCAATTTTCCAAGAATCACAAAGGCGGATTCTTGCATTCTTCTTGAAGCCAAAATGTGCACGACGCAATGAAGAACTACAATATGCACTAAATGCAAATTACGGCAGTGAGGAGGAGTTTTTGAGCCTTTACAGATGAACTGACATTACAGAGAAGATTTTAATGCATTCACTATGGTTAGTGCTGCATGGACAGTTTCTCTCTTTGCTAATGCATTGAAGCAGTGGTTTGACTCATTCATTTACTCTTATAGTTCTGGAGTGGAATAACAAAACTAATTAGTGAAAAGCTCAAATTACAGTAATTACGATTTTTACAAAAGACACACTAGTCTTTAATAAGCAGGTTGGCGTAATGGGCTCTTTGGTGGTACGAGATAGTCAACTAAACAACTTCTGAGGCTGTCGAGTTCACAAACAAACTCATCCAGTCCATAATCAAAGGAATTACAGAAATCCACAGCTTAAAATAGAAGAAATGGTGTTCTTTTAGCTGCTTTAACGGCAACCATCGTAACGGTGTGTGCCACAAAATAGGATCTGAGGGCCTGCGTTCGCTCTCATGAAATGTGACAGCTTTGGTATTAGGCCTTGTGATTTCCACAGCCGAGTGATGAAAACGCCCATGCTGCTTTCATTGAGTTGAGGTTTTGGAAATGAATTCTAGCAAAATCTTAAACAATCATATCACATATGCGTGTAATTGTACGTCTGCATATAAACCGATGCGCCCCTATTATCCAGGTAACCATAGCAGCCCTGCAGCTGTGCACGCGTCCTCATTTGCACAGAAATGAAAGAAAACAACAAACAAAATGAATCCTCAGAAGAAGTCAGGCGCATGCCAGCAAATCTCCTCAGAACTTGTTTTTGTGTGACCTTATCACCGTGATTGTTGGATGAGTAAGTGGCGGACACTCAAGAGGAGAGCTTCTCTTCATACAAATGCACAGAAGTAACCAAAAATGGAATACTGAACATTTACTAATCAAAAACGGCACCGACAAATCTCAGAAAGAAAAATACAAATGCGTCAACAGAAGACCTTTGCAAGAGAAGGTGGCAGAACTGTTTCCATTAAAAAAAAAAAAGATTTTCATGATGATGTTTGGTTTTGTTCAAAGTTCTGTCATGACTTCTCTCTGAGTGTTTGGCATGGTAATAGGTATGACAATGTTGATATATTTGGTCTTGGTGGATTAGATCTGCTATGCTGGTGCTGCTGTTATTGCTGCTGCAGTTTTTTTTCTGCTACTGCTGTTATTACTGCTGCTGCTGTGGTTATTGGTGCTGCTGCTGTTGGTATCGCTCCTGCTAATGCAGTTATTGCTGCTGCTGTGGTTATTGCTGCTGCTACTGCTGTTATTACTTCTTCTATTATTACTGCTGCGGTTATTGCTGCTGCTGCTGTTGGTATCGCTCCTGCTAATGCAGTTATTGCTGCTGTTGCTACGACTGCTGCTGTTATTGGCGCTGCTGCTGTTGGTATCGCTCCTGCTAATGCAGTTATTGCTGCTGTTGCTGCTGTGGTTATTGCTGCTGCTACTGCTGTTATTACTTCTTCTGTTATTACTGCTGCGGTTATTGCTGCTGCTGCTGTTGGTATCGCTCCTGCTAATGCAGTTATTGCTGCTGCTGTGGTTATTGCTGCTGCTACTGCTGTTATTACTTCTTCTGTTATTACTGCTGCGGTTATTGCTGCTGCTATTACTTCTGTTATTACTGCTGTGGTTATTGCTGCTGCTACTGCTGTTATTACTGCTGCGGTTATTGCTGCTGCTGCTGTTGGTATCGCTCCTGCTATGCGCTGCTGCTGCGGTTATTGCTGCTGTTGCTACGACTGCTGCTGTTATTGGTGCTGCTGCTGTTGGTATCGCTCCTGCTAATGCAGTTATTGCTGCTGCTGCTTATTGCTGCTGTTGCTACGACTGCTGCTGTTATTGGTGCTGCTGCTGTTGGCTACTATGGCTGTGCAGTTATTGCTGCTGCTGCTGCTGTGGTTTGGGCTGGCTGTTGGTATCGCTCTGCTAATGCAGTTATTGCTGCTGCTGCTGCGGTTATTGCTGCTGTTGCTACGACTGCTGCTGTTATTGGTGCTGCTGCTTTTGGTATTTCTGCTGCTGCAGTTATTGCTGCTGCTGCTGCTGTTATTACTTCTGTTATTACTGCTGTGGTTATTGCTGCTGCTACTGCTGTTATTACTGCTGCTGTTATTGCTGCTGCTGCTGCGCTGCTAATGCTTATGGCTGCTGCTGCTGCTTATTGCTGCTGCTGCTAATGCAGTTATTGCTGCTGCTGCTGCGGTTATTGCTGCTGTTGCTACGACTGCTGCTGTTATTGGTGCTGCTGCTGTTGGTATTTCTGCTACTATGGCTGCTGCAGTTATTGCTGCTGCTGCTGCTGCAGAGCAAGTATGGGACTTGCTACTGCCAATATATGACATGCTGCTATGAGCAAGTAAGACATGCTGCTGCTGTACAATATAGCGTACATGAATTACTCATAGCAGATCTATACAGGTGGAGCTGGGGAAGGTGGAGGTTTCTGAAAGCATGCTGCACTGCTAAGGCAAACGCTACCAAGAATTTGAAGGTTGAGCATGCGAGCTCATTGGCTACTGACACAGCAGGAACCAATCAGCTGTGGCCTATAGAGAATGATGTGACTGCAAACAGGTTAAGGATGTATTAGCCTGGGCCTCTAGAGTTTCATGACAGAACGTTGTATTCCTTAAATGTCTGCATTGTACATATTTGTTCAGCAGTCTTACTGAAGTGTCCGTGTAGCCCTCTTGAATGAGGATGTTCCTGGCGCAGTTGTTGATGTGTTTGAAGCGGTCGGGGCCCAGCAGAATCCCACCGTACCATCGAGAGACCACCACCAGCACGTTACGCACATCCAGGATCTGTGAGACAGAATTGACAGGAAACCCTTTTTAAAGGGTTAGTTCACCCAAAAATGAAAATTCTGTCATTTATTACTCACCCTCATGTCGTTCCACACCCGTAAGACCTTCGTTAATCTTCAGAACACAAATTAAGATATTTTTTGATGAAATCCGAAAACTAACCCTTTAACATGTCTGAAGCAAATGTGAATGGTGTTTGCTAATGGATTACGATGTTGACTGTGTGTTGCTTATACAACCGGTCCATAGATCTAAATGTTAAAGCTGCAGTCTGCGATTTTTTCTCTTTGTCACCATCTCTGTTTGAAACCTGCAATTGCAGTCATATGCGGAACAGTTATCTGTACGTGCGTTGTGCGTCGGCACAGCTCGTCAGTGTGGATTAATCTAATGCTTGCTGTCAGTCACGCACCGGTGTGGATACTGTATTTCAGAATCACAGATTCTACGTCATGAAAGTATGACCAATATAAGAATTTTCACTGGAAAATATCATCTGAACAAGTAAGTAACATGTCTGCCACTTTTGTTCTGACCAAACTGAGGAAAAAAGCATTAGGCCTACAAAAAAAATTGCGCTGCCAATGATGATTAAATCTAACGATCGCTTAGCTCGGATCATGCCAAACCGTGCAAATTATTATTACTGTTATACTGTTCTCAAATTGTTAATGTTAACAACATCAGCATTGCGTGACTATCCCTGCATCCACCATGTCGCTCTTATTATAAAACATTATTACAAGCTTACCGTTGTGAATCGAGCTAAGATAAGGAGATAGTTTTGAACATTGGCTTGTCATGTACTTGCTCAAAAAATGATTTTGGATTATTTTTAACCTAAAAAAGTTACAGACTGCAGCTTTAACCAGTTAGTCTTTGACGCAATTTTTGCATGCAGAAAAGTTAGATGTCGATAGATCAAATTCAATCCTGGTTTTGATTGTAGTAACATTTCATTGACACCAATGCATCTAGGTCAAAGCCGTGTCAACGCTTGTCAATGAATTCATTTGAAAAGTAAAAAGCAAAAAGCATCACTGATGCACAGATTCACAAATGTTTCCTTCATGCCACATATTTCCCCAAGACGGCACGTAGCCTGTCAGTCCCTGTTTGGGAAAGGAGTCGCTTCAAAGGCGCAGAAAAGACAAAATATGGCCTTTGTGAAGAATGACAGCTCTCAAGTGTCTTTACAGTACTCGCTTGTTTTATTTTTTCCCACAGCACCGCAGGGATGTAGCTGGCTGCCCGCCCGAGGGGAGGGGAAATCACAGCCATCTGCACATGCCACCTCTATTAATAGTCGTTTCTCTTTCAAACATGCCGTCACACTCGGAAAACAGGAAATAGTGGGATGAACTCTAAAAGGCTAAATGATCGCATGTGAACGGCTGTTAGTATTCACTGGAATATTTTCATTCATTCACCAAGAAAGAGGTCAACAAAGCTCTTAAACAGGCCATGTTCTGTATTTTATAGCATTTTTTAAGCATTAGAAAAATGCACCCATGTCAGCATTTTCGCAAAATACGTTGCGTCGTGCATGTTTCGCAACAGTTTCAAAGTGAAATATCCAGTGAGTGGCGTTTATTATGTTGAAAAAGATTAAAAGTGCTAGCTATTTTACTGCCTCTAGTGTTCATTTCTGCTACTGATATATAAGTATTGGTACGTATTTTGCATTTTGCAAAAATATTGACACGGTACGTTTTTCCAATGAGCCTGTGTTGATTTTTCAAATTTTAGGATCAAATTCGACAAGGCCGCTTCATGAGCAGATATTTCTTATATATTAAAAATAAAATAGTTTCACTTGGATGGCAAAAATAAAGTTGCTGAAGTAGCTGTGCAGTGTAGCAAACTTAAAAATGAAGCGTCCGTCAACTGAAGGCACAACAAAACTCATGTCAGCACCGCAACTGCGACGCTTCATAATACATCAGCTTCATTGAAGATCATTTGAAAAACAATACCACAGATGCTCTGTTTCCTGATAAATTTAACAAATGTCACGGCAGACTGCGGGCTTGTTTTTCGCGGAGGTTATTGACGGAAATGCTGTATCTTTTTTTAAAGTGGATAGAGATTACAGTGTCATGTCGTGTTTCACACTGGAGGGTGTTGACGCCGCCGCTCGTGGGGCTTTAATCAGAGAAGTGGAGATAAGAGAAAAGATTATGGATGAATGACACATCCATGTGCAAATATCTGACATAGCAAGAATGGAATTGGGATCAAGACAGGAGGAGCGGATGGATAATCCTAGCAGCATATCAACAAGCCTGCTAAAATGATCCATTGATGTTTAATACGTGCACAGCTTGCAGATTGCTTCAAGATCAGGTGCTTTAAACCACACTTTAAAGGCAATGATGCCTTTACTGAGTCCCGTAGGCACATCTTTTATCAAATAAATAAATATAGATCATATACACTACTGGTCAAAAGTTTAGTTTTTTTAATACTTTTGAGAGAAGTCTCTTCTACTCACCAAGGCTACATTTATTTGATTAAAAATACAGTAAGAACAGTGAAATATTTTTATATTTTGAGATATCTGTTTTCTATGAGTATATTGTAAAATCTAATTTATTCCTGTGATCAAAGCTGAATTTTTCAGATCATTACTCCAGTCTTCATGTAACACGATCCTTCAGAAATCATTCTAATATGATGATTCACAGGAAAAATTACATTTTACAACAAATTAAAATAGAAATTGTAAAAATTTTCACAACATTACTGTTTTTAACGTATTTTTCATCGAATAAATGCAGCCTTGGTGATCATTTTATACATTATAAAATATCTTTTTGAACTGGACAATTCCTGTTTTTTTGCTTGTATATTCCCAGGTGAAAAAATACTATAGTAAATACTATACCATACTATCGTAAATTGTAGTATACTGTATGATATTATTTACAACACTTTGTTAATGAATGCTACAGTGTACTGTAGTATTAACTAACTGATAAACTGTAATAAATACTGTATACTTTAGTTTTTACTACAGTAAACTGTAGTGTATATTGTAGTATAATATACCCTATAGTTGTAGAAAACTTAATACAGTATTGGGTAAAGTAATTTGTTTATATTACTATAGTTGTTATATTTATCACAGTAGCAATAGAATTACCACAAAAAAAAATAATTCAAGTACTTTACTATAGTATTACTATAAATTACTATAGTATTTTTTCACCTGGGTTGGTTCTTATGCTTTTGTTGTGTTTAAAGGACATTTTGAACATTGCTTAAAAATTCTCCTTTTGAAAGACATTTTTTGGGTGAAACCTTTAATAAGTAAAGAACTGAACAAAGAGAATACAGAAACCCAACAGAATCCATACTCCACAAATATTGAAATCATCATATATCTTGAATAACATCCACTGTCCAATATCTCACCTGACACTAACACACTTTTACCTGCAAAAGATGCAGCAATCGGCCACCCGCAGCGGTTTCTCCATCATCCTCGCAGTCCTGCAGGAAAGAGTTTTTATCCTCAAAGTAGATCCTGATGAAAACATGAAGGGATTGTTAAATAAATGTCAGAAAAACTTGGCCAGAATCATAGCTCTTTGCTCCGCGAACCCTCAGTGGCCACTTTCCAAACAGCCCGCAGTGGTGGCAGCGACTTGTGCTCGCATTATGCCGTGTTTGCGAGGCGTCTGGGGTTTTGTAGTTGTGGGTGTATTTCAGAGCGAAATTGGGAAAGGATTTGGATGAGGCATAATATCAGATACAGAGAGGAGTGCGGGAAAATAGGACACCCCGCTGAGGTTTTTCGTCTCAACATAGTCGCAAGGGAATTGAGACCACAAAGTCCATCTTTTCGGGAATAGTTGTTTTGAGTGACTGGAACCCAACAGATGCCGGCAGCAGATGAGCACAGTGTTGACAGTCAGTTCGCTAACAGCCAAGAGACACATCGCTGCCCAAAGAGACCTTTCACCACATATGGCTCATCATATGTGTCATAGACGGGAATGACGGTCATTTCAACACTTTCTTTGGGAATCTGATGTGAATAAAGCGGCCAATCAGTGCTAAGTCACAAACTTCACAGTTGAAATCACGTCTCCTATTAATGGAGGCACGTTGTGACAAATCAACAAGACCTTTCATGAGATAATGGTTGCTAAGCTCTTTTAAGTATGGGTGTTATCATTCAATTTAAGTTGTAGTCTCACTGTATGTATTTAAAGAAACACTCCACTTTTTTTGAAAATAGGCTCATTTTCCAACTCCCCTAGAGTTAAACAGTTGAGTTTTACCGTTTCCGAATCCATTCAGCCCCGATCTCCGGGTCTGGCGGTAGCACTTTTAGCATAGCTTAGCAATAGTTCATGAATCTGATTAGACCGTTAGCATCTCGCTCAAAAATGAACAAGAGTAGTCTGCATGAAACAACACCTTGCTGTATTCTGCAAAATCAAGGCTCATCAAGCTATGCCTTTGTTTGAATAAGGCGACCTCTAGTGGCGAAAATTTCCATAGTGTCCTTTAAGGCAAGACACCAAGGGTGAATAGGGTAAATAATGGACATCATCATCATTATTTTTTTTTTTTCATAAATAATGAGTGAGGCTTATTTAATTCAATTTGCACAAATTTGCATACATTTCCTGAACAGAAATCTGAACATTGGATAAAACCAGGTTCAAAATTCATGTGGACTAAAAACTGCTAAAAATCGGTTTGAATGAATGATTCAATGACTCACTCATAAATAATCATTTCATTACTGGATGAATCAGCATTCCAGAACAAAACACTTGAATTAATGATTCAATGACAAATACATTTTTAACAGTCACTGAAGTGCCAAGTTACTTTCAAAAGACAGTTTGTGAAGCTGATTCATGCTTATACATGACAACTGCTCTCTTGGATCAGAACGCAGATCTAAATGTCACTGCGATCGTACTTGTCAAGTTTTAATTGGGATAGAGGCCAATCATTGTCATTTAGGAATAAGATCGCTTGGGTGTTTGAATCAAGATTGCAATCTTTTATTGATTAATTGTGCAGCTCCACTATCTTTATTGTTATTGTCTTTAGTGTGAACGGGTCTTTACAGTTAAAGGTTTTCACAAAGGAGATTTTGGGTTTGTCTTTTTATCACTCCATAAAAACAGAAAATACTGTTACCAGAGAACAGAAAAAAATACATTTTCATCATGTTTTTAGGAATAATGTATAATGTATAAAATCAGGCGAATAATATATGAACAACCTCTCAGTAAAAACCTTTAGAGTACAGATAAGAATAAAATGGTAAAGTTAGGTATATTTAAGAGCTGCTTAAAAAAAAACTTTTAAAAAAACCACCTTTAAAAATATATAAAGTAATTGAAACCTACAGATGCAAAAAGTCTAAAAAAGTTTAAAGTGTCATAAAAATAAACACTTAAATATGTATTTTGGATCTTTGCACTGGTCTGAAACAACACATTATCAAAAGCCAAACAGCCCAAAATCTCAAAACTGACCAGTGCATGACAGCAGTCAATATTTAATCGTAAATTTATAAAACATCAGCTATACTTTGAGGTTTTGGGCAGCTGCAGGCTTCACCTTACCAAACAGGGTTGTGAACTGAAAACCATTGCCTCTTCATATACCGGGGGCTTCGGAAACATGCTAAATGTCAATATCACCTGCGGTTTAATCTCGTCCAAATGACACCCACTCCTCCCCTACTATATGTCACTAATCATGTCCTGAGGAACCGCCCGGGGCTACGCTCACGTAAACACACACACATATTTCTTATCTCATCAATGCATAACTCTAAATGCATACTGATTGAAAATACTAGCTGCAATTTATTAACAAACTATGAAAAAAGTTCCCTAGTTGCTGTAAATGTGAACTGTGAGATTTTTGTGTCTAGTTGAGTTGATCTTGTTCTAAAGATGTTTTTAGTGGCAAAACATCTCAACATCCTTAAAACAAGATGCATTTACTTGATAAGCACAATCGCATCGCAAGATATTAAAATATTCCTATAATTTATCCTGAATTACGTTTATTTTTTCTTACTGCATTGGGATTTCATGTTCTAAGTGTAAACAACATAAGCTTCTATTAGTATGTAAATATTACAAAGAGTGTTTTATAAATGCAAGATTTCTTTAAATATCTTAAAAAGTAGCTATAGAAATACATGATAAGAGCGATGCATTCTAAGGCAGACATATTGCATACAACAAACTGTCTATCTGAGTATCTGTGTAAAACTAATCTGTGTAAAAGAAAGAAAATGTTTGCTTAGCAAGTGATTTTTTTAATGAACTAAAAACAGAAATACCTGTATGCATAGATATTGTGAGTGGCACTTGCAATCTTCTTGTTTTCGTATAAATTATTCAGAACCCTCTGAACCTGTAGGAAAATAAATAAATATAAAAACATGTCCAACAACATATGAGCATACCAAACCAGCCACTGTTCCAACATCACTGGAGTCAGAATATAAAAATATTCACACGCTGACTGCTGGAAAGAGGCTGCAAGCAACAGAACATTTCACAGTGATGCAACACCGACCACTGATACAAAGCTCCAGCATGAACACGCACAAACACTCACTCACCTGCACAGGCTTATTTTTCAGTCCCTGCTCATCTTTACAGGTCTGCAGGGTTGTTTCATAAACAGGAGGTGACATTACGACGAGAATGTATGTGTTAGATGGGTGTGTGCATAACATATTGACGCTAATAAAACACTGTTTCAAAAGACACGAGCGGACTTGAAACGCAACTTATTACTGCGTCGCCGACCAATTCCTGCCGCAGCAGGTCTGGCTGAATCTGAGCATATGGTACGACTACGAAATATTTCATTAAATATAGCAGCGTGGAACAAACTAGAGTTATATTAAATACAAGACTGTTTCAATAAGCATGATAAATACATTTATTCACATATGCGTACAGGTATAACTGAAAGCACTGTTTGTGTTAATGTTTGCCAGTGTTGGGGTAACGCCGCTGTAATCAGATTACTTTTCAAGTAACAAGCATAGTAACACATTACTTTTAAATTTACAACAAAATATTGGAGTTACTTTTTCAAATAAGTACTGCAAGTTACTTTGTTTTGCCTGATTTTGCATTTCCTTCAGCCTGAGGCTTATTCATTTCACTTTTGATGTGAAGGGGCCTTTACATTCAGCAAAAATAGATCTTTAGTTTTTTGTTGTTGTTGTTGTTATTAAGAAACAAACAAGCAAGCATAGCCCAGGTGAGAAAAAAAATATTGCAAAATTAACTTTACAGATTACTAATGGAAAGTAATGGAATTAGTTACTTTTTTTAGGGAGTAAAGCAATCTTGTAACATAATGTCACTGAATCCAGCTGACATTAAACTGATATTGGATGTTAGAACCACTAGTTATTGCAACTCAACAAACAAATATGCTTCACAAGAGAGGTCGTTACATTATTATTTGAAATGCCCTTGAAGATTTGCTAATGTGTCCTACTTGCAACAAATTAGTAGGCGTAATGGCAGCCAACACTAAAATTGGTTGTAGCCTTGTGCTGCGTGACCCCGCCCACAGTAAAACCTGATTGGTCCAAAATCATGCAGCTCATGCATATTTAAAATTAAACATGGATGAGGAGCGAATGATTGCAGAAAATGAAAAACATCAAATAGCACATTTTTCATTAAAAAAGGCCATAAAAAGGAGCGAAGCAAAGAAATCATGAAATTACAGTATGCATTTTTAGTTATGCATTGTAAAAAAAAAAAGATTAATGTAGTGCGTTTTACACGTATTTCTACTTCAAAAATTCCATGCTTAAAGGATTAGTTCACTTTCAAATAAATTTTCCTGATAATTACTCACCCTCATGTCATCCAAGATTTTCATGTCTTTCTTTCTTCAATCGAAAAGAAATTATGAAAACATTCCAGGATTTTTCTCCTTATAGTGGACTTCAATGGGCACCAAACGGTTGAAGGTCAAATTACAGTTTCAGTGCAGGCTTCAAAGAGCTTTAAACGATACCAGACGAGAATAAGAGTCTTATCTAGAGAAACAATCAGTCATTTTCTACAAAAATGTAAATATATATGCTTTATAAAAACAAATGATCGCCTTCCAAGTGCTTCCGCCAAAACCGCACTTTCGTATTCTTCCAAAAGCTTACGCTGTATGTCCTACACCTTCCCTATTTTACTTACGGAAAAAATGGAAATGGTGCTGCGTTCGTTCTGTAAATAGAATGGGGAAAGCGTAGGACATACAGCGTAAACTTTTTGGAGAATACGCAAAACCATTTGGAGGCCATTGAAGTCCACTATAAGGAGAAAAATCCTGGAATGTTTTCATCAAAAACCTACATTTCTTTTCGACTGAAGAAAGAAAGACATGAACATCTTGGATGACATGGGGGTGAGTAAATTATCAGGAAAAGTTCATTTGAAAGTGAACTAATCCTTTAATTCAATTACTTGCCATTTCTCTGTGATTATTGTGAAATTTACTAGCAATTTCAGAGTGAAAATTGTTTATACACCAACATCTCTTCTCTTTGGCTGTGATTTTGGCCTTTCAGTGTGAACAGGAAAAACTGCAATATTGTCACGTCTGTTTAGGACAAATCTTCTTCAAAGTGTTCCTTAAATCTAACACTGTGCTAAGCGATGAGTCGAACAAGTAAAGAGAATTCATTGCACCGTATAAATCTTATGAAAGAAGCAACACATTCCTGATGCAATATAAGTGAAAAAACACACTCGCGTGACATTCGCAGTGGACTTTTCATGGATTTACAGGCAATATCTGGCTTTGCTTCAAGAACCAGCTGGGCAGGAGCGACCAGATATTGAGTGTAAATCTGTTTTGTACACAACACCAAGGACTTCAAATATTGCTGTAAGACCCTTGGGAAGGACTCCGGCAGTTTATTCTGTCCATCAAAATGGGTTTCAGCCTATTTGTGCTGAGTGTCCCTCCATTATTTACCAAGAAAGAGAGTCAAAATAGGTCCAGAGTGCTTTTTCGTACTGCAGGTCTGAAACCACCATCCTCCTCGGTATTATCTCTCGTATTATGACAGCAGTTTCATTCACAATCAGGAAAACACCAAGACCAATGTTAATGAATATTTAAGACGGCGCACTTCCCCAAAGAAAAAGTCTTTAGGAATTGAAGCCCCTATCAGCACGATTCATCTGAGCGCTGTTGACGGCGTCTGTTTCCTCTCCGGCTAATACTCTCTCTGTGAACACCTGTGTCAGGCTGAGGCTAATGAGATATCTTTTCAATGCTGTGTGCAAATGTTGCCTTTTTATCAGCGCTGATCTAAACCAAATAGCGAAAAACACAAAGCAACATCCTTTAAAAGGTAAAAACCCCATTGATAGTTCCTCTGAGGCTGCTTGGGGTTTTTGGTTCGCCTATTGTGGAAACGTCTTTGTGAGGAACGGAAATCTAATTAAATGTTTTCAGATCTATAGCTTGTGAAGACGCTTGAAGTTTTTCCTGAACAAACAGGTGCGTGTTCCCAGCAGAACCCTGACGTCTTCGGTTCATAGACAAACTCATTTACAAACTTCTGTCAACAATAACCTTTTATGAAAATTAGAGCACAGCCAAACTTTGAAGTTCCTGCTGATAACACAATATCAAGCAAGCAAAGATCAAAAAGCATCAAAATGGCCTCTGAAATCCCAATAGAACTACAAAGTGAGTAAGAGATATGCCTGTGAATGCTTTCCCCCCCCTTTTTCGTGGCCTTGTTTGTATGGAACAAGTGCGTCCTAATGCACTCAGACAGAACCCCTCAGCTGTTCGGCTGAACTAAACATATCCATTGATTTTATATCAACCTTGTCTAGCTAATTTTGGACTGATAAGGTTGTTTGGTTCGCTTCAGGGCATCTGTATAGCACTGTTGAAGCAATGCACCATAACACTTTTGATTGTCATCCAAGAATCCATAGGACTCGTACAGAAAAAAGATGATAAACTATACTTTTACATGTCCTCTCATGTGAAAAGAGAGAAGACTTCTGCTCGCTAGATATGCTCCAAATTGTAAGGCTGAACACTTTGTGAATTTACGGCATGAAAATAAATAAATAAATCACCTTTAAAGCTACCACATTAATAACACATCTGGCCCCGGGAGGGAAAAACCTAATCAGAAAAAGACAACAAGGAAATAAAAAAAATGTAAGAAAAGGAAAGATAATGAGGAATACTCTGAACGGATTATAAAGCGTAAACACATCTACAGCAGATGACGTTAATCAAGTACTCAGTCTGTCTGAAACATCATCTACCATCTAATTTCACAAAAAAGAACTGTAATTTAATTCCTCACTTGTCTGGGGGATTTCAGTCGAGTTTTTATAAAGCTCCTCATTTGCATTTAGCTGTATTATACTGAAAATCATCTCAGGTTCGGAACTGCAAATGCTTTAAACACACCTGCGCATAAAAACGCAGCATTAAAGAAAAGAACAAGATTCGGCGCTCAACACACTTACAATGTGAACAAAATACAGTGTGACAGATTAACTTTATATCGAGACATAATTATGCCTCATGCCACTCCATGAATAAAAAGACATTTTCAGGAACTTTTAGGTATGTTTCATCTCTATCTTAACTCTTTTCAGACCAGCGTTGCCAGCCATGGCCAGCATTTTTGTTCATTTTCACAAAAATGTAATGTTCCCCAGAATATTTTGTTTGTATGAATATCTGAAAATGCAATATAACAAAAGAAAGAACAGAGCCAGAGTTTTTAAACAAACAAAAAACGTTCTATTCTAGCTTCATGCATCCTTTTTTATCGACAACGCTTAAAAAAAAACAACATTTTGAACAAAAAGCAACGATTACAATGTGTAAAAGCAATGCTTTTATTGCTTGTTTCTGCTGCTTTTTTAAATGTGTTTTCATCCGGAGATTCTGTATTCTTTCAGAAGATGTGTAATAGCGCCCCCTACCGAATAATACAGAAATAAAACAAGGAAAGAGTTTATGCAATAAGCTGGCTGATTTCCTTGAAAATGTGCAAAAATAAAAATGCTGATTGTTTATGTTTTATTAATTGCTTTTAAACATAACATATTAATTATGAATTTTAATACTGATAAAAAGTATTCATAATTACTATTATTATTATTTAAGCATCTAAATGATCAAAAAGGTGCGAGTTGAAAAGTGTGAATATTGGTAAAAAGGTAACACTTCACAATAAGGTTTCATTTGTTAACATTAGTTAATGTAACATGAACTAACCATGAGCAATACATTTGTTATTGTATTTGTTAAGTAAGGGATAATGTACATCCAGCTGGTCTTGCATCATCCTGAAAGGATTTATTCTGTGATAACAAGTGGCTGGATTTACATTATCCCACTTATTACACAGCTACTGCCACATAAGTAAATAATTAGCTTCCGCAGAGAGAGCAGTGCTATGAACTAGATGGACATTTAAGAGATACGGTACAGTCATAGCACATATTACACAGCATTTCGCCACATAAATAATTATGAGGACAAGAGATATTGATCTGAGATTAAACTGATTTAAAGTCGCACCTGTGTGTTCTCTTAATCCATTACGGTGAACAAAACAATAGTCACAAAATGCCAGCAGCTGCGTTTGAATGAAAGAAGAGAGAGTGTTATTTAATTATGTCATCCAGTATCCATGATATTGATTTGACTGCGTTTTAATATTTTATTAGCTCACCAAATGAGAATAAAAAAACATTCCTAGCAAGTGAATAGCGCTGCAGACTTCAGTAATCCGGATGAGCCTGTGTTATCTGTTTTCAGTGGTTGTTATCGGGGAATAACATGCTGCTGGATGGCGCGATTGACCAATCAGAATCAAGTATTCCACAGAGCAGAGTAATAATCTTTGTTAACTTTAGTTAAAGGGTTACTTCACCCAAAAATGAAAATTTCTGTCAATAATTACTCTCCCTCATGTCGTTCCACACTCGTAAGAAAATTAAGATACTTTTGATAAAATCCGATGACTCAGTGAGGCCTCCACTGACAGCAAGTTAATTTAAACTTTCAATGCCCAGAAAGGTACTTAAAACAGTCATGTGACTACAGTGGTTAAACCTTAATGTTATGAAGTGATCAGAATACTTTTTGTGCACCAAAAAAAACTTTTTTCAACAATATCTAGTGATGGACGATTTCAAAACAATGCTTCATGAAGCTTTACGAATCTTTTGTTTCGAATCAGTGGTTCGGAGCGTGTATCAAACGGCCAAAGTCACGTGATTTCAGTGAACGAGGCTTCGTTACATCGTAAGTGTTTAGAAATTTCAATGGTTCACCACTGGGGGGCGTAACTTTGGCAGTTTGATACAGGCTCTAAAATAACACGCTCTGCTATTTTGTTTTTTTTTGGTGCACAAAAATATTTAAATATGTTTTAAATATGTCTTAATTTGTGTGAAGATGAACGAAGGGCTTACAGGTGTGGAACGACATGAGGGTGCGTAATAAATGACAGAAATTTTCATTTTTAACTAATGTTAACAAAGATTATTCCTCTGTTCTGTGAAATACTTGATTCTGATTGGTCAATCGCGCCATCCAGCGGTATGTTATTCCCCGGTAACAACCACTGAAAACAGATAACACAGGCTCATCCGGGTGAACCAACCCTTTAATAAAATACAGCAGTTCATAGTTTGTTCATGTTAGTGCACAGTGCATTAACTAATATTAACAAATACAACTCTTGATTTTAATAATGTATTAGTAAATGTTGAAATTAACATTACCAAAGATTAATAAATGCTGTATAAGTGCAGTTCATTATTAGTTCATGTTAACTAATGTACTTAACTAATGAACCTTATTGTAAAATGTTACCGGTAAAAAAAAAACATCTCGACTAGCTAAACAGGTTGGCGAGGAATCTTCTTCGAAAAAAAAGAAACCACATTTCAATACAAAAAGCTAATTGTTGAATAAAATGTACCACCTTCTCCACATTAACATGTTAAATGACTACATTACAGTTAGAGATCACTATTACTATTGCTCATATTAAGTAAACATCAGATAGAAAGTTATCAATGCATCATTTGTGCTATGACCATGAATAAAACCTCAAATACTGCAGAAAGCATCTTGAAATCTCAGCTGTATGAGTTTATAAACCCATTGTGTGCCTCACGAATGCATTTCGACTCTTGTTTTTATATTAAGCTGGCGGAATGAATGAAGGACCCCAGGTTGGAAATGTAAATAGTCAGCTTCAAGCTGTCAATCACTTGAAGGAAATTGGTTTATGTATGAACAAGTGGCGGAAATGTCAACGTCTTGCTTAAGGGCAGGGTGTCATTCACGACGGCTGCTCTTCTACCGCGTAGCAATCTCAATATCATGCGCATTGCAGCGTCCCCGGGCTGACACACAATGCCAACACCTGTGCAGTCAATTTCTGTAAAACGACTCTGTCAAGATCGCACACGAGCTTGGATGTAGAAGACAATGAAGTTCGCAGGGGGTTGGGGAAGAGAGGGTTTATAATAATGCGGCAAGAGCCGTCGCATCAGGGGCAGGTGCGCGTGAGTCATGTGCCATCCATCCAGCTGGGCACGGTGAACAGCGGCGCTTCCGTGACACCGTCAAGTGTCTGTTTGTACTGACACGGGGGAGAGCGTGGGCAGGGATTCGACAGTGAATTCCAGAAGTTAAAAAGAGCTGAGAGCGAGCGCTGAGGACACTAGAGACTAGACTGATAGACACTTCAAAAACAGTGTCAAACACTGATATCTGCTTTCACACGAGACGGCTGCTATCAAACACAAATTCTACAAGCCTCATATCTTTGGCAAGAAAAAAGTTTATTTGGAACACATAGTCTGATAAAACGGGTAATGAGTCACACCTGTTTCGGAGTCACCACTGGGGCTAAATGAGGCTGGAACGTGCTCCGTCTATCCGTGATTGTCTCTCCGTGTTTAATCGGTGGCAGCTCTTCATCTACAACAAAAACAAACAACATCAGTCCTTTGAATGACTGGTCAGCCACTAATTACTAATTAACTGGGATTGCTTTACACAAGACGCCCATGTCAACGGTGCTTTGAAGGGATTTTAAAAGTCAAAACTTCAATAACGCACTAAAATTCATTCTAAATTGATGAAAAAAAAACGTAGGAACAAATGAGAGCTGCATGATTAATCGTTAAAAGATCATGATCTATTTTCAAACACACATGTGATCAGATTCGCCTTTTAAACCTTTGACAAAATCACACCGGAACATTCAGATCTGCGTTGGCGCTGCCGCTGAACAGTTATCATGCATGAAACAGCTAAATAAACAATCACACAGTATTATTATTTCTGTGTTACAAATATTCATATCACAGAAGAACTATAGTTTATAGTTTGCATATAAACACTGATGTCCATGGTAAGGGAATAGAGTAAATCACCCTTTAAAAGTAACGTCACACTTCAAATACCAATTGCATCGTTACAACAGTAGGTGGCGACAAGTGACTGTTAAAAATGTATTTATCAATGAATCATTCATTCAAAAGTTTTGTTCAAAAACACGGATTCATCCAGTAATGAAACAAATGAAGTGAGTCATTGAATCATTCACTCGAATTAATTAAACATTTTAAATAGACCGCAGCAATTAACATTTGTCAGAACGTCTAGTAAATCACATATTTTGTTTTGTTGTCTGTTCAGAATCATTGAAGAATCGTGATCTCTGTTTGAAGCAAAAAAACGTGATTCTGTTTTTCTAGAATCGTGCAGCTCTACCACACATAGGCAAGAATCAGAATATTTTGTTTGTATGAATATCTGAAAATGAAATATATCAAGAAAGAACAGAACCACAAACAAAAAATGTTCTATTCTAGCTTCATGCATCGTTTTTTTTATCGACAACACTTTAAAAAAGCAACATTTTGAACAAAAAGCTGAGAAAAGCAAGTTTTTTCAATGACTACAATGTGCAAAAGCAATGTTTTTATCGCTTGTTTCTGCTCCTTTTTAAAAATGTTTTCATCCGGAGATTCTGTACTCTTTCAGAAGATGTGTAATAGCGCCCCCTATCGAATAACACAGAAATACAGAAAAATGTAGTTTTTGCAATAAGCTGGCTGATTTCCTTGAAACATGTAAAAATAAAATGTTGACTGTTTAATTATGTTTTATTAATTGCTTTTAAACATAAGACAAAACAAATAAAATATCTCAAATGAGATTCAAGAGATTTGTTCAAAAACACTGATTCATCCAGTAATGAAACAAATGAAGTGAGTCATTGAATCATTCACTCAAACCAAGTTTTTTTTTTAAATAATTCAAATTAATTAAACATTTTAAATAGACCACAGCAATTAACAACTTGTCAGAACGTCTAGTAAATTACATGATATTTCGTTTTGTTGTCTGTTCAGAATCATTGGAGAATCGTGATCTCTGTTTGAAGCGAGGCAAGAATCACTGTAAGTGGGCTTATAAATGTACAACATTTTATACAGAGATATTTTATTCCAAATGAATTTTGGAATTTTCATCATTAACAGTGAAAGAGACAAGCTTTCTAACTCGATCTGCAGGGTTTCTCTGTATAACAACACAAATGTGCTTATGTACTAGAGGTCTGAAACTGAGTTTGAACAGGTTCTGAGGATGGCACACGTGGCATTGATCAATGATTTTGTTGGTTGTCTTTAGAGAGACTCATATGTTTGCTGAGACTGATGAAAGGCTTTAAAGGAAAGGTTGTTTGGAAAGTCCTTATAGAGTGTTGTATGCAAATGACTAACCTTGGGCATGCAGTCTCTTATTTAGAATACTTAAATTTCATTAAAATTAGAACAAGGTTAAGAACAAATTCATTAGTGAATGAGAACAGTGTTTATTGGCAGTTTCGTTAGGAACAGCGGTATACTGGGACATACCATCTGAAGCGTCGGAGAAGAGCTGAGCTGACTGGTTGGCGAGTTTGAGCACGCTGTAGTCTGGAAGATCGTCCTCGTCGTAGTCGTGACCTTCTTCCTCTGTCGTCATCGTCTTGCCCATTTCTGGTCCTTCTAAAAACAGAGACAAGAGCAGACGGATTAAGAGCGGCAGAACCTAATAATTTAACAAACCATTGCACATTTCATTCAATTCCACAAGGACACGCGCTGCAGCATGCAAGACATTTCAGTCTAAGAAAATCATGTTTAATGATTAAAATAAAGATGTTTTGAGATGAGTGTTCAAGATGTAAATAAAGAAAGGTCAGTGACATCCTCCCACAAGTTTCCTAAATTAATCAGTAAACATACTTGAATGCAAATAATCCTTAACATCTCTTTTGATACAGCACGTACTTGCACTTTATCCCCCTATAAAAGAATCTAAAGGGGGTAAAAGGGCACGTTCAAGCGCTTCCATCAAGAACAAAATAACTAATAACATAAATATTGCATGGAAACATCCAAATGAGCCTCATTTATGAGACATGAGCAGAATTTCTATGTAAGTTGAACATAAATATATGAATGTGTTAGGTTAATGTGTTAAATTAAGGTTCTTTATTGGCATATGTGGTTTCATGAAGAACATCCATGGAACCTTTCCACTGGTTCTTTAGATTATTAAAATGTTCTTCACATTAAGAAAAAAATATTCTTTTAATGTCACTTTATTTGAATAGCGCAATTAAAATAACACATGCTGACCAATGTGCTTTACAACATTTGTAAAATAACATACATCACACCACAATAAGACACATAAAACAGCCAGTCAATGGTTAAAAGACATAAAAAGCAAGTAAGTTTTAGGCTGTGATTTAAATTCATATACAGAAATAATGAGGCAAGCTATTCCAGAGTTTTGGGCAGCTACAGCAAAAGCACAATCCTCTCTTTGATTTAGTTTAGACCTTGGAATTTTTAGTAAGTTTAGGGTCGCTGATATCAACGTTCTTCCAGACTGATATTTAGTCAAGAGATCTAAAAGATATAGTATACAAATCCTTGAATGCTCTCGTCCTAATAAATAAAATCAATCCTGTAATGCACCAGAAGCAAGTGCAGTGAAACCAAGGTGGGGGAGATGTGCTCATATTTTTTTAATATCCATCAAGAGTTTGTTGTTTAACTTTTTGCAATTAAGAAATGAAGGACTGACTAAATCTCTTGCACAGCGCATTGCGATAATCAAGTCTTGAGGAGATCAAAACATGGATCACAATTTCAAGACTAACAAGTGTCATACATTTCATCTTGGAAAAAACTTGATTTTACAATGGAATTAACCTGTTTATTCAAACATGAGGGAACTATTAATATGCACACCCAAATTTTGACCTGTTTTGACATATGGTGACAAGAGGCCAAAATCTATATCCAATACCCCTGTCTTTACTAGGGTCCTATTTCTCTTACTTTCATTTAGATGTAAGAAATTTGAAGACATCCAGGAAATGTTCTAGGCCATTTTTATGCATCAGCAGCAATAATAAAGCTGTATATTGTCTGCATAACAGTGAAACACGATGTTGTACTCCTTAAAAATAGAGCCCAGTGGGAACATATAAAGTGAGAACAAAGTAGGGGCAAGGATCGAGCCTTGAGGCACACCTTGAGCCTTGAGGTGCTGATCTACACCGCGTCCAAATTATTATGCAAGTGACATATCAGTAAGATTTCAGTACAATAACATTCAGATTTTAGTTTTTCTAAGAAAATGTTTGTTTGTTATTTATCCATGTCTTTTAGATAACTGGTATCAATCTCAGACAAAATAATTTGCCAGATCTATGGAAACCCTACTTAGAGGTTGTTCCACATTATTAAGCAAGTCACAGTTCTCATGCAATATGGAGAGGAAGAAAGATCTTTCTGAAGATGAAAAGCATGAAATGGTCCAATTTTGTGCAAAAGGCATGAAAACAACTAATATTGTGTGAAAACTGAATGGAGATTATCGAATTATCATATGATTTGTGAGTGATTTAGAGCACAGCAGAACTCGGTCAGATAAAGGCTTATTAATGAAATTGCTGATCTAGACACACCAATACTCACTACCACACTTCTATCAATCAGATAAGACTTAAACCACTTCAGGGCCTTCCCTGGATCCCCACATACTGCTCCAACCGCGAGAGCCGAACAGTGTGATTGATTGTGTCAAAAGCAGCAGGTAAATCTAATAAAATGGACACTGCAGAAACTCCAGGATCTACGGTCAACAACTTTCATGCCTAAGGCAAATATTACTGTAATTTAGAAAAAAAAAAAAAAATTGACATTAATGAAAATGGGATACTGGGCTGAAATTAGCCAGGACTGTCAGGTCTAAGTTTGGTTTCTTTAGCAAGGGCTGCACCGATGCCTGTTTCAGGATGTCGGGAAATGTGCCAGTGTCTAAACTTTTATTTATAATCTGAAGTACACTAGGCCCCCCACGCACACACATTCACAGTCTTCTATGACATCAGTTTTGAAACTTTTACTTTTAAAAGTGTATAAAAAACAGTTTTACATGCCAGTAAAACCACAGAACGAAACATTTCGACTCAAATCACTGGCATTCATTTTCCATGTGTCGTTTGGAATCTTGAAACGAGAAACTAAATGAGAACTAAATGAAGTTGCAATCAGCCGTTCCAGCTGTTCTGAAGTACAGCATTAATATTCAGTGAAAAAACAGCTTTCCCACACATTCTGACCAATGATTTTCCTTGACGTCCCCATTATACAGGCTTATACTGGATAAAGATGTTTCAAAATCCCTTTGTAGAGGACATTGAGGCAGGTTTCATTTGTATGCCCTGTCAGGTGTAAGGTCTTGGCATCAGGGGCATTGGAACAATGTGAAAAGTGGGAGGAAGACATAAATCTCATCAGCCTCTCTTCAGAAGCACGACATGGTTCCAAATGCCTCACATGAGACACTATTTGAAAGCATAAACACTAAATAAGTTGAATGGTTATGTCTAAAGCTTTATGAATATAAAAATACATATCTTCATTCTTCACAGCTGTTGCTCACATTTTCTGTCCTCGAGAAGTTTGTTCAGCGCACAAACTCTGTGCCAGATGCGCCTCAGATAATGAATATTAATCGCATTCTGTGATGGTTGGCCGAGGTTTCTGCTTGATCATAAAGTTGACGTTTTACATCTAGCCAAAAAAAAAAACCCTCTTTAAAATATCAGTGCAATGCCCCAAAATGTGGGAGGGTGACCAGTCTCTGAAAGTTCAAGTGGTTGCGATTAAATGCCAACGTACAAATGTCAAAAATATCCTGAGATCTGAATGAATTCTAAAAGGGGGAAACGGTTTTCTGGGATCACAAGCACCTTGAAAATGACACGATTTTAAGGATTTCAATCATTTTCTAGAAATCCCAAATTCCCTAATATTTCCAGGTTTTCCATCACTGTGGAAACCTTGAAAAACAGGAAATGTTGGGAAGAACTGGGGTGAAATCAAGCCAAATTAAGCACTTAATGAATCAAAGCATGCCCACTTGGGTCGACATATCCTAATCAACATGGATAAGCACATATTAGCGCCTCTGCCCTGCTGACCACAAAATGAACCATCTTTAAACAACACATAATGAAGCTCATCAGAAAATACCTCTGAAACCGTTGAGGTGCGCTTGGCTTTTCCTTTCCCATTTAGTTCAGCAAAACTGAGGCAAATCAGTTTGGGAATTTAATTATAGCTTGTCAAGAAATTAAACTGGTTCCAAAGCTTTAACGACCTTTGACTGCTTTCCATTTCTCCCCAACCGCCCCCACCTCTCAGTGTCAGACGTAAATATTCATGCCCCACGGAAATATAAAAAAAACAACCTTTTGATCTCTCTGAGGGGCCTTCACCGCACAACCTGCTGTAACTAGCATCTCATCTACATAATTACTGTAAAAACAGAGCTGATGTTTGCAGAGTGTGAAGGGAGGCGGCGCTTTTCATGACACCGTCGAGTATTAGGCCTGTAATCATTTCGTTGATGAGGGAAGACGCTAATTACCTTCCCTCTGAAGTTTGATATTAGATTAAGTTACTTCTTCCGAAGTTACGTCACCAACAAGCACGAGAGCCGTGTATCGGGAACCGAGTGTATTTAGGCCTGTTTGTTTACCAAAATGTGTGGGGGGAACAAATTAGCATCGCTAATGTAATATTCGCACTACAAAAAAGAAACAACTGCATGCATACTGAGCACATCACTGCGAAACAATGGGGTTTCGGAATCGCACACAGAGTCGTCAAATCCAAAACGTTCATTTGAAAACAAAGGAAATCAAGTTCGAACGAAACAGATGTTCAAAACAGGTAATCAGGGGCTTGATTTAACTTTGGCGTTCAAAACACTAATGAATCATTCAAAAGACAGATTCTCTGTAGGGCACAAGCAACTTGTCAAAGTCGTGATCTCGAGACTGGGAGTTAAACAAAAGATGTAGTAAACAACACAAGCTCGCTGTCGTCAATTGCTTTCAATTAGCATGACATACTGAATGCAGGTTCTTTGCCAAACCTTGTTATTTCTGCACACACTGGTTATATCAGAACTTGAATTCATGGGACTTGATATCCTGCATAAAATACCTTCTGAAGAACAGCCTTAGGTAGTCATCTATGGCGATGTTTACACCTGGTATTAAGATGCGTTTTGGTCGATTGGATCACAAGTAGACGAGGGAGACACATCCTCGTTTACACCTGGTGTTTTAATCTGTCTCTTTTGTCCACTTTCAACCACTTCTGTCCTGATTTCTCAGAGGGGAGAGTCTATGGGCGGGTAAATGTATGATTTTTTTTCCCGATTTAATGGACGAAATAAACTTGTGCAATTTACATATGAACGTAAGCGGAGACAATGGGAAAACACAGAGAGCAGAAGCTTTCCTTTCTGCTCAGATCAGGAATGGTGAGAGAACAATGTGCTTGGTACATTATTCATCTTCAAACCAAACTTGGATCTTCAGGGTGACACAGTTTAAATCCTGTCTAGCTAGCACGCTTCCCATGATGTTTACACATTAGGTCTGGTCTGGCCAAACTACCTCTGGAAGTGGTCAAAACATTTTAGACCCTGTTTACACTTGTATTTTTTGTTGTCTACTTGTGATCAGATCGACCAAAATGCATCTTAATACCAGGTGTGAAAAGAACCTTTGGTTTTAGAGGGGTTTTGGGCACTTATCAGCTGGCTACTCTGGAAGACCAGCTAACCCAATTTGAGCCTGGTTCATACTACGATTTTTTGAAGCCAATATGTGAAGTCTTCGATCAATTAGTGTGACCTTTCCAATGAATCTTATAACAGTTTTGTGTCGTGAAATTGTGTAACAGCCCTGCAGTGACCTAAGAACCAAAAGTTTGAAGCAAATAATGATATGTGTGAGAAACAGATCAACGTTTAGCAACATTACATCCAGTTATTTATTTAGTTTTTGTCTTCATATTTAAAGGGGCCATTCACAATGGACTCTTAATAAAACTTGACTGTCTATGTCTACATTTTTTCTAAAATCTATGCAAAAGAATTGCAAATAATGTATGAAATTGGTGCTACATGACTAGAGAAAATGGAGAAAGAGGGCACTGGCATTCCCTTTTGCCAAAAACTATACCTATAATGCACTTTTGATTTTGGCTTCACCCCCCTGTTCTCGCATGTTGGAAAAAAAGCTACAGGCTTCCCCGGTTGCAGCAACTTCCATTTTTATTATTGATATTTTGCACCAGTTTCCCAGGAAGTGACGATTTTGTTCTACTGAACACATGGGATGGAAACTGTACTTTAACTGTACTGAAGTCCTCGCAGGTGCCATTATATGATGAACAGATTGAATTTAGGCTTTTATTCAAAAATAAACATTGATCAGCGAACATAAACAAGCTCAAACGAACCTGCTTGATGTGCGAGAACAAACCTCTTGCAGGAAATTAAACGTGCTGCGTAACATGAGAATGAACCTCACTGGTTCTAGCTGAAGCTCAAACGTGCTCCATAACACAAAACAATGAACCTTATTGGTTCTGGTACACGTCAAGCAAACATGCTTGAGTTTCCGTTTACCACAAATGATGTGTGAGTGGATGAATGTTTTATGTGAATGAAAGTCTAAATTAAATCATATAAAGCAATCGATTCTCTTCAGAAAATGTTGGACTAAACCACCCAATTCATATGGATTAGTTTTACGATCTCGTAGCTGTCTATGGAGGGACAGAAAGCTCTCAGATTTCATCAAAAAGATCTTCATTTGAGTTCTGAAGATGAATGAAAGTACGGGTTTGGAACAACATGAGGGTGAGTAATGACAGAATTTTCATTTTTGGGTGAACTATCCCTTTAAGTTCTCAACTTTGGATGGACACATAGCTATTGTAACAATATAAAAATCGGCAAAATCGATTTTCAATCGTGCAAAATCGGCAAAATCGATTTTCAATCGTGGTTGAAAATCGGCAAACTTATCCTTTAATTTACAACAACCAAATTGCACAGGAAAAAATGGCTTTAGACCAGCTAAGAACTGCAAACCCTCATACACTGCTTCCATACTTACAACGATTAAACTGCCTGAGGTTACAGAGTTTCTGTCCTGATGGTTTCTCATCGGCGCTCATGCAGTGGATTACTGCCGCTGCACCTTCAGATTGATTTTGCCAGCAGGGATGTGTCTTGTTGGTGTAGCTGTCCTGATAGGATGTCAAGACTCAACGTGCAGAATGGTTACTGATGGGTGAAGGTCAAATCAGAAGGTCTATTTAGGCCTGCCAATGCTGTGATTACATCCTGATTACCGTGATTTAATTTTGTCACCTTGAACCTCTGACAGTACAACTCAGCCTTTAGACTCATCACTCGAACGTCTTCATCGTTCTTTCTACAAACATGTAATTTCATTTCTATTAAAAGGTTCTAATGAAGCGAGATCTGGTACTGTCGCCAACCCACACGCCTGTAATTGAGTGTCCTTCTTTCTACCCGTTAACCACATCTGAGTTTATGGAGTGTGGCACCTTACGAAGGACTCGTGGCAGTGCGGGACTTAAAATAATTAACGGGACTTGGCTAATGAACAAGACGGCTAGTCACGCGCCCATTCCATTTTTTTCCCCTCCATTCAGTTGGAGCTCCATTTCCCTCTTGAGCGTGCCATTCATGGAAACGCATTTGCATATTAAAACCATTGACATACATACATAATCCCAATCGCAATTATCACATTCAGCGAAAGGAGTGGGAGAGCTGTCTTTCAAAAACAATAGCTTTTAAGGATTTGTAACGGCAGGGTTTAGAAGTGGACTATGGCCTGACTGTAATATCTCGTGATAAGCCTAGAGTGAATTACACACTGATCATACTAGTGTGGAACAACAGGCAACAAGTACTACTTAAAATTGATAAGCAATTAACGCTATTTGTAGATTGCAAGAATTGTTTTGCATTACATATCACCAATAGGTAATTAGTTTCTATTGAAACATGTTACTGGGAGATAGAACTACAAATCACAGACGTAAACGTTGCAATTATGGGCTTATTATGGGAAGTATGTGAAGTGTCAGACATGCACTGAAAAACAACAGAAAAAGACCAAAAAAATCTCCACTTTCAGACTTTTAGGTCTAACTCCTCCTTCCAAAACACAAAAGCCAATCCTGAACATGCAAAAATGATTGACAGGCAGACACCGCCTCCACAATTCTTGATTGAGCCAAGAATTAAACAGCACGGCCTGCACTCAGTGCTCTTTACAGAGCCGAAGGCTGTCATGGAATGAGTGTGATTTCTCAGGACACCCATTGATATCAGGTAATACTGACATTTTAAGTGCCAAAAAAAACCTTTTACGACAGATAAACACGTCCAACCTCTAGAGAGTTATCGATGGAAGCTAACAAAGCAAGACGAAGCAAATTTCCTCCTTTAAGAAGGTTTCAAAATAAGTTTTTCTCCATTTTCTGAAAAGAACCGAGAGAACAGGCTAAGTGTCAAAACCCATCAGGGTCAATTCTGGACTTGGCACTGACCTCATGGGGCCTTTAAGAGCGCCGGTGAAAAAGATTAACAGGTTCTGTCAAGGCAGTGCGAGTCTTTTCATCGATTACGATTAGATCTCCCCAACGCCAAGGTCTGTGACAGCGAGGGAGAAGGAGCGCTCTTAAAAAACCATCTACCTCTGCCGTGGCAGGCTGCTCGGTTCATTTTATCCAAACAATTCAACTTTATCAAGATGGCTAGATCAAAGGCATGGATCCAATATCCGGCATGCAATAATTTTGGCAAACATTATGTTCAAAGGCAAGAGAGATTTGAGGCGGATAATCAGGAGAAATGACTCGGGGGAACGAGCGACTGGGCTACTCATGTGAAAAGCATCCCAACATTTTGCCAGCGTGAGATGATTTGCAAGAATTTCAATATGCTGGAAAAAGTGCAAGCGCAGAAACTAGTCGTCCAGAGAGGATAAAGATCGGACTTGTGGCCCTCGACTCGTGGGATATTATTATTATTAGGTATCCTGTCAGGTGTGGAGGTCCTGTCAAGCGCCCACACGGTATCTCCAGGGTTATTTTTAGCGTGACTTCAGTGAACCTCACATCAGTAGGTTGTGAGTAGCAGGTGTCACATTGGTAGGTTCTAAAGCAGGTGTTACCCACAAGCACTTCGGTTTAACATTCACAATTCATTTGTCATGTACACTGCCCTCCAAATGTTTGGAAACACTCCTGGCAAAGTGTGGTTTTGGACGATATCAGCATAAATCCTTATCATTTTTTGGTGCAAATACATTACAGTAACTTGACATTATCATTGAAGACCAGCAATAATAATTTTCATTTTGATTACATAATAATGGCAATATATACATGTCAAAGTCAGACATGCCCCTTTGCCAGCTGTGATGCTGGTTACTGGTTTAAACTTGGCCCAGGTTTGTAAAAGATTTTTGGGTCAGCACACCTTAATAGCTTCAACAATTGATTGCCAATTAAGGTTAGAATACAATGAACCAATCAGAACCCAGTTTAGGTCAGAGAGATATTTTGATAAATCGAAAATTTAAGTTTTTTCTATGTATAAACTGTATATGTAATAAAATATGTTTTCGTAGTTTGTGTTGACCCTTATCAGTGCAAAATTATCACAAATTAAAAAGGATTCATGCCAATATTGTCCAAAACCCCACTTTTCTAGGGTGTTTCCAAACTTTTGGAGGGCAGTGTAGTTCCAAACTTATATGACGTTCAGCAGAAGAACACAAAAGAAGACATTTTGTAGAACATTGGGAACTGAATGACTTTGGACCCCACTGACTTTCATTGTATGGACGAAATAAACACAGAGACATTTTTCAAGACATCTTCTTTTGTGGTATATGATAAATTGCATGAGATGTTCCAATTTAAAATCTACTTTTAATAAAAGCATCAGCGAAATAAATAAATGATGTTCCAAACCTGTATTACTTTCTTATGCGCAACACAAAAGAAGAAGACATTTTGTAGATTGTTGGGAACCGAACGACTTTGGACCCCATTGGCTTTCACTGTATGGATGAAATAAACATTTTTCAAAATATCTTCCACTGTGATATATAATAAATTGCTTGGGATATTCCTATTTGGAAGCTGCACTCGATAAAAGCATCATCAAAATAAATATATGGCATTCCAAACCTGTATGACGTTCTTCTGCAGAACACAAAAGAAGACATTTTGGAAACCGAACGACTTTAGACACCATTAACTTTCATTATATCCTCCTGGGACCCGGGAATAGACTTCTGTCCTCTGTAGTGGACATTATATTTTAGTGATTTTCTCTGACATCATACATGTCACAGTTTTAAGTCTGGATATAAAGAGCACATGCAGGGCTTTGCAGAGATACCAAATTTTTATTGGTTTTGCCATGACAACAACAACTTCTTGTCTTTAAATATGACTGAAAATGAAAATTAGCACTGTTACGGAAAATGATAATATTTGTAATTATAATTTAAATCGGATTAATTTTAAAATTGTTATAAATCAACATCTAGGAAAATGTTATGGGGTTTTAAATCAAAATATGACTTTCTGTTACGAAACAGGACAGTGATTGCATACATGACCTCTGTAGAGGACTTAAATCATGTTTATCAGGCATTTTAGGAGAGGGAAATAAATTATATGTCAATATTCCTATTAATTATTAGATATTATTATGAAAATGATGCAAATTATTACTCCCATTATTACACTTCTTTTTTCATTACATGTTGCTCCAAGAACACATTATTATGCAAATTAGACACAGTGTATAGATGCATTGTATTGAATGGGAAAATCCATGTATGATTATTTTACCCACATATTGCATAAAATAAAATGGCATATATCAATTACAGTTTTTCTCACTTTGGCACATTTCTCAGATCAGAACTGAAATTCTCAAAACTACTTGTTCAACCACCACTTGTGCACATCATATAAGCAGTTTCTCATTCTTTTGAACAAATTGCAAGTGCTTTAGTACATTCAGGCAATTGATTATGTACAATTGTCTGCTATTTCCTACATTATCAATTGCTAATGTCATGTTGCTCAAAATGTGTTATATGGTTCTTTGCTGAATAGTCTTACCCTTGAAAACATCTAGTCATTAGTTCATCGCACAAGTCATTAAATGCAAAATGGTTGACCTAGTTATCACAATGTGTCAAGTGTATAATCTACACATTTCTATTAGACTTTGTAAATGTGTCCTGAATTTATTAATTTTGCTGGTGAATCCTAAATTTCACTAATGTATTCAGTGGAATGTAAAGCATTAGATCAACCAATGACACAACCAGTTCTCTAAAACAGCTCAAAGATGCATGTCATCAATCTTCAACTGGAAAGCATATAGACAGAGCACAACACAAGAGTTTCGATTTCTGATAATGGAAGAACATCATGGAAACAAACAGGGTCAACAGCTGGGAAGAAGAAAGGGGTAAGGATGTGTGGTAGAAGGGTAGGGAGGCAAAACAGATGAAGATGTAGATAAGGCAAAGGGTGTAGGCATGTTTCTAGTGAAATAAGGACCACTATTGTAAACAATGTTCTCAATCATGACCTTATAATGGCTTATGCGGGTCTAAATGTGCAGCCGAACGCTTGGAGAAAAACCTTTTCCTCAATCATTCAAGCATTTCATAGACATATGTATTTCAGCAATGTGCACTGCACTGTAATATGGTATGCATGCTATAATCTTAATATTACAGTAGCATTTTTACGCTTATAGTAGCATATTACACTTGCTTTACACTTGCAGTATAGCAGGCTAAATGAACTTTACACATACTATACACAATACATATATACAGTGTATGTATATAGTCTTGTCTTTTTTATCACAAGGACATTTTACAGTAATTTGTTGACAGACCAACAGTAAATACAAAACTGTGAATCCTGTCCAGACTTTTGCAGTCTCCCATATACAGTAATGTGTCCATTTACTGTTAAAATTGATATGCCATACAGAAAAAGTGCAGTCTTGAGCAGTTTCAAACACTGTCATAAAAACTGTAGCCATAGTTTACATCTGAGATATTCATCACTGTTATATTGACAACATGGCTAAGTATTTTGACTATCTTGTTCGAGAACAATGACACAAGGACTTGTCATTCTGATGGCACTGATATGTTCATTGACATAAATACTTGCTTTTGAGAGATGAACTAAGGATTTTGAGCAAGTTACAGGCTTTTGCAGGTAATCCAATATGTTGTGCTGTTTGTAAGAATTGTTTTGAGAAATGAACATACTGTTTTGCACATTTTAAGGATGATTCGAGAAATGTACCAAAACAACTGAGAAAAACTGTAATTCCATTATATCTTTCATAACATAGTTGAGAATCATCTTTGTACAAGGTTTTGTTAAAAACAATCCTGAAGCCTAAAAATTAACTGGTGACTAAAAAAAATCCTATTATTTTTGCCTATTGTCATTTCATGCCATGTTATTTTTTTAAAGGTGCCCTAGAATTAAAAATTTAATTTATCTTGGCATAGTTGAACAAGTTCAGTACATGGAAATGACATACAGTGAGTCTCAAACTCCATTGTTCCTCCTTCTTATAAAATCTCATTTGTTTAAAAGACCTCCGAAAAACAGGCGAATCTCAACATAACACTGACTGTTACGTAACAGTCGGATCATTAATATGTACGCCCCCAATATTTGCATATGCCAGCTCATGTTCAAGGCATTAGACAAGGGCAGCCAGTATTAACGTCTGGATCTGTGCACAGCTGAATCATCAGACTAGGTAAGCAAGCAAGGACAATAACAAAAATGGCAGATGGAGCAATAATAACTGACATGATCCATGATAACATATTTTTAGTGATATTTGTAAATTTCTAAATGTTTCGTTAGCATGTTGCTAATGTACTGTTAAATGTGGTTAAAGCTACCATCGTTTCTTACTGTATTCACGGAGACAAGAGCCATCGCTATTTTCATTATTAAACCTTGCAGTCTGTATAATTCATAAACACAACTTCATTCTTTATAAATCTCTCCAACAGTGTGTAATGTTAGCTTTAGCCACGGAGCACTATCAAACTCATTCAGAATCAAATGTAAACGTCCAAATAAATACTATACTTACGCGATTAGACATGCTGCATGATGAACACTTTGTAAAGATCCATTTTGAGGGTTATATTAGCTGTGTGAACTGTGTTTATGCTGTTTAAGGCAAGCACGAGCTCCGTGGGCGGGGAGCGTGAGGATTTAAAGGGGCCGCAGCCTGAATCGGCGCATATTTAATGATGCCCCAAATAGGCAGTTAAAAAAATGAATTAAAAAAAATCTATGGGGTATTTTGAGCTGAAACTTCACAGACACATTCAGGGGACACCTTAGACTTATATTACATCTTTTAAAAAGACGTTGTACTGCACCTTTAAACAACATAGTCCTGGTGCCCACTACAGAGGACATAGCATAACATATGAATAAAATATAATTTTTCAAAAATGTTATTTTTTAATATGTTTCTTATGCTCTAAACAATATAATGCCGAGACAAAATACTAAATTCAAAAAAAAAAAAAAATTTCTGGGACTCAGGAGGATATGGACAAAATAAACATTTCTCAAAATGTTGGGATGTTCCTATCTGGAAGCTGCTTTCGATAAAAGCGCCAGCTAAATAAATAATTGTAAATGTGTGAATGTTGTTGAAATCCAATCCAAGCCGCAGCAACTACACACCACGCTCTCTTGACTCTGCCAGCATTTTTCACAGCATGATTATGCCGAGTTTTTATAACTTCCTGGTTATTTGAGATTCTTCTCTCCACCTACCAGTTTTGAACAATGAAAAAAGAGGCTGCTTTCCGCAAACTGAAGGGTCTATTACTTCTAGGTTAATGACAGGCCGTGTACCTGATTGCCGGCAGGCCCCGTGCACCTGTTTCAATTGTGCCTCCTTCCTGTATATTTCCACAGAGAACGCCGTATGCCTCCTATTCTTTTCAAAGGGCTGATGAAGCCACAGATCTGAACATTTGCTTGATTTCTCTACATCTAGCACCTACATCAGTGAGGCTTTTTTTCGCATCTGGCTTTTCTGGGTACAAAAATGGTCATGTGTAATTTCCATCTGCCGGTGGAACGCTGTGTTCTTTAAAAGCCAGAGGGAATAAAGGACAGCATGATACCCTTCCTGACTGTAATTCCCCCCATTCCAGAATTCACTTTTTATACAAATGAGCGTGTTTCCAGCGAGGCCGCGCGCTCAAAACAAAAAGCCCAGGAAACACAACAAAACCCTAGTGGGGCTTTAACACAAAGGGCAATTAGCCCACAGAAGGAGCGTCTGGAGCCAAAAGCTGAAATACACTCCAGCCTGTGCCGTTAATGAGCAGACGGCTTGTACTGTCTGGGAAAAGACAACTTTAGTTGACCTCTCCCTGTCTGGTTTTGACTTTTTGTAACAATATCTGCTTTCTAGCTACTTACAACATCTAAATCAACACTTGGTTTACGAGACATGCAAGAAGCAATGGCGTTTCCCACCAAATTCATACACATGCCACATTAATAATTAAGAGTCTAGAGGAAGATAACGAATATTGACTTGCGTATGGGGCACTTGTGCAACAGGTGAGTTTAATACTCCGAGTATATTCTTGACTTTACGGTCTAATTTCTAACCCTAGACATGGACCTATTTATACAGACTAGATATGCATCAATAATGATTTTGAGCATTCTTATAAAACATTTCAGACGAGACAAATGGTGTGGCCATCTACTGCCCTCTAGTGTAAAACAACATATTATCACAGACATGAAACTATCAATCAGGCTCCTTCAACTCACCATTATGTGCAAGGGAAACAGACTTTATACACATGGTACGACACGGATGAGTTTAAATAAACCAGCTAAGTAGATAAAAAATGGTTTATGTGTCAAGGGCTTGGATGTGGCCAGCACCTATTAAAATTATTCAGCAGGGTGACCGTAGTTAATAGTGAGAATTGGACCATAAACTAAAGTGTGACCGATATAATATATGAAACACATTAAATATTATATTTAATTTACTGTTCAAATGTTTGGGATGTAAATCATTAATACTTTTATTCAGCAAGGACACATTAACAAAAGTGACTGTAAAGACATTAATAATGTTACAAAAGATTTCTATTTCGAATAAATATTATTCTTAACTTTTTATTCCTCAAAAAATCCTAAGAAACAAAATGTGTCACAGTTTCCACAAAAACATTGTTAATAATAATCAGAAATGTTTCTTGAGCATCAAATCAGCATATTAGATTTCTGAAGGATCATGTGACACTGAAGACTGGAGTAATGATGCTGAAAATTCAGCTTTGATCACAGGAATAAAATATAGCTGCAAGCAGCAATTATTGGGGCCAAGCACAAAGAAGGCACAACAAGTCATCCCAGCATCAGACTTACTGCAACATTAAGCAATTAAAGACATATTTAGGCAAAATGACAGAAAAATCATAAATACCTTCAATAATAATGATTTAATGATTCATCACTTTCATCCAATAGGTGGCGCTGTGACCAAATTATTGTGGTATGGTCAAAGTAAGGTGACAGTGACTCATGCAAAGTTTGGTGTCGATATACCAAAGCATTTCAGAGATACAGCTTCAAGAGTCCGTTTTGCATCGTTCCTCAAATTCGTTGCTCTGGTATACGAAAACTGGTATATCTGACGTATCGACTTGAAATCCATAACTTTTTGTCAGCATGGTCTGAAGATGATACAGTTTGATTTTTGTTAAAATCGGAGCAACGGTCTAGGATGAGTTTGAAAAAGTAGGTTTTTAAAGAAAAACAATATGGCGGACAGGAAGTTCAGCCGACTATGGCAAATTTGATATCTGTGTTCTCAGCATGACCCAAAGAATCTACTGAGACCAGTTTCATTACAATAGGTTAATATAGTCAAAAGTTATTAGCATAATTGTAAATTTTACTATAACTTTTGACCACAAGGTGACGCTATGCCGAAACTTTTGAGTACTGTCAGGGCATGGTGCCAAAGTCCCATACTGAGTTCCGTAACAATACGCTAATGTGTTCATAAAATACAAAATTCAAAATGGCTGACATGGGAAGATTAGATATCATTCGACTCGGCATGATGCCCCGAATGTAAAGAGACCAAATTTAAGATTTTTGGACAAACCATTCAGAAGTTATAAGCAAAAATATATATTTTCATATCTCCGCAACAGTAGGTGGCGCTGCGCCGAAACATTGCATGTTGCCTCAGGCCATGCTTGTGATGACATGTTCCAAGTTTGGTCTGAATACGATAAAGCGGTGCGGAGATACATGCTTATGTCTATTTTCGCAAGCGCTACATAAAATTAGTTTGTGTGTTTTTCGAAAACAGTTTGAGAAATCGACTTGAATTCCATAACTTTTTGTCAGCATGGTCTGAAGATGATCTGGTTAAAATTTCGTGAAAATCGGAGTAAAGGCCTAGGTTTGAAAAAGTAGGTTTTTCAGAAAATTCAAAATGCCGGAAAATGACGCAATCGTGCAATCGATTCGTCTTGTGCCAAGGAAGTTATTAGCATAAACGTGAGTGCAACTTTGGACAGCTGGTGGCGCTAGAGGGATTGAGTTAGAGACTCCAAATTTGCTATGGACAAAGGTCAGACTGTCCTCTAACTGTGTGCCAAATTTCATAACTTTCCCGCAAGCGGTTCTATGGGCGGCCAAAGACTTCCAGAGCGGAAACGGAAGAATAATAATAAGAACGCCAACGATAACAATAGTTGCATACACACCTTCAGTGCTTGGCCCCTAATTAAATTTTACAATATATTCACATAGAAAACAGCTACTTTACATTGTAATAATATTCGCTGTTTTTTTTGTTTGTTTTTTTTACTGTATTTTTAATCAAATAAAATGTGCGCAAAAGAGACTTCTTTCAAAAACATTTAACTTTTGAATGGTAGCGCACACATCCAGACAGATTCTCCAATCTTACCTGCACTTTGTGATTTTTCCATGAGGAATTCCCTTATTTTCTCCACCCAGAGGTACAGGATACTCTCCCCAGTGTTCTCCCTGAACAAGAAAATCTCTCATAAACATGATGCACATTTCATAACACTCTGTTGATCCAGTCATAGATTACACTGACATTACACATACTCACACATACAGCTCCTCTAAACTGTTGGACAGAGTCATTCGGTCTCGTCCCCGGAGCCAGGCAGCGCTGTCAGGAGAAAACCAACACCAATCTGAGGATATTTAGCTAATATCTCTATGTGGCTCTAAACTGGAAGGAAATAAACATACTTGATTTGATATATTGGAGGTGCTGAGCTCGGGTAATCCGGAGGAAGTATGATCTTCAAACAAACAGTGACAGTCATTTAATATTCATGAGCGTGTTTAGCATATTCTAATAAGTTTAATCTATGAATCATATACCTGTAAACAGACCGTCCATTTGGGCTGATGGGTGTCATCTGATATTCTGATGCAGAAAACTCTCGAAGCTTCATCAATCACACACCATTCATCACCATAGATGGAGGAAAGAGCTTCAATCTCCTCTATCTGTGTCAGAGAAACATCAGCTCAGCTCATCACGTCATCATGACAGAGAAACACGTGTCATACCTGAGACTGCAGGTCAGCGTCATTCTCCTCTGATGGTCCATCTAATTCAACACATCACTGCAGAAAACTTCCTGTTGAGCACAAATGTCACTCTTAAAGTCGGACTTAGTATGTATATATGCATTATGAATATGTATAAAACTCATTCATATGTATATTAATATAACGTAACGATCGATTGAAACAGTGAGAAGTACATTTATATATATTTTAAAGTTACAGATAAAACGCACATGTGATCTTACAGTAGGAAAGTCTCAAAACAACAACGCCATTCACAGTACTTCCGGGTTAGAGCATAGTGATCACGTGGGCACCAGAGATTTTTTTTAATTTTATTTTTTTAATTTGCATATGAACAATAACATAACAGGCCAACATAATTTAAATTATAAATCTTCACAGACTGAGAAATAACAATTGTAATACATTATTTTACAACAAAACCAAATAAAAACATAAAAGAAATTTAAATTAACTACAAAAAACACTGTAGGGGATTAATTCAAATTGGTAATAAGGTCATATTGATTAAACAAATCAAGTATTTTTTTGGCTTTATATGTTCTCATAATTTTTAAGGCATCAGTATGTAGGGTTAGCTCTTTTATAAATATATTAAATTGGGGTGCAGTTTGGCAGTTTGTCATTTTTTAATTTTCTTTTATTGTACATATGTATTTGGAAATGAAAAATGCAGAATAAAAGTAATGTAATATATATATATATATATATATATATATATATATATATATATATACTATCATAACGAATTCGAATTATTATTATTAATATTAATATTAATGTACACTAAATTTATTAAATATAATATGCTATAGTACATTATGACGTATTCTAAAAAATTGATCATTAATATTATATAATAAAATATTGCATATAATAAACATTATATAGAATAAAAGGTCCATATTATATGGAATAAATATTATATTAATAATATTTATTTAAAAAGCTCTTATATTACTAATATAAATGTTTAAACTCCATTCAATTTATTGGATAGTATTATATTACCGAAGTGTAAATAAATAAATACTTTATATATTTGGTCATTAATTTAATAGAATATTATATATATTTAGAATGAAGATTTATTTTAATTACATATTTAAATGTAAAATATTATTACAATTATCTATCTATCTATCTATCTATCTATCTATCTAAGATGGAGCGACGTCGAAAGAGCACTAATGAGCCAAGCCCCACTGCCATCCAATCAAACCACGGCATTCAAAAACGTCGCCTCTCAACCACTAGCAGAGAGCTGCCTCATTAATTATTCATGACATGCCAATGTTGTTCCACCTCACGCGGGCTCGCGGAGGAGAAAAACATACTGGAAACGAGTGAAGATCGTCACCATGGCGACAGCGATTTATCTCGAACATTATCTCGATAGTGAGTACAATTAATTTACAAAAAAATACGTTGGATTTAGCGTTTTTTATGTATGCGGGATGAAGGTGTTTTAAGAGGTCCAGTTTGAGGATGTTTTGGTGGCTAATGTCAGATTAGCATTAGCAGCTTCAGCTAGTAAGCCAACAGGTTGATTAGCTTCATTTCTACTGAACAACACTGCGTAAATCTATTTTATTCTTGTATTTTGTTGTTTAAGTCATTTTGTAAACATCTATTGTGAAACCAAATCAGGTTGTAAATGCAGTACAGAAAGTAGTTAGCCAGCATGCTAACAACATGCTAAGTCAACAAAGTCATGTTATTTTTCTTCTTTAATGAGATTTTATGTGTGCATATGTATTTGTAGTCTGGTATCTGTGCACTTTCTAGCCAAAGATAAATAGAGGATGATTGTAGACTCAATGTAGAAGTTTTCTCTAGTAAAAGTCAATACTTTATTTTAATTGAAATCTTTTTATGACTCTAGGCATTGAAAACCTGCCCTGTGAGCTCCAGAGAAATTTCACACTCATGCGGGAACTTGACAACAGAGCGGAGGGTGAGATGACATCTTAAAACATACTGTGCTGTCTACCTAGGGAGCATTTCTGGGCATCATAGGAACATTCAGCATCATGACCCGGTCCTGGAGAAGTGGCATGAAAATAGATGTTTTTTTTTTTTTTAATTAATATTTAAAACTCTTTTTCTGCTTCTTTTGCAGAAAAGAAATGCGAAATCGACAAGCTCGCAGAGGAATACATCACTAACGTCCGAATCTGGCCCCCGATCAGAGGGTGGAGCACCTGCAAAAGATTCAGAACGGATTCAGCAAATGCAAAGAATACAGCGACGACAAAGTGCAGCTCGCCATGCAGACGTACGAAATGGTCAGTGCCGCTGATCCGAGACTTTCATCGCATTCTGGGTGCAAACCTGGAAATATCTGGGAATTTTAAATTTGTGAATTACATGGAAATTTCTATGCTCAATAATTTTCTGCATTTTAATTATTAAGTAGATTTTGCAATTTGTAAACGCAATATGGCTTAAACATTGAAATTTTATTAATTCATTTAATTTTTCTGTATTTATCTCTTTGTGCTATGCATGTATTTCTTCATTTAATGTTTTTTTTAATTTTACTTTTTATTAATATTTGGAATTTTATTTGTATACGGTAATTTTTAGTTAAATTTTGAGTAGCAGTTCTACATTTTTATTTGCTAATTTTTAGCAGGTCAACTTAAACTTATTTCAGTTTATTGCCCGGGCAACATTTATAATTTTCATTTACTTTAAGTTTTTCAACTAATATTTATATTTTACTTTATTTCAGCTTTAGTTAAATAAACAGAAATGTTTTTAATAATTTTAGTTAAAGGATTAGTTCACTTTCAAATAAAAATTTCCTGATAATTTACTCACCCCCATGTCATCCAAGATGTTCATGTCTTTCTTTCATCAGTCGAAAAGAAATTAAGGTTTTTGATTAAATCATTCCAGAATTATTCTCCTTATAGTGGACTTCAATGGCCTCCAGATGGTTGAAGGTCAAAATTACAGTTTCAGTGCAGCTTCAAAGGGCTTTAAATGATACCAGACGAGGAATAAGAGTCTTATCTAGAGAAACGCATGCAGCGCCAGTTCTGTTTTTTCCGTAAGTAGAATAGGGAAGGTGTAGGACATACAGCGTAAGCTTTTTGAAGAATACGAAAGTGCTTCCGCCAAAATCGCACTTGGAAGGCGATCATTTGTTTATATAAAGCATATAAATTTACGTTTTTGTAGAAAATGACCGATGGTTTCTCTAGATAAGACTCTTATTCATCATCTGGTATCGTTAAAAGTCCACTATAAGGAGAATAATCCTGGAATGTTTTCATCAAAAACTCGACTGAAGAAAGAAGGACATGAACATCTTGGATGACATGGAGGTGAGTAAATTATCAGGAAATTTCAATAGTTTAGATCACTTTGAATAGCTTGATTTAAATATTGTTTTTTTTTTTTCATGGAAACTGCATTATTATTATTTTTTTTAGCTATTATTATTAAAAATAACTCCAAGCTTCTTCTCACTAGGTGGACAAACACATCCGAAGGCTCGATGCTGACCTCGCTCGCTTTGAGAACGAGTTGAAGGAGAAGTTGGACGTCAGCGGCTATGAAAGTCCAGACAGCAGAACGCCCAAGAGTAAGACTGAATGTGGCTAGTTTTAGCCAAATACAATGTATGCATGTCACACTGTACATGATAAAATAAATATGAACTGCTGTCATCCGTAGAGGTAAGTGGTAGAGGAAGCCTGAAGGAAAAACGACGCCCTAAAGGAAGAGGACGGAAATCTTCAGACGACGACTCGCCACGGAAAAAGAAAATGAAGAACAGGTGAGAGTCACTTTGCGTGAACTTTAAGAAATAGTTGACCCAAAAAATGCGTTTAGCTATGTTGCCATCCATTTTGGGATATCACATAAAACAAAGCCGTATGGAAACGCAAAGATGTGCATAAATTATAAAAATGCACAAATGCAATTGAGGTGGATAGTTTTTTTTTATGCGATTAAATAAACTACGATGAAAACAATGAATAAATTGCAACCAATTTATAGGTGACTTTGCCTCAGCAGAGGCTTTGATTGGATAACTTGACTAATCAGCGGACCAATCGCATCGCAGCATCTCAAATGTTGGGTTTGTCGTTCTGAAAGTCAAAGTCTGTCATCAGAATGATTTGGTTTAATTCCCTCCAGAAGCGTCTCACATGATTGCGTTCCCAAACACCAGCATCCGAACGCAAGAGAACATGACAGCGTTTATTGTGTTCATCATTTATGATGGAGGAAAAAAGAGCTGCAGATATTTTGCAGGAATTTCTCAGGAAGTGATGATTTTGTTCTCTTGAACACATTGGATGGAAACGCTGCTTTATTCGCAAATGTTTTATGCAATATTCCAATTTTCCACACAAGTTAAATTCGACGGACACGATAACTATATACACTTTGTTTTCCGCAGCCCTGAGTTCTCTGAATCCATCTTACCAGTTCACCCGTCAGACGTCTTAGACATGCCCGTGGATCCCAACGAACCCACATACTGCCTGTGTCACCAAGTGTCATATGGAGAAATGATCGGATGCGACAACCCGGATGTACGAGCGGATCTCATGTGCATTCACTTCAAACTGTTTTTTAGCCTTTCCTCAGTGTAATCATTTAACAAAACATGCTTTTCTTAACAGTGTCCCATTGAGTGGTTTCACTTCGCCTGTGTTGATCTGACAACAAAACCCAAAGGGAAATGGTATGTGGGTCTGTTCAGAGTTGCTCAATGAGGAACCGTCAATATATTTGTTAAGGAAGATCAACAACCAACTTTTCTTTTCTTTCTTCCAGGTTCTGTCCACGATGCACCCAGGATCGAAAGAAAAAATGAGACGTTGAGAAGATTACATTTCTATATGAATATATATATATACGTATGCATATATATGTATTTTGTGGTAAAATAGGATAATATATACTCCTTTATATGGCCATGATGAAATATATGAGGGTCACGAGGAAACAAAGTTTTTATTTTTCAAAGTACTTGAAATGTTTCCATTTGTTTAAGTTTCATTCTGTGTTGTCAAATTGTCTTTTTTAGGCAATCTCGGATATATTATATATGATATAGGCTATATTTTTCCCCCTCTCTTTACTTACTGATTATTTTTATGAAGCTTCAAGCATCCAAACTATCACTCTTGTGCTTTGCTCATGAAATGTTTTTAGTCGTTTGGCTCGATTTCGCAGCCAACGTACGATTGTATTTCCTGCTCTTGCACTTAAAGTACAATGCGACTACTTTTCCTGCAAATACCGATTTGCTTTGAAACTCTCCCTGTTGTTAGAGAGAAGTGAAACTTTGAAGTGCAAGTGTGGGGTTTTATTGTTCCTAATTGTGTAATTGCAGACAATACCCCAAATTCACAAGAGGTATAAGTGGCATCATTTGAGGCTCTTCCGCTCGAGTTGGACAATCGAATTCCGCTTCATTTTTTGCTTCGTTTCCGAGAATCTTTTGCAGAAATCAAAGCGATAACCACTGCGTTTCAAACTCCATCTCCAAGAAAGCAACAGTGCACGTGCGACGTCTCGTTGTTGAATGTTTTAAATGCACGATTTTGGCAGTATCTGCCGTCTTTTCTCCAGCAGCTTTGATGCACTTTTTAATCGACCGGACTAAGCACTCTGCACTCGCTTTCGGATTCAAAGCCGTTTTTATTGCTGTAAAGGTCGGCAACCCAAACAAAATGTCAGAGGATCTACCAAAGTGAGATTAAGCAGTGTCAACGCTGCTCTTGTGTTATTTTATGAATCTATATGTGATCCAAATATAAAACATGAGATATTACTTCTATTATATTGACGTGAGACTACCTTATTGAACACAAGTACATGTACGTCTTTATATCGTGTCATCAGTAGTGGGTAGAATCCACAGGGTTGAAAGTGTGACAATCAAGTAGCGTTTTATTTTTTCATGTTTAACTGTCCCTGGATATATGGACTAGACGTTCCGTACAGCTTTTCATAAAAACAAATAAATATTTACCATTAAAACTCAAATGTGTCAAGTATTGTGATGATATTGAACAGTAATGATGCTTTAGTATCATTACTTTTTAGTATTCATATTGTAACAGTAGAGGAAACCCATGTTTATATGTTGATAAAAAAATTGTGTTTATCATCATCAGGGTTTCCATGTCCTCAATTTACTGAATTCAATATTTAGAAGTTTGTGATGTCAAAGATCCAAAGGGGTATAACTGTTACAGTGGCCTTAAAACAATATGTACCATTGGAAATGAATAGACCAAAAAGCATGTTCATCATCCCCATGATGCACCAGTTCTCCACGTGTTTCCACTTCTAAATCCATCCCAGTGTCCGCGATCTTCTAAAACTCATCATCGGACTGCTCTTCGTCCCAGCTGCACGTCTCTCGCACGCTGTTCTCTGGAAACTCCACTTCCAGATCGTACACAAAGTCTGGATCCTCTTTGCGTCTGCGGTTGCGCTCGAACAGCTCGTCCATCTGGGCCTTCCTGCGGTTCAGCTCTTCATCGCTCAGTTTATTCAGGTCCTCGTCGTTGGGGTCGGACCCCCGGTGGGTGGCGAGACTCTGGTCCAGGCTGAGGCCCTGCAGATGATCGCGGAGGATGAGATGAAGTCTCTCCAGCTGAGCCAAAGACACGGACTCCAGATAGACGCTGTGACGGACATGATGCTTCATCCTCTCTGCTGCTTGGTTGCAGTCTGGAAAGAAGGTAGCGACACTTTTATGGCAATGTACATTAAGTCAGTATTTCATGTGGATGAAAGTATAATAGTTTGTTCATGCATTACATAATGTTACAATCTCAAAAACCTATTTGATAGTCTCTGACAGATAAATGGATTTGCCTACACGTGTAGTCTTTTGGTAGATTATTGTAATCTGTGATTTGAGCACTGCCACACTCTATTTCTTTGGGGCGTCCAAGTGGTAGTTGAGGACCACTTCCATTCTTGTTTTTAGAGAAATGTATGTGGGCGAATCTCACAAAACCCTTCAATAAAATGACTAGGTCATATTTCGAACTTCATTTCTTTGGGGCATCACGCAGGGTTCTAGTTGAGGGCCAATTTTGTTCTTGTTTTTAGAGAAATGTATGTGGACAAGTCTGACAAAACCCCTCAATTAAATGACTTGGCCATATTTTGAATGTTGTTTCTCTGAGGCGTCCCTCAGGGTTATTGTTGAGGGCCACTTTTGTTCATGTTTTTAGATAAATGTTTGCAGGCGAATCTCTCAAAACCCCTCAATAAAATGACTAGATCATATTTCGAACTTCATTTTTTGGGGCATCCCTCAGGGTTATAGTTGGGCCATTTTGTTCATGTTTTTAGAGAAATGTATGGGGGCCGAATCTCACAAAACCCCTCAATAAAACATCTAGGCCATATTTCGAACTTCATTTCTTCGGGGCGCCTCTCAGGATTATAGTTGAGGACCACTTTTGTTCATGTTTTTAGAGAAATGTTTGTATGCGAATCTCTCAAAACCTCTCAATAAAGTGTCATATTTCAAACTTAATTTCTCTGAGGCATCCCTCAGGGTTATAGTTGAGGGCCAATTTTGTTCTTGTTTTTAGAGAAATGTATGGGGGCCGAATCTCACAAAACTCCTCAATAAAATGTCATATTTCAAACTTTTTTTGGGGCATCCCTCAGGGTTATAGTTGAGGACCACTTCCATTCTTGTTTTTAGAGAAGTGTTTGTATGCGAATCTCTCAAAACTCCTCAATAAAATGACTAGATCATATTTCGAACTTAATTTTTTTGGGGCATCACGCAGGTTTCTAGTTGAGGACCACTTTCATTCTTGTTTTTAGAGAAATGTATGTGGGTGAATCTCACAGAACCCCTCAATAAAACATCTAGGTCATATTTCGAACTTCATTTTTTTGGGGCATCCCTCAGGGTTATAGTTAAGGACCAGTTTTTGTCATGTTTTTAGAAAATGTTTGTGGGAGTCTAGGAACTTCATAGTTATAGTCCAAGTGTTTGTATGCGAATCTCTCAAACCTCTCAATAAAATGTCATTTTCAAACTTAATTTCTCTGGAGCTCCCTCAGGTTTTGAGGCCAATTTTGTTCTTTTTTTTAGAGAATGTACGAATCTCACAAACCCGTCAATTTCAAACTTTTTTGGGGCATCCCTCAGGGTTGTTAGGACCTTTTCTGTTTTTAGAGAAGTTTGTGCGAATCTCTCAAAACTCTCAAAAAGACTATCATATTTCGAACGTATTTTTTGGGGGGCATCACGAGGTTTAGTGAGGACCACTTTCAAGAGAAAATGTATGTGGGTGAATCTCACAGAACCCCTCAATAAACATCTAGGTCATATTTCGAACTTCATTTTTTTGGGGCATCCCTTAGGGTTATAGTTAAGACAGTTTGTTCACTCACAAAACCCCGATAAAACATCTAGGCCATATTTCGAACTTCATTTCTTGGGGGCCTCTCAGGGTTATAGTTGAGGACCACTTTTGTTCATGTTTTTAGAGAAATGTTTGTATGCGAATCTCTCAAAACCTCTCAATAAAATGTCATATTTCAAACTTAATTTCTCTGAGGCATCCCTCAGGGTTATAGTTGAGGGCCAATTTTGTTCTTGTTTTTAGAGAAATGTATGGGGGCCGAATCTCACAAAACCCCTCAATAAAATGTCATATTTCAAACTTTTTTTGGGGATCCCTCAGGGTTATAGTTGAGGACCACTTCCATTCTTGTTTTTAGAGAAATGTTTGTATGCGAATCTCTCAAAACTCCTCAATAAAATGACTAGATCATATTTCGAACTTAATTTTTTTGGGGCATCACGCAGGTTTCTAGTTGAGGACCACTTTCATTCTTGTTTTTAGAGAAATGTATGTGGGTGAATCTCACAGAACCCCTCAATAAAACATCTAGGTCATATTTCGAACTTCATTTTTTCGGGGCATCCCTCAGGGTTATAGTTAAGGACCACTTTTGTTCTTGTTTTTAGAGAAATGTATGTGGGCAAGTCTGATAAAACCCCTCAATAAAATGTCTAGGCCAGTGGTTCCCAACCATATTCCTGGGCTGCGTTCCAGTTAGTTTTTTTTATACCCTTCCCTCGCTAACTTCCCTCAGTCTTGTTGACATAGAGTTGTTTGTGGTGGGGTAAATTAAACGCGATATGCAGTGACGTCACAATCGTGTTGCATTGTGGTATATGGAGCTGACTGAAGTCTACATATGAAGTAGACCGATTTTGACCGAGGGAGTGAGGGTCTCTCCATATAAACTTCCCTCATCCACTTCACGAAGTGGAACGCACTTCAAAATGGCAGCAGGGATTACCCCGCGGGGAAGTGTTTAGGGAAGTTTGTGAGTGCGTGTCTAAAAGTGGAGTGGAACGCAGCCCTGGAGGCCCCCCAACACTGCACATTTTGTATGTCTCCTTTATCAAGCACACCTGAATCAAGTCATCAGCTCATTAGCAGAGACTCCAAGACCAGAAATGGAAATGTCAGACAAAGGAGACATGGAAAATGCAGTGTTGGGGGGCCTCAAGGAACGTGGTTGGGAACCACTGGTCTAGGTCATATTTCGAACGTTGTTTCTCTGAGGCGTCCCTCAGGGTTATAGTTGAGGACTAGTTTTGTTCATGTTTTTAGATAAACGTTTGTACGAATCTCACAAAACCCCTCAATAAAACATCTAGGTCATATTTCAGACTTCATTTCTTTGGGGTGCCCCTCAGGGTTATAGTTGAGGACCACTTTTGTTCTTGTTTTAAGAGAAATGGATGTGGGCGAATCTCACAAAACCCCTCAATAAAACATCTAGGTCATATTTCAAACTTCATTTCTTTGGGGTGCCCCTCAGGGTTCTAGTTGAGGACCACTTTGTTCTTGTTTTTAGAGAAATGGATGTGGGCGAATGTTCTAGGTCATATTTCAGTTCTTAGTTGAGGGCCACTTCCGTTCTTGTTTTTAGAGAAATGTTTGTATGCGAATCTCTCAAAAATTCTCAATAAAACATCTAGGTCATATTTCGAATTCTTTTGGGCATCCCTCGGGGTTCTAGTTGAGGATCACTTTTGTTCTGAGAGAAATGTATTTGGGTGAATCTCAAAAAATCTGTCAAGAACAAGCCTAGCTCATATTTCAGACTGACTTACCTGAATACTGAGAGAAGTTCCTCACAGGTATGATTCTTTTTCGCATCTTGCTGGTGTTCTTGTTCTCATAAATGAGGATGATTGAAGGTGGAATAAATTTCACTCCACATTGCTTTGCCACTATGGACATTTTCACTCATGCTTGCATTTCCAGCTGCAGAATCAAATGAGAATGAGAAATATTGTCCATGAAGGGTCAACCAATAGTTATCCATAAATAGTATTATAAAAAAAATGTGTATGCACACAAATCTTATAGACAGTAGAATAAATAGTAATGTTAATATTTATTTGAATAATGCTTTAAAATTATTACTGTTTTATTTACTATTAAATCAATATATTAATTTATTGTTGCAGCTATATTAAATTATTGCTGTGCTAATTACTATATTTGCTTATTAATATTATGTGTGTTAGTAAAATATGATTGCAGATCTATCTATCTGATATTAGTATTAGTAACCATAGTAACAGACTCTACCGGAATATTTATCGTTTGATTGACGCTGAATCTATCGAGACGGTTTAATTAAAGGCACAGGCTCACATTTAATACGCAATACATGAGCTCGTAAATAAACCAGCAATTAAGTATAAGGTAAAATCATACTCTTGTTTTGGTTATGTGATCAAGGTTTCCATGCTTCCTCTTCACTGCTTTATCCCTTTCTTCTGATGATGAGGGAGTTTCGCGCACGAGACGCTCATTAGCGCCATCTGCCGGACGGATGTTAGTAAACACGGAAGTAAATGGACAAATCGGGATTACAGCATGAGCGCTGATCGACAATGTGTAATTTTTATTATTTATTAGCAACTCTGTTGTATTTTATCCACCATGGAAACTCGCAAAAAGGTATTTATAAAGCTGGTTAATTTATTAGTTATCAGAAATGAAAATAAAACCTTTTACTAAACTAAATTTCTGTATTTTCCCATTCAGCAGATAATTGTTTTCCATCTGAATTCTTGGAGTCATTGTCGATGTCTGTGAAGATTACCAAAGCAGGATTTCACAGGTATCCTCTTACTTTTAGGATTATTCATTTGTTTATGCAGTTCATGATGTTTTAAATGGTTAAATGATGTTTGGTTTATAGGGATCTCCAATACAAGGTTCAGTGGGGAAAACTAGATCATGATGTGAAAGCTTTACTGGTCCAGAAGCTGCCAAGTGGAGTTTACATGGATGAATATCAGCTGGAAACTCTAAAACAAGACACCGGTTTGGAGGTGAGCGGTTTCCATATCATGCTAAATGTTTTGCATATGAATATTGATTGACTTTTCACTTTAATTGAGATGAACTTGAACATGTTTTGTAGGTTCTTCTGGATTCAAAGGTTGATCTGGAAGCTCCAGAATATCTGTCTTCTGGTTTCACCGCACTGGTTTTTCTCTCTGGAAAACACGAGGCAACGGTCCCCGTTCACAGCCGATATCACAGACCCTCCAACTCCAGCCAGAAACGGGTGACAGTAGATATCGAGTCACCGAGGCTGTTACTCAGATCAGATCAATGTAAGTTAGCTGGACACAAGCAGATAAACACACTGACATGAACTCAAGCTCATCTGTGTTTCATTATAAAGGCGAGACACTGAGAGCCTGTGTCCATCATGCAGTGACCGACGCTCCCTGTACCGTCAGGAACCACAGCTTCTGCTCATGGCTGGAGATCCGGGATTTGAAGGTATAAAGTGAAACTGTAGCACATGTTCATATGACAATATCATATAAGTGATATAATAATATATAATGTAACATTATTAGGTAATATTGTGATATAACGATATATAATGTAACATTAATAAGTAAATGTATATCATTATATAATATAATGTAACATTAATAAGTAATATCGTAATATAATGATATATAATGTAACATTAATAAGTAATATCGTAATATAATGATATATAATGTAACATAAGTAATATCGTAATATAATATAAGGTAATATCGTGATAATGATATATAATAACAAACATAAGTAATATCATTATATAATGTAACATAATAAGTAATGTCGTAATATAATAATGTAACATTAATAAGTAATAATTATAATGTAATTAATAAGTAATATATAAGATATATAATGTAAATTAATAAGTAATATCATTATATATGTAACATTAATAAGTAATATATAATGTATATAATGTAACATTAATAAGTAATATCGTAATATAATGATATATAATGTAACATTAATAAGTAATATCGTAATGTAATATTAATAATTAATATTTATTAAATGTAATTATAACAATAATAGTAAACATAAATATAAATATATAATGCAATTATAAAAATAGTAGTAAAAAATAACATTTTAATATAATGTAAAATTAATAATATAATACAATTTACTGTAATGTAAAATTAAATATGTACTGTAATTATAATAATAATAGTAAATAATGATATTTATAAAATATATAATTTAATTAGGGCTGTCAAACGATTAATCACGATTAATCGCATACAAAATAAAAGTTTGAGTTTGCCTACTATATGTGGGTGTACTGTGTGTAATTATTATGTAAATATAAATACAAACACATCCATGTGTATATATTTGAGAAATATTTACAAGTTTATGTATTTATTTATATTTTTATATAATTTATATTATATATAAATACTTTTTTTGTACATAACATATTTCTCTTAAATATATACATTAATTTGTGTATTTATATATACATATTATTTACAAACATTACTCACAATATATTATGCAAACTCAAACTTTATTTTGTATGCGATTAATCACGATTAATCGTTTGACAGCCCTAAATTTAATATCATGTAATGTATATTCTAATATATAAAGTAATAATTACAATATAATTGAATCATTTTAATGTAATATTCATAATATAATAATGATAATAGTAGTAAATAGTACAATTTTAATATAATGTAATATTTATATTCCATAATTATAATAGTAATATTAAATATTAATATATAATGTAACAATAATAACAATAATATTAAGTCATTTTAATATAATGTCATTTTATAACATTATAATATAAATCTAATAATAGTAAATAAGGAAAAAAACATTAAAAAAACATTAAATAATAAGCAACATTTATATAATATATATAATGTAATAATAATAACAATAATATTAAATCATCAATATTTCATATTAATTTCATTATTATTTCAATATTTCATATTCATTTCTATAATATAATATAATTCTAATAATAGTAAATAAGTAAATAATACAATTGTAATATATGCAATATTAATAATATAAAGTAATATAATTATAATTATAAAAGTAAATTATAAATATTTAACAATGTTATTATATAATATTATAATAATAGTAAATAACAATATTTTAATATAATGTAATATTTATAATAGTAATATTTTACAATAATGTATTATTTATAATACTAATATTTATATAACACATAAGTTGATGTGATGTCTGCGTCTCTTGCAGGACACTGGAGCGGTGAGTCTGGAGATCCCGGTCGGTGATTCCTCCATGATCCTCAGTGTGTGTGTCGGGACCGTTCTGACCGCCGCGCTGAGCTGCATTTACCTGCTCAGATCCATCTGGAAACACGGCACCTTTTAATCACACCGTCATGTGACGCGCTGCAGATGTCTAAACGTTATACCGTAACGATATGATCTGGACTTTCTTTCCTCTGGAATGAGGAGTATATAGTCATAGTGGATTATTAATGTTTTGTTACAGCAAAATGTGTTATTGCAATTGTAAATAAAACTGAATATTACTTTGTTTAAAAAAAGACTTTTTGTTTCCGTCTGTTATTACATCAATATTTTGAGAAATAAATGTGCATATATACACTGCCATTCAAAAGTTTGGAAACATTACTATTTTTAATGTTTTTGAACAAAGTCTCTTATGCTCATCAAGGCTGCATTTATTTGATCAAAAATACATAAAAAACAATAATATTGTGAAATAATATTACAATTTAAAATTATGGTTTTCTATTTTAATATACTTTAAAATATAATTTATTCCTGTGATCAAAGCTGAATTTTCAGCATCATTACTCCAGTCTTCAGTGTCACATGATCCTTCAGAAATCATTCTAATATGATGATTTATCATCAATGTTGGAAACAGTTGTGTTGCTTAATATTTTTTTGGAAACTGATACTTTTTTCACGATTCATTGATGAATTAAAGGTTAAAAAGAACAGCATTTATTCAAAATATAAATCTTTTCTAACAATATAAATCTTTACTATCACTTTTTATCAATTTAACACATTCGTGCTGAATAAAAGTATTAATTTCTTTCGAAAAAAGAAAGAAAGAAATACTGACACCAAACTTTTGAACAGTAGTGTATATTGTTACAAAAGATTTAATTTAAATAAATGCTGATATTTTTTAACTTTTTATTCATCAAAGAATCCTGAAAAAGTATCACATTATAAAAAAATATTAAGCAGCGCAACATTTGTAATAAATCATCATATTAGAATGATTTCTGAAGGATCATGTGACACTGAAGACTGGAGTAATGATGCAGCTTTGCATCACAGACATAAATTATATTTTAAAGTATATTAAAATAGAAAACCATAATTTTAAATTGTAATAATGTTTTACTATATTATTGTTTTTTGATTAAATAAATGCAGGCTTGATGAGCAGAGAGACTTCTTTCGAAAACATTAAAAATAGAAATGTTTCCAAACTTTTGACTGGTAGTGTGTATATATATATATATATATATATATATATACACACACACACACACACACAATTTCAAACAGTCAAGTCAAGTCACCTTTATTTATATAGCACTTTTTACAATGTAGATTGTGTCAAAGCAGCTTTACATTGATATCTGGTACATAATTTTGGCTGCACAGCAGCTCTTAAAGAATAGTGTCAATGCAGGCAGATGTTGAATATCAAATGTCAAGTGTCCCCAACTAAGCAAGCCAAAGGCGACAGTGGCAAGGACACTGCTAAGTGTATTAATTGTTATATATTTGAACTAATTGTTATATACTTGCACTAGCATATTGTATATAACAATTAGTTCAAACTTTGACCTGCGGAGGGCAGTAATACACTTAGCAGTGTCTACAATGCTGGAATTCAAATAGAGAAGAAGAAGAAGAAGAGAGCTAATTCAAGATGAGCATTTATGGTTAAAATGTATAAAATTTTAATTTTTTTGTAGAAAATGAGTGATGGTTTCTCTAGATAAGACCCTTATTCCTCGTCTGGTATTGTTTAAAGCTCTTTGAAGCTGCACTGAAACTAATTTTGACCTTCAACCGTTTGGAGTCCATTGAAGTCCATTATATGGAGAAAAATCCAGGAATGTTTTCATCAAAAACCTTCATTTCTTTTCGACTGAAGAAAGAAGGACATTGGGGGTGAGTAAATTATCAGGAAACTTTAATTTGAAAGTGAACTAATCCTTTAAGTCATCTGATTGAATAAATCAATTATTATAATAAACATAATTCTGAAAAATATGGAAAACTTCCTAATAGCAATATATTAGTTATATAACATTAAAAAGTATCATTAAATCTAATTTAATTGAAGCTTGACTTTTATTTTGTCGGTCGTTTCCCCACAATCCCATCGCACCGGAAGCAGTCGCTGGCTGTTTGCTGCAGGCGAGGGCAGAAAGAGACGCTGCTGGGCGCCTCCCCTTCCCCAAACCAACACAAAAAACTACACAAAATCACCCGTATCCAGCAGATAACAGCCTGGAAAGCAGCAGAGGGGCTCCCGCGTGACCTCGCGCCTCTCCGCGGACAGAGCAGCTCCTGTTTAACGCGCTCGCGCGCTCCAGAGTGAAGTTTGACTGCAGTTTCACAGGTGAGTCGCGACAAAACCCGAGATTCCCTGGCTGCGTCTCAAACCCTGGAGTGCTGCCTACATAGACAGCATGTGTGGCCTTGATGTGAGCGTGCGAATGCCCTGTGGTGAGGTGCTCGCTGCTGTCTGTGTAGGGAGCGCTCTAGGGTTTGAGACAGACTCTGTTATTATATTCTGCATATGTCTGTGTGTTTATAGCAGCTTCTGCTTCTGGATCAGGTTTCTCTCTGCCTGTGCTGCTTCAGCTTACTGGGGCAAATCCTGTCTGAACATAAACACAACACTAGTGTGTCTGCAATATATAATTATTAAACTGTGCTGATAATGAGCTGAAGGTTTGAGGAATTCTGGATTCATGTCATTAGATGATAGGATTTAAATAATAATAAAAAAATACTATAATGTAAATAAGTGAGTGTTTCATTTGGAAAATTATTGTCATGGTTATTATTTAATAGAATAATTATTAGTAATTTTAGACTGTTAGAATTCATTATATTCTTTATAATTAAGCAAACTGGTTAAAGAAACAAATTAAACTTTTATTTAAAAGAAAATTGTTTTACATAATAATCTTATCTTATTATTTAATAGTAATAATTATTAATTTTTAGGACTGTTAATTTATTGTGGCATTATTTTCATGGTAAATAAGTAAATATGGTAAAATGGTTTCTAAAAATGCGTAAAATTTTGTTAATTGTTTTATTTTTTTCTCGTTTATATTCATTTATTATTTAATAGTAATTATTGTTCATTTTTAGCACAATCAATAATTATTAATTTTTAGGACTAATTTATTGTGGCATTATTTTCATGGTAAATAAACATAAAAATGCCTAAAATTTTGTATGCAGAACATTAATTGTTTTATTTTTTCCTCATTTATATTAAATTATTATTATTTAATAGTAATTATTGTTAATTTTTAGGACAATTATTAATTTATTGTGGCATTATTATTTAAAAATAGTTCTGATGGACCTAAAAAGTTTCTTTATGCAAAATATATAATTTGTTTTAATTCTTAAGCAAACTGATTAAATAAATTATTTTTTGCATAAATTAAACGTTGATTTTACATAGCAATATTATTACTATATTATTATATAATTATTAATTAATAATTAAATTTTTTCTTTTGGTTTTATAAATATCAAGCATAAAATGGTTAATTAAAAAATAGTTAATACATGAATTAATAGTTAATTACTAAATAATTAACTGATGGTCCTAAAAATCATCTGAAAATTGTTTATGCAAAATTTGTTTTTATTATTTTCAAGCAAACTAGTTAAAGAAACAATTAATTGTATTTTGCATAGATTAAACTTTTAAATAAATAACTTTTTATAGGTTGGTTTACATAGTAATATTATTACTATTATTATTGTTATATAATAATCAATTTATTTTTTATAAATATCAAGCATGAAATGATTCTGATGGTCCTAAAAATCTTCTGAAAATTGTTTATGCAAAATATTATTTTTCCATTAATATTAATCTATTTTTTTAATTTTATTTATTTTTTTATTATTATGACGATTACAATTTTTTTTTAACATTATTTTCATACGCATAAAATAATTCTGATGGTCCTAAAATCATCTGAATATTCTTTATATAAAATACAATTTTTTTTTCATTCCTTTTAATATTTATTTATTATTTTATATAAAACGGCAGCTCTGCAGAATGTGTTTTTGTGTGTCTGTTGCGTGTGCGTCGCTCATCTCTCCGTTGTGCTTCCCTCTGCTCTTCCAGCTCTAACTCCTCCTTTTCTTTATCTCCACCTGCAAACGTTCCCCTTCAACCCACTCCTCCTTTCTTTCCTCTTCTCCTCGTCCCGGACCATGTGTGATAATGGGGATCTGGAGGACAAGCCGCCCGCTCCGCCCGTGAGGATGAGCAGCACGATCTTCAGCGGCGGCGGGAAGGACCACGCCCTCGCCGCCAATCACAGCTCCAAGCCCCTCCCCTCGGTGCCAGAGGAGCGCAAGCGCAACAAGATCATCTCCATCTTCTCTGGAGCCGAGAAGGGTGCGTATGCAAACATGTCACATCGCACTCATTCAACTGCGTTCAAAGCACCTTTATATGTCAGAAACGGGCTTGTTGGGCTAAAATAATATGAGAAAGTAACTCAGATGCAAAAAAGTGACATACATTTTTTTAATTGAATGTTGGAAATAAGTTGATAGACTTATTATTTGTCACCTCTCCAGGGTGCAGTGTGCTTATTTTTTAGTGTCTCCTCTCACATAAACCATTTTTCACATCTGCAATAGAATCTAAGCACTTTCGCTTTGACTCAGCGATGTGTTTCATATCTTACTGTACATGTCGTTGTCTCTGGAGATGCATCACCTCGAGTCACACTTTGAGTTTTTTAATAGCACTGCATCTCAGAGACGTGTGATCTGATCTGTGTGAACCTCGTTCATTCTGATGCGTGTGTCGCCTGACAGGAGGTCGAAGGAAAGACCGAGATAAAGAGCGGCCGGAGATCTCGCCGCCCTCAGATTTCGAGCACACCATCCACGTGGGATTCGACGCGGTTACTGGCGAGTTTACGGTTGGTATACGTCTATACTGTTATCAGTGCTTTACTAGGAGATATAAGTTGTTATAGCATAATTAATGATTTATAGTAATTGTATTTATATATTTTACTAGTTATACTTACAGGGTTGTTGAATGCTCAAATCTGATTGGTTGACGAACGTTCTAAGGTGTGCAGTTATTTTCAGGGAAACGCACGACTAAAGTAGTTCCAGGCAGGTTTTGACCGCATTACAGTTCCGTATCACTACGCCAAATAATTTGAAAAGGTCCTTACAGCCTGCAAAAGAAACATAAACACACAACGACACCAACCAAGCAGATAAATATTGTAGGGCTGGGTAAAAAATATTGATTTTAATCGATTCTCATTTTTACGAACTGATATCGATTCTTAAATCCCAAGTATCAATTAGTCTAGTCTGTTTTCAGTTGATGATTGAGCAGAATATGTAGCTCCTCCCATCCAATAAATCGCAATAATCTTTGTGCTTTGTTACTTTTGATATGAAGCAAAGTCTCAGATTTCAAATGACGTCCATCTTATTATGAGATTCAAAAAATAAATACCGTTTTGGCGCTGTTAATGTGGCGTGACGGATCGCTTTAGCGCCTCAGTTAAAGAGAAGCATGTGATCATCCTCTCCTCCGCTTTAATACCAGTTACAGCGAAAAAACATGCATGAACATCTGAAGGTATGTTAAAATATACAGTACAACTTACTGAAATCCGTATCATGTCTCGTGTAATCGCTCAATCAGTGCTTCAACCTCGTAAAGACAATAAAACAGCTTGTAAACAATGTCACGTAACGTCACATTTACCTCAGAAAAACATATTCAGTGACCATAAACTCATTAGTCAGCTAGAAATGCTCTAGAAAAGCAACATTCTGATAAATATAGCTATGCACGTTACATTTCATTATAATTTAATGTTCTTCAATATTTAATGCATGTTTGAATAAATCAGTTATGACAGCTGCAATTTAAATGTTTATATTTCAAAAAAATGAATTGGAGTAGAAATATGATTATGTAATTCTAAACTTTATTTATTATAAAAACATCATTGAGTGTAATTTAAGTGTTTGTATATAAATAAGTTAATTTAACCTTCAAGTAGTTTACAGCATTAGTTGAGAGATTTTTTTCCTCTAGAAAATTTGCCATGTGCTGTAACTGAAATACTACATCCAAAATAATCGATATCAAATCAAATCGAAAGCATGTGAATAGTAATCGAATTAAATCATGAAAATTGTGTCAATACCCAGCGCTAAAATATAGTAAACAACAGGATAAAAATTACAAATTGTTCCCTTGTTTTTTTTTTTGCAACTTTTTATCATGTATGTTTACACAGTTGAATTTGTTTACACAATTTGAATTGGCTGAACTAAAGTCTGATAATATTTGCTTAAAATACGGGCCTGCTTCTGGAGGTGTAAGTGGAGACGGTGTGTGTTTTCCCACAGGGAATGCCAGAGCAGTGGGCCAGATTACTGCAGACCTCCAACATCACCAAGTCCGAGCAGAAGAAGAATCCGCAGGCCGTTCTCGACGTCCTCAAGTTCTACGACTCCACGGGCAACGGCCGGCAGAAGTACCTCAGCTTCTCCTCAGGTCTGCTGGAGCTCGAGTGTTTGATGCTGATGTTAGTGTCACGTCGTACTGACCGCTTTTCTCTGCTTCTTTATCTACAGAGAAGGATGGATTTCCCTCTGGTGAACAATCGGTATGTTATTTTACAGTCGTTGAGATGCTGTTTTAGTTCATTTCATAATTAGTTTTTATTTTTGTGTTAAAGTTTTAGTAACTTAGTTATTTTTGTTATTAGTTTTTACTTTTATTCATTTTTTTCAGTTTTAGTTCTTTTAGCACATCAGGATAAACTAAATTATGAGAAATATTGCTTTGGCTGAAATATAAACCAGTGTTATTTTAGTATATTTTCCGTTTTCATTTTAGTTAGTTTGAATTATTTTGTTGTTTTTTGTCATTTATGTTATTTTATTTAAAGCAACATACATTTTTTTTTTTTTTTTTTTTTTAGTTTTGTTTCAGTTAATAAATTTAACATATTCATTTTAAGTTAATTTTATTTCAAGTAATGTATAGTAATTTTTAAGTTTTTATAATTTTTATACATTTTTATGTCAGCTTTAGTTATTTTAGTACATTAAGCTAAATTGAATGATAATGAAAAATGTTGGCAACTGGCTGAAATAAAGTATGGTTAAGTTTTTACAAATATTTTCTGTTAATGTTTATTTTATTTTAAGAAACATTTTTTTCTGGTTTAGTTTTAGTTAATAAATTTAACTTATTAAGTTTAAGTTAATGTTTATTTTATTTCAAGTAATGTATATTAAACTTTTTCATCTTTATAAGTTTTTACTACTTTTGTTTAGTTTTATACATTTTTATTTCAGTTTTAGTTATTTTAGTACATAAAATTTCAACTAAATGATCATGAAATATAGGCAACTAGCTAAAAATTTTTACATTGTTTTGTTTCTGTTAACATTTATTTTATTTAAAACAACAAAAATGTCTTTTTTTTTTTTGGTTTAGTTTTAGTTAACTATAATAACCCTGATATAAACTTTATTTTATTTCATGTAACGTAATTTAGTTGTTTTTTGTCATTTTTATAAGTTTTTTTTTTTTATTTTATTTTTTTATTTTTCAGTTTATTTTACTTTTTCAGTTTTAGTTATTTAAGTACATTAAGTTAAACTAAATGATAATGAAACATGTTAGCAACTGGCTGAAATAAAGTATGTTTAAGTTTTTTTTTAAATATTTTATTTCTGTTAACATTTATTTTAAGACACATCTTTTGGGGTTTAGTTTTAGTTTCAGTTAACTGTAATAACCCTGATATAAACTTAAACTTATTTTATTTTACGTTAATGTTTATGTTATTTCAAGCAACAAAAATGTTTTTGTTTTTTTTTATGATTTTAGTTTTAGTTAACTATATCATCCCTTGTATGAATAACAGAAACGCTGATCAAACCAGGTCAAGCTTCTTTCTGTATCATAATTACACTGCTTTCCTTCCCTAAAACCTAAGCCTGTCAAAAAAACACCAGAGCCTTCATCCCCAATCAAAACAGTGGATGACGACGATGAGGATGACGATGAGGAGGCGCCACCACCTGTTGTCGCACCCCGACCAGAACACACCAAGAGCGTAAGAAGCCATTAGAGTTCATAGTTCACCTAAAAATACAAGTACAGTCTATATAAACCAGTGTTATTTTAGTATCTTTGAGATACCGTTTAGTTTTTATTAATGTTTAAAATTATTTCAGGTATACACTCGACCATCGGTCATCGACCCCCTCCCTCCCCCCGTGACGTCTCCGGACAGCGAGGTCGCGTCGAAGGCCACCGACCGACAGAGACCCAAAAAGGGCAAGATGACCGACGAGGAGATCATGGACAAGCTCAGTACGTCACTTTATATGTACTTCTTTGTGCAATTTTACTTTTTTGTGAGACTCAAACCTGTCCTCTGTTCGTTCTCCGACAGGAACCATCGTCAGTATTGGAGATCCAAAAAAGAAATACACACGATACGAGAAGATCGGACAAGGGTAGGTCTGACAATTCTGCACAACATGTTCATGTTGATGGATGGAGATCTATAACTGTGTCTTTCCACAGAGCTTCAGGAACAGTGTTCACCGCCATCGACGTTGCCACTGGACAGGAGGTAATGCAAAAGAGAGGAATGGATTTGATTTTCTTTGTTTTTCCACACTCTCGTCATCGCAGCGTGTTTCTGTCTTTTAGGTGGCCATCAAACAGATCAACCTGCAGAAGCAGCCCAAGAAAGAGCTAATCATTAATGAAATTCTCGTCATGAAGGAGCTGAAAAATCCAAACATTGTCAACTTCTTAGACAGGTAAACGATTGTCAAGTAACATTAAATTCGCCTTGAACTTGGCCTCCAGTCCTGTCTAAAAGTTTTGGGTTGACCTCAATAATTGAAAAGTTTTTGTTTAGCAATAGCTATGCTTCAATCAATGGATTTTTATGTGAATTTTGAGATATGCATTAAAAAAAGTGCTGCACAGAAGTGCCAAAACGTGCTTAAAATGTGCATAAAACCTTTTTATTTGTTTTTATTTTATTTGATATAAGAAATACGCTTAAACTGCTTTGGAAACATATTTTTCTCGATGTGCAACAAAAACTTTTACTTCAACGGTTCATATGAATACATAACCGGACTGACCTCATTGCACACTATTTCAAATTTTGTTTTAGTTATTCTGAAATGCCTGAATGCTAGATAACATGACAGTATTTGATGACGTGTTTTTTTTTTTTTTATTATTATTGTGCTATTGCGTAATTTATTATGTACGAAAAAATCCACTAACCATTCAGAAACGTCCAGTTTCATTCTAAAAGTTGTAACTTCTTCCTGAGTCTCTCCATCAGTGTCGACTCCGGTTTGAACAATGTAAGGCTGAACACCGTTACTGACAATCCTCATTTGGCTGCGTGAGATTCTCCAGCTTTGTTGTTGTTGAGCTGTTAAAGCTCCGCCCTCTTCTGGAAAGGGAGCTCATTTTGCATTTAAAGGGACACCACAAAAAACGGCGTGTTTTTGCTCACATCCAAATAGGGGCAAATTTGACAAGCTATAATAAATCATCTGTGGGGGATTTTGAGCTGAAATTCATTCTGGGACACCAGAGACTTATATTACATCTTGGAAAAGGGGTTAAATCGGTCCCATTTTAATATCGCGAGATCTTTTGGCACGAGAGCTCGTCACACCCCTATTTTCTAAATTCCTTCCTGCGTGACAAATACTTTAGTGTTTTTACCTCAACAGATCTTATGATTGAATAACTGCATTTCTAATTGTTTAATTTTTATGTTGGAAAACATTATTGTTAATGCATAATTTATTATGTGGGGAAAATGAGCCACAGAAACTTCCATTTTTATTATTGATACTTTACACCAGTTTCCCAATGAGTGACCATTTTGAACACATGGGATGGGAACAGTGCTTTATTCGTGAATGTTTTATGCAATATTTCATTTTTTTCCCCCAAAATTAAATTCGTAACTTTGGATGGAAACAGCCATGAAGTTATAAGAGTGTTAATTGTGTCTCTGCTACAGTTTTCTGGGGGTGAGGAGCTGTTCGTAGTGATGGAGTACTTGGCTGGCGGCTCGCTCACAGATGTCGTAACCGAGACATGCATGGACGAGGCTCAGATCGCCGCTGTGTGCCGAGAGGTGTGTTGAAGATTTTTTTTTTTTTAGGGGGAAACCCTGATTAATGCACAACTCAACTTTGCTCTAAATTAAGCCTAGTATGTGTTAACAGGAAATAACCAAGTCGCTTAACTAATGAACTTCCTCTTGTCTGTTATCTTAGTGTTTGCAAGCACTGGAGTTTCTGCACGCTAATCAGGTCATTCATCGAGACATCAAGAGTGACAACGTGCTTCTAGGAATGGACGGTTCTGTCAAGCTCAGTATGTTCTTGGTTCTGCACACTAGTGCTCTGTTTTCTACGAGTAGAAACAGACTTTGCATTAAGCATGAATTTCAGTTAGATCACAGAACTAAGAGTTTGATTGTGGTGCCTTCACACCTGGTTCTCCTAGACGCATAAAGCGTCATGTTTGGTTTGGTTTAGCAGCTTGCTGTGAAAAGTAGAGCCAAAACTAGGTGACTATAAAGAAACTGCAAACCCTAGACATGCAGTGTGAATCAAACTAGCCCAAAATAAAATCAATAATTGACTTTAGTCAAGGTAGATGGCATTTAGACTCCAGTGAAGACAAAACTGTGAATGGGCCTTAATCATGAAACAAGCAAAACAAACTTCTGTTTATAAGTTGGTTATGAAACAATATTTTTGTCAATTGTCCCATTTAATTTACATGCATCAGGTTTTACGAACAATTTGCTCTTGTTTCATAAATGGGGCCAATAGTGTATCTCTTGTGGTCTTGGGTTGCATCTAGTTTCCCCAAGTCCATTGGAATTGTTTTTGAATGAGGTATTTTCGGTGTTGCACCATCTTGATTGATCAACAACACCAAATGATGCAACCGTATGACTTACTAAACAAGCTGTTCTTCAATCCATCACATCCTTGTTGTCATTGGCGTCAAATATGGCATCTACTGACACTGAGTCTACTGAGGTCTATAAGATTCATCTAAAGGTACAGTCAAATTTGCGTGCAAAAAAAGGTCCATTGTCAATAGCTTAGAGATGTATTAAGCACTGCTCACACTGAAGACATTTTCAAACCAAGCAGCTTTCTGTTATTTAGCACTGCAAATTGGTGTATCAACTTGAACATGAACAAAATCTCTGTTTCCCTCACATGAAACTCCTGATTGCATCGATTCCTATTGGAATGAATGGATTTTTACTCAAGTCCTCAAGACCTTAAAGGATTAGTCCACTTTTAAATAAAATGTTCATGTCTTTCATTCTTCAGTCGAAAAGAAATTCACGTTTTTGATGAAAACATTCCAGGATTATTCTCCATATAGTGGACTTCAATGGACTCTAGACGGTTGAAGGTCAAAATTGCAGTTTCAGTGCAGCTTCAAAGGGCTTTAAACGAAACCAGACGAGGAATAAGAGTCTTATCTAGAGAAACGATCAGTCATTTTTGAAAAATATGCTTTATATAAACAAATGTTCGCCTTCCAAGCGGTTCCGCCAAAACCGCACTTTCGTATTCTTCAAAAAGCTTATGCTGTATGTCGTACGCCTTCCCTATTCTGCTTACGGAAAAAAATGGAATTGCCGCTGCGTTCGTTCTGTAAGTTGAATGCAGAATGCACTGCAAATTTGTGTATCAACTTGTGCATAAACAAAATGTTTCCCTCACATGAAACTCCTGATTGCATGGATTCCTATTGGAATGAATGGATTTTGCTCAAGTCCTCAAGACCTTAAGTCACCAGTGAAATTACACAAACCAGGTCTAGAAATGTCTCTAACGTGATTTTGTCTCCTTCGCAGCGGACTTTGGATTTTGTGCCCAGATCACTCCTGAACAGAGTAAGAGGAGCACTATGGTGGGCACGCCATATTGGATGGCTCCGGAGGTCGTGACGCGCAAAGCCTACGGACCCAAAGTCGACATCTGGTCGCTGGGCATCATGGCCATCGAGATGGTGGAAGGAGAACCACCGTACCTCAATGAGAATCCACTGAGGGTATGTTGGTGTCATTGATTCTCCAACGAGTTCAATTTTAATTGCCAATTTGCGACTTACAGCGTCTGAAATCTTGAACTCTTTCTTCCTCAGGCGCTCTACCTGATTGCCACCAATGGGACTCCAGAGTTGCAGAGTCCTGAAAAGTTGTCGCCCATCTTCCGAGACTTCCTAAGTCGCTGTCTGGAAATGGACGTGGAAAAGAGGGGTGGAAGCAAAGAGCTTTTGCAGGTAAACCAGTCAGCAAGTAGTACTAGAGATTAAGGAATAGCATGACTTGTGTGAACTTGTTCATTGATCAAACCTGATGTCGTCTTCAGCATCCCTTCCTGAAGTTGGCCAAACCTCTCTCGAGTCTCACTCCTCTCATTTTGGCTGCCAAGGATGCCATGAAGAACAACCGCTAGCCTCCCGCTCCGATCGAGCTGTGCCCGCGAGCGCAGCGGACTGCTGAACACTCTCGAACTCTGTGCCAGGTGTTTTTACCAGTGTGTCAACAACATATCAATGTTGCCAAAACAAAACTCCAAGCATTTCATTTGGGTCTTTGCCTGTTTTTAAACCTGTATTGGCCGCTGTGGTATTGAGGGCAATTAGATGTCCTCCTTGTCCTCATGCGCTCATTAGATTCTTGTGGGACTTTGTCTGTGTTTTATGTATGAACTCTTCCACTCTTTGGCTTCTGTAGACCTCGTATGCTCCATAATTGATGACCAAAATCAATTATGGTGATTTCAGATCCAGCTGGAGACCTTTTGTTAGTCTTTCTGTAGCCAGAATCATGACTGAAAACTGTGTAGCCTACTCCTGTTCTTGACCCGGAGGGAAGAGCACCTTACTGATACACGCCAACTGCGAGCAGTGAATGATTTTTGTAGTCACTTGTGCCTTTGTTGTTATTCCAGCAAACACCTTTATACTTTGTCTAAGGCAGATTTTTGCCATTGAACTTCCTCTAACCTGAGACGAAACTTTCATGTGATGAAATGTGTATATGACGTACTTCGAAGAAGCGTAGCATTTCAGTTGATGTAGTTAACCAAAAGCAGGACACGTAGATTAGATGTGTATGTTTGTGTACATGAACACTTTTCTTGTTGTTTTAGTAACTAACAGTTTATTATGAAGTAAATTCAGTTGTCGATAAGTCATGATGTAAGAATTGATAACTATTTTTATGCTTTTCAGTCACTTGTTTTGCAAGTAAAAGCCGGATTCCTGCAAATTCTGTGATCAATACAGTCATTGCAACATTGTGTACATCTCTTGTTCTTCATTAAAAGAGGACTTGAAACTTGAGATTAGAATAAACTCTCTGTAGGGCACTTTTATAGTCTGTTTAAACCTCGTCATGAGTTAACATGGTCATTCCTGTTATACAAAACCATTTGAGCTCTCTAACTTGTACTACTAAATTAATATCCTTGCATGTGTTTAAATTTCAGGATTTTTTTCTTTAAAGAGGCTTAGTTGCCTTTCAGGGATATGTTAATTAACTTATTTAATTATAGTTTGATTATTTAAACAATTATTTTCAGATTGCTTAGTGAGTGATTCAGAGTTCATTTTCATGGGGAATGTCAACTTGAAGCTATTTTTACCTTACCTATGTCAACTTGAAGCTATTTTTATATATATATATATATATATATATATGTTGACTTTTCTTTGAATTTGATATATTGATAGCTGTAATTTCAACTAACAGGGTGTGGGCTAGTGGGACAAACTAATATCACACATCATAAGGAAGTTGATAAAATCAATACTTCATGTTTGTGCTGTTGTTTTCCCATCATAAAATTACTAAACTTTCTGGAAGTTGATAACATGAAGGGACTTTTGTTAGTTAAAAACATCTGCTCTAAACAAAAATATTTTTAATTCACTTATTAAAAAAAAAAATATGATTTTCATGTACATGAATATTATATTTTATCAATTTATTAAAACGTGATAGGGTCATGAAAAGGTACTAAATGACTCAATCTATTTGTTAATATTCAATTCCTTTAGGTCACGTGTTTCATATCCATTTTACATTTTCGTGTTACTTTTAATATCCATTTTAGACTTGCAAGAAATAATAATAAAATAAAAAGTCAAGCAGTATTATATACAAAAAAAGTAAATTTGGGTTGATTTTGTTGGCGCTACTGTTCAATTTAAATTTCTCTCCCGCCACAAAAATACAAACGTCAACGGTCGCGCGCGCAGTCAGGGCCACCAGCAGCATCACGAAGACTGGCGAAGATGAAAATCATCGATTATTTCTGTATAAAGTTGTCCATTCTTATCTCGAATTCACTCCTGAACGGAACAATAAGGTTATTTAAGTAATTGGTCGTCGAAATCTGCAATTAGTTGGAGATGAAAAATATATGAATAACACGGGCGGCTTGGTGAGTACCTGAAAATGTTTACATTTGTTCGAAAACTAAAGTGGCTAAGTTTTTTTATTACGGTAGTTAAAGGGGTTTCTGTAAGACAAAGGTTGCTTTTCATCTTCATTTAATAAAAAAACGTCATTCAGTTTTGTTTTAAAGCGATGGTGCGTAGGCAAAAAGATGGCCTGTTTAAACATTGTCGTGCCTCGTGACTTATTTTGAATATAATTATTTAGTATTCTTTAATTAACTCTTGATGTAAATGTAATTGTTTATTTTATTAAGATTTCTTGTGACTGCTCGACAGATCAGATTGAATATACTTTATTACACGTTTCTTGATTAAGATTGTCGTTAGATCAATCTCAAAGCAAGTTATCCCATTAGGCCCACCTTCAACTAGTGAAATAACAACACAAATCTCTATTTCTTTTTGTTGTTATTTTGTTTTGTTTTTCTTTATGGGTTTTAAACTTATTAGTATTATTCCAAGCCTGTAAGAGCAGCCGAAGTGCAGCTATCAACGTAAATAACGTGTTTTCTTTTATTAAATATTTTATTTTGCTTCTTTTTTTATTACAGCAGATTTTCTTGGATAATTGGCATTGTTACACATGTTTAAGTAAAGCTTAAGTTTGCTCAGTAGATCAAATTGCAAATATTGATCTCAGTTAAGAACTTTAGATGTTTATATCTGTCAAACCTTTGGTCTTTTTGTGAAAGCCATTCACATTAAGTGAAAAAATAATCACTGTTGTCATTTAGTTGATATCCAAGTATAATAATAACCTTAATCCAATAGTATAATAAGCATTAGAAGTAGACTGTAGCACATAAACCTTTGGTTTGGAGCGCCACCTAATGGTTGATTAATACCAAATTCAGTCCAAAAACGTTTCTCTGTAAAGATAGATTGACTTTAGTTTTTCTTAACAGTTTTAACAACTGTTTATAGGTTTGGGACACCATTCTTTAAAGTCAGTAGGCACATAATGCTATTTCTAAGTTTTTCATGTATTATTTCTCTTCTCAAAGGGGAAGCAGCCTGTTGGGACATTGAGACGTCTGTTGGAGGTGAGTATTTTTGGGGTTAGTCCTTTTGTGTAACCGTGTACTGCTGAGATTTATAGTGATGAGTAAATGCTTAATGCACATGCTGATGCTGATACTGATACTGATACTGATACTGGACAACACAAAACGCTCTGAGCAAAAGATACTTTCATGCGAGCATTGGTGGTTCAGTGGTAGAATTCTCGCCTGCCACGCGGGAGGCCCGGGTTCGATTCCCGGCCAATGCAGTAGCTTGTTTTGAACACTTAAAAATGAGTGCTTTTATTTTGTTCAAGTGTGTGTTATTGTGACTTAAAAACAGGGTCCAGATTAAGCTTTTTAGTGTGCCAATCTGTAGGCTTGTTATAGTATACAGTAAAGCTGGCTAGCACGAGGGACGATATTAGTATGGAAATGTATGCCAGTTTAAAGGAGAGAAAGCATTACTGTGTGCAAATTATGATATTGTGGCCAAGTCAGATTTTATCAGCCAATTTTAATTAAAAACATTTAAACACATTTCAGTTTGTTTAAATTTCATTTTATTTTTTGTTTAGAAATAAGGAGTGCTTCAACGTAAGAGATTCATCAGGAGACCTCAAATTAAGAAGTGTTCAAGGTAAGATTTGAGTTAAAACAGTGTTATGTTGTCACTGCAATACTACTAAACCTGTTTGCTGTTTTGTTAATATTAAGCGTTGTATCAAGCAAATGGGCATTGTGCTATGCATACCATCACTCCTCGTTAGTATAGTGGTAAGTATCCCCGCGCCTGTCACGCGGGAGACCGGGGTTCGATTCCCCGACGGGGAGAAGTCACTTTTTTCTCCACGTGTATTAACTGGAGAACTTTCATTTTTAGACTCTCCTTTGTAGATGTAAACCTACGATCACCGACAAATAACAAATTGTTTAATTCTTAAAATAGACAAAATCTCACTTGTAGATCATTTTACTTAAGAAAAGAAAAAGATCTTTGCTACTCTTTTACTTGACTTATTTTTCAAGGATCTTGAATGTCCCATTTTGTTGTCTAACTGACTTTAAAGACAAAATGTACTACTTTTTCAAAAACAATTTGAGTATAAGTAGTTAAAATCAGCACTATTGTGTTATTTTTAAACACCAAATTCTAAACTTGCTCTCCCAGGCCGGTTAGCTCAGTTGGTTAGAGCGTGGTGCTAATAACGCCAAGGTCGCGGGTTCGATCCCCGTACGGGCCAACGCTTTTGGCTCTGCAACCATTTTATTCATATTTTAGCTTTGAAATTCTCATTCATAATAAGAAGAATAATTTAACTGGTTATGTGTGATTTTGCTGGCACCGAGGAAATGAAAATTCAGTAACACTAAAAGGTCTTATTTGTTAACATTAATTAATGCATTAGCTGAACATGAACTAATAATGAGCAATTTTTTTTTACATCATTTACTAATCTTGATTTATATTTAAATATATAGATATTATATTTTCCGTTATAATTTTAGTTCAAGTTAGGTAATTTTGTTGTGTGTTTTTGTCATTTATATTATTTTTTATATTTTTTATGATTTTTTTATATTTTATCTTTATTTTTTAGTTATTTTAGTTTCATTCATGTACTATTATAGTTTTTATTAATATTTTGAATTGAGTTTTAATTTGAGTTAATTTCACTTTTAGACATTTTCGATAAATTATTTACAATTTTGAGAAATGTTGCCTTGGCAACTATCTGAAATAAAATAAGTTTTATATTATTTTTTTATTTCAAGTAACAAATGTTTTTTTTTTTTTTTATGGTTTTAGGTAAGAGACCCACTAGGTGGCAGTGTTTATCAGTAATCTTGATATAAAAAAATGCCAAATGCTTAAGTAGAAATGTCTGAATTTCACTCTAGTAAGTTTCCATTGACTGGAACATTAAATAACATTAATAAACGTCATTGCTCATGCAAAATGAAAAATTTTGCCCCGTGTGAGGCTCGAACTCACGACCTTCAGATTATGAGACTGACGCGCTGCCTACTGCGCCAACGAGGCTTGATGTGCATGTGTGCAGTTGCTCCTTATGTTACACGAGGTGCTGTTTTTCCAACTCATCAGGTAAGGCTGAGTTTACATTTCAGTAACTGTTGTACTTGATATGTTTGTGTGTGTATCTACTACAATCCCAAAAGCTAGTTTGTGCAAACATGATTGAGCAACAATAGACCAGTTTAAACAATGAGATCCATGCTCTTCCACTAGAGGGAGCCAAAGCGAACGGCCACTTTGAAAGGTGGCCTTGAATAGGTCAGTGTGTTTTTTTGGCCTAAGGTTTGTGTCAAAAAACCCCTTTGATAAGAACACGGCATCTCCGTGTGCCACGTTATCACATGCTGTGAGCAAATACAGTGTTGGTCAGCTCGTATCTTTCTTTCTGTTCAGCACAGCTAGCTGTGCACTACACCGTTTGAACATCATGTCAGGGCTTAATGCCTCGCTGGGCTACTTCTTAACTATAGTAGGTGTAAGTGCGGTCGGAAGGGTGCTGTTCGCCCGATGGAGGCCGCGATGGACTTTCCTGACAGAGTTCATCGCCGCCTTCGCACTCGCCGCCTGTAGGCTTGAAGTGGACACCATTGCGGAGGTCGGTCAGTGGGCCGGTGCGCTTGGGCCCGATGTGGCCATCACAATGCTTTTCCTATCCATCACCGTTCATGCCATCGTCATGCAAGGCGTAAGCGGAAATCCATCAGTGACTTTAATGGATCTCCTCCAGAAAGACATCAGCGCCGTGGCAGGCGTCCTCAGTGTCGCCGCGCAGTTACTCGGTGCATACTTTGCGCTCGTAGTTGCCGGTAAGTACTGGGAGATGGAGCTGACCGACATGCACATGATCAAGAATCTGATGATGTCCGAGTGCAGTACGTCGCTGCGGGTCTCGCCACTACAGGGAGTGTTCGCTGAAGCCCTCGGTGCCATGACCTTTCACCTGGTTTACCTCGCCCTGAAGAACCGGTCACAGCTGCTGAGGATTCCCATATTCGCTCTGCTGCTGACGTTCATCGCCTATGCAGGTGGGTCTGCTGCGGACAGTGATTGGCAGAATGAAGTTTACCTTTTAAAAAGCATGTATTAAATTAAAAATTGTAGATTCAAAATGCATATATTAAATAAAGATTGTAGATTTCAAATGGATATAAAATAATAACTGCAACTAAAAGGCATTTTTTACACAAGGGGATTGTAGATTTAAAATACATATATTAAATAAGGATTATGCATTTAAAATGCTTATATTGAATAAGGACTGTAGACTATGCATATATTAAATTAATATTGTAGATTTCAAATGCATATTAAATAAATACTAATTTTAAAAGGATAAATACAAAACAAAATTTACAAATATATTAATATAAAAAATACATTAATATTAAATTTTCATAATTTAACAAAAAAATAAATTTAAAAGCATATAATTAAAAATTATAAATTTTAAATTAAAATGCTGTATGCAAATTAAATGATAAAAAGCGGGAATATGATTAAAAATGCATATATTACATGTTGAAGCAATTTTATTCAATGCATATATTAAATAAAAAATATTAACATGTTAAAGATTGTAGATTTCAACTGCATATATTAAATAAGGATTTTGCATTTAAAATACATATTTAAAATAATGACTGCAATTAAAATTTTAGATTTCAAATGCACCTATTAAGTTTAAATATTGTAGGTTTTAAATGCATATATCAATGACTGCAATTCAATATATATATATTTAGAGTGCATGTATAACATGACTTTATAAGGATTGTAGATTTCAAATGCATTTATTTAGAGGTAAACTAGCATGTACGTGAACTTAATAACATACAAAATAAATAGCTTTATTTAAAAATACACACTAAAGTTATGTCCTGTAAGGGCTGCACTGTGTTATTCTGGAGAACATCACTCTTTATTGGCAATGATGTGGTGATGTATTATTTTTAACGCCTTCATCCTCACAAATTTCTCTGTTGCACTAGGAAACAACTACACATCTGGATATGTTAATCCATCCCTCGCTTATGCGCTAACATTCACCTGTCCTGGACACACTTTCTTAACATATTCTCTAGTCTTCTGGCTCGGGCCTCTTATTGGTAAGTCCTTGTAATTGTCAGAAATATTCATTAATGCCAAGTATTTAAATAATACATCCAAAGTTTAAGTCAATGTGTAGAATTAGACTGTTCAGTAAACAATTACATCATGTATTTTTCAGGCATGAGTCTTGCGCTCTTCCTGTACTTGGGAAACATCCCACTTCTGTTCAGCAGGAATCTACTTTACTCCAAGAAGGCACGTTTCCGGGTGCCCAAAGGGAAAACTTCTGAAGACAAGACAAACTGAGACGACTGACATTTTAAACCAGCACTGATACTCTTTGTAAAACTTATTTTACTGTCAAAAAACATATGATTAAATGTTAAATCTGTTCACTGGGTTAAGCTGCAGCCAGTTGCAACAAACACCTTAAGTTACGAAACATTTTGTTCATTATGTCAGGTGTCTACTTAAATCTATCCTGTTACAGAGTAAAAATGTTGAGTTTGTTCTAGTTGTCAGATGTGAAATTTCTACTAACATCTATGAGCCAAAGAATAGACAAGCTGGCTTAAGTTATATAGACATTTAATTTAATATATAGCAAATAATATTTAATGAGCAGGTGGCATTATACTCAAGTTGTCAAATTTAGTACCTGATTGGCTGGTTTGCTAATGAAAAAAAGAGAGACAAAGGGTAAAAAAGAAATAGCATATAAAATCACAAGTATGAACATTGTGATAGGTTGTGTATAAATGGCACTCATAAAACATTGCGAGTGTGCCACAATGTCACAATAGCTACAATAAAACATTTGTGCATTTTTTAGTCTTCCATAATTGCTGGTCTTCTTCATTCCGGCCTATTTAGAGAATATAGAATAAACAAAATCTCTTATCAATTAGAAAATGCATTTGCAAAATATGACATTTGTTGAAAAAAAAGCTTGTCTACACTTCAGACAACAGTAGCCTTTATCACTGTTTTGAGTGCAGCCCAGAACAACTGATAAACTAGCACTCTTGATTTATAATTTGGATTACAAAAATAATTGCAAAAATTATTCTGTAACTTGGGTGATTTTTAACCAAACTTTTTTTTAAGTTAGGCTTGTGAATTAATCATCTGTTGGTAGGTCCATCTTAAAGCCCAAAGTATATTTTTTATGCGTTTTAGTACGCGTGACGCAAATTTTGTCACCAGACCGCGCACCGCCCGATTTTTGTAACTGCACGTACTTTGTCGCACATATGCATTGAATCTGTTTTGCACTACTCAGTTGTTCCATAAGGTGGCAACACTGGCCTGGACCATTGCTTCACAGTAGAAAATGAAACTAAAGAGACAGAATAGCATCAAGAAAATACCAGAGACTGCAGCAACAACAACAGAGGCCCGCATTGACAAGCGCTTGTGTGAGGGGGTTATTATGAGATAGCCACAACTTTAGATTAAAAGAAGATATTTTTTCGGCCATAAATTCTGGAGAAAAATAGTGCAGACACTGGACAAAGATGAAACTTTCTAGAGCGCATGTGTTGAAAAATTGAGTATACTTTGAAACGCTACATGTTCGACTGTACACATGCGCTAGCGTACACATAAAAAAATTAGGTATACTTTGAGCTTCAGTTTTTCTAATAACATTTTAGGTTTTAGTTTCAGTTAACTACTGGCGCTTTTCCACTGCATGGGACGGCTTGGTACGTAATGGTACGGCTCGCTTAAATAGTACCAAGCGTGCCAAACCGATACTAAATGTGATGTAAACACTGCAGATCATTGATTGGTCAGAGAGAGTCGTCACTACCAGCGTCATTAGATTTGAGACGCCAAACCCGCTAGATTTAAATAGTAACAGCCACCGCAGTATCATTTGTTCGTGCAACTTTTTTTAAGCAACTTGCTTTAAACAACCATCGCACTCAACTTTAAAAAAGAAATGTCTGTATCGTGGTCAGTAGATGAGGTGCAGACTTCCCAGCCAGCAGAGCCATGTGGGGCCCAAATGGGTTTGACCTGGGCTATCTAACTGGGACCCAGCCAGTTTTGCACCCAGTTTCCATGTAGGCCCCACATGGATTTGCCCAGATGAAATGAACACTCCTTAGTGTGCACACTACAGGCTGTTTAATGTAACCTTAATCAGTTGGCGGTAATGAGATGATTGAATAATGATTTGTATTAGTGAATGCTGTTAACAAGCATAATCACTGAAGGAAAGAAACACAAGAACTACTTCCAGCCACAGCCTTGGATGAAATCAACTGAAGATAAAATACATTACATTTCTCAAGATCTGATTAAACAACTCCACAAACAACATTAGCTTCACTTATTACTAACCAGACTGACTTTATTTCTGTCAGACATCTACAGAAGTTCGTATTAAGAATTAAGAAGAGGCTTAGATGTTGATACTTATTTGAAAGTATTTGATTTGATGTTACCATTGCGATCAGTGTGTGCTTAGTCAGGCTGACTTTTTAACATTAGTTTTTCTCTTGACGCTGTGTCTGTTGTTATGGCGAGAACAGCAAGAGAAAATATAATCAGATGCTGTAAGCTGATTGATGATAAGAATATAATCATGGTGACATGCTTCATGGTGCAATGCATTTCTGACTGCATCATACGAAACTTATCCATGGCTCCAGAATGCATTGCACCATTGAAGCATGTCACCATTGTTGAGATTCATATGCTGATTCTTGATGTCTGTGTGCGAGTAAAACTCACAGGAGCCCAAAATATGTAAATGGTGTGTTTATAATCGTTTGATGTTTGATTAAATTCTATTATTCTCTTGCTGTAGAATCATAACAATAAAACAGAATTAATACATACTACCCGTATAAACCTCCCACATAATATCAATGAGTTAAGCCAATATATGATGATTATATTCTTATCATCAATCAGCTTACAGCATCTGATTATATTCTCTTGCTGTTCTCGCCATAACAAACAGACACAGCTGTCAAGAGAAAAACTAATGTTTAAAAAGTCAAGAGCCTAACTAAAGCACACACTGATCGCCACAATGGTAACATCAAATCAAACTATTACTTTCAAATAAGTAATCAACATCTAAGCCTCTTCTTAATTCTTAATACGAACTTCTGTAGATGTCTGACAGAAATAAAGTCAGTCTGGTTAGTAATAAGTGAAGCTAATGTTGTTTGTGGAGTTGTTTAATCAGATCTTGAGAAATGTAATGTATTTTATCTTCAGTTGATTTCATCCAAGGCTGTGGCTGGAAGTAGTTCTTGTGTTTCTCTTTCCTTCAGTGATTATGCTTGTTAACAGCAGGTGTTCTTCACTAATACAAAATCATTATTCAATCACTTAATTATCTCATTACCGCCAACACTGATTAAGTGTTACATTAAACAGCCTGTAGTGTGCACACTAAGCAGTGTTCATTTCATCTGGGCAAATCCATGTGGGGCCTACATGGAAACTGGGTGCAAAACTGGCTGGGTCCCAGTTAGATAGCCCAGGTCAAACCCATTTGGGCCCCACATGGCTCTGCTGGCTGGGTTGTTGGTAGATGAGGAGCAGATCCACGGCAGTAAAGACGGCGCAACCATAATGATCAGTCAATAATCCCACCCACTTTGAAGCGGTACTAAACTGCAGTGTAAAAGCAAACCGAAAGTAAGCGAGAAGAGTCGAGTCGTTCCAGCCAGTGAAAAAGTGCATACGATAACCCTGCTTAAAAGTGATGGTGTAAAGTGTCATCAGAAATGTCTTTTTTTCCATCCAACATGGTGAGTACTAGTAAATTATTGTTTATTGTTTGTAGACAATTTTTAATCAATAAATATGTGGTCAAATAGTTTAAAATGTTTATTTCAATATAATTATTTAAAGGTACAATAAGTGAGAAATGCAAATTTCTGAGAAACGCTGTTTAAAGTGGATCGGACCGAGCACCAAAACACTTAGACAAAGACGTTTCAAAGACGTTTTCATTCAATACTTTTTGTATTGCTTAATACAGCAATAAAGTTCAATATAAGCCAGCATTCTGACATAGAACCCGGAGATGCTGCACTGTGTGTACGTCAACTGCGTAGGAGACTGACATAGAAGAGAGAAATTGTTGAATAAAGTCAATATTTTTGTTTTGTTTTGCACACAAAAAGTATTCTCCTCACTTCATAACATTAAGGTTGAACCACTGTAGTCACACGGACTATTTTAACGATGTCTTTAATAACTTTGTGGGCCTTGAAAGTGGTAATTGTGTTTCAGTCTATCGGAGGCCGATTCAGTTCTACTGAAGCTGTGATCTAATTGGTCGTCTTTGCTCTGGTGGGTGTGGCTACTGTCACTGCACTGGTTTATGACATCAGATCCAGAGGAGTTGAAGAAAGACAGGAACTCGCCGACACCAGGAAGTTTCTAATCGAACATGCAGATCGTGAGATCAGTGATTTTGTGTTATTATTACACACTTTCTTGGTTCTGGGTCAGTGTGAACAACAGTAGCACACAGCTAAACTGTGACATGAAGTCACATGCCTTAGTGTTTTCTAGTTGGTGTGCAACTTTTGAGTATCAGCTTTTACCATCAGAGAGACGTTAAGAGTTTTAATGTGTAATATGCATCAGCATCAATTTGTGGATCTTATGTGTGTATCATTGTGGCTGCTTGGCTCCAAAATCAAGATATTTTTATTTTATTTATTGAAAAACTTGGATATGTTTGGAAGCCTAATTTTGGCTTTGTAGTCAAAAAGGTTGAGAACCACTGACCTAACCTGTTGCACTAAAAGAATATATATGCATGTGAGATCACTGAATACAATTTTTAATAGACTAAGTTGGGATGTTTGAGTTTTCCATAACCAAATAAGCTCTTATTATTTGAAACATGTCCATTGGACAGACTCGTCCGACTGTGCAAATTAAACTTTTCTGCCCCCTTGTGGTTCATGTCGGTCTGATTTCTTTTGGTCTGGCAGTAAAACACACAATCACACCTTTAGACAACTTAGCATGTGTAATTCACACATCTTTGGATTGATATATATATATATATATATATATATATATATATATATACAGACTTTTTTCATGTTTATATGTAAAATAAATAAAACATTTACAGATATAAAACTCTGTTTGGATTGATGCTGAAATGTACAACAAAATCCTCAGTGAACACTGCTCAGTGTTTATATGAGTCCAAACTCCACAATTTTAAAATAAACACTGAAACAGTGTTGAGGTTAATGAGATAATTAAGTGATCAGATAACTGATGATTGAGCATTTGGTAAAATCAACTGCAAGTAAAAGACATTAAATCTCTGAAGATCTGATTCAACAACTCCACAAACAGCATTACCAGCTTCACTTATTACTAACCAGACTGACTTTATTTCTGTCACACATCTACAGAAGCTCTTATTGAGAATGTCTTATTGAAAATGTTTTGTTTGATGTCACCATCATGGAGATCGGTGTTTGATTTAGTTGAGCTCTTGACCTTTGACTTTTGTTGAGTTGCTGCTTTTTTCAGCAATTGTGTTTTCAGAAAACATTTCTGCATTGATAAAGCACATCAACATTTCTGTTTTAATAACAGACAAATTACTAAATTTGTTACAATAACAATAACCTACTTTTAGATCTTCATAAATTCATACAACAAATGCTTTGTGATATATAGGAAGATGGAAACACTAAAATCATCGTTTTACACTCAGTGACAACTTAAACCTTTAAGACAAACCAACCATGAGTTCTCAGGACAATCAACACCATTTATGTAATCTATTAAATGGGCAAATTGAATGTGAAAATCTACACTACAGTTTTTACTTGATTTGTTATTAATGTACTGTATGTGCATACGATGATGTGCAAAGAGTATAATTCATACATATTGTTTTGCTTCTAAACAAACTTTGTATTACAGTGTTTGGTTCATTAGAACTCATTATAATTTGAAATCCTTGAGGAAAAAATTGATTGGAAAAATACTTAAATAGTATATGAATCTAGTTGCATGTTTGTATTGCGAGTCTATCATTTTAAATGTAACAGACTGTTTTAAATACATTAAATGTTTTTATTACTTTAGCAAATTAGATTTTAAGTGAAAACATTGCTTGGTAAGCATGTGCCAATGTTATTTTAATGTTGTTAATATTCTATTATACATTTGATTTATATTTATATTGCCTTCATTGTTTTCATTTTCGTTTGTTTTAGTCATTTTAATTTTGTGATTTTTATACTACTTTATATTTTATATTATAATATAATACTGATTTAAATTACAAATTCCAATATTAATATTAATATTAATATTTATGTCTTAAATTATTCGCTTTGAAACGTTCAAACCCTTAAAGTTTTAACATTTCAAATCCTCAAGCTTTTCTTGTGGCAGAAATACTGTTAAATACTTTTTTTCAATAAAGAGTAACATATGGGCATCAGTTATAGGATTTTTATTCCCAGTAAACTTTCAGTGTGTCTTTAAATGTGTCAGCATTTTTTATGTAACATATGTAAATGCATCTGCAGTTCCTCAAACTCACCACTAGAGGTAATCACACCATCACAGATTGCACTATAATATTTAATCTGCCACTCTAAACACAATTTATATAAAATATATAAACCCTAAACAAGACTCTCTGATGAGAATAATATGCAAACAAAGTAACTTCCTGAGAAACTGCCACAAAGTATCAACACTAAAATGAATATTTCAGCAGAAGTCACTGGATCTTTCTCATACATGATATACTTGGACTGCATTATATTTCTTTCAACAGTGTGGCAAATGTTAACTGCATTTGATTACAAAAACCCTTTCATATATGAAATATTGTGACTATGACTTATCTGAGATTTAATCTGTAAATATGAAGTTTATATTTACAGATTAAAACTCCAAGATAAGTCACAATATTTCTGTTATCTGTTTTTCGTCTCCTCTTCTGGATCTGATGTCATAAACCAGAACACCAACAGTAGCCACGCCCACCAGAGCAGAGACGACTAATCGGATCACAGCTTCAGTAGAACCACAGCTACAGGTGTGAACTTCTGTGGAAAACCAATTAAAGCAATATTATTGCTTTTATAAAACGTTTATCAAACAATACAAATATTAAAGCCAAAAACTGTGTATCAATGCAACTTTCATGAAGTAACATCATTAAAAGGCTTCCTTCCGCTGGAGGAAATAGTCCCTGACCATGAACAGCAACAGAAGTTACATTTATTACACCATTAGATTGTATTTATGAGCGAGTCACTCAGTCGCAAAGACTTTTATAATATGCCTACTCACCATATACAGAAACATTGAATGTTTTTGATGACAGTTTAGATGCGATGTTCTTTACTTCATACAGTCCAGTATGTTTCATTGTGGTGTTTGTGATGGTCAGAGATCCAGTTTGATCGTCCAGCTTCAGTCTGTCTCTGAATCTCCCATCAGGAACATCATATGTAGACAAGATTCCTGCCTCTCTATTGATTTTAGCTATGAGAGACTTTTCAGCTCCATATTTCCACAGTATGTCATCATGTTTATGTATTTCAGTAATATCAGTGTGAAGAAGCACAGAATCTCCCTCCATCACTGACACTGACTGTATTTCATTTGTTTCAGCACCAAACACACCTGAAGAACACAGACAGGAACATATTAAGACTTTTGTTGGTTTACAGTTTTGTTTAAATGTCAACTGCTACAAAATGTGAAGAGAATCCTATGGAAAAAATGCCGACCTAAACATAGGTTGAAACAACTCAGCAATTTTTAGAGTGAAATGCAAATTCATTATTGTAATTTCCATTATTCAGATCTCACAATTGTAATTTTAAGTTTAATTTCGAATTTAATTTACAGTTTTAGAACTGCAAGTGAAAATCATCTTAGCTTGTTACTGATTTTAAGATGTGAAAATGTTTTCTAACTTACAGATCAGACGCCGCCAGCACAAACAGAACAAAGCAAGCATTTGAAACATTTTCTTCAGTTGTTCAGTAAAAATGATCTAATCCGCTGAAAACAACCGAGCTGTTCATCTGATGTGTGTGAATCCTCTGATGAGTTTGACTCTCCTACACACACACACTGAACGCATGTAATAGCCTATATATAAATATTATTCAGACTATTATTATATGGAGTTCAGCTTCTGAGAGAAACCGAAACCTGCTGCGGTTTTATTTCCTTAGAAACATGATTCGTTCTGTTGGAAAAATATCTTATACAGAAGAATTACCATATATGCATGTTTGAAGGTCATCATCTTCCTGTTTTTATTAACATCCTGTCCTGCTATTTATGAACCTCACAGTCTGACTTCACAGAACAGAAAAAAAAACATCTCCATCAAAACAAATCGAGTCAATACACCATAAATACTTTTTTTTGTTTTACCATGATTCACTATAGTCGGATAGAACTAGGATCTTTGGGGTGGTAGTCAGTGTTTTGACCACAGGAAACAGGGTCTAAATAAAGTTCCTCCCAAAAAAATCCCCCTCTGAAAGTATCTGCTCGCTAGGTAGTACTTTTTCAATGTTCCGGAACTTTCGCACTGAACATGCTGATTGGTTGAGTTCAAGCAGCATTTTGATTGGTTTTATTTCAACCATCTTTTTTAAAGTCTGTTGTGGTGCGTTCAGTAAGAGTTGTTTGCTATTCAAATCACAATGGAGTTTAAAAAATACGACAGATGGACTGATGATGAAGTTTTGGCTTTATTAAGCTTATATGTGGAGGACGAAATCCATTGGGAACTGGAAAGTTGTGTGTAATCCTACGTCACCGGACTATATTCATGGTACTATAGACCGCTATGTAAGTGTTTATATTTTAGACAGAGTCTATCACTTGCCTGTATGTGTCTCGTAATATCCATAAATAGAGAAAAGTTGCTCCTCCTTTGATGCGTGTCTGGTGTGGGAGTGGCAGAGGTTAGTTGTCACCAGAGTTGGGAGCGTTACTTTTCAGATGTATTCTGTCACCGTCACAAATTACTTCATAAAAAAGTATTCAGTAACGTAATCCAAACACCACACTATGAAAGTAATGTAATCTGATTACTTTTGGATTTCTTCAAGGTCACATACTGTTTATAAATAAAGTCAAATAAAAAGCAATATCATCAAAGTACTTTTATTTAATATGAATTTAAAATTAAAACTATACAAAATAGACTATTAAAACTAAGCAATTGTGATTTGTTTCACCAACTAGAGATTACGCTGCCCCGTATACAGTATATATTTATCAAAAAAAAAAAAGGCTATACAAACATCTGTTTGTTTCTTCCTCTGTAAACATATTTTTATGTTTTTTTCCCCCACAGGAAGCATCATAATTACTTATAAATACTTATATTACTAATCTAAAACTCACAGAAGTTAGAAGCTAGACAAAACTGAGAGTTTCAGATACACACAGACATCAAGAATCAGCGTATGAATCTCAATAACGGTGACATGCTTCATGCCGCAATGCATTCTGGGTGCATCATAGAAAACTCATCCATGGCTCCCAGAATGCCCTGCGGCATGAAGTATGTCACCTTTGTTGAGAATCATACGCTGATTCTTGATGTCTGTGTGTGATTGAATCTCACAGAAGTTTGAAAATGTTTAGTGAACAACTATTTCAGATTTTCTGATTAAGACAGTGTTGGATCTCTTCTAGAACAACAAAACAAAGTTAATCACATGTTGATCATATAAAACTCAGTAATAAGATCAGTGAATCATATTTATATATCATATTTATATAGCATCTGAGCACATTTTTTCTAGCCTTTCTTGCCATAACAAACACAGTTACGCAGCCAGAGAAAAAAAACTTAAAAAGCTGAGTAAAACTGCCCAACTAAAGCAAATACTGATCTCCATAATGCTGACATTAATCATCAACAAAATCATCAACATCTAAATCTCTGTTCATTTTTATATGAATTTCTGTAGATGTGTGACAGAAATAAAGTCAGTCTAGTAATAAGTGAAGCTGGTAATGCTGTTTGTGGAGTTGTTTAATCTAATCTTCAGAGATTTAATGTCTTTTATCTTCAGTTGATTTCATCTAAGGTTGTGGCTGAAGAAAGCTCTAGTTCTTTTATTTCGTTTTTCCTGTTCTTGTTGTTCCTCTGTCCTTCTGTGATTCTGCTTGTGATCACTTAATTATTATCTCATTAACTCCAGCACTGATTCAGTATTACATTTAACAGCCTGTAGTGTGTGCACTGAGTAGTGTTAATTTCATCTGGACTAACCAATGTTAATGGAAACTGCAGATAAAACTGGCTGGGACCCAGTTAGACAACCCTGGTTAAACCCATCTCGGCCCCATCTCTGTTTACTTTATTGGAAGATATAGACTTTAGACTTTAGATATAGTTATTTAGATATAAAGTTTTACTTTTTCCTTTTCTGTTCTTGCATATCTTAAAAACATGTTCTTTTGTAACAAGCACCTCGATACTTAACATCTCTGTAGTCCGCTGTAGTTCTTCCAATGAGTTTGGTTTTAGTTAGTTATTAAATGCTATATAAATGGGGTGTAGCATCATGATTGACAGCTGTGCTTGCAAATGAGTCTGCAGGAGCAGAAGTGTGGGCGGGACATTGGGATCACTACTGCACAACCTGGGCTCTGAATGATGAATCAACCTTTACTGGGATATAATGGGCCTGTCCAAATACCCACATTTGCAATCTTGGCCACAAGAGCGTGTGTAGGAAGGAAGTATGCCAGGAAGTAAGTATTTAAAACTGTTCCAGGTCTTCAGTGCCCTGCAAACAAGCCTGCACTAGCCCTTTATGGGCCCACTTAGGGCTGGCTGTGCAGACTTTAATGTTTCTCTGGCTGCTATATCAAATGAAACACAGTTACAACAGCCAGAGAAACATTGACATTTAAGAAGTCAAGGGTCAAGAGCTCAACTAAAGCAAGTGCCTACCTCCATAATGGTGACTTCAAACTTTATTATTTTCAATAAAACAGCTCTAAGGCTTCCTGGAGACTAAGTGAGGGCTGCCTGTGCAGGGCCAGCGCTAAGGGGCCAATGTTTTGCCAATGAGCCAATCTGCATTGCTACTTTGCCAGCCGCCACTGCTTTGTAGTGATGAGTCATTCATGACCAGCTTCTTCTGATGCCATTCCTATGATGCTGTAAAAGCAGAGCTGTGAAAACTGTTCCTCAGCTGTGCTGACTGATGATGGAAAAAGACTTACTGATCACCCAGTTTAATACTCATTGGTTTGGGTTGTGGTTGAGCCACTGCTGCTGCCTACTATCAAGGGGAGGTGTTTGGCATCTCAAAATGATCATGTGTCTGACAGCGACACAACCCCCGATGCGCCACATCTGAGTGGTCTAGAAATGTATCTCCATTCATTCACAGTAATAAAGCAGGTATGAGACGAAACATGGAGACAAAGAAGTTTTTCCTTAGTTTGTTTGCAGTTACTGCATTCTTGCACGGTAAGACATTTGTTTATTTCTCTTCAGGTTGACAATAAAATAAATATATATTTATCTGCTCAAACCAAACCTCACTCCAGATCCAGACATAGATCTGACAAGTCCAAGAACCAGGCTAAATATTAATGAACCAAAATTATATTCAACAACTTTTTATTAGGGGCCAAGCCCCGAAGGGGCTGTAGCCCCTATTGTAATTGTACGTTTTCCCTTTTATTATTAGGGGCTAAGCACCGAAGGTGCTATAGCCCCTATTGTATCCGTTAGTTTTATTATTAGGGGCCAAGCCCCGAAGGGCTAGCCCTATTGTAATTGTACGTTTTCCCTTTTATATTATTTCTTCCGAATGGGAGTCTATGGCAGCCATCAACGGAACATGAGAAAATGATGAATTTGGCACACTTGTAGTGTGGTCATGTCTAGAAATCTGACCAATTTGGAGTCTCTAGGACCAACTCAATAGCGCCACCACCAGTTCAAAAATTCAACATTCTAAAGGTTATAACTTTTGAACCATTTGCTCTAGAAAAATACAATTTAGTACATCTGATTCGTCTCTTCATGCTGATTCTATTCAAATTCTTACATTAAGTCTCCGCCCATTACAGTAGCGGCCATTTTGAAAAGTACAGTATTCCGTTTTTTCGCTACTCCTCCTTCAAAATTTGTCCAATTTTGTCCAGACTTTGATCAGGTGATCTTTGGTCTGAGCCGCACAGAAATGACTGAACAGATTTTTTTTATTCATCTTTGTTCAAAAGTTATGATGTCACGAAGTTAACAAGGTTGACCCAAAATTGCTATAGAGGCTGTATCTCAGCCAAACTTGAGCAATCAAAACAAAAATTGGTACCCTTGATCAAGACCATGATCTAAGGTTCATGCCGAATTTGGGAACCGCCACCTACAGGTCATGAGATCTGAAAATGGCTATTTGGGCCAATAACTTTTGAACACTTTATTAGAAATCAGATCTTGGTGTCTGGATTCCTTGGGCCATGCCGAATCCGGGGATATTGAATTTGTCAACGGATGAAAAGCATGTCCGCCATTTTGAATTTTGTCATAAATTGCAATAACTTTTAAACAATTTGACATATCATCACAAAATTTGGTACATATGACCATCAGAGTGTCCTGAAGGTACATGAGAAGTTTCAGCACAGCGCCACCTAGTGTTCCACAGATATAATGATTTTTGCAAAATTGCTTATACTTTTGAAAACATTATCCAAAATTTGTCTGCTTTATGTCATTTTTCCCTGGCTTATGCCGATTCCGACAATGTGTCATTGTCATTTTCCTTAAATGTACCTGTCTGCCATATTGAATTAAATCAAAAACAGTTTTTTCGCTACTCCTCCCACAAATTTGGTCAATTTTGTTCAAAATCAGCTCAGATGATCTTTGGACCGAGCCACACAGAAATGACTGAACGGATTTTTGATATTCGCTACCATTCCCAAGATATTCATCTCTGAATGTGACCTTGCTTGTTTTTGTTGTCTTATGTAGTTAGCTTAGCATGCTAATTGCTTAGCATGCTAACCAGTTGTCATTCTCTTTAATGTGGCTCTTCAGCTATCAAGTTAACCATGAGCTTCATTAGCATTAAGTTAGCTTAGCATGCTAATGGTGTAATGCTTTTTTGTCAATTCTTTCTTACACTAAAAGTTCTCTTCTACAGCCTGTTGAATGTGCATCCTCAAGTAGCTCAATGTGTAAAGCCAGTTACCTGAAGAGCTCTGTACCCCACATAGTGGGTTCGAATCTCAGGTGGAGCGGTTTTATGAAATTGTGTGTTTTGATTCCTTTATTGCCTCTTATTAGAAATAATGCTTTTTGTTTCATGATGTTCATTAGGGGCTAAGCACCGAAGGTGCTATAGCCCCTATTGTATCTGTTAGTTTTATTAGGGGCCAAGCCCCGAAGGGGCTGTAGCCCCTATTGTAATTGTACATTTTCTTATTATTATTAGGGCCAAGCCCGAAGGGGTAGCCCCTATGTAATTGTACATTTTCTTATTATTTAGGGGCCAAGCCCCGAAGGGGTTGTAGCCCCTATTGTAATTGTACGTTTTCTTTATTATTAGGGCTAAGCCGAAGGTATAGCTATTGTAAGTTAGGGGCCAGAAGCTGTAGCCCGTAATTATTATTTAGGGCCAAGCCCCGAAGGGGTGTAGCCCCTATTGTAATTGTACGTTTTCTTATTATTATTAGGGTAAGCACCGAAGGTGCTATAGCCCCTATTGTAATTGTTAGTTTATTAGGGGCCAAGCCCCGAAGGGGCTGTAGCCCCTATTGTAATTGTACATTTTCTTATTATTATTAGGGGCCAAGCCCCGAAGGGGTTGTAGCCCCTATTGTAATTGTACGTTTCTTATTATTAGGGCTAAGCACCGAAGGTGCTATAGCCCCTATTTAATTGTTAGTTTTATTAGGGCCAAGCCCGTAGCCCGTAGTTTCTTATTATTAGGGGCCAAGCCCCGAAGGGTGTAGCCCCTATTGTAATTGTACGTTTTCTTATTATTATGGGGCTTGCTATAGCGGGGCCAAGCCCCGAGGGGGTAGCCCCTATTGTAATTGTACATTTTTATATTATGGGCCAAGCCCGAAGGGTTGCCCTATTGTAATTGTACGTTTCTATTATTATTAGGGGCTAAGCACCGAAGGGCTATAGCCCCTATTGTATTTGTTTTTATTAGGGGCCAAGCCCCGAAGGGGCTGTAGCCCCTATTGTAATTGTACGTTTTCCCTTTTATTATTAGGGCTAAGCACCGAAGGTGCTATAGCCCCTATTGTATCCGTTAGTTTTAGGGGGGCTGTAGCCCCTATGTATTGTACGTTTCCCTTTTATTATTATTCTTCCGAATGGGAGTCTATGGCAGCCCTATCAACGGAACATGAGAAAATGATGAATTTGGCACACTTGTAGTGATGGTCATGTCTAGAAATCTGACCAATTTTTGGAGTCTCTAGGACCAACTCTATAGCGCCACCACCAGTTCAAAAATTCAACATTCTAAAGGTTATAACTTTTGAACCATTTGCTCTAGAAAAATACAATTTAGTACATCTGATTCGTCTCTTCATGCTGATTCTATTCAAATTCTTACATTAAGTCTCCGCCCATTACAGTAGCGGCCATTTGAAAAGTACAGTATTCCGTTTTTTCGCTACTCTCTCCTTCAAATTTGTCCAATTTTGTCCAGACTTTGATCAGGTGATCTTTGGTCTGAGCCGCACAGAAACTGAACAGATTTTTTTTATTCATCTTTGTTCAAAAGTTATGATGTCACAAAGTTAACAAGGTTGACCCAAATTGCTATAGAGGCTGTATCTCAGCCAAACTTGAGCAATCAAAACAAAAATTGGTACCCTTGATCAAGACCATGATCTAAGTTCCATGCCGAATTTGGGAACAGCGCCACCTACAGGTCATGAGATCTGAAAAATGGCTATTTTGGCCAATAACTTTTGAACACTTTATTAGAAAATCAAGATCTTGGTGTCTATGGATTCCCTTGGGCCATGCCGAATCCGGGGATATTGAATTTGTCAACATCGGATGAAAAGCATGTCCGCCATTTTGAATTTTGTCATAAATTGCAATAACTTTTAAACAATTTGACATATCATCACAAAATTTGGTACATATGACCATCAGAGTGTCCTGAAGGTACATGAGAAGTTTCAGCACAGCGCCACCTAGTGTTCCACAGATATAATGATTTTTGCAAAATTGCTTAAACTTTTGAAAACATTATCCAAAATTTGTCTGCTTTATGTCATTTTATTCCCTGGCTTATGCCGATTCCGACAATGTGTCATTTGTCATTTCCTTAAATGTACCTGTCTGCCATATTGAATTAAATCAAAAACAGTTTTTTCGCTACTCCTCCCAAATTTGGTCAATTTGTCCAAAATCAGCTCAGATGATCTTTGGACCGCCGCACAGAAATGACTGAACGGATTTTTGATATTCGCTACCATTCCCAAGATTCATCTCTGAATGTGACCTTGCTTGTGTTTGTTGTCTTATGCTAGTTAGCTTAGCATGCTAATTGCTTAGTATGCTAACCAGTTGTCATTCTTTTAATGTGGCTCTTCAGCTATCAAGTTAACCATGAGCTTCATTAGCATTAAGTTAGCTTAGCATGCTAATATGGTTATGATGTAGCTCAATGTGTAAAGCCAGGTACCCGAAGAGCCCTGTACCCAAAGATAGTGGGTTCGAATCCCAGGTGGAGTGGTTTTATGAAAGAGTATGTTTTGTTTCCTTTATTGCCTCTTGGATTAGAAATAAATGCTTTTTGTTTCATGCTGTGTTCATTTTCATCTAAGCTTCTGTACATTCTGAGATCATTCTCGCCCATAATTCTGAACCAGCTGTTTCATGTTTGTTCATTTTCTGCTGTTTTTCCTCTTCCTGCTCCGTATTGCGCCACATGATAAGCTGCAGAATGATCTAAAGTAAAGTTATTAAATAACATTCAGTGCAGTTTTATTAAAATTCTTCATTTTGAGTTCATTTTCACATGAACTAATGAACTTCGGCAGTTGTGTCAACAATCACCTGCACAGTGGTGCAATGAGATGCGCAATGGACACTGGACCTGGAGGTTGTGGGTTCGAATCCTGTGTTGGGTGGTCATTATGCAATTGTGTGTAATGAGTCATTTTGATTCCTTTTTTATCCAAATAAGCATTGTACTAATCTTTATTCCTCTTGAATTAGATACAAGTGTTTTTAGTTCATTCTGTGTTCATTCTCATCTGAACTTCTATTGATTTTCATTTCATTTCCACCTGTCCTTCTGAACCAGCTGTTTTGCATGTACATTCAATTTCTGCTGTTTTTGCTCTACCTGCTCCGTATTGCGCTACTGCCCCTTCTGGGGCTTGGCCCCGAATTGCTGCTTGCAGCTATATTTTATTTTTATTTATTGAACAAAAGTCAACAAGACAACTAACAAACTTTTTATTGAACTTAAAAGTTAAAATAATAAAAAATGTAAAACAGGTATAGGTATACTTTATGTGAAGTTCCTAAACGTAATTTAGGGAGGAGCGAGCCCATCTAATCTTCCAATCAACAGCCAGAGTATATAAGCAGCTGCTTACCTCTCTTCAGTCTCAGCTGTTCCAGCATCCGGTAGTGCCGTACTGAACACCAAGGAAATTCCACCATCTCTCTTCAGAAGACGAACTTTCCCCGAGACACCAACAGTCACATCTCGCGTAAGATTGGATCTCACAGATCCAAACACGGATGCTCTTTCTGAGCCCTCATACAGACCACGCTCCGGATGACCACTGTCTCCTCCACCCTCAAGATCACCCGTTTAACTGCGCCCCATCAGTTTTCTTCACAGACTTCATCTCTTCATTCTACCGCCGCTAATACACTGATTCTACCCATTTCAAATGGTCCGCCAACAGTCTACGTCAAGTCCTCTCCAGCTCTGGAATTAATTTCATCCGCAGATCATCAAAGCTAAACTCTGCGATCTTCTTTAGTTCTAACAACAGTTCCAGCATGCCAACAAACACTTCAACATCATAAAAGCAAAACTCAGAAGTTTCTCTTCCGACCTGATGTCCTGAACATAAACATTTACAGCACGCTAATCCACAGGCTGTCGCCGCCGCTCGCACTTCCTCGTCCGCAGTTTTTCCGCCCGGTCAACAACAGCGGCCGCAAAAACAGTCCCGCTGCTTTTCCAGCTCTTCCCATATGAAGTTCCACTCCTCAGGCAAGAACTATCCAAACTTACTCCTGTCTCCCGTACTGTACTTCCTTCTATGGATGATGAAATGAAGGCTCTTGAATCTTTAAAAAAATAAATAAATATATTTACAGCAGCCATAAACCAGCCAGTGCAGCCAAAGAATAGATGTATAGCTCAGTCATTCCATTAAGCAAATAAAAGCCTGGCAATGTTAAATGTGTAGTTTTCTGATAATATAATTTCCATACTAATGTGTTGCAATAAATTAAATATAACAATAATAATACTAACAGAGTTGTTTGATGCAAGTAAATCATGCTGTAATTATGATATGGTTTTATACTGTTTTTATGGCAGAATGTACGATCATGTAATATAATATATATATTAGTAAATGGACAGCATTTACAGATCCTAGTGTGAGGTTGCCTCCGCAAATGATCTCAACACTCTTCTTGCCCACCAACCCCTTTCTCTCACTTCAGCCATCTTGGACACCAGTCAGTAATGGAGCCCTCCTCCCAGCATCCATCTTTTTCCAATACTAAACACTTCTTCAGGTCTGAACCGCTTGCCAGCTCATTCTCTCGCAACAGCAGTCCCTCTTCCAGCTCCTCTAAATGCAGTCACCATGGAACAACCAAAATTCTCAACCCATAACCGTTCCCTAATTCCATCAGGTGCAGACATTGATCTTCTTCCTTCGGAACAGTCATTTTTATATCTACCTCAAGCTTTGCAGCTAAGTGAGCAGCCTCTCTCTTCTCCAATCATTATTTCCCAGTTAGTTAGTGAAATGGACACCATCCAGACAATCTCCAACCAGTTCTTTCTTTCAGGCCTGACAGAACATTTCAGCCGCAGTCTGGGAAGTATACCTGACTCCAGCTTGCAATAACTTATAATCTGCAACAGCTGGACCTGATATAGTGGAAGGCCTCATCAAAAACAAAACTAGATTCCGGATTTATGATTGGCCCCTTTTGATTCTCCACCTTATTCCGCATAAGCCCAATTGGAGTAACCAAATTAGATGAATTCTCCACCACCACAACATAGACCAAGCAATCATTCTCATAAACCTCTATCCTGTAGTAGTAACAGCCAATCTATGGGGTTCTGAAATGTTAATTGCCCCTTAGAATTTCTGCCTGTTACCAGTTCATCATCATAGATGAACATATCCCAGGTCACCAAAATAAAATCACAGATGCTTTCTTTGTGTAGAACTCTTTTGGGGCGCTCACACCAGACGCGCATGTGCAAATAAATTGCGCTATTCGCACGTAGTTGGACGCTTGAACATTTTGAGTTTACTCGCAAAAGATGGTCCAGCAGCTGTTGGTTTGTGTTTCAGGTGTTCCTGCTCCAGTGTCAGTGAAGGAGGGAGAATCTGTCACTTTACATCCTGGTGTGATAAACTCAAATGATGTGATGACATGGAGTTTTAGATGCAGTCCCATCACTCAGATCGCTGGAAATCAGAGTAAGATCTGTACAGAAGAACAGGGTGATGATGGTTGTGTGAGATCAGTCAGATACAGACTGAACGAGACTCAGACCGGATCTCTGTCTATCACTGTAGCAGCCCTTCAACTTTGAATAAACAGGCTTGGGAGTGTTTCCATACGGGTGTACTTTAATTCAGACGAGTGTGCATAGCACCAACACCGTGAAAACTTAAAAGACAAATAACAAAGGCAATTCAGTCAGATACAAAATAATCCTTTAACAAATGCACTTTAGCAAGCTAGAATCACTTTGATAACAGCACAACAGGCAACAGCCATCATGTGAAATGAATCTCATTACCATTTACATGAACGTATGAAATTAATACATATGAAATAGTATATTACAATCAACCACATACCTCGCTCCGCATATCAAAGGGTGCTAGAGAGTGGTGATCCAGGGAAGGATGACGCCATTAACTTAACTTGGACGTTGGAGAGATAGCTAGCAACTTCATGAATTATTCTCAAGTTATTACTGCCAAAACAAATCAAGCACAAAGTGGTATAACACTTTAAGGAACACTTTAGTTGAAGATTACAGTAATTTTTCCAATCTCTGACTTTAAACATGCACCGTCTTATAACGTACCTTCTCGTGCTTCCTGTGTGTTTTTTATTTGAAAGAGTGAGCGTGGAGAAATTAGTCCCCCATGCAGATAGCATGATGTCAAAATAAAAGTCCCATGAAATAAAAGTATGAAACAGCATACTCATAATAAAACACTGCTAGTGGTCATCTACAATCACAAACAGCAGAACCACAGACTCTGGACTTTATCAACTACAGATCAGCAGCAGCAGATTCAACATCACCAGGAGCTTCTGTGTTTGTGTCACTGGTATCGTTTAAAGCCCTTTGAAGCTGCACTGAAACTGTCATTTGGACCTTGAACCGTTTGGTGCCCATTGAAGTCCATTTTATGGAGAAAAATCCTGTAATGTTTTCATCAAAAACCTTAATTTCTTTTGACTGAAGAAAGAAAGACAAGGACATCTTGGATGACATGGGGGTGAGTAAATTATCAGCAAAAGTTCAATTAAAAAGTGAACTAATCCTTTAATGCAGGCTCTTGACTGAGTGTGAGATAAAAAAAAAAATGGGCTCCTTGTAGAGTTCAGGAAGCTGAGTGGACTCTGAACTAAACTCTGGAGCTGACTCAGGAACATCATATGTGGAGAAGATTCCTGTCTCCCTGCTGATGTTAGCTATGAGAGACTTTTCAGCTCCAAATTTCCACAGTATGTCATCGTGTTTATGTAGTTCAGTAATATCAGTGTGAAGAAGCACAGAATCTCCCTCTATCACTGACACTGACTGTATTTCATTTGTTTCAGCTCCAAACACACCTGAAGAACACAAACAGGAACATATGAAGACTTTTGTTGGTTTACAGTTTTGTTTAAATGTGAACTGATACAAAATGTGAAGATAACACTATGAAAAATGCTAGTTTCAACCCATGTTTGGGTCCAATATGGACAAACCCAAAAAATTTTAAATAAAAAATTTACTTTAAACCCTATGGTTGGGTTTGTCCAAATTGGACCCAAACATGGGTTGAAACAACTCAGTAATTTTTAGAGTGAAATGCAAATTCATTATTGTAATTTCCATTATTCAGATCTCTCAGTTGTAATTTTAAGTTTAATTTTGAATTTAATTTGAACTGTTTAGAACTGCAAGTGAAAATCATCTTAGCTTGTTACTGATATTAAGACGTGAAAATGTTTTCTAACAGATCAGACGCCGCCAGCACAAAACAGAACAAAACAAGCATTTGAAACATTTTCTTCAGTTGTTCAGTAAAAATGATCTAATAAGATCATCCGCTGAAAACGACCGAGCTGTTCATCTGATGTGTGTGAATCCTCTCATGAGATGAACCCTCCTACACACACACACTCCAGAGATGGAAACTCGAGTCGCACTTAAGTCACAAAAATAAACGACTTGCGACTTGACTTGGACTTGTGAACTACTAACTCGAGACTTGACTTGGACTTGAAGACAGAGACTTGTGAAAAAAACAAGTCTTTTGGCGTGACATTCCCGATTACGCTCTCTATTTACTACCCCACACGATGGCACGAAACACCACATTTTACTATCTATTAATTCCCAAATATGTGCTGCAGCAGCGAATATCGCAAATCATCTCTAAACACACAAAGCCATCGAGCACTTGATGATAAAATTTGTCATTTCATTTGAAAAGCAATCAATTAATCTGAAGGGAAGCTGCGGTGTTGCACAGCTGCAGAGGCTTGTGGTCCATTTTCAAGAAGTACATGTCCTTTTCATTTTTTTTATTTATTTTTGCCCAAGTATTTGATAATGCATATAATATCCAGATTTACCATGTTAAATTGTATTTGGATTGGACGAACATTTCCATGAGCATTTTATAACACTGTCCGTCCAACTCATTACCACAGATCGGATAATTAAGTCGCAGTGCGTTATTATATCGCCTTATCACAAATGAGACACACAGATGGAAATGTTGTTTGTTGTGTTGTTTACTGTAACGCTTGTCTATACACAGGTTTTGTTACCGCCGGCGCTCACTGGAAGACTACATTTTCCAGCATTGCTTGAGATCTACAGCAAACTACGGCAACTCATATAGCTCAAAATACACAGCACTTTTTTCCTTGCAGTGGTTTTAAATGGTATAATTTTGCATAAAGTTAGAAAGTAATAAAAATTATTTAAGTAGTATTTTGTGTGCTTTATTAGACAATTTTAAAGTAAAAGTAATCTGTTTTGATATTTAAATACACTGTTAATTACAATAACAACTAGCTGAAAAAAATAAATAAAATACAACAAAATAGACTTGAGACTTGACTTGGACCCCTAAAGACTTGAGACTTGACTTGACCACAGGGACTTGTGAACATCTGACACACACACACACACACTGAATGCATGTAATAGCCTATATATAAATGTTCTTCTGACTCTTATTATATGGAGTTCAGCTTCTGAGAGAAACCGAAACCTGCTGCCTTTTTTCTTAGAAACATGATTCGTTCAGTAGTGGAGTCAATACAACATAAATCTTTTTTTCAAAACATTTTTATTGTTTTACTATGATTCACTATAGCTGCATTTCCACTGCAGGAACTAGGATCTTTTTGCATTTGAAGCAGTTTTACTCACTACCGGTTCATGACTGGGATCATTATAGCTGTGACTGCTCCATTTTGAGTTTCAAATGATCTGTAAATCCAGCTGGGCCTTGTTTATTAAACCATGAGTGCTGATCCGGAGAGCTCAAGCAGCCACGGAAAAACACAAGATATTCTCCATTCATTTTAACCAATAAAAACATGATTAAAACTATCAGTTTCTATGGTTATTTTAAATAATGTTTTACTAACAAAATTCGGAAGGAGCAACATTCAAATAATATGACTATTCATCACGGCATTTCAGCCAGCTGTTAGCAATCAGTAATCAACATATCTACCCTAGAGTGAACTGTAAAATTGAAAGCATATATATCAGTGTTTCCCACAGGATTTTGTGAGACCATTAAAACCATTATTTTTATTTTATTTATTTAACCTTTTTTAACCAGGCAAGTCATTAAGAACATGTTCTTATTTTCAATAACAGCCTGGCAGGAGAGCAAAAGTCTCCTGAAAGACATACAGCCATACATTACGATATAAAAAAAAAAAAAAAATCAGTTGAAACATTTACAGGTTGTAATAAAAGCACTCGTTAATATTTTTTTAAATGCACAAACTGAAATATATGTCTCTAATTTCAATAACTTCATTTGCATTTGAGAATCCCTACATAATAAAAATATGTAGCAAAAGAGGTTACCTTTGTTGAATTAATTTATTTCTGGAATAATTAGTTGGGGCCTGTATCTATACATCTGTATTTGTAGAACTAATGGTCACTCTTTGATTTGTTAAAATCAATCCAGAATGCACTAAACACACTACGTCATTATAAAGAAAAATAACAAATGAATAAAAATATATAATCATCAGCTGACCAATAAATAAATAAATAAACTAGGTGACTATATAATTCAGCAGCAAAAAGTATGCTAGCCTAATTCTTGAAAAAAAAAAAACTTTGCACAGCAATTTTATAAAATATGTGACCCATCACGGAAACCAGGGACACAAGTCGGCAGCACAACTATTGAGCAAACTGAGAAAGAAGCGTTTTTTTTCAAAATTGGTGATTTTCGTTTTTTTGCAGAATCTGTTAGTTGAGATCACGAAGAAGCATCTCCGTGTTTTAGGTAGCAGTATTGGTGTAACAAAGTTCGGATATAAGGAGGGAAGAGGACAAGGTCGGCAGGTGACTACTGGCTGTTTATTTCACCAAAATAATGATACAACAAAACAGTGTGCAGGCAGGCACAAAAACAGTCAAAGAAACTCAGAATTCACTCCAACGCGATTAAGCAGACATCCAGGAGTGGGGAACAGCCAGTAGTCCTTCTCTCTCTCGCAGGCTCCTGTTTCTCCTGGCGTTAAATACTCTCTCTCCATGCCAATTACTGAAACAAGAAACAGGTGTTTATTATTTGCGCCTAATCCACTCAGTCACCGCGCGTCTCCTCCCTCTCTCTCCCGTTGCAGATTCCGCTGAACCACGCCCCCCTTGCCACATACCCCCACCGCCCGACTCAGGCCGGGGAGCCGACCGGCCTGCAGCCCCATTTCTGGAGAGGAAATCGGCCACAGCCATCTGAACACCCGGCCTGTGGACCACCTTGAATTTAAAAGGCTGTAAAGCTAGATACCAGCGGGTGATCCGCGCGTTGGTATCTTTCATGCGGTGGAGCCACTGCAGAGGGGCGTGGTTCGAACAGAGGGTGAATTCCCGTCCCAGGAGATAATAGCGGAGGGTGAGGACAGCCCACCTGATGGCCAAACACTCCTTCTCCACGGTGCTGTACTTAGTCTCTCTCTTAGAGAGCTTGCGACTAATGTACAGCACCGGCCGTTCCTCCCCCTCTATCTCCTGGGACAGGACAGCACCCAGTCCCCGGTCCGACGCGTCAGTCTGCAACAAAAAAGGGAGAGAGAAATCAGGAGAGTGAAGCAACGGCCCGCCACACAGAGCAGCCTTTACTTGGGTAAAAGCCTGCTGGCACAGCTCCGTCCACTGGACCGTATCTGGTGCATCCTTTTTAGTAAGATCAGTCAAGGGGCTGGTGAGGTCCGAATAATTAGGCACAAACCTTCTATAATATCCCGCCAGCCCCAAGAACTGTCTCACCTCCTTTTTGGTCTTAGGGCGCGGACAGGTCGCAACTGCTGCAGTCTTATCAATTTGGGGACGCACCTGTCCATGCCCCAAGTGGAAGCCCAGATACTTTACTTCCACACGCCCAATTGCACACTTCTTTGGGGTTGGCCGTGAGCCCGGCTCCCCTCTTTAAGACCGCCCTCAAATGCTGCATATGCCGCTGCCAGTCATTACTGAATATGATGATATCATCTAGATAGGCAGCCGCATATGCAGCATGGGGCCGTAAAACCCTGTCTATCAGCCACTGAAAGGTAGCCGGTGCCCCGAACAGCCCGAACGGAAGTGTAACAAATTGGTGTTCGAACGGCGTCGTGAAAGCTGTTTTTTCTCGGGATAATGGAGACAAGGGGATCTGCCAATAACCCTTTGTTAAGTCCAGTGTCGAATAAAAACGAGCCGTACCAAGCCGGTCAAGCAATTCGTCAACCCGTGGCGAGAGATTGTTTTTTTATATTCGCCTCTGGCCCGAGATCATCCTCTCCACTAATCACCGTCGCCAGCATCACTGATTCTCCCTCATTCCATTTTTTCAGGAGATTGAGGTATAAATTTGACGTGCTCCTCTCCTCTGAGCGTATTACCTCATATCGAGCTCTCCAACTTGCCGTGTGACCCCAAACGGTCCTTGCCACTTTGCAAGTAATTTTGAACTTGACGTTGGGAGTAATACAAGCACTTTAATCCCCACTCGGGAGATTAAAGAAAACAGTGCGTCAGCAACTCTTAGCGGAAATGTTGCGGAGAGCCACTGCTTCTGGATATCGTGTTGCATAATCCACATGACCAATGCAAAACGATGTCCTCTTGCTGATCGCTCTAATGGCCCGATGAGGTCCATGCCAATTCTCTCGAAGGGGGCCTGCATTAATGGGAGGGGGCGCAAAGGCGCTTTTGGGGTGGCCGGTGGGTTTACCAACTGACATTCACGACAAGCCGCGCACCACCTGCGCACATTCTCGTGAATGCCCGGCCAAAAAAATCGGGTCATGAGGCGATTTAGTGTCGTTATCTGTCCTAAATGACCAGCCATTGGATTAGAATGAGCCGCTTGAAAAAGCATTTCCCTGCGGCTCCTAGGAACTAACAACTTGGTTGTATCCTCTTTTGTCTGAGCGTCTTGGGTCACTCGATACAACCTATTTTTTATAATTGCAAAATATGGATAGGTAAGCGGTTGTCCAGGATGGAGAGGCTGACCGTCGATGGTACTGACCTGTTCAAACGCACGTTTCAGCGTCTCATCCTGAGACTGCTCCAGGGGAAAATCATCGCGCTCCGAGAGAATAAGGACCATTGTTCCCACCTCCATTACAGGACACCTGTCCACAAAATGGGCGGGACCCGAGGAGGGCCGGGTGGACGAGACCTGGGTAAAGGGACAGGGCAAGAGAGGGAGAGAGAGAAGCTGATGGCAGGGGTTCGCCGACCCCGGGGCACGCCACCATATGATCCTCCGCGAGTTGGATAGCTGACTCCAGCGACGTGGGGCGGTGGCACTGGACCCACTCGGCCGTTCTTCTTGGAAGCCGAGTGATAAACTGCTCCAGCACCACTCGGTCGATGATCTCCTCCACGTCGCTTCCGTCGGCCAGCAGCCATTTGCGGCAGGAGTCCCGGAGCTGTTGGGCCATCACGAAGGGCCGGCCGGACTCGCCTAGCTCCAGGGAGCGGAAGCGCTGGCGATGCTGTTCAGGACTCCGGCCGACCCGCTGGATGATGGCCCTCTTGAGGTCGTCGAAGTCCAGGAGGCTCCGCACCGGAAGCTGCTGTGCCGCTACCTGGGACTCCCCGGAGAGCAATGGGACCAGGTGCATCAGCCACTGGTCCCGAGGCCATCCGCAGATCTCGGCCGACGTTTCAAATAGATCAAGAAATGCCTCCGGGTCGTCCTCAGGCCCCATTTTGTTGAGTGGAATGTGGGCGGGCACAGCGTGTTGGTCCGTGGCTTCCGGCCGAACCTCCTGGTCCATCCAGCTCCAGAACTTCTCGCGGTATTCCTGCTGGGCTTGGAGGACGGCCTGGAACCGCCTCTCCTGGTCTTGTCGTAAGTCCAGCAGGGCCTGGTGTTGATCATGTTGCATGACCGCGAGGGATGTAATAATCTCCGCAAATGGCGCAGCGGAGGACTCTGGCATGGCGGCGGCCTTCCATCTTCCCTCCCGGGTTTCGGCACCAGTGTAACAAAGTTCGGATATAAGGAGGGAAGAGGACAAGGTCGGCAGGTGACTACTTGCTGTTTATTTCACCAAAATAATGATACAACAAAACAGTGTGCAGGCAGGCACAAAAACAGTCAAATAAACTCAGAATTCACTCCAACGCGATTAAGCAGACATCCAGGAGTGGGGAACAGCCAGTAGTCCTTCTCTCTCTCGCAGGCTCCTGTTTCTCCTGCCGTTAAATACTCTCTCCATGCCAATTACTGAAACAAGAAACAGGTGTTTATTATTTGCGCCTAATCCACTCAGTCACCGCGCGTCTCCTCCCTCTCTCTCCTGTTGCAGATTCTGCTGAACCACGCCCCCCTTGCCACAATTGGTTTATTTAAAAGCGTACATTTTGAGGTTGAAATCGGCTTGTTTTTCTGGGATTCTATCTCACAGTAGGGGCGTGTCATTGTCTGTTTGTATTTCCATACTGGAATCGGATACGCCGGCCTTTGTTTCTTTTGTTATTGCCGCTGCCCTCCAAGGGAAGCGTGGCTACTTATTTATGCAGCGCTCTGGCCGGCTCTAGCTGATATCAAAATTTAATGAAGATGGACGCCGCAAAGAATATCGCAGACGAGCTGAACCGTGGCCGTTACACCGAAAATGTTTTGAAGTACAGCATACGGCTGGATTCTTTAGCTGCGGAAAAAAGAGTGGCAGGACATGCGAATTATTGAACATTTAGAGGCAAACAGACACATAGTAGTGCAAACTTCGGAGATGGTTACATCCACAAAGAAGACCCTGACAAAGAGAAAGTGTGCCCGAACAACTTATTTAATTGGAGGCAACGAGATCTTTTCTGTTTTTTGGGTGAGTTTCCATAAACATCAAAGTTTGTCGTTTTGTGTTCATTCTAAGAACACGTAGGCTACACGTTATCTCATGTGTCTTTTGCTATTAGCTAGCTCAGGAGTTTCGTTTTAATTGTAATCGTTAGCATCGTATCACTTGCCAAAAACCCCCATTACTATAATGGCCTTTTAGATGGTAATGTTAGCATCTGCTATTAATTTGAATAACGATTCAACTGCTTGAATTGACTGGTGTGAATGACTTAGCTCATGTAAACCTTACTATTCTTGAATTGAATGTGATGCTAATAATTTTTAGCCAGTTACTACTTAATGTTCTTAACAAGGATTTACTAATGTAATAGTAAATGTATCAGATTAAATTCCTACGTAAGTAAAAGTATAAAGTATCCGTAGCCGTAAAATGTGCGTTATAAGTCAAAAGTAAAAGTATTTATTGAAGAGTTTAATGTACAGGATTTTTTTAATCCTTTGACTCAAACCAGGTCTAACCACTAACTGAGGTCTAAACCAGGACTATACGGTTATCACAGAATCCTGTTAAAAAAGTCCTAATGTCAAAAAAGATAAATTACTGACATTTACAATGCACCTTACCCTTTATTATTAATAGTATGCGGTCCGATTTTTCCCGTTGCGTCTGTCGTTGCTATGCAACCATGCAGCTTTACAGGGGGTATGGCTTATCTAAATGAGATGTAAATGAGCCCTTTTGTCACTCCCAGCAGGTGAGAACAGGCGAGAACTGCAAAATTAGAAGTCATTTCTGCCCTTTGAGCATTTTTGAGTGCTACCTTCAAATGGCCACAACTTCTCCAAATATTATCAGATTTCCATGTGTTACACATCGTTGGAAAGCTTGGAGACTACACTTTCAGAATCTGTGAATAACTCAAAATGCCCCAGAACCGACTTGTGTCCCTACTTTCCGTGACTGGTCACATATGTTAATAAAAAGTCTAAAATTCTTATTTGTATTCTTATGAAATCAAAAAACTATATATATATGATTGTAAATGATTATTTATAATAATGGAAGATTAAAAGTTTATTTTAAATGTATTGTGCAGCTTTTTAATGGGGCAACAAAATATGATAGATACGACTGAACAAAATAGGCTATTAATAATCTTTCAGTATGTAAAACGCTGAAAGATTCCCAAAGAAAGTATTGTTTAGTGTAAAACATGCTGAAGATTAGCAAACAGGCTGTGGATTAATTAAACGATTAGCTATTTCCCCTCAAAAGCTGTTTAATCAGCATAGTGAAGCCTCTCATCCATTGACATTCATTCAAAAAACAGCCTCTGGTCTCATTCCCTGCGTACCACCAGAGGCAGAGCGTTAGCATTAGCCGTTATGTTTTTTTTGGCTAAAGGTTGCAGGCTTGCCTTCCAGTGGCTTTGGTCTTTCCCTAAAATTGTTGTCTTTCCTGGATTCAGGGGCGCCACCAAGGGGTCACGGCCACCCCTGTATAAATTCTGGCCACCCCTAGTATGATTTTGCAGTTACTATTAAATTAAATGCATAATGTAAATTCACAAGTTCATGAAGTGAAAGAAAATAAAATGCCACCAAAAGATTGTAGATTAATTGGCACCACCAGAGTAGCCTTGCTGTTGCACTGCCCCAATAGTCTAAATAGAAATGACTACAGACCTGAATTTCAAATGTTATTATTAATTACTGTGAAGAGGCTGGGGGTGTGCGATATATTTAGTCTGCGATTTTATCATAATTGTTGTTTTAACGATGCACAATTGATCTGACATCCCTCTACGTGATGTTGTCTTGTAGATTAGACTAGTGTCAGTGCGCTTTTAGAGTGCACGCTTTCACTGTGTGACTTATATCATTTAATATAACGTTAGTTAATAGATATCACATGAAGAGTGCCGTTTTTCTCCCGATATCAGCATGGTAACAAATGTTACATTAATTGTATACATTCTCTAATGACATCAGTTTGACGGCTTGGGTTGAAATCGCTTAAACCACTCCCCTCCAACAGTTAGTCTGCTAGGAGCGAGAGACGGAGAGGAGGAGTGCTAAAGTAAAACTCTGCCCTCTATTCAATATTCCGTTAACAGTGTTGCCAGTATATAACTGTTTTTAACTTACAATTTGTTACTGTTAAAATACATTTTGTGGGTGTGTCTTTTTTTCTTACACCTTTAACCCTTTCAACCCCACAGGAACATCCTCTAGTGTCCACACTACAGATTAAAAGTAACATTGACGCCGTGTTGCAGTGAGATAATTAAGTTATTTAAGTGATGATTGAGCATAAATGATGAACACCTGCTGTTAACAAGCAGAACCACTGAAAAGAAGAACAAGAACGGAAAAAATATGAGAAGAAACACAAGAACTACAACTGTCTTCCAGCTATTACACATTATTACACTTATTACTGACCAGTTTAATTTAATTTCTACAGAAGGTCTATAGGTCTGTCATGATCACGAGTTGGAGTGCCCTATTTAGCCACCAGAGGGCACTCCAACGTGGACTATTGTTCACCGTGACAGAAACCTCAATCATCTATTAGATCCAGCAGTATGAGTTTCCGGATTCCTCCTCCAGCTACCATGAGGGAGCGAATGGCTCGACTTCGGGCGTTGATGGCTCTACGCCAAGAGGGATGGGAGGTAGGATGTTTCGCCCAGACCTTTTGGACAATGGCGGTGGGGCTAAATTATAATGAGGCTGCTCTAAAGGAGATTTTTAATAAGTGTCTGAAGGACCCTCTGCCTCAATGGGAGATGGAGGGGCTGCAGGTCTTGGATTTTTGGGGGTTTGTGGAATATCTACACCATCGGGATCAATGGGCAACACCGGGCCAACCTGAACCCGTTCGTAGAAACTTTCCATCTCTGGTTCCAGACCCTGGTCTCCTAAGTCCCACTGAAAAGCGCAGGGCAAGGAGAAAGGAGAAAGCCCGTGAGCCCGCTCCAGAGCCTGCTCCAGCCCGTGAGTCCGCTCCAGAGCCCGCTCCAGCCCTGAGACCCAGAGCCCACTCCAGCCAGTGAGTCGCTCCAGAGCCCGCTTCAGCCCGTGAGTCTGCTCCAGAGCCTGCTCCAGCCCGTGAGTCCGCTCCAGAGCCCGCTCCAGCCCGTGAGTCTGACCCAGAGCCCTCCAGCCCGTGAGTCCGCTCCAGAGCCCAATCCAGCCTGTAAGTCCGCTCCAGAGCCTGCTCCAGCCAGTGAGCCTGCTCCAGCCAGTGAGTCCGCTCCAGCCAGTGAGCCCGCTTCAGCCAGTGAGTCCGCTCCAGCCAGTGAGCCTGCTGCAGTGCCTACAGAGGAGGTAGGCACAGAGAGCCTGGAGACCACCCCAGAGGTCATTCTTGCGCCACCCAAGTGCCTTGCCCTGCCGGCGCCACCCAAGCGCCTTGCCCTGTCGGCGCCACCCAGGCGTCTTGCCCTGCCGCCGTCGTCCAGGCCGTCCGCCCTGCTACCGCTGCCCGGGCCGTCAGACTTGCTGAAGCCCACCTGGTCAGTTCCTCCAGCACCGCCCTGGTACTCAGCCCGGACTCCAGACCTGCTGGAACCCGCCTGGTCAGTTCCTCCAGCACCGCCCTGGCATTCAGCCTGGAATCCAGACCTGCTGGAACCCGCCTGGTCAGTTCCTCCAGCACCGCCCTGGCATTCAGCCCGGAGTCCAGACCTGCTGGAACCCGCCTGGTCAGTTCCTCCAGCACTGACCAGGCACTCAGCCAGGACTCTGACCTCAATAGAGCCCCCATGGTCTGTTCCTCCGGCTCCCCCCTGGCCTTCAGTCGGGGACTCTGGATCTGGCCCACCATCCCTCCCCCTGGTCCTCCTCCAGTCCACCTCCCTCCTGAGAGTTTTGTTTTATGTTTTGTCAGGTGGAGCGTTTGGTAGCCGCTCCGTAAGGAGGGGGTACTGTCATGATCACGAGTTGGAGTGCCCTATTTAGCCACCAGAGGGCACTCCAACACGGACTATTGTTCACCGCACTTGGACTTCAATTCCCATAAACCACTTACTGGACTCATTATCCCGTCATTGCATTTGATCATTGTTTGATGTTTGATCATTTGTGTCTGTCTATTTATACCCTTTTTGTTTCTTCTTTTGTTATTGAGGTTTCATTTACGGTTACCCGGTTCTGTTTGTGTTTCTCTGGTTTTGTATGGACTGTTCTATGGAGTTTGACCCTTGCATGTTTCTGGATTACGGTTTTGGATTACCCCATTAAAGCTGCATATGGATCTTACCTTCTCATCTCTGTGCCATTCCGTGACAAGGTCTATGTCTATATTTCAGTGTTTACTTGTTACAAAAATCACAAACTCACACAAAAAGCCAAAAGCCAAACTGCCCAATGAAAAGAAACACTGATCACCATAAAATTTCCACAGTATGTCATCATGTTTATGTAGTTCAGTAAGATCAGTGTGAAGAAGCACAGAATCTCCCTCTATCACTGGCACTGACTGTATTTCATTTGTTTCAGCTCCAAACACACCTGAGAAACACAAACAGGAACATATTAAGACTTTTGTTGGTTTACAGTTTTGTTTAAATGTGAACTGCTACAAAATGTGAAGAGAATCCTATGAAAATATGCCGACCTAAACATAGGTTGAAACAACTCAGTAATTTTTAGAGTGAAATGCAATTTCATTATTTAGATCTCACAATTGTAATTTTAATTTCAAATTTGATTTGATTGAACTGTTTAGAACTGCAAGTGAAAATCATCTTAGCTTGTTACTGATATTCAGACGCCACCAGCACAAACAGAACAAAACAAGCATTTGAAACAGTCCTGTTTCTTTGAGATCTTTTGTCCAGATGAGTTTTATAGCTTTATTGCAGGGTTGATTTATCTCAGCATTTGTCTTGGCAGGAAAGTCTTACACCACTGTGGGAACTTTCTTCAGAACTAGGATCTTTGGAGTGGTACTCTGTGTGTTTCGACCACAGGAACCAGGGTCTAAATAAAGTCTCCCCCCCAAAAATCCCCCTGCTTGCTAGGTAGTACTTTTCAATGTTCCGGAACTTTCAATGTTTCAATGTTCAATGTTTCAATGTTTCAATGTTCCGGTTGGACTTGGGCACTGAACATGCTGACTGGATGAGTTCATTTTAATTGGTTGACTCCACGCAGCGTTTTATTTCAACCATCTTTTTTAAAGTCTGTTGCAGTGCATGCAGCAAGAGTTGTTTGATATTTTATATATTTTATATTTGTGGGATGCAATGTAAAAATGCATACATCTATCACTAGCCCGTGTGTGTCTCGTAATATCCATAAATAGAGAAAAGTTGCTCCTCCTTTGATGCGTGTCTGGTGTGGGAGTGGCAGAGGTTAGTTGTCACCAGAGTTGAGAGTGTTACTTTTCAGATGTATTCTGTTACCGTCACAAATTACTTCATAAAAAAGTATTCAGTAACGTAATCCAAGCACCACAATATGAAAGTAATGTAATCTGATTACTTTTGGATTCCTTCAAGGTCACATACTGTTTATAAATAAAGTCAAGTAAAAAGCAATATCATCAAAGTACTTTATTTAATATGAATTTAAAATTAAAACTATACAAATAGACTATTAAAACTAAGCAATCATGTCTTGTTACACCAACTGGAGATTAAGCAGCTCTGTATATATATATTTATTTTTTATTTCTTTAACATGCAAGGGAAAAAATATACAGTTTACACACAACATTAAAAAAGTCTACCATCTACCATCTACATATTAGTCTATTTCAGAATACATGTTGATCAAGGCCGTGATCTTTATTAACCCCTGACCCTGAGGCATTAGTGGTGGGAGTTCCCCTTTGTGGAGACGCCCATGTTAATTTTTACATTTTCCTGCATAATATATGCTGTGCATCAATGTTGTTTCCTTTTTCCTCTGTAAAAAAAAAAGACTGAAATTTCCAGACATAAAAAGTTTTTTTCCTACAGGAAGCATCGTAATTACTCGGCCAGACATACTTAGACAGAAAAAGTCAGTCGGTTAGTAGAGTCATGACTGGCAACAGAACAGGGATTTGAAATGTTGTAAAAGCGACAGGGAGATGATGGTGTTTTTAGGTGTTTTATTGAACAGATAAATTGCCATAGCTCTCTAACAGAGTTGATTGTAAAGCATTAACTGTTGTGAAGCTCATTTCATTATGGTTGCTGTAGCTGTGCTGGAATTTATTTTCAAGGAGTATTGTGTCTATTAATGGGTAAAGATACATTAACATCTTCAGCTAGTTAGCTTGAGATCCTTTCCATCTAAACTGGTTTTATCTCTGAAGAATAGTAGTGAATGTTTTATTAGTACGATAATCATATCCATCTGCATTCAAAACACAAACAAAACAATGTTCTTGAGGGCCAAAAGTTACATAGTGTACCTTTAAATAAAAGTTAGAGGTCAAACTCTGAAGAGAAATATCTCCATGTTTACTTTATTGGAAAGGATATTTATTAAAAGTTATCTACATTATATTTCATCTGCACAGCATTGTGAACTTGTATAACGATGCGTTTGGTCTTAACTTTTAAATGCATCATTATGCAAAGATGAGGAGAGTTCTCTGCATGAAAGACCCACAACTGGAAGATCAATGTGTGACTACATTTCTCTCCGAAACGGTAGGAAATTAATTTGAATTGAATGTGGAGGATTTTAACTGTGACAAGATGATTGACAGGGCAGTTTAAACAATTACAGGTTGCGTAACTAAGCGACAGAACGTCCGTTAAAGACGCAATTATGATGAGGTAGTATGTCCCAAAGCTTGCATACTCTTCTGCTACACACTCAAAAGTATGTACTTTTTCTTTACAAAACAGTACATACTTTTAGGATGTAGCATAAGTAGGCGAAATTGGGACGCAGCATCTATTCCTTAGTAAAAGTTTGTCTCAGCAGCTTTGTGAATAGGTTTTAAGAGAAAACTCTTAACTAAGAACTTTTACTGCCATTTAGGAGAACTCTTAGTGGTAAGATAAAATGTTTTGTGAATACGGCCCCTGGTCTGTTGATCATAATTTAACGCAACAAAATTTTCACTCCTCTCACTGCATCTGCACACTGTCATACTGTTTTTCCACCTCACGATACTCAACATCGCTGTAGTTCTTCCATGAGTTTGGTTTTAGTTTGTTATTTAATGCTATATAAATAGGGTGTACATCATGATTGACAGCAGAAGTGTGGGCGGGACATTGGGATCACTACTGCACAACCTGGGCTCTGAATGACGAATCAACCTTTACTGGGATATAATGGGCCTGTCCAAATTCCCACATTTGCAATCTTGGCCACAAGAGTGTGTGTACATGACATTACATTCAGTTCTGCATTATCAGCCAGCCACACTGCCTTTTAGTGATGAGTCATTCATGATGAGTCACTTAACTATGTGGACCAGCTTCTTCTGATGCCAAACTGTTCCTCAGCTGTGCTGACTGATGCTGGAAAAAGACTTACTGATCACCCAGTTTAATGCTCATTGGGTTGGGTTATGGTTGAGTCACGGTCGCCACGTACTCTCGTCTACTTTCCAGTGGAGGTGTTTAGCATTTCAAATGATCACGTGATCTCTGACAGGGACACACACCCCCGATATGTAACATCTGAGTCGTCTATAAATGCAGCTCCATTCATTCACAGTAATAAAGCAGGTTATGAAGGGAAACATGGAGACAAAGAAGTTTTTCCTTAGTTTGTTTGCAGTTACTGCATTATTGCACGGTAAGACATTTGTTTATTTCTCTTCAGGTTGAAACCAAATAAATGAATATATATATATATATATATATATATATATATATACCAGTCAAAAAAGTATGGAACGGTAAGATTTTTAAAGGTGCCCTAGATTCAAAAAATTGAATTTACCTTGGCATAGTTGAATAAACAAGAGTTCAGTACATGGAAATGACATAGTGAGTCTCAAACACCATTGTTCCTCCTTTTTTATAAATCTCATTTGTTTAAACGACCTCCGAAGAACTGGCGAATCTCAACTAAAACAGACTGTACGTAACAGTCGGGATCATTAATATGCACGCCCCCCATATTGCATATGCCAGCCCATTTTCCCAACATTATGAAAGGCATTAGACAAGGGCAGAACGTCTGGATCTGTGCAGAGCTGAATCATCAGACTAGGTAAGCAAGCAAGAACATAGTGAAAAATGGCAGATGGAGCAAATAACTGACATGATCCATGATTCATGATATTTTTAGTGATATTTGTAATGTCTTTCTAATGTTTGTTAGCATGTTGTAATTACTGTTAAATGTGGTTAAAGTTACCATCGTTCTTACTGTATTCACGGAGACAAGAGCCGTCGCTATTTTCATTTTTAAACACTTGCAGTCTGTATAATTCATAAACACAACTTAATCTTTATAAATCTTCCAAAAGTGTAGCATTAGCCGTTAGCCACGGAGAACAATCAAACTCATTCAGAATCAATGTAAACCTCCAATAAATACTCTATTTATGCGATTTTGACCTGTTGCATGACGAACCTTTGTAAAGATCCATTTTAAGGGTATATTAGCTGTGTGAACTTTGGTTATAGCTGTTTAAGGCAAGCACGAGCTCCGTGGGCGGGGCATGAGATTTAAGGGGCCGCGCTGCATAAATCGGCGCGTTTATAATGATGCCCAAAATAGGCAGTTAAAAAATGAATAAAAAAAACTATAGGGTATTTGAGCTGAAATCTTCATGTTCTTGGCACATTAATGTTTTAAAAGAATTTTTGTCTGCTCACCAAGGCTGCATTTATTTAATTAAAAATAGAGTAAAAACACGTGATATTGTGAAATATTCTTAAAAATTTAAAATAACTGTTTTCTATTTGAAAAATATATATATATTTTTTTTTTAGTAAATTTATGTCAGGTTGTTGTCAGAAAGGACAGTCTTGAAAGGACAGTCTTGGACAGGGACACATCGAATGAAACATGACAATCAGCCTTCTCATTCATTTGTCCAAACAAACAAAAAAACTTCTCTCCTGGCTTCACACGTGCAACAAGCCTGGAAGAAGTGAATGCACACTGAAGAGAGTCATCTCCTAGGTCTGCCCCCATGCATCTTGTAAATAACTTCATTTTGGCATAAGTATCGATATGTAAAGCTTGGGGATCACTTTTTCACCCTGATGTGTTTGCATCCCTGACAATGTAAATGCCAAAGCAGAAAATGTTTTTTTGTGATTAACATTTTATTGATTTCAGGCACTTTTCAGAATACAACGTAATGCACTGTACAAAAATCAACATTTTCACCCCAATATCAACCACCCACCCACCCCACAAGAAATCCCCACTACAGCTTAAGGTCACAACTTGGCTATACAATTCAATACAATAAGTATAACTTCCAGCATATATTGGTGAAAAAGGAGAATATAGCACATAAAAATAAATAACCATTAAAAAAACAACAACAACAACAAAAAAAAAAAAACATGTGAACATGTCTCTCACAGAGTGATTACTACCCCTTTTCCAAATAAGATAAATATCTGGACCATTTCTTATAAAATAAATTAAATTTATCCATCTGTCTATAAGACATATTTTCAAATGCAGCCACTCTACCTAGTTCTGCTATCCAATCCTGAAAGGAAGGGGCCTCCTCTGACTTCCAGCTCCTAAGAATAATTTGTCTGCCAATCATTAAACTGGTTTGTACCCAGTGTCTTATGTGTTTGTCTCTTATGTCACTGTCTGTCCATCCACCTAATATAAACAATTGAGGACATAGTGAAACCCGAGTATCCAAAACAGTGCAAATGTGTTCATGAACCCTTATCCAGAAATCCTGAATTTTTGTACAGGACCAGAGGGCATGAGTTAAGTATCCATCCTCAGTCTTACATCTCCAGCAATAGGGTGTATCTTTTAACCCAAGCCTGAACAGTCTGGAAGGGGTCCAGTAAAAACGGTGCACTATCTTAAACTGTATAAGGCGTATTTTTGCATCCCTAGACGCCGTTTTGACATTTTTTACAACTGAGATCTAGATATACCATACTGCTGACGTAAATGTTCAAATGACTTCAGACTACCATTTTCATAAAGGTCACTTAATATAATGACACCTTTCTTAATCCATTCCCTCCATAGAAAAGGGGCTTTATTAATACATAGTTTAGGGTTCAACCATATACACGAACAAGCATTTAGGTAAGGGTCAGAGCTACGCAGACAGAAAATCTTTAACCAAACTGTTTGCAAATATGAAATAATAGGATGTTTTTTCACCTCGCTATCCAGTTTAATGGACAGACTCTGCAATAATGAAATCGAAGGCAAGACAGATTGTTCAATCGTATACCAAGGGGGAGCTCACTCAGGCGGCAGTGACCAATGAGCCAGGTGTCTGAGACTGAAAGCATAATAATAAAATAAAACATTAGGCAGGCCTAAACCACCTTTCTCAACAGGTTTCTGCAACTTATTAGAATGCATCCGAGGACGCTTACCATTCCAAATAAAAACCTTACATATTCTGTCAAACTGTTTTAAAGTAGTAAAGCGGTATTTGTATAGGGAAGACTGTAATAAATAATTCAATTTTGGTGTGCAACTCATTTTAATTACATTGACTTTTCCAGCCATAGACATATGGAGTGGAGCCCATCTATCCATATCGCAGGAAATCTTCTTCATTAAGGGGTCGAAAATAGCTCTTACTAAGTCATTTAAATTTGGGGGAAATAGAATTCCTAAATATCTAATACTTGGCTTAGGCCATTGGAACATGCCAGGGTGAAAAGCTGAGGCAGTGGCAAAAATGCAGTCAGTGCAAGGGCTTCCAATTTCAGAGACAAATAGTAAGATGTCGTCTGCATAAAGCATAAGCTTGTGTGTTAGTCCACCTGCTACAATGCCAGAAAATCCTCGTTTTTTCTAATTGCAGCAGCTAAAGGTTCCAAAGCAAGACAAAACAGCAACGGGGAGAGTGGAGAGCCTTGCCGTGTTCCTCTACCTAGTACAAAATACTCTGAAATTAATCCATTGGTTTGTACCGCTGCTACCGGTTGCTTGTACAATAATTTAATCTATCTTATAAACGTGGGTTCCAACCCCATAGACTTCTAGATTTTAAAAAGGTCCTCCACTACATCATGTCAAAAGCCTTCTTGGCATCGAGGGATGAGATGGCTGCAATTGGGGTGGTTCCTCCCGTATGACACATAATGTCAATTAAAACCGAAAACGATATTATCAGAAGAGCTACGGCATAATGAACCCTAACTTGATCAACATGATATAACCTTATTTAAAGATAGTAGTAGGTTTTTTGATAAATTTTCATATCAAGTTGAATTCAGGAAATTGGGCGTAAGTAATTTTTACATCACTTGGATCCTTATCCTTTTTAAGGTATAAGACTAAGTAGAGCTGTGGACAGTGTTGGGTGGTAATTCTCCTCTGAAATGCCTAAATAAAACTTCTAGCATTAAAGGAGCCAAGGTCTGTATGTGTACTGAAAAATTCGCGGTGGAAAACCATCCGACCAGGAGTTTTCTGTAGGCATGCTCTGATCACATCAATTCCTTCCTGTAGAGTTTATCGGAGTCAAGACGTTGCTTCTGCTCATTTATTAGTTGGGAGATAACCAGATCCCGGAATTGCTTAATATCCTCATCAGTGATGTGATGCTGACTTGTAACGCTCTATATAAATTCTTTTAAATGTATAATAATCGAGCGTAGTAACTATATCTCCTAAAGGACCTACAGATGGAATAATGGAAGAACACTCCTGTGTTGATGTAATGAGCTAGAAGTTTTCCTGGCTTGATCTCTGCCTCAAAAATTGGTATTGTCTGTCCTGAATAGCAAAAAATCAATCTTTTGAGACAGAATGGTGTTAGATATATTATTTCAGCTGAGTTAATTCTCGAAGACCACTAGGTGGGTAACTTACGTTTTATCTTGTTTCAGCCTTTAATGCCATTTTCCAACCCAAAAGTTCTTGGTGCTTAAGTTTTGGATGCGCCGCAAATGAATGATAGCCTTAATAACTGCGTAAAAGAGTCCAAGCACTCCCACGAAGATACTGAGACCAGTTTGTTTCTAGTACCCATTAATTTTGTTTTTCACATTTGTGAATACTGGGTTTGTAAGAGAGCGTCTTGGGACGCCATATATATGAATTTTTTCCTTCTATGATAGGCTCAACCTCAAACATACCCAAGCAAATTAGGGTTTTTAATTTGCAGTGTTGACAAAGGGAGAAGTGAGTTTGAGATAAAAGGAAAAGTCAATTCTAGAGAAAAAATTTTATGTGCATTCCGATAAAAAAGGTGTAAGTCCTTCCAGTGGAGTCAGGAGTCCCAATATATGAGCCGAGAGATTGAACATCCTACAAGAATGACAATTGCTTTCGGTGTTATTACACTTTTGGGCTGCTTGGTCTAAGAGTGGATCCATTAACAAATTAAAATCTCCACCCAACACAATGTCATAATTCCCAGCAGCTCGCAACTTTGCTTCTAGATCTATTAAAAAATGTTGGCGCATAGATATTGGCCAATAATAAATTCTGCCCCTGTATTTCAGCCCAAACCATAATAACTATCTTCATTTGTTTAAATATATAAATTGTAAAATGCTTTTTATAATATTATAACTCCCCTCTATTACTGGACCCTTACTGCAAACATTATAAACGCCAAATGTGTATATATGCATACAGTTACAAAGGATAAAAAAAAAAAAAAAAAAAAAAAAAACATGAGGCAGAGTTGAGAAAAAAGGATATCAAGGACTCAACTACATTTTTCAATGAGGCAATAGAATGTCGTGGGCAGACAAAAGTCTTAGCGGCCATCCTAGTTCGATTCGAGTTTTGAAGGGTAAAGCGTGCGAAGCTCACCTTCTTCGAGTGACGCAATTTCTTGCATTCCTTGATATCTGTTCTCGCTTCTGCTGTGTTGCCTGGGGAAATAAGGAAAGACCAGAATAGATGTTTCCCAGCAAAGTTTACCTTTAATTCTCGTCGCCCGTAACACGAAGTCCCTGTCAGCAGACCGTAGGAATTTTGCCAAAATTGGCCGGGGTTTATCTGTCGAGAGTAGGAGGAGCAAGTGGTCGTGTTATCAGTTTTCATTTTATCCCATATTTGCTCCAGCTCGGCTTTGGTGGCAGGTGGATTGACCTGTAGTTCTCTCTCGGCCCCTTCTAGAAACCCCATTCGTTTTTCAACCTCATCCACACTCTCTGTAATCAGGGCGGATAGTTGCTCCCACAGACGCGGTAGTTTTCCGTTATCTCGCAAATTCCCTCCATCACGTGAGATTTTGTCAGAATAGTAAATGTTGGCGATGTCTTGACTCCCGTCAGTGGACTCGGTCTCGGGATCAGCTAACGTTAGCTCCCGGCCATCTTGATTCTGAGTGGCGTTGGGCGTATGCGAACGTAAGTGCCTTTTTATATCCCCACAAGCCGAGGATTTCGACGTTTTAGACATTCTTTAATATCAGTATTGCTTAACTGACCGTGTAATTACAGTTTTCACCGGTTCAAGATTATTAACAGGATAATTGTAGCAAACTGAAGTGGAGCTCGGCTACTAAGCTGCCTCCTCTCGCATCACGTCACATGACTCCCCTGCCAAAGCAGAAAATTAAAACCAGATGTACTTTTCATGTTATAGGATTTTTAACAAAAATTACACTTGTACCAAGAGGCCGTTTTGCCCTACAGGTGCGATAAAATGTCTCCAGTCGGACAAAACCATCTGCTTAATACTTAACAAAAAACAAACAAACAAAAAAAATTGAAAATATTCTGAAAAATATAATTATATTTTATTTTAAATAACCCATACTCCAATCCACAGGCATGATTTATAATGAACTGTTCACTCTTTCTTCAGGTGTGTCTGCTGTTGGTTCACGTGTCAGTGTCTGTGAGATGGAGGGGAGATCAGTCACTCTAAAGAATGGGTTAAAACAGACCAAAAAGAGAGAATTCATGGTATTAATGACATTCGCATCGCGCGCATCAATGGAGATCTCAGTGATGTCTGTAAGATGTTCAGTGTAATGAAAGTAATGAAGTTCAAAGACAGACTGAAGCTGGATCGTCAGACTGGATCTCTGACCATCATGAACATCAGAACCACACCACTCTGGAGTTTATAAAGCAATGATCCTGAATACCACCGACAATGAAACAATCTTCAATGTTACTGTTGATGGTGAGTCAAAGTTTAAAAGCAGGTTATGTTTAAATTGATATCAGCATGTTCATCCAGTGACACTGAGCTGTTTTTCTCATAACCTGTTTTTGTTTTTCTATTGGAGATCCATTCACTTTAACAGTTAAAGTCTTATCTTTTTAAAACATCTGTTGTTCATACTCTACTAGTAGTTTAAGTTCCAATGGAAGTACAGACGATTTGTAAAAATGTTGAAGAGTCAAAAACAGTCAAATAATTCACAATGCACTCCACAGCACGAACAGGCTAGACATCCAGGGTGTGGACACCAGCAGTAGTCCCTTTCTCCGCGCAGCTCCGGTTTTATGGTGTAATACTCCTCCATGCCATTAACTGAAACAAGGACATGTGTTGTTATTTTGCGCCCAATCCACTGTCAGACACCGCTCGGTCTCCTCCTTCTCTCTACGTTGCAGATACTGAACAACGCTCCACCTTGCCACTACCCACCCCAGTTCTGGAGAGGAATCAGCCACAGACATCTGACACACGGCCTGTGGCCCACCTTGAATTTAAAAGGCCGGTAAAGTAGAACAACGAGTGATCCGGACGTTGGTATCCTCATGCGGTGGAGCACTGGCGAGGGGCGGGTCGAACAGAGGGTTGAATTCCGTCCCGGAGATAATAGCGGAGGGTGAGGATGGCCCCCTGATGGCCCAAAACCACTCCTTCTCCACGGTGTCTGTACTTATCCTCTCTTAGAGAGCTTGCGACTAATGTACAGCACCGGCGTTCATCCCCATCTATCTTCTGGGAAGACAGCACCAGCCGCCGGTCTGAGAGTCAGTCTGCAACAAAAAAGGGACAGAGAGAAATCAGAAGAGTGAAGCACGGCCCGCACACAAAGCAGCTTTCGTGGGTAAACGCCTGCGGCACAGCTCGTCCCTTGGACAGTATCTGGTGCCTCTTTTTAGTTAAGATCAGCAAGGGGTGTGACGGGTCCGAATAATTAGGCACAAACTTCTTATATCCCGACAGCCCCAAGAACTGTCTCACATCCTTTTGGTCTTAGGGCGGCGGACAGGTCGCAACTGCTGCAGTCTTATCAATTTGGGGACGCACCTGTCCATGCCCCAAGTGGGAAGCCCAATACTTACTTCCACGCGCCCAATTGCACACTTCTTCGTGGTTGGCCGTGAGCCCGGCTACCCCTCAGCGACTTTAAGACCGCCCTCAAATGCTGCATTGCCGCTACCAGTCATTAGAATATGATATCATCATAGAGGATAGGCAGCCGCATATGCAGGCATGGGCCGTAAACCCTGTCCATCAGCGCTAAAGGTACCGGTGCCCCGAACAGCCCGAACGGAAGTGTAACAAATTGGTATAATCGGAAACGGCGTCGTGAAAGCTATTTTTTTTCTCGGATATGGAGACAAGGGGATCTCCAATAAACCCTTTGTTAAGTCCAGTGTTCGATAAAAAAACGAGCCGTACCAAGCCGGTCAAGCAATTCGTCAACCCGTGGCATTGGATTGCGTCGAATTTCGACACAACAGCATTCACCTTGCGTAATCCATACAGAACCGGACCGAGCCGTCCCGTCTAGGAAACCAAAACTATCGGCTCTCGACCAGTTACTGTTGGATTCTTCTATTACTCATTCAAGCATGCACCTAATTCTTCCTCTGACTACTTTTTTCTTGTGTTCAGGCAAGCGATAAGGCGGCTGCGAAACCACCAGTCCGGCTCTGTCTCTAATTGGTCTGGAATAAGGTTTGTACGGCCAGGTAGGGGGAAAAACACGTCAGCAACTCTGCCTGTAATTTGTTAAATCAATTGAGCTGGGAGGGCGGAGAGGTGATCTCCCCCTGGGGCCAGTGCGAGAGATTGTTTTTTTTATATTCGCCTCTGGCCCGAGATCATCCTCCGCTAATCGCCGTCGCCAGCATCACTGATTCTCCCTCATTCCATTTTTTCAGGAGATGAGGTAATACCTTTGACGTGCTCATCCTTATCTGAGCGTATTACCTCATAATCAAGCTCTCCAACTTGCCGGGTACCTCAAACGGCCCTTGCCACTTTGCAAGTAATTTTGAACTTGAAGTTAGGAGTAATACAAGCACTTTATTCTCCGGTGCAAATTTACGCAAATTGGTCCCCCTGTTTATACGCCGGCTCTGTCTGTCCCCTGGGCCTGTAAACAAATTCTCCATAGAAGCCGCCCCAAAGTGTGGGAGTTTTGTTCTCAGGTCCAGCCACATACGAATTTCGTTTTTAGATTGAGAGGGTCCGTCCTCCCAAGCCTCTCTGATGACGTCTAACACCCCTCTGGGCTGACGACCATAGAGAAGCTCGAAGGGGGAAAACCCCGTGGAGGCTAGCGGGACCTCTCGCACAGCGAACAACAGGGGTTCCAACCATTTGTCCCAATTTTTGGCATCTTCCTGAACGAATTTACGAATCATTGTTTTAAGCGTGCGTTTAAAACGTTCGACCAGCCCGTCCGTTGTGGTGAAATACGCTGGTCCGAACGATTTAAATGCCCAATAATTCGTAAAGTTCGGCGTAACGTCCTGTGATATAACGCCGTGCCCTGATCAGTGAGGATTTCCTTAGGAATCCCCACTCGGGAGATTAAAGAAAACAGCGCATCAGCAACACTCTTAGTGGAAATGATGCGGAGAGCCACTGCTTCTGGGTATCGTGTTGCATAATCCACAATGACTCATGCAAAACGATGACCTCTTGCTGATCGCTGTAATGGCCCGATGAGGTCCATGCCAATTCTCTCGAAGGGGACCTGCATTAATGGGAGGGGGCACAAAGGCGTTTTGGAGTGGCCGGTGGGTTTACCAACTGACATTCACACAAGCAGTGTGTACCACTGGCACGTTCTCGGAATGCCCGGCCAAAAAAAATGGGTCATGAGGCGATTAGTGTCGTTACCTGGCCTAAATTGACCACCATTGGATTAGAATGAGACTTGAAAACGCATTCCTGCAGCTCCGAGGAACTTAACAACTGGGGTTGTATCCTCTTTTGTGGAGCGTCTTGGGTCATCGTACAAAACTAATGTTATAATGCAAGAATATGGAAGGTAAAGGGGTTTCAGGATGGAGAAGCGGCTGACCTCGATGGTCACTGGACTGTTCAAACGCCAGCGTTCCAGGGTTCATCCTGAGGACTGCTCCGGGGAAAAACATCGCGTTGCGAGAGATACGTCTCTCGATTCGCTCTGTTCACCCGAGCAGAGTATCAGAGGTCCCGATTCAGTCTCTCCCAACCCTGCACACTCGCGCTCCTCCTGTGCATTTTTCCCCCAAGAAGATACGTACATAAAGCCCTAATAATTCTGTAACGCTGGGGGCCCCAATTCGTCCCAGATAACCGGATGCTGGAGGTGAGGGTTAACTGCCACCTCAACCTATGCTTTTGACCCATGAATTGATAATGAATGGGCACCCATAGGATGCTCTACCACCCCATCCCCCGTGACAAACACCGGCAATTATCACGCACACCTTATCCAGGGCCAAGGATTGTATCAGATTTGATGGTCGAGGTTTGGTTACATCCTGATCCCCCATGCCTGATAGGTACCCCCATCACTAACCACAGGTATTTTGGTACAAACCCAGCTTGACCGGGGCAGATATGCGGGGCATACGGGACCCGGACCATGGTCCCACCGCCATTACGGGGACACTGTCCACAAAAATGGCCTTGGTCCCGCACCGCCAACAGACCGCCCAGACTTCCCCGCCGCTCCAGTGAGAGAGTGGATTAGGCGGCTGGCGTGGAGAGAGCGGAGACACAGGAGCCGTGTCCAACCCGGCTGGTGCCATTCCCCCCTGGGCGGGACTCTGGGAGTCGAATATGGAATGTGGCCCCAGGGGCGGGGCGGGACTCGAGGAGGGCCTGGTGGACGGGACCTGGGTAGAGGGACAGGGCGAGAGAGGGAGAGAGAGAAGCTGATGGCAGAGGTTCGCCGACCCCGGGGCACGCCACCATATGATCCTCCGCGAGTTGGATAGCCGACTCCAGCGACGTGGGGCGGTGGCACTGGACCCACTCGGCCGTTCTTCTTGGAAGCCGAGTGATAAACTGCTCCAGCACCACTCGGTCGATGATCTCCTCCACGTTGCTTCCGTCGGCCAGCAGCCATTTGCGGCAGGAGTCCCGGAGCTGTTGGGCCATCACGAAGGGCCGGCCGGACTCGCCTAGCTCCAGGGAGCGGAAGCGCTGGCGATGCTGTTCAGGACTCCGGCCGACCCGCTGGATGATGGCCCTCTTGAGGTTGTCGAAGTCCAGGAAGCTCCGCACCAGAAGCTGCTGCGCCGCTACCTTGGACTCCCCGGAGAGCAAAGGGACCAGGCACATCGGCCACTGGTCCCGAGGCCATCCGCAGATCTCGGCCGATGTTTCAAATAGATCGAGGAATGCCTCCGGGTCATCCTCAGGCCCCAATTTGTTGAGTGGGATATGGGCGGGCACAGTGGGTTGGTTCGTGGCTTCCGGCCGAACCTCCCGGTCCATCCAGCTCCGGAACCTCTCGCGGTCTTCCTGCTGGGCTTGGAGGACGGCCTGGAACGCCTCTCCTGGTCTTGTCGTAAGTCCAGCAGGGCCTGGTGTTGATCATGTTGCATGACCGCGAGGGATGTAATAATCTCCGCAAATGGCGCAGCGGAGGACTCTGGCAAGGCGGCGGCATCCATCTTCCCTCCCGGGTTTCGACACCAATGTAACAAAGTTCGGATACAAGGAGGGAAGAGGACAGGGTCAGCTGGTGACTACTGGCTGTTTATTTCACCAAAACAATAATAATTACAACAGAACGATGTGCAGACAGGCACAAAAACAGTCAAAATAATTCACAATTCACTCCAGCACGAACAGGCAGACATCCAGGAGTGTGGAACAGCCAGTAGTCCTCTCTCTCGCAGGCTCCTGTTTCTCCTGGCGTTAAATACTTTCTTAAATACACGCCAATTACTGAAACAAGAGACAGGTGTTTGTTATTTGCGCCCAATCCACTCAGACACCGCGCGTCTCCTCCTTCTCTCTCCCGTTGCAGATTCCGCTGAACCACGCCCCCCTTGCCACAGTGGTTTTTACAAAATAATTTTGGCAGCTGTGGTTGCCAGAATAATTTTGTAAAAAATACAGAAAACACATTTAGTAAATTAGTATATTTTGTATCTTTAACATATACTGACATCCACCAAAATAATTCAGGTTGTAAAAGAGAAAGACACATGAAGAATCAGAGTTCATCACAAGAAGCTTTTCCATGAGCTGAAGTATCTACTAATATAAAGAAGGTGCAAAAAGTCATTGTACTGTCTGTCATTGTACACGCAGGAGCTTCATCCTGAAGGCTCTGTTGTGCTGTGTATCTATGAACCATGCAAAGTGAGAGCAACGGGGGTTAATACAACTTCATCCACGTCTGGTGCATTCATGACGGAGGGGGAAATGGTCGCTAAAGATATCTAAACTGTCTATGTGTGTTATAACTGCCAGGGCCTGCGAGTTGGCAACAGTGCAGGGGATAGAGCTCGACGCATAGTGGTTGATAATTTATTACAAATCTGAGAGATTTTGTGTTTGCAAGAGACACTCTTATCTAAACAGGACTTGAGAGGTCAGATATCGGGTGGCTACGCTGTGGCATCTATCTTTCATTTGTTTAACATATCTAAATTGTAAATGCTTTTTTATTATATTATAACTCCCCTACTACTTGACCTTTCACTGCAAAACATATAACCGCCAAATGCCCTGCCAAGTTTTTCAGCTTCCTGCATAGCAAGATGTGTCTCTTGGAGAAATACTATATCCAGTTTGTTACACTTAAGAGAAGCCACCCTTTCTTCTTTTAATAGGGTGCCCCAACCCATTCACATTCCATGTGGAAAAAGATAATTTACCTAAGTCAACGAGTGGCATTCTTCAGATGTATAGACATATGTTGTAGCGGAGGTTAAGCTTTGCACTAGTTCAGTTTAATTCGAACCCTGCAGACAGTCGGTCAGAACTGGTGTAGTGACATCAATGAGGAATTCACTCAGCACACGTCCAGAATATCTTTCAATGAGTTTACTGATTAAAGGTAAAGCAAAAGGGTGTGTGGTTCTGTAATGAAATACAGAAATAACTTTACATTAGTGATAAATTTACATAAACATTTACAGGTACATCATCATACAATAGAAATCTTTACAGATATAAATTTAGCTACATTAAGCATTCATACAATTTAAAGCATTAAATACAGGTATTCAACGTAAGTCCACAAGATGGCGCATTAGCGCATTGTGGCAACTGCGTGCATTCAACTATGATAAACAGCACTTACTTAACACGAAAAAACTTGCATAACATTAACAGATCTCGCATGGAATCACAGATTAATTATAGTAGTTTCAAGTTAACATTAAGGAAATAAATGTGCAGCACAATTGAGTAAATAATCCGTAAATATGTAATCACATGACGCAATGCGCTAGATGCATCTGAATTGCGGCATGAGAACATTGGAAATTACACAAAAAGAATAAAACAAAACACACTTACTTTGTATGTACGCACACAATATAACATCAGTAAACTAAGGATGCTGTTGACCAATGTGAGATTGAGCAGATTAATCGTGGTAACTGCGTTCACGGCATCTGCTCAGCGCACCTGCTCTGCTCCCTGGCACGTGATCTGTGATGACGTGCAGGTTTTCGATTCGTCAAGAGAAAATTAAAGGAGCCTTTTGAACATATGTAGCCAAGTTCACATTCTCTAAACCATATTCAAGCAATAGTGTGACCATAAGACCCCAAACAGCCCAAGAAAAACAAAACAATTGCGCTTCAAAATGAACATCGCGCATCACGTTTTAGCTAAGTCCATCCCACAAAAGTCCAATGGTCCATGACTCGTTCAAGAGAAGTTCCGAAACCTACCATGTCCTGGCCTTCTTTTCCTTCGGGTATTCCGACAATAGGGATTGTTGCGTCTGTTCTGATTCTCATGTCTTCTATTTATCCCATATTTGCTCCAGCTCGGCTTTGTGGGCAGGTGGATTGACCGTAGTTTCTCTCGGCCCCTTCTAGAAACTCCACTCGTTTTTCAACCTCATCCATCTTGTAATCAGGGCGGATAGTTTAGCCTCCACCGACGCGGTGGTTTTCCGTATCTCCGCAATTCCCTCCATATCACTTGAGATTTTTGTCAGAATAGTATAAATGTTGGCGATGTCTTGACTCCCGTCAGTGGACTCGGTCTCGGGATCAGCTAACGTTAGCTCCCGGCCATCTTGATCCTGAGTGGTGTCGGGCGTATGCGAAGTTAAGTGCCTTTTTTATACCCACAGCCGAGGATTTTGACGTTTTAGACTTCTTTAATATCAGTATTGCTTAACTGACCGGTGTAATTACAGTTTTCACCGGTTCAAGATTATTAACAGGATAATTGTAGCAAACTGAAGTGGAGCTCGCTAATAAAGCTGCCTCCTCTCGCATCGCGTCACATGACTCCCCTGCCAAAGCAGAAAATTAAAACCAGATGTACTTTTCATGTTATTAGATTTTTAACAAAAATTACACTTGTACCAAGAGGCCGTTTTGCCCTACAGGTGCGATAAAATGTCTCCAGTCAGACAAAACCATTTGCTTAATACTTAACAAAAAACAAAACAACAAACAAAAAAAATGAAAATATTCTGAAAAATATAATTATATTTTATTTTAAATAACCCATACTCCAATCCACAGGCAAGATTTATAATGAACTGTTCACTCTTTCTTCAGGTGTGTCTGCTGTTGGTTCAGTGTCAGTGTCTGTGATGGAGGGAGATTCAGTCACTCTAAAGACTGGTGTTAAAACAGACCAACAAGAGAGAATTCATTGGTATTTTAATGACATTCGCATCGCGCGCATCAATGGAGATCTCAGTGATGTCTGTACAGATGTTCAGTGTAATGAAAGTAATGAGAGATTCAAAGACAGACTGAAGCTGGATCGTCAGACTGGATCTCTGACCATCATGAACATCAGAACCACACACTCTGGAGTTTATAAAGCAATGATCCTGAATACCACCGACAATGAAACAATCTTCAATGTTACTGTTGATGGTGAGTCATTATGTTTAAAAGCGGGTATGTTTAAATGATATCAGCATGTTTATCCCAGTGACACTGAGCTGTTTTTCTCATGACCTGTTTTTGTTTTTCTATTGGAGATCCATTCACTTTTAACAGTTAAAGTCTTATCTTTTTAAATACATCTGTTTTTCATACTCATACTCGTAGTTTTAAGTTCACTGGGGAAGTACAGAAGATTTGTAAAATGTGTGAAGAGCTCATAATAGTTTGTGAGTTTATCTCATTTAATGACTGCAAGTGATTGTTACATTGCCCTATCTTGGAATATCATAAAGCAGAAAGATATATTTCAGTATAGTAATGCACTGTACTATATGTACGTGTCTGATACATGTGCAGGTCTATATAAAAAAAAACATTTCTGCTATTAACTGGATATGTAGCAGTTTTACAGTTAATTTTGTTTCTAATAAATATCTCATGATCCATTTAATATACACACCTATTGTCACAGTTAATTCCTCTTATGGAGTTTATTTTCCCCCAAAAAATGGTCCAGCAGCTGTTGGTTTGTGTTTCAGGTGTTCCTGCTCCAGTGTCAGTGAAGGAGGGAGAATCTGTCACTTTACATACTGGTGTGATAAACGACTCAAATGATGTGATGATATGGTGTTTTAGTGGCAGTCCCATCGCTCACATCACTGGAAATCAGAGTAAGATCTTTACAGTAAAACAGGGTCTTGATGGTGAGAGATTCAGAGGCAGACTGAACGTGACTCAGACCGGATCTCTGACCATCACAAACAGCAGAACCACCGACTCTGAACTTTATCAACTACAGATCATCAACAGCAGATTCAGCATCACCAGGAGCTTCTGTGTTTGTGTCACTGGTGAGTGTCATTGATCACTGGAAATTCAGAATTCATCATTTTTAACCGGTCCGTTAACTTTTTATTGACTTAAATATAACATATTAGAGTATCAGCCTATTTAACGTAACAAAAGGTATTACTTGACCAAATCATTAATTCTAAACTATATGTAAATAAATGAACAAAAATGACTGAAAAGTCATGTTTTCCTTTTTATTCCTTTTTAACATTTTTACAAGGTATAATGTTCCTCAAACGTTCTTTCAACTATTTTGATTTAAAATTCAACATTCTCGGAATGTTGATTTGTAACATTCCAAGAACATAAAAATGTCCAGTTTCCTTAATGTTAGTAGAATGTTATTTAAAGGTTAGTATGATGTTCCTGAAACATTCTTTCAATCATTCAAACACCTGCTGTGAACAAACACTGAAAGAAAGAGAAATAAGAACTACAACTTAAGTGTTTACAAGCGCGTAAGTGTTTTGCTTAATATCTGTTCTGGGTCAGTTGCTTCGTTTATTATTTGCTGCTAGGAAGGATCTTATTTGATGTCTTATTGAAAATGTTTCTTTTTAGGTCACCATCATGGAGATCAGTGTTGCTTCAGTTGAGCTCTTGACCCTTGTCGAGTTACTTCTTTATCAGCATTTGCAGGTGTTTAAAGAAAACATTTCTGCATCGATGAAGCAGATTAACATGTCTATTTTGATAACAGACAAATAACTGCATTAAAGTGGTTTAAATAACTGCTTTTTGTAGTTTTGCTTAGTTTTTTAATTAAATGTTATATGAGAAAAGTAATTAACTCAAATGATGTAATAAAAACATTTTGTAACACTGAAGTGATTTGTGTAAGATTGCCCAAAACTATTTAGAAGTTAAAAACGACACACTTAGACATCAGCACTAATCACACAAACCTCAACAATGGTGACAATCAAAAAAATATATATATTCAGCTGCATAATTTATCCATGAATGTGTTTTGCATGCTGGCATGAAGCAGATCACCATTGTTGTGTTTCATATGCTGAATATTGATGTCTGTGAGTGTATAAATTACAAACAAAACATGATTTAAACAAAGTTAACAATGACAGTGTTATTTATACACTCACATTAACATTCAGCATCTGAAATGCAACAATGATGTTACAAATGTTCTTTTTCGCATTGGTTGAGTTTTATATTTCTCAGAAGAATTTTATTAAATCAGCAATTACAAAAACCTCTTTCATAAACCACTTTAATGCAGGCATTTGTCTGCTACTAAACCAGACATGTTGATCTGTTTTATCAATGCAGAAATGTTTTCTTAAAACACCTGCAATTGCTGATAAAGATAAAGAAACAACTCAACAGAAGTCAAGGGTCAAGAGCTCAACTAAATCAAACACTGATCTCCATGATGGTGACCTCAAACTAAATATACTTCTATTAATTCTCAATAAGAGCTTCTCTCTCTGTCTCTGTGGGTCTATGGAATTGTCAGTCAGCAGTTAACAAAGCTGACTTCATTCCAGCCTTTGCTACTAATTCTTCTCTTAATATCTTGGGCTTGACTGAGACCTGGATTCGTCCAGAGGACTCAGCAACCCCTGCTGCTCTCTCTAACAACTTCACTTTCTCTCATACCCCTCGCCAGTCTGGGAGGGGTGGGGGCACAGGTCTTCTCATTTCTGACAATTGGAAATACTCGACTCATTCCTCTCTTTGCAACTACAATTCATTTGAGTTTCATGCTATTACAATCTCAATTCCTGTCAAAATTCATATCGTAGTAATCTATCGCCCCCCAGGCCAACTGGGTACCTTTGTAGAGGAACTGGACATGCTGCTGTCCTCATTCCCAGAGGATGGTAGCCCACTTGTAGTTTTTGGCGATTTCAATATTCATCTAGAGAAGCCTTATGCTTCAGACTTCCACTCTCTTCTAGCCTCGTTCGATTTTAATCGGCTCATCACCACAAGTACACACAAATCTGGCAACCAACTTGATCTCATTTACACACGCAACTGCATCACCGACAACATTCTGGTAAAACCTCTGCACTTTTCTGATCATTTTTTCATTACTTTTAATCTTCAACTCCCCATTTGTTCACCACCAACCCTGCTACCAGTTACCTTCAGACGAAACCTGCGCTCTCTTTCTTCTTCTGATCTTTCCTCTACTGTATCATCCTCCCTCACCCTCACAATTCTCATCTCTGGATGTGAATACAGCAACAGACACTTTATGTTCCACATTAACTTCTTCTCTAGATAGTATCTGTCCTCTGTCATCCAGGCCTGCACGTGCCACTCCCTCTAATCCCTGGTTATCTGATGTTCTTTGTGAACATCGGACCAAACTCAGGGCTGCAGAGAGGAATTGGCACAAATCAAAAGACCTATGTAGCTATCAGTCTCTGCTCTCTCATCCTTCTCTGCTGAAATTCATGCTGCTAAATCCTCCTATTTCCACAACAAAATCAACAGCGCTTCAAACACACGCACACTTTTCAAAACATTCAACTCTCTCCTCTGTCCCCCTCCACCACCACCCACCTCATCCCTTACTGCTGATAATTTTGCTACATTTTTCACTGACAAACATCTCTATCAGCAGTCAGTTCTCCGCTCCACACACACAGGAACTCAGACCAACACAACACACCACCCCACAAACCTCCTCTCTTCATTCTCCTCCCTCACTGAGACAGAAGTTATCCAAACTTCTCCTCTCCAGTCATCCTACTACCTGCCCTCGATCCCATCCCCTCACACCTTCTACAATCCATCGCTCCTACACTTTTTACCAGCACTTACACACATCATCAACACTTCTCTCCCACTGGCACTTTCCCTAACACATTCAAGCAGGCTCGGGTAACCCCACTGCTTAAAAAACCCACATTAAACACGTCTCTTGTAGACAGCTACAGACCTGTTTCCTCTCCTACCATTCATAGGAAAAAAACACTTGAACGAGTTGTTTTCAACCAGGTGTATCTTTCCTCTCACAGAGCAACCAACTGGACGTCAATCAATCTGGTTCAAGAGTGGCCACTCGACTGAGACTGCACTGCTGTCGGTCACTGAATCCCTGCGGATTGCAAAGGCTGATTCCAAATCATCAGTTCTCATTCTGCTCGATCTATCTGCTGCCTTTGACACGGTGAATCATCAGATCCTCCTGTCCACCCTCTCATCACTGGGCATCACAGGTACTCCACTTCTCTGGTTTGAATCCTATCACAGAAGGTCTTTCAGGGTTGCCTGGAGAGGGGAGGTATCCAAAGCTCATCAGCTGACCATGGGTGTTCCTCAGGGGTTCAGTTCTTGGACCCCTCCTCTTCTCCATTTACACTACATCACTTGGTCCATCATTCAGGCATGGTTTCTCCTACCATTGCTATGCTGATGACACACACCTCTTCCTTTCATTCCATCCAGACGATCCCACAGTAGCTGCTCGAATCTCAAGCTGTCTGGAGGACATCTCGGCATGGATGAAAGAACATCATCTACAGCTCAAATGGCTAAGACTGAGCTTCTCGTCTTCCCTGCCAATCCGACTCTAAATCACGATTTCAGCATCCAGCTAGGCACATCCTCAATACCCCATAAAATTCGGCCAGAAAATCTTGGAGTAATCCTTGATGATCAACTGACCTTCAAAGACCACATTGCAAAGACAGCTCGGTCATGCAGATTTGCACTATACAACATCAGGAAAATCGGGCCCTTTCTAACAGAACATGCAACACAAACTTCTGGTCCAGGCTCTGGTCATTTCTAGGCTTGATTACTGCAATGCTCTTCTGGCTGGACTGCCATCATGCACAATCAAGCCTCTATAAATGATTCAGAACGCAGCAGCACGTCTCGTCTGCAACGAGCCCAAAAGAGCCCACGTCACGCCTCTCTTCATCTCTCTGCACTGGCTACCACTTGCAGCTCGCATCAAATTCAAGGCGTTGACGCTTGCTTACAGATCTACCACAGGCTCAGCACCCCCCTACTTCCACTCACTCTTACGAGTCTACACTCCTACCAGAAACCTGCGCTCATTAAAGGAGCGAAGGCTTGTGGTACCATCACAGAGAGGCACAAAATCACTTTCCAGAACATTCTCATTCACTGTCCCTTGCTGGTGGAATGATCTTCCTGCCTTCATCCGGAATGCTGAATCCCTGGCAATATTCAAAAGACAGCTGAAAACCCATCTCTTTCGTGAGCACTTAACCTCATCTTAAAAAAAAAAAAAAAAACTTCTTATTCCTATCCTTTCACTTCCTCTAACCCCTCTCTATTGTAGCTATGATAATCCGAGCACTGCCTATAACTTGTATTATGAGCACTTCTTGTCTATTTGCCTCGTCATGGCGACTCGCTTGTTGTATTCCTCACTTGTAAGTCGCTTTGGATAAAAGCGCCTGCCAAATGAATAAATGTAAATGTACTTAATTAATCGCTTAATTATCTCATTAACTTTAACTCTGCTTCAGTGTTATTTTAACAGTATTTAGAGAGGGACCAAATGGACTCAGCAGAGTTGATTTAACATTTTACTGTGTAGGAGAATCACAGGGAAGAGAAGAAACTGTTCAATAAAGTTGTTATTTTGTTTTGTTTTTGCACACAAAAAGTATTCTCATCACATCAAAACATTGGTTGAACCACTGCAGTCACGCCGACTATTTTAACAATGTCTTTAGTACTTTTCTGGACCTTGAATGACTGTATTCTTGCTGCTTTTTATAGGAGATAAAAAATACACTATATAACATCCTCAATTCTCATTGGTAGATTCTCCCAAACACAAAATATTTTATTTGGCTCTTTTAATGCTCAAAATAATGAAATGGAAAGAAAAATGTTCTGCTTATTTATTTAAGTGCTGTACAGGAAATTCCACCAATCAGGGAATGGAAACGAGCAGATTGTGCCAAAATAACTCTTTAGCTCCGCCCCACTTCCAAGAAGCAGTTGGCGTAAAGTTGCATAAATTGATTTTCAAACTGTTTTTGCTCTAAACAAAGTTTGTAATGTTATGTTTATCATAGCTGGTTGGCTTGATTCATGGATTAAATTTCTTTAACAAATGCTTTTGAAATGAAAAGCATTTGTAGAAATGAATGGAACAATTACTTCCGAAACCAGGTACACTGAGAAAGTTGGCAGATGCTAATGTGCTGAGCCGTGTGTGATTTTGCTGTGCAGATGTGTGTTTGTAGACTATGTGTGATGTGGCTTCATTCAAGTAATTTATTCAGACATTACCATTAAATCATAAGATATAATAGCATTTCTGCTCTTCTGCTGTAATTTTCCATCAAGTTTCCATCAAAATCAACAAACCTTTCAGACAAAATCTTGTTCACTGACTGGAAACAGATGTACTGATTTCTGTAACTGTTACATCTGTTCATTTCTCTCACTTTAACATCCTGTAATATATTGTTTTCTTACAGATGGAGAAAAGTGACATGATCTGAGTGGATCTTAACTGGATCAGTGTGTTTCTGCAACTTTATTCCCGTTGACGTGATTTACAAAAAACACACTTAAGCTGGTGCTGATGAAATACTTCACTTACTAATCATAATACTCATTTTACATGTTATAGAAAAATAACCTTCCTGTTACTGGAAGCACAATTTAGGACATTTAGATGAACATTATCTGGTAGTTGCACCTTATGAACCTGGAATGTATTTACATTATCATTTTGCATGTTTATTATAATAAGTGCATTGGTTTATGGTTATGGAAGAGGTTTGTTTTCAGCAGTTTCCTGAAGGTTGAGATGCTCTCAGCAGATCAGATGAAGTCGAATGTTTCTGGAGTGAAGCTTCATTGTGATGAACCACTAGATGGCGCTTATTCACTCACTCTATTGATATAATTGTTATATATTCAGTTCAACAATAACCTACAGTAAGCATTCATATATCTTGATCAATTCATAAATCAAATGCTTTGCAGCATTTAACCCTCAGTTAACACTCAGTGACATCATCAACCATGAGTTCTCAGGACAGTCAACATTATTTACGAAATGTATTAAATCGACAAACTAAATTTGAAGAAGATCTGCACTAAACATGTTGTACTGTCAGTTTTTACTTGATTTGTTGTCAATTTACTGTATGTGCATATGACTGCGCAAAGTGAATAATTCATATGTTTTGCTTCAAAACAAACTTTGTATCATTGTGATCCAGCACAGAGCTGGTTTGTTTGGTTCATTAGAACTCATTAGAATTTGAAATTCTAAAAAAATTACATTAAATTAAAAATTAGAAATTCATTTGAACAATACTTTTAAAGTATATAAATCTGATTGTAACTTTTGCTCTTTTTTTGCATGTTTGTATCATGAATATATCATTTTACTGTTGCTTTTAATAACAGTGTGAATAAATGTAACACAAGCTGTTTTAAATAAACTGTTTCAGTGTTATAAATTACCTTTTTTAAGCATAGTTAGGTACTAATTTTATCGTAATATAATATAATCGTATAGTAGTTATTCAGATTTTAAATTAGTTTTGAATTATTTTATATTTTGCATTGACATTTTAGTTAAAGTTTAGTCATTTTGATTTTGTTTTTTTAATTTTTAAAATAAATGTCTATAGTTTAATGATTTATTATACAGTTTTGGTCCTTCAACATAAAATGTTGCCTTGGAAAGTAACCGTCACCAAATGCTCTGAGATCCAAGCGCAGCTTTATTGGTGAATCCGGAATAGTAGTCATATTGCAGGCAAAGGGTTAAAAACACACACAATCAATCCAAATCAGTATTCAGACAGGAAACTCTGGGAAAAGGGGGAAAAACACACACAGGAGACATCAACAAGAGTGCTCAGATAAGCTGCATAACACCTGCAAAACCTCAAAGAGAACGGCAGAAAAAAACATGATTTAAACAAACAAACAAAAAAAAAAACATGGCTGAGATGAACAATGATGAACAACAGCTGAATTCAATCATTCATGAAGAGCAGGCAAAGGATTAAAGGAAATGGTTGAGTGGTCAGGGAATGAATGCCTTCTAGTGGTAAACCTGGACACACCAGCTGATGACTGTGACAGTAACTGAAATAAATTTATTATTATTTCCACATACACACTGTAAAAAAAAAATTATGTGGTTTTTACAAAATTTTTGCAGCAGTGGTTGCCAGAATAATTTTGTAAAAAATACAGAAAAACTGTAAACACATGTACAGAACAAACTGTAATTTACAAACAAGAAAATTTGAATGTAAATTAGTATATTTTGTACCTTTAACATATACTGACATCCACCATAATAATTCAGGTTGTAAAAGAGAAAGCCACATGAAGAATCAGAGTTCATCACAAGAAGCTTTTCCATGAGCTGAAGTATCTACTAATATAAAGAAGGTGCACAGAGTCATTGTACTGTCTGTCACTGTACACATGTACTGTCTGGAGCTTCGTCCTGAAGGCTTTGTTGTGCTGTGTATCTATGAACCACGCAAAGTGAGAGCACCGGGGGTTAATATAACTTCATCCACGTCTGGCGCATTTATGACAGAGGGGGCAATGGTTGCTAAAGATATCTAAACTGTCTATGTGTGTTATAACTGCCGGGGCCTGCGAGTTGGCAACAGTGCAGGGGATAGAGCTCGACGCATAGTGGTTGATAATTTATTACAAATCTGAGATCTTGTGTTTGCAAGAGACACTCTTATCTAAACAGGACTTGAGAGGTCAGATATCGGGTGGCTACGCTGTGGCATAAAAAGTTGGACTCTGTGATAAACATCATCAAAGTCGAAGCTGATTGGTGTTTTGCAGTACCAGTAAATTGTAATGACATTATGAATTTTATTAAGTATGTTATTAAATATTCTTAATGTTTATACCGCTATGCGTGTCAACAAACTGAGGATGATTATTTAAACACACTTGCTTTTATTAGTTCTTTTATTAATGATAATCAATTTGCACGTGTGTTTGTGGTTGGGGATATGAACGCGGATCTTGCATGATCAGCATATGTTGCATTTTAATGCTGATAATAACTTTATATTATCCAGTCAACTGCTTTTACCTATGGATACCCAGATAGCAATCAATGATCAGAATAATGTTAAATCAATGTTAATGTGTCAACGTTAACTGCGTTGAATCAATATCACTTTTGCAGCCTCAATTAATGTTGAAATTTCAACAAATAATCAATGGTAATGTCACTGAATCAATGTTTGCTCTCTCAGAAAATGAACTGACTTAAAGCCACACAGCCTGAAATCAACTGAAGATAAAAGAAGACAATAAATCTCTCAAGATCTCAGCAGAAGCTCTTTATGAGAATTAACAGAGGTTTAGATGTTGATGTTTTATTGAAAATGTTTGGTCACCGTTATGGTGATCAGTGTTTCCTTTAGTTGGGCGGTTTGACTCTTGGATTTTTGTGCGAGTTTGTGTAACAGTGTTTACTAAAACACATCATTTGTTGCAAAGAAAACCAGAAACATGATCAGGTAATAGTTTAGTTAAAGGTGCTCTAAGTGATGTCACACGTTTTTAGGCCAAAACATTTTTTGTCACATACAGCAAACATCTCCTCACTATCCACTAGCTGCCTGTCCCCTGAACACACTGTAAAAAAACGCGGTCTCTGTAGTCGCCACAAGCTCCGAAAATGGCAATAAAAACAAACTGGTGCAGTCTGGACCACAAAACATAATAAACATGCTCCAGCCAATAACCGACAAGAATGATTTTAAATGTGCGTTCATGACTGTTTCAGGAAGCACGGAGGGGAGGGGGAGGAGGGAGGGAGGGTCTAGCTAGCCTCTGTTTTGTTTGACAACACTTCGAACGTCAACAGGAAGTTCCTACACCCAGGATCGCTTAGAGAACCTTTAATAGAGTAGTTTACAATCTTGTTCCTGACCAAAAATGGTTATTTGTTATTAAAATATTAGATTCACCAATAATACTTTCTTGCCACTGATCATATTCTGTTTTTTTTTAAATACATTATGGGAAAAAAACATCTTTTGACACACACAGAGTTCAGAGGTCTTGTCTGGTTGTTGTGGTCTTTGCTGAGGATCTGTGCTGATGGCTGTCTAGTCGACGAGGTCTTCACAGACAGTTTGGGAGTGTTCCTGTTCCAGTTGACCTAATTTATGCAGCCTGACAATCCTGATGTGTTTTTAGTCTAGATTTAAACTGACAGAGTGTGTCTGCTGCCTGAACAAGGCTAGGAAGACTGTTCCAGAGTTTGGATGCTAAATAGGAAAAGGATCTACTGCCTGCGGTTGATTTTGATATTCTAGGTGTTATCAGCTGGCCTGAGTTTTGAGACTGCAGTGGACATGAAGGACTATAAAGTGATAAAAGCTAAACCATTCAGGGCTTTCTAAGTAATCAGCAGGATTTTAAAATGTACGTGATGTTTAATAAGGAGCCAGTGTTGACAGAACTGGCTAATATGGTCACAGTTCCTGTTTTTATCAACATCCTGTCCTGCTATTTATGAACCTCACAGTCAGACTTCACAGAACAGAAAAAAAAACCCCATCTCCATCAAAACAAGTTGAGACAATACACCATAAATCCTTTTTTCAAAAAATTTTCAAAAAATTTTGTTTTACCATGATTTACTATAGTCAGATAGAACTAGGATCTTTGATGTGGTACTCAATGTGTTTTGACCGCAGGAAACAATTCCCTCTCTGAAAGTATCTGCTCGCTTTTTCAATGTTGGCAGATGGACTGATGATGAGGTCCAGGCTTTACTTAGCTTATATGCGGAGGACGAAATCCATCGGGAACTGGAAAGTCGCGGTCAGTCCTACGTCACCGGACTATATTCATGGTACTATAGACCGCTATGTAAGTGTTTATATTTTAGTGGGATGCATTTTGTGTGAAATTGCATACATCCATCACTCACTCGTGTGTGTCTCGTAATATCCATAAATAGAGAAAAGTTGCTCCTCCTTTGATGCGTGTCTGGTGTGGGAGTGGCAGAGGTTAGTTGTTATCAGAGTTGGGAGTGTTACTTTTCAGATGTATTCTGTCACAGTCACAAATTACTTCATAAAAAAGTATTCAGTAACGTAATCCAAACACCACAATATTTAAGCAATGTAATCTGATTACTTTTGGATTCCTTCAAGGTCACATACTGTTTATAAATAAAGTCAAGTAAAAAGCAATATCACAGTAATTTTATTTAATATGAATTTAAAAAATAAAACAAAATAGGCTATTAAAACTAAGCAATCGTGTCTTGTTTCACCAACTAGAGATTAAGCAGCTCCGTATATATATATATATATATATAATTTTTTTAAATTTCTTTAACATGCAAGGAAATAAATATATAGTTTACACACAACATTAAAAAAGTCTACACCATCTACATATTAGTCTATTTCAGAATACATGTTGATCAAGGCCGTGATCTTTATTAACCCCTGACCCTGAGGCATTAGTGGTGGGAGTTCCCCTTTGTGGAGACGCCCATGTTAATTTCTACATTTCCTGCATAATATATGCTGTACATCCATGTTATTTCCTTTTTCCTCTGTAAACAAAAAAAAAGACTGAAATTTCCAGACATTCCAGACTCTCTAACAGAGTTGATTGTAAAGCATTAACTGTTGTGAAGCTCATTTCATTATGGTTGCTGTAGATGTGCTGGAATTTATTTTCAAGGAAGTATTGTGTCTATTAATGGGTAAAGATACATTAACATCTTCAGCTAGTCAGCTTGAGATCCTTTCCATCTAAACTGGTTATATCTCTGAAGAATAGTAGTGAATGTTTTATTAGTACGATAATCATATTCATCTGCATTCAAAACACAAACAAAACAATGTTCTTGAGGGCCAAAAGTTACATAGTGTACCTTTAAATAAAAGTTAGAGGTCAAACTCTGAAGAGAAATATCTCCATGTTTACTTTATTGGAAGATATAGACTTTATACTTTAGATATAGAAGTTTTACTTTTTCCTTTTCTGTTCTTGCATATCTTAAAAACATTCTCTTTTGCGATGAGTGATTGTTTATAAGTTTATAAGTGTGTCCATTGTAACGGCCACCTAAATTATCTTAAATACTGTTCATGACATTAATGTTGATGTGCCTTTAAGATAATTTCTTCTATGGCGTACGTTGTAGTCTGCACGCTGTTCTCATGTGAGAACGCACGCACAGAGTTGAGAGAGAATGCTCATGTGATGAGAGAGATGACTGCTCTACTGCTGAATGATGTTGCAGTGTAATAATGTCACTTTTCCATATTGATTCGCAGTGTTGTTTGTGGTGTAATACCTCCAAAAAAATTATAATCATAACCTTTATCTCCATACCAAAATCCCAGATAGCCAAACATTCATCTTTTATAAATCGTTAAAATATTAATGTCTGTGACGCTGTGAGCACGGAGACTGTTGTGTAGACTGTAAGTATTTTAAATTTTTAACTTAATTTAAATGTTAAAAGTTTATTATGAATAAATAGTGCTCATAAACATCTGTGGAGATGGCAAGTGAAACCAGTCGAGGCTTGGACCCAGTAACGGCATTCCTTACGTTACGACTTAACAAGCGGATTGTGTGAACCATCTATAAAGACTCGTGGGACTACCAGTTCATTTGCCTCTGGTTTTTCTTCTCACCTCCTGTTTTCTATTATTCATCTGAGCAGACTTCAAACCCTCTGGTAGATTTTACATCATGTCTGGACTGAATTCCTATATGCCATGTCTGCCAATTGAAATGCAACATCTGCTCTCCCTTGGTTTTTCTGGCTAGACATCTGGTCTGTTGATCATAATTTAAGGCAACAAAATATTCACTCCTCTCACTGCATCTGCACTCTGTATTCCTGTTTTTCCACATCACGATACTCAACATTGCTGTCGTTCTTCCAATAAGTTGGGTTTTGGTTTGTTATTTAATGCTATATAAATGGGGTGTGACATCATGATTGACAGCTGTGCTTGCAAATGAGTCTGCAGGAGCAGAAGTGTGGGCGGGACATCGGGATCACTACTGCACAGACCTGGGCTCTGAATGATGAATTAACCTTTACTGGGATATAATGGGCCTGTCCAAATACCCACATTTGCACTCTTGGCCACGAGAGCGTGTGTACATGTCAGGAAGTTATTATTCAAAACTGTTCCAAGCATATCTTAAAGGTGCCCTCGAATGAAAAATTGAATTTATCTTGGCATAGTTATCGGCATATAGTTAACTATGCCGGCATATAGTTTATCTTGGCAAGAGTTCAGTACATGGAAATGACATACAGTGAGTCTCAAACTCCATTGTTTCCTCCTTCCTTATATAAATCTCATTTGTTTAAAAGACCTCCAAAGAACAGGCGAATCTCCACATAACACCGACTGTTACGTAACAGTCGGGATCATTAATATGTATGTCCCCAATATTTGCATATGCCAGCTCATGTTCCCAAGTCAAGTCAAGTCAAGTCAAATTTATTTATATAGCGCTTTTTACAATTGGTAATTGTTTCAAAGCAGCTTTACATATTAGAAGCACAGAAAAAAGAGAAGTGGTTAAAAATAAGCTGTACAAGCAAGCGTGGTAATATGTAACATATACAAGATGGTGCTACATTAAGCCAATGTCGGCTGACTCCCAGGGGTGGAAAAAACCCCCTAGGAGAAAAACCCAGCATGCTAACACTGGGAAAAAAGTCCTAGGAGGGAAAAAACCCCTTGGAAGATATATATAATATATGTAAATGGATATGGAGATCAAAATCTGAATTATACATTTTTATTATAGAGATTAAAAATAGATTATATATAAATATATGTAAGCGGATACGGAGATTTAAAAATCTGAATTATAGATGCAGCCAGAACTGGATCTGTAGGCCCATTGTCTCCTGGGCTACGTTGTAGTCAGGTCCAGACACAGGTTCTCCATCTGATCTGGATACGGCCTGGATCCAGCACCCGGCAAACCTCAGGATAAGCAGAGAGACAGATATTAGCGTAGATGCCATTCTTATTCTGATGTACAGGTATATCTAGTGTTATAGGAAATGTTCTCGGTTCCGGCCGACCTAATTATTGCAGCGTAACAATCCTTTAACGGATTTGAAAAATGTTAATGTATTGATAATGTGTTATGTGTATGCAAGAGCAAAGAGATGTGTTTTTAGTCTAGATTTAAACTGACAGAGTGTGTCTGCTTCCCGAACAATGCTAGGAAGATTGTTCCAGAGTTTAGGTGCTAAATAGGAAAAGGATCTGCCGCCTTCAGTTGATTTTGATATTCTGGGTATTATCAACTGGCCTGAATTCTGAGATCGCAATAGACGTGAAGGACTATAATGCACCAAGAGCTTGCTTAGGTACTGGGGAGCTAAACCATTTAGAGCTTTATAAGTAAGTAGCAAGATTTTAAAATCTATACGATGTTTAATAGGGAGCCAATGTAATGTTGACAGAACTGGGCTAATATGGTCATACTTTCTGGTTCTAGTAAGAACTCTAGCTGCCGCATTTTGGACCAACTGTAGTCTGTTTAAAAGCCGAGCAGAACAACCACCCAGTAGCGTTACAGGAATCTAGTCTTGAGGTCATGAATGCATGAACCAACTGTTCCGCATTTGTCATTGAGAGCATATGTCGTAATTTAGATATATTTTTTAGATGGAAGAAGGCGGTTTTACAGATACTAGAAACATGACTTTCAAATGAAAGATTGGTATCAAAGAGCACACCCAGGTTCTTAACTGAGGACGAAGGTTTAATGGAGCACCCGTCAAGTGTTAGAGAGTATTCAAGGTTTTTTCGTGAGGAAGTTTTTGGTCCGAAGATTAGGATATCAGTTTTTTCTGAATTTAATAATAAGAAATTTCTTGTCATCCAGTTTTTAATGTCAGCTATGCATTCTGTTAGTTTTGTGAATTTGTAGGTTTCGTCAGGGCGCGAGGAATATAGAGCTGAGTATCGTAGCGTAGCTCCTAATTATCTCTCCTAAGGGCAGCATGTACAGAGTGAAAGCAACGGTCCTACCTTGAGCCTTGCAGACGCCATATTGATCTAACTACTACTGATAACTACAGATAAGTTTTGAACCATGCCAAAGCATTCCACTAAGCCAATATAGTTTTCAAGTCTTTTAAAAGAATGTTGTGATCGATAGTGTCAAAAGCAGCACTGAGATCTAATAACACTAATAGAGAAATATAGCTGCAAGCAGCAATTCGGGGCCAAGCCCCAGAAGGGCAGTAGCGCATACGGAGGTAGAGCAAAAACAGCAAATTGAATGTACATGCAAAACAGCTGGTTCAGAAGGACAGGTGGAAATGAAAATGAAAATCAATAGAAGTTCAGATGAGAATGAACACAATGAACTAAAACACTTGTATCTAATTCAAGAGGAATAAAGATTAGTAAGCTTATTGGATAAAAAAGGAACAAAATGACCATCACACAATTGCATATGACCACCAACACGGGATTCGAACCCACAACCTCCAGGTCCAGTGTCCATTGCGCATCTCATTGCACCACTGTGCAGGAACATGTGAAAATGAACTCAAAATGAAGAATTTTAAAACTGCACTGAATTATATTTTTAATAACTTTACTTTAGATCCATCTGCAGCTTATCATGCTGTGGCGCAATACGGAGCAGGAAGAGGAAAAAACAGCAGAAAATGAACAAACATGAAACAGCTGGTTCAGAATTATGGGCGAGAATGATCTCAGAATGTACAGAAGCTTAGATGAAAATGAACACAGCATGAAACAAAAAGCATTTATTTCTAATCCAAGAGGCAATAAAGGAACAAAAACATACTCTTTCATAAAACCACTCCACCCGGGATTCGAACCCACTATCTTTGGGTACAGGGCTCTTCGGGTACCTGGCTTTACACATTGAGCTACATCATGACACATGTGCAACATGCGGTGGAAGAGAACTTTTAGTGTAAAGAATTTACAAAAAAAGCATTTAGCATGCTAACCATATTAGCATGCTAAGCTAACTTAATGCTAAAGCTCATGGTTAACTTGATAGCTGAAGAGCCACATTAAAAAGAATGACAACTGGTTAGCATACTAAGCAATTAGCATGCTAAGCTAACTAGCATAAGACAACAAACAAGCAAGGTCACATTCAGAGATGAAATATCTTGGGAATGGTAGCGAATATCAAAAATCCGTTCAGTCATTTCTGTGCGGCTCGGTCCAAAGATCATCTGAGCTGATTTGGACAAAATTGACCAAATTTGTGGGAGGATAGCGAAAAAACTGTTTTTGATCAATTCAATATGGCAGACAGGTACATTTAAGGAAATGACAAATGACACATTGTCGGAATCGGCATAACAGGGAATAAAAGACATAAAGCAGACAAATTTTGGATAATGTTTTCAAAAGTTATAAGCAATTTTGCAAAAATCATTATCTGTGAACACTAGGTGGCGCTGTGCTGAACCTTCCGGACACTCTGATGGTCATATGTACCAATTT